>JAGIQG010000026.1:37983067-38672800 GCA_024679065.1 Sphyrna mokarran
TCTATGTTCTATGTTCATACAGACAGAAATGGAGCTGGTGTTTTGCAAGGATGAACCTCACATTGAAGGCACTCTTAGGTTGTGTAGCAGAGGTCATAATATGATTGAAGTTTATATTCAGTTTGAGGGAGAGAGGAGTGCAGGAGTGTTTTAAACTTGAATAAAGGCAATTACGAGGTCATGGAAACAGAGCTAACTAAAGTGAACTGGTAAATGTGGTAAGGGATGGAGTGACGAGGTTCAATGGCAGATATTTAAGAATAAAGAATAGACACATTCCAGTGAGAATGAAAAATTCCATGAGAGAACCCAGCGCCTGCGGTTAAGTGAAGAAATTAAATACAGTATTAAAGAAAAGTTTATCATTGCGCAGAGGGCTGGCTGGTCAGAAAACTAGAAAGAATATAAAGAACAGTAATGAATGGCAAAAAGATTACTAAATAGAGAAAATTTTGAGTACAAGAGTGAACTAGTTAGAAATATTTTTACAATCCCAACCTTTTCAGGACACTTGCTTCTAATTCGTGCGTTCATATTTAGAATGTTCCTGAGATGTTCGCGGGTCTGATTCTGGTTGTGGTACAGGAGAATTGATTGTAATCCTATTTCTGGATCTTTGAGTGCCACTGGCCTCATGAAAACTTTGAGGATAATGCATGCTGGGTTGCGTTCTCATCGTCAAGATTTGAAGATAAGTCCTGGAAGGGTTGCTTGTTGTTAGGGGCAGTGTGGGTCAAGCACAGACTCATTCAATATTAGGACTGATCTACCTGTGCTGGGACCAGGATCAGATGTAGAGATGCCGGCGTTGGACTGGGGTAGTAAGAACTCAGTAAGAATTTAGCAACACCAATTTTAAATCCAGCCGATTTATTTGACAGTAAATTTGCGAGCTTTCGACACTCTGTGTCTTTGTCAGGCAAATGCAGTGTCAAATAAATCGGTTGGATTTAAAATTGGTGTTGTTAAATTCTTACTGAGTTCTTACCAGGATCAGAACCAGTGCTCTTGTACCAGGATCAGAACCAGTGCCCGTATATCAGGATCAGGATAAAGCCACTTCTATCAGGATTAGGATTGGGATCAGAATCAATACTCCTTGATAAGATCAGGATCAATCCTCTAATACAAGGATTAGGATCAGGGTCACTCCTGAATCAGGACCACAACTAATGTTCCACATTAACGTCACAAGTTCACGGTGACCCTGAAGTCCTTCCTCAGGCTGTGTGCAATTCAACTCTCTTGCTGCTCATCCATGGCTGTACACAAGAATTTACAGGCACTGAACAATGAAATAAATCACCCGTGTACTCCCAAAAAAAAAGTTGATCAGGATCTGTCGCGCCGTCCCCTGATCAGGCACAATAAATAAGAAATTAGAAAAAGGAGTGGGATTTGACTGTGTGAGACATCGCACCTGTTCCACCATGCAGTAAAACCATGGCTGATCTTCAAGCTCAACTCAGTCTCGTTCCCCATAATTTGTAGCTTATTTTAGTGTTCAAAAATCCATCAGTCTCAGCCTTGAATTTCCTCAACGACATACACCCCAGCTATGACTGTAACGCTACATTCTGCAATCTCTCCTTTCCTTCTCTATGAACATTATGTTTTGTCCGTACAGCAATGCAAGAAACCAATACTTTTCACTGTATGCTAACACATGTGACAATAATAAATCAAATCAGAAACAACCCCCTGAGGTAAAGAATTCTATCGATTCACGACCCTCTGAGTGAAGAAATTTCTCTTCCTTTGTCCTAAATTCCATCCTTATCCTGAGACTGTATCCCTGTGTTCTAGACACCCCAGCCAGGGGAAGCAGCTTCTCAGCTTCTGCTCTGCCAAACCTCCCTCACAATCCAAGTTCTGGCAAAAGACATTGACCTGGAACGTTAACTCTCTTTCTCCCTCCACAATTCCTGCCAGAATGCGCCTTTCCAGCTTTTTCAGTTTTTATTTCAGTCTTGCAGCATTTGCAATATTCTGCTTTTGTTCCTTCGGAGTCTGACAAGTTATAAGGTCTCATCTCAGTGTTCTAAACGCCGGTGAATATCAGTCTATTTCTCTTCATTGACACACATAGAACCATAGAAAATTACAGCTCATAAACAGGCCTTTTGACTCTTCCTGTCTGTGCCGAACCTTTTTTTTGCCTAGTCCCCATTGACCTGCACTTGAATCATATGCCTCCATACCCCTCTCATCAATGAACCTGTCCAAGTATTTCTTAAATGTTAAAAGTGACCCCGCATTTACCACTTTATCCAGCAGTTCATTCCACACTCTCTGCGTGAAGAAGCCCCCCTCTAATATTCCCTTTAAACTTTCTTCCTTTCACCCTTAACCCATGCCCTCTGGTTTTTTTTCTCCCCTAGTCTCAGTGGAAAAAGCCTGCTTGCATTCACTCTCTCTATACCCATCAAAATCTTATACATCTCTAACACATCTTCCCACACATCAGCTTAATGACCCTTGGCTTTTTTTGTTCTTTCATGAGATGTAGGCATTGCTGCCAAAGTATATATTTTTTCCCATTCTTACTTGCCCTTGAGGGCAATTAGGAGTTCACCACATTGCTGTGTCTCTGGAAATACATGTAGACCAGACCAGGTAAGGATGGCAGATTTCCTTCCCTAAGGGACCTTTACTATCCAACAAATCAAATCATACCAAATCCTTTCCTAAGGGACATCAGTGACTTAGATGGGTTTTTACAGCAATCAGTGGTGGTTGCCATGTTCACCATTTCTGAGACTAGCTTCTGGGTCTTTGGATTACTAATCCAGTAATAATATCACTAGACCACCATCTCTCCTGGGGTAACTTCCCTAGAGTACTCATTACTCCAGTTGTAGATTCAGTTACGTAAAGCGATAGCGTGCAGCCCTACCTGTAGTCTTAGGATCCTACAGCTCTGCAGCAAGATTTTTTCAGTGCAAAGTTCATTCCCACAGCTGCACTACACAACTTTCTTTGTAGAGTCTCCATGACAAAAGTCACCTGGAAGGTGCGTACTTGACACCGCTAAATGTGAACAATCAAACTGGTAGATGCAATACCAGAATGTCAAAGTTGGTCAATGAATGAGCAGCTGGTCTATGTGAATATGTTGCCCCCAATCCCATGTGTCTTAATTTTATGTAGCAACTTTTTATGTGACATCTTATCAAACTAAAACTAGAATGTACAACACTCACTGGTTCCCTTCATCTAGCCCGCTAGTTAGATCCTCAAAAATCTCTGGTAGATTTAGGGCACAGGTTTAAGGGGCAAGGTTTAAAGGAGATGTACGAGGCAGATGGTTTACACAGAGAACGGTGGGTGCCTGGAACTTGTTGTTGGGGGAATAAGTGGAAGCAGATACGTAGTAACTTTTAAGGGACGTCTTGACAAATACATGAATAGGATGGGAATAGAGGGATATGGTCCCTGGAAGGTTAGAGGGTTTTAGTTAAGTCAGGCAGCATAGTTGGTGCAGGCTCGGAGAGCCAAGGGCCTTGTTCCTGTGCTGTAATTTTCTTTGTTTTTTATTTGCCAAACGTGATTTCCCTATCATAAAACAATGTTTATTCGAGCCAATTAGAAAATGACTTTCTTAGTGCCCTGTTACACCTTCCTTAGCAATAGATTCCAGCATTTTCCCAATGGCTAAAATTGGCTGTACTATTGTTTTCACTCTCTCCTTTCCTGTGTACTGGTGTGACATTTGATTTGATTTGTTGTCACGTGTATTGGAATACAGTGAAAAGTATTGTTTCTTGCAAGCTATACGCACAAAGCATACTGTTCATAAAGTACAAAGGGGAGAAGAAAAGTGTGTGGAGTATATTGTTACAATCATAGCTAGGATGGAGAGAAAAATCAGCTTAATAAAACGTAAGTCCATTCAAAAGTCTGAATCAATTGGCATGTGATCTCAGACTTTCATTCCTTTTTCCTGATGGAAGAAGGCAGAAGAGAGAATGTCGGTGCGCGTAGGGTCCTTGATTATGCTAGCTGCTTTTCCGAGCAGCAGGAAGTATAGACGGAGTCAGTAGCTGGGAGGTTGGTTTGCATGGTGGATTGGGTACGATTACAACTGTTTGCAGTTTCTTGTGGTCGTGGCCAGAACAGGAGCCATACCAAGCTGTGGTACATCCAGAAAGAATGCTTTCTGTGGTGCATCTGTAAAAATTGGTGGGAGTTCGAGCTGACATGCTGAATTCTGTTAGCCACTGAGAAAGTGGAGATGTTCTTTCTTAACTGTAGCATCAGTGTGAAGGGACCATGACAGGAATTTCCAATCCACTTCCACTGAGGAATTTTAGAAAATAACAGCCAATACATCTCTGCAGCTAACCTTTTTAGTATGCTAGGATGAAGGCCAATAGGTGATTTGGTGGCTTTTGGTCCTGTTAATTTCTCCATTATTTCATTTGTGGTAATATTAATTACTTCAAGCATCCCACTCTCATTAGGCCTTTGTTTCGATGTGTTATTTCTGGCACGTTTTGGTGTCTTCTACTGTGAAAACAGACACTAAATATTTATCTATGCCATTTCCTTAATCCCCACAATGGGTTCTGTTGGCATAAGGGAATGTAGGAGTAAGGGCAAAGGTTGGCAATGGGGGCCAGAGAGGTCATGGAAGTTGGGTAGAAAGGCAAAACTTGGTGCAGTGTGATGAAGGGCCATGGGGAGTGGATGAGAGGGTGAGACTTGGCACAGGGGCATGAGGAGGACCATTAATTATCACTGTTTAAAAGATTCTCTCATGCACAATCCTCTGAGGGACTGTGGACCACGCTTCTTAAAAGCCTGGCCCGATTATAAGTGAGTAGGAGATGCCTATTTCTGCATTGGAGCTGGCTAGATTGTGAACACTGGCTGTGATCTATTGACAGGAGTATCCAGAATCCTTTAAAGGCATCCCTGAAAATCAGGCAGTCAGGAATGGAATCCATCACTTGGGCCATTTATAAAGGACTCCAAAGTCAAATTGACTCGATGAAAATTCCACCCCATGTCAAATTCTATTGTACTAAGAACCCTCCTCCACAGAGCATCCTGATTGAGATTAGAATCTTACGGTGCAGAAGGAGGCCATTGGGCTCATTGAGTCTACTCCAAGAACAATCCCACCCCAGATCTATCTCTGTGATTCCAACTATTAACCCTGCTAATCCCTCTAACCTATGCACTTGGGACACTAAGGGGCAATTTAGCATATCCAATGTGCCTAATCTGCACAGATTCAGACTTCTGGAGGAACCAGAGCACTCAGAAGAAACCCATGCAGACACGGGGAGAGCGTGCAAACTCCACTCTGAAGAGCCGGGAATTGAACCAGGTCCCTGGGGCTGAGACAGCAATGCTAACTACCGTACCATCGCGCCGGTATGGCTCTAGAGTTAATCAGTTAATTACTCATTTAACCCTGCCATGCTTGATTGGCTAGACAGTTGGTTTGTGATGCAGAATGATGTCAACAGCATGCGTTCAATTCCCATATCGGTTAAGGTTATTCATAAAAGCCTGCCTTCTCAATCTTACCCCTCACCCTGAGGTGTGGTGACCCTCAGGTTAAATCACCACTGGTCAGCTTTCTCCTTCAAAAGGGAGAGCAGCCTACAGTCACCTGGGACTATGGTGACTTTACTTTATACTAAAGAGGTCAAAATGACTTTGTCCCTGGCTGGTTTTACCGTGTGTTATTCAAGGATGTTGCCTATAAGGCTCTCCATGATCTCTTGGTCCAAACTCCTTCTGCTGATTTGAATCCTCCTGGATATGCATTATGACCAGTCCATTTGTATTGGGATCAGAGCCAATCCTCCTTTAGCAGGATTAGGTGAGATTAAATTCCTATGCATTCAAACAGTTGAAGAAAAAGAGTTCTTTTTAGCTAACTGCACACAATGTTAACGGGCTGTCGGTTCATTTAGGCTGAAACTGGGAGCTGTGGCCATATCCTGTATGTTTACGAGATCCTCTTTGTTTTGCTCTCTCGTTGCAGCTACGAGTGGGAGCTTTTCCTGTGTTCAGACTCTGTGCAACTTCAAGTCTCCTCTGAATGTCCATGATGACGTAAGTGACGCTTCTTACCCACTCTCTGTGATTTCATTCACAGCCAGAAGGGAAAAACCCCCCAGCAAAATAAGGAAATAAGAATACTGGTCTGAACTGATTTTTCCTTCTGGGTGTGTGAAGCAGAGGGTTAACTTTTGTTCATTGATGTTGGATTAACAATGCACCAAAATAACGCAGAGATGAAGGCTTTGGATGCAGATGTATGAAAAGCATCTTTCAGACTTAAAAGGTGAAATTTAAAGTTCTCTTGTCGGGGTAAATGTTGCCACAACTTCCGAAGTACCCTAAAGATGCGCTGGAGACCCCAGGTAAGAATTGTACAACAGTTGCCTGCGATAATCAAACTGCTTTTGTACAATTACTGACATTGGGAACCATTTGGAAATGGGTTAAATTGCAAACTTTACACGGTTCTGCATGTTACCCAAGAAATGTTAGAAGAATTAAAACCACTTCTAGCCTTTTGATAACTATTATACCGACCTCACCACCAGCCAAACTCACGGGGTACTTTGGTTTCTCCCCACAGTCCAGGGGTGGATAAGGTTACAGTGATGTCTGTGGGGCCATCGCGCCCTCTTTTCACTCCTGCGCCGCTTTTTCCCCTTCCTGCAGTCCGGGAGCAATCTGATACATGCACATTTTTCTAAATTCTTTTTCTAACTGCGCAGTTCAGGGCTCCGATTGTTTTGGGTGCACTAAGCTCTGCCCACAGCGTGAATGGGATTTTTTTTTTCAGGGTGAGTGCGTGTGGGGACGCCTGAAAACGGATTTCTAAGTCGGATCTGAATTGCGCCCAGATTTAGCACTTAGAATAAAATGAATGAAAATAGTAAAATCAGGCCCATGGAAACTTGGCTCATTACTGAGCATTTCTCCCAAATTCAGGCTTCAAATGTGTTCCAAAGACCTTTTTGGCTTTATTTACCCACCTGTTTGACTGCCCAGAAAGTTGAAGATCTGGCAGGAACTATCAAGCAAGAAGCCAGATTGTTAGTTCCCTATAGAATTTCTAGAGCACAGAAAGAGTTCGTTTGGCCTACTGAGTCTCCAACAGGGCATCTTATCCAGGCCCACCCGCTACCTTCTCCCAGTAACTGTGTGCATTTACCCCACTAATCCCCCTAGCCTTCAAATCTTGGGGGAATTAAGGTATAATTTAGCATGGCCAATCAACCTAACCTGCAGATATTTGGACTGTGGGAGGAAACTAGAGCACCTGGATGAAACCCTTGCAGACACAGGGAGAATGTACAAACTCCACACAGACATGATGTGGAGATGCTGGTGATAGATTGGGTTGGGCACAGTAAGAAATCTCATCTCACCCAGTTAAAGTTCAACAGGTTTATTTGGGATCAAGAGCTTTTGGAGCTCTCATCAAGTGAATGATGGAGCAGCGCTCCGAAAGCTTGTGATTCCAATTAACCTGTTGGACTTTAACCTGGTGTTGAGACCTCTTACTTTATCCATAGACAGTCAGCCAAGGCTGGAATTGAACCTGGGTCCCTAATGCTGAGGCAGCAGTCCTAACCACTGTGTCACCATGCTGCCGCTAAATAATTATACCACTTTAACAACTCCCCAACTCCTTTATAATTGTTTGGATGGCTGCAGGATTCTCCCAGTTCTTTACAACATACTTCTCACAGTTCAAATAGACAAAACTCTCAAGAGATGTGCAAGAAATGCAGAAGTATGTACTGTTTAGAATTCCTATCTTCTAAATCATCCTGTTTGCAGGCAATGTTGTCTCAGCCCACTGGGATCTGGTCGACCTGAGAGTAAGGGAATATCTCAGATTCAGTTACCTGGGTGGCACAATGGTTAGCTGTCTGTGTGGTGTTTGCATGTTCTCTCCGCAGCTGCGTGAGTTTCCTCTGAGTTCTCTGGTTTCTTCCCACAGTCCAAAGATGTGCAGGTTATGTTTGGCCATGCTAAATTGCCTGTTAGTGTCAGGGGGATTAGCAGGGTAAATACATGGGGTTACGGGGATAGGATCTGGGTTGAATGGTTATTGGTGACTTGATGGACTGAAAGGCCTCCTTCTGTACTACAGGGATTCTATGATCAACTCTGAATGGAAGGTAGTGGGTCCAACAAAGTGAGCAGCATCTGTGATGGGCTGGCATTTGATTTGGAACCTGGTAGTTATGGGATCTTGTCTCTCTCTCTTGTCAAGGATGGCTGCACTCCACTGATTCTGGCTGCACAGATGAGCAACTATGAGATGTGCAGGTGCCTGATTGTAAGAGGAGGTGACGTCAACAGCAGGGATAAACAGGGAAGGTGAGCTGTGTCTCTCAGCCCAGATAATATTAGTCAACAGGAAGTCAGGCAAAGTGTGACTAAGGCAAGGTAAGTAAAATCTTTAATCAAAAGCTCCCTTTATCACATTTTTAGGGTAACCTAAAACACATCAACCAATGAGCAACCATTGTAATATACTCCATTTATATTTATAAATTGCCTTTAACTCAATAAAACTCCCTAAGATGCTTCACAAGAGAGTAAATGAAACAGACTTTGACTGAGTCATATATGGGGACAATACAGACAATAAAATTCAATTATAGAGGCAGATCTTGAGCAACATCTTAAAGCAGAGAGAGCTGTAGGGAGGTTTCGGTGAGAAATTCCAGAGATTAGAGACTAGATAGCTGAAAAGATGGCTGCCAGTGGTGGAATGAAGGAAGAGAGGGGCCAAAGTTAAAGGAACACAAGACTTGAGGTGGTTATGCAGATAGGGAAGAGAAAGACCATATAGAAGGATATGAATATGAGGATGAAATTTAAGTTGATGCACAGCAAAATCTCTCAAAGAGCAAGGGAATCGATTGTTCATTTTGGAAATAATGGCCAAATGGGAAATGATGGCTTGTATTTCATACTGCTCCTCTTAAAAAGAGAGAGATTTGAACTTGTGTAATTCTATTCATGATCAGTGGACATTCCTGAACATTTTACAGCTAACAAAATGCCTGTTTTTAATCTGTAATCACCAGTATAAAGTGGCAGCCATTTTGCACAGTAAGCTCCCACTGAAAGCAACGTGATAACAATACTGATAGAGGGGCCGGGATAGATTCCCCTTACTTTTTTTTACGAATTGTACTATGGGAGCATTTACGTCCACCTCAGAACGGTCGGGGTCTCAACCTAACGTCTAGTCCAAGAAATAGCACATCTGTAAAGTCAGAGTGCATTGAAGTTTCAACCTTAATTTTGGTGTTCTAGCCCTGGAGTGAAACTTGAATACACAAACTTCTGATCGAGAGGTAGGAGTTCTCTGAACTGAGACAGGGCTGACAAATAGTGCCACAGAACACCAAGAAAACAGGCTGAAAGAACCTTTAATCTATAAATCCATGTTCCCTCAGTTTGGCATGAAGTGTCAGTCTATAAACCCATGGTTTATAGTGGGTACAGAGCTCTTGTGGCACAGTGGATAGCATCTCTGCATCTGAGCCAGAAGTTTTGGGTTTGAGTCCCACTTCAGGACTCGATGGTCAAAAAGTGTGTTCATAATACAGCTAAACAGGTTGAGTGTCAGCCTGCAAAATCCTTCCAAAAATACCAATGGCTGGAGGCAAGACAGGAGAGGCTCCTGGTCAGCCATGCTTGATGTGGAGTGACCTCGCTATAAGTCCCTAGCGACAGATGAGCAATGGTTCGGGAAATTATTAGCTGTGGAAACAGACAAAAGCCTGCCTTTGTGTACCCCTAAGTGTGGGAAGAGAATTGGAATTGGGATTCCGTCCGTGAGAGGTCAAGGGTCCACCAGCTGAGCCGTGTTGACACTTGGAGCGGCAGCTGTGCTCTATTTCAGGTTATGACGGGGTTGCAAATCTGTAAACGATACAACAGCATTTACATTTTAGACAACTGTAATTTGCTTGTCTGCTTTCCTACCCTCCTCCACAGTGAGTAGTGTCAAATGCAGTTTCTAGATAAACTGACAGCCTCTGGAGCAGCTTAAAGTTAGAGGGTGAGATTTTCACTCCCAAGGCAAGTAGCTTGAAATTTTATCAATTGGCAGATGCACCCTGGACCCAGTTACATGTGCTCTTCACTCCGGGGAGGTGG
Source organism: Sphyrna mokarran (assembly GCA_024679065.1). NCBI lineage: Eukaryota > Metazoa > Chordata > Chondrichthyes > Carcharhiniformes > Carcharhinidae > Sphyrna > Sphyrna mokarran. Next base: position 37,993,229 of record JAGIQG010000026.1, read on the forward strand.
CAACTGGAATATGTCAGGCCCACCGATCCTGGAAGCAAATTAAAGGTGGCCATGGGGATGATTGAGAAATTGTCAGGCTAGTTAGACACCCTCCTTGGTCCTCTGGGCTCTGAGGCTGTCTAGCCCTCAATCCTCACAGTCTCACAGTCTCACCCCCTCACCACCATCACCCCTCCCCGCCTTCCCCTGCTCCCTCCACGAACCCAATGCCATCTCCATACCTCCGTGGTCCTTTCACATCCCACGCGACGGCAGCGATAGCACCATTTAAACTTACCTTTCAAAAGGTTCATGATGCCTCTGAGGGGCCATAAAGCATGAGAGCCTAACCACTTTACCAAATCTCTGAGCAGGTGGGGTGGTGTGAGGTGATAGCTACCCAGCCTTGGCCAGGCTTGGAGCAGATAGTGCTGCTCGCCTCATGCACCACTATTCTACACCGGTCTCCAGGAATGGAGTTCCAGAATCAGGTCTCGTCACTGTCAGAATCCTGGCATTGAATGTTGGCTGACTATTGCCAGTCTCAACTTCTCATGTAGTATATCCTAAAATATTGCTAAAGAAGTTCATCTCGCCTTCATTTGAATGAACCAACTGCTTGCACCATCTTCTCAGGGAGCTTGTCTTGTACAATGGGGCAGATGAGGTCTCATGGTACAATCACTAGACAATTAATCCAGAAACTCAGCTAATGTTACCTGGGGACCCAGATTCAAATCCCTCGAGGCAAGTTGTGGAATTGGAATTCAATAAAAAAAATCTGGAATTAAGAGTCTACTGATGACCATGAAAAGCATCGTCAATTGTTGGAAAAACCCATCTGGTTCATGAATGTCCTTTAGGGAAGGAAATCTGCCATCCTTACCTGGTCTGGCCTACATGTGACTCCAGTGCCACAGCAATGTGATTGACTCTCAGCTGCTCTGGGGCAACTTGGGATCAGCAATAAATGCTGGCCAGCCAGCAATACCCATGTCCCACAAATGAATTTTAAAAAAAATGACTATTCAGTCAGAGACACATTCTACCCAGTAGTTAGTTCTAAATTTATCTCCCTTCAAGTACATGCTCAGATTATAATGTTCTGGACAGGATGAAAGAGCTTGTCATAGATTGGCTCTTTAATCATGGAAGTTTGTTTCATAGAACCCTACAGTGCAAAAAGAGACCCTTCAGCCCATCAAGTCTGCACCGAACACAATCCCACCCAGGCCCTACCCCAATATCCCTACATGTTATACCCACTAATCCTTCTGACCTCTACTACCCTGGACACTAAGGGGCAATTTCTTAGCATGGCCAATCAACCTAATCTGTACAATTTTTGGACTGTGGGAGGAAACCGGAGCACTCAGAGGAAACCCACACAGACATGAGGAGAATGTGCAAACTCCTCACAGACAGTGACCCAAGCTAGGAATCGAACCCAGGACCCTGGAGCCGTGAAGCAGCAGTGTTAACCACTGTGCTACCGTGCCGCCCACGTGAACCATATCTCGACTTACAAGCGTCCTGTTGGCTACCCACACACTCAGGCCCCCCCCCCCCCCCCCCCGAAGCAGATGAGCATTTTCCGCTAAGCAGTAATGAAGTGTTTGACTAGGAACATCTCGAGCTTGCCAATCTCGGCTAACCATGCAGGGAAGGTCTCTGGTCCTCCCACTGCTAACAGTACCTTCCTTCTGCTTTCTTTCCTAAACTCAGAACAGCTTTGATGTTGGCCTGTGAAAATGACAGTGTGGAGACGGTGGATGTTCTTGTGCGGAGTGGAGCTAATGTCGACCTGGTGGATGCTTTGGGTCATGATGCCAGACACTATAGCATGGTAACTGGAAATACAGACATTCTGCAGCTGCTTCACCTGGCCCCTCACAGAAGCTTCTGGAGCAGCGGTACGTCATGGCCTTTTTATGGTCCCACATCCTTTACTCGCACTACATTATCCGTCAGTCAAACACAAAATCCTTTTCTTTTCCTCTTCTCCCTCCACTCTCCTCCCAAAACTACATTACTCTGACCTAAATAATCCATTACCTCATATCTGGGATCATATGGGTGGCTGGGGGGCACAGTGGTTAGCACTGCTGCCTCACAGCACCAGGGACCTGGGTTCAATTCCAGCCTTGAGGGACATAGAGTATAGAACAGTACAGCACAGTACGGGCCCTCCTGTCCTCAGTGTTGTGCCGAGCTATGTCCAAACACAAGGTCAAGCTATCCCACCCCCTATCATTCTGGAGTGTTCCATGTGCCTATCCAATAACCGCTTGAAAGTTCCTAAAGTGTCCGACTCCACTATCACAGCAGGCAGTGCATTCCACACCCTAACCACTCTCTGATTGAAGAATCTACCTCGGACATCCCTCCTATATCTCCCACCATGAACCTTGAAGTTATGTGCCCTTGTAACAGCTACATTCACCCGAGGAAATAGTCTCTACACGTCCACTCTATCTACCCCCCCTCATCATAAACCTCTAAGTCACCTCTCGTCCTTCTCTGCTCTAAGGAGGAAAAGCCCCAGCTCCCTCAACTTTTCCTCCAAACCAGGCAACATCCTGGTAAATCTCCTCTACACTCTCTCCTCTGCTTCCATATCTTCTTATAATGAGGTGACCAGAATGGCAACAATATTTAAGGTCTGGTATAGTTGCAGCATAACCCTATGGCTCTTAAACTCAAACCCTCTGTTAATAAACGCTAACACACTATAAGCCTTCTTCATGGCTGTATCAAGCTGAGTGGCAACCTTCGGAGATCTGTGGATATGATCCCCAAGATCTCTCTGTTCCTCCACATTCCTCAGAACCTTGACTGTGACTGTGTGCAGTTAGCACGTTCTCCCTGTGTCAGTTTGTGTTTCCTCCGGATGCTCCGGTTTCCCCTCTCAGTCCATGCTAAATTAACCCTGGTTTTGGGGTATTAGCAGGGTAAATGTGTGGGGTTACAGGAAAAGAGCCTGGGTGAGATTGTGGTCAGTGCAGACTCAACAGGTCAAATCACCTCTTCCTGTATTAAAGGGATTCTCTGAAAGTGAGAATGGCTTGTTCTAGGCCCCAGTGCTCTGCACCATTCCAGCAAGGAGTGATTTTTCTGCTTGTTTGGGAATTTTCATGGGGAACCCTACTAACCTGAGGAGCTGATGGGTCATTTCTTTGGGAAAAAGTTCCTGTGCTGTTGGACTGTGTGTGCAGATTCTGCATGAGAACGAACGGGACAGAAAAAGAGAGTAATTTTATCAGTCACTTTCCGCCACTGACCTTGTGGTAGCTGCGTGTATCATTGCCTCTATCACTTGCAATCCATAGGATGCAGCTCTGTGAAATGGCTCTGCAGACAACGAACAAAATGCCACCCAGCCCCCACGTACAACAATGCCTTTAACATAGGGAAAAGTCCCAGGATATTTCACTGAAGCATTATAAAACAAAAGGTGACAGAGCCACGTAAGGAGTTTAGACGAAGAAGAGACAACTCAACTGAAACATATAAGATCCTGAGGAGTCTTGACAGGATGGAAATAGAGAGAATGTTTCTTTCTGTGGCAGAATCTAGAACTGGGGGGTCACTGTTTAAGATTCAGGGGTTATCCATTAAATACAGAGTTGAGAATTCTTTTCTCTCAAGTGTTGCAAATCTTTGGAATACTCTTCCTCAGAAGCCCCTAGAAACAGAAGAGCGATCTTATCAAAATAATTTGAATTCCCAAACGGGCATAAAACAGGAGAAATTTATGCCGTTTGTTTGGGCAACTTAATAATCGAATTTTACCTGACAATCAAAAAAAAAAATCAAGCCAGACCTGGATTCCGCCAGCGAGGGGGAGTGGGCAGGGCTTAAATCGCCAAAAGCCGGCTGATAGCAGTAGAGGGCTCAATTGCGCAGGTGCAGATTTCTGTGCTCTGTGAGCACAAAAACTTGTTACTGCCTCCACCCAGTGATGGTGGCCCATCACCATCCCTGCCCGCTACTGTGAGTTTGGCGGCATATCGCCACCTGCACCCATCATCCCCTCCACCCAGACTGATCGCCAGTTCTCTCCCCACACCAGATAGATTGCGGGTGAAACCACCCCCCACCCCCTTCCCACCATTGCATTTGCCAAAATGCACAATGGATTCCCCTGGATGGCATGCCCCAATTTGGCCCTGTTCCCTCATGCTCTCCACCCTCAAACCCCACCTCCTTGGCATTGCCTAGTAGGCACTGCCTAAGGGACATTCTCCTCTGCCCTCAACCTCCTGGGGATGGGGGTGGGGTGCCTCAATGGTCTCCAATTCTACTGGAGAAAACCTTCCCCAGCAAGACCACAGAGGCAGGTAAATCCAGATGATCTGTCATGGGCTGAAATTCGAATGCTATGGTTAGGCAGGAATGTTGCATTGAAGTTGCAATCAGTTCAGTCACGAATGTTAGAATAGGTTCAAGAGATCAAGTGGCCTTGGTGACTGTGTGCAAACTCCATACAGACGTTCTGTAGATTAGCCAGGAAGGAGCTAAAAAGTGAATTGAGGAGAGCTAAGAGGGGACACGAGAAGATGTTGGCTGATAGGATTAAGGAGAATCCTAAAGCTTTCTTTCGATATGTTAAGAATAGAAGATTGGTTAGGGCAAGATTAGGGCCAGTCATAGACAGCAGTGGGAAGTTGTGCGTGGAGCCTGAAGAGATTGGCGAGGCACTGAATAAATATTTCTCTTCGGTATTCACGCAGGGTGATGTAAATGTAGTTATGGAGAACACTGAGGTACAGGGTTGCAAACTGGAAAGTATTGAAGTAGATAGGGAGGATGTGCTAGATATTCTCGAGGGTTTGAAGTTGGATAAGTCCCCTGTGCCGGACGGGATTTACCCTAGGATTCTCTGGGAGGCAAGAGAGGAGATTGCAGAGCCTCTGGCTCTGATCTTCAGGTCGTCGTTGGTTACGGTGTGGTTCCGGAGGACTGGAGGATAGCGAATGTGGTCCCATTGTTCAAGAAGGGGAATAGAGACCTTCCAGGGAATTATAGGCCAGTGAGTCTTACTTCTGTTGTGGGCAAAGTATTGGAGAGAATAATTAGGGATAGTATTTATAGTTATTTAGAGAGTAATGAATTGATTGGAGATAGTCAGCATGGTTTTGTGAAGGGTAGGTCGTGCCTTACTAACCGCATTGAGTTTTTTGAAAAAGTGACTAAGGAGGTGGATGGGGGTAAGGCGGTTGATGTGGGATATATGGACTTTAGTAAGGCGTTTGATAAGGTGGCCCATGGAAGACTTCTGCAGAAAATGCAGATGTATGGGATAGAGGGTGATTTAGCTAATTGGATTAGGAATTGGCTGGCAGATAGAAGACAGAGGGTGGTTGTTGATGGGAGATATTCATCGTGGAGTTCGGTGACGAGTGGTGTGCCTCAGGGGTCTGTTTTGGGGCCCCTGCTGTTTGTAATTTTTATAAATGATCTGGATGAGGGTAGTGAGGGATTGATCAGTAAATTTGCAGATGACACTAAAGTCGGTGGAGTGGTAGATAGTGAAGAGGGTGTTATAGTTTGCAGAGGGACTTGGACAAGTTGCAGAGCTGGGCCGAGAGGTGGCAAATGGAGTTTAATGTGGAAAAGTGTGAGGTAATGCACTTTGGCAGGAACAATAAATGTGTAGAGTATAGGGCTAATGGTAGGCTCTTAATAGTGTTGAGGAACAGAAGGATCTTGGTGTATGTGTCAATAGATCCCTGAAAGTAGGCAGTCAAGGTGATAAAGTTGTTAAGAAGGCTTATGGAGTCTTAGCTTTTATTGGTAGGGGGATTGAATTTAGGATCCGCAGCATCATGTTGCAGCTGTACAAAACTCTAGTGCGGCCGCACTTGGAGTATTGTGTGCAGTTCTGGTCGCCACATTATAAGAAAGATGTGGAGGCATTGGAGAGGGTACAGAGGAGGTTTACCAGGATGTTGCCTGGTATTGAGGGCAGGTCCTATGAAGAGAGGTTGAAGGATTTGAGGTTGTTTTCGTTAGAAAGGAGGCGGCTAAAAGGGGATCTTATTGAAGCATATAAGATGATTAGAGGTTTAGATAGGGTGGACAGTGATAGCCTTTTTCCTAGTATGGAGAAAGCTAGCACGAGGGGACACAGCTTTAAATTAAGGGGTATGAGTTATAGGACGGATATCAGAGGTAGGTTCTTTACTCAAAGAGTGATTAGGGAGTGGAATGCCCTGCCTGCAGCTGTTGTAGATGCGCCAAGTTTGGTGGCGTTTAAGAGGTTAATTGATAAGTATATGGAAGAGAAGGGAATGGTTTAGTTTGGAGGGGCATTGCTTTTTATTTTGGTCGGCACAACATCGAAGGCCGAAGGGCCTGTTCTGTGCTGTAATGTTCTATGTTCTATGTTCTCCCAGTGTCTTTTGTTGGGGGTGGGGGGGGGACATGATGGCATATGATTGATTGGTGGGATTGTGGTTGGTGCAGATTTGATGGGCTGAATGGCTTCCTTCTGCACTGTAGGGATTCTATGATTAATTGAAGATATGGTCACCATTGGTGGAGCAATTAAAAGTGGGAATAGTTATTGGGCCAGAATGAGAGGAAGGAAGTATGGTGGGTGATTATGGGGCTGGAGGAGATCACTGTGATAAGGTCACAGAGAGACTTCAAAATAGTGAGGGTTTTAAAATCAAGATATTGCTTAATTAGGAGCCAGTGTAGATCAGCGAGCACAGAGGAATTAGGGAAATGGGTCTTTCCATGAGTTAGGACACAGGCTCAGTAAAGTTTGACAACACCAATTTTAAATCCAACCGATTTATTTGATAGTAAATCTGCGAGCTTTCGGCCTTTGTGGCCTTCGTCAGGCGAATGAGGTGTTCTGGTCTCCAATAGCACACCTATCAGCACAGACAGTTTACAGATTGCTGATTAGAATGTGAATCCTTACACCTAACCTGCTATTCAAGTCTTAAAGTGGCTAACAGCAGAGGTTAGAGGGATGTGTATTGTCTCCAGACAGCACATTAAGTGAGGTTTTTTGCTAACCCAGGCAAGTCATGGGGGTTACAGATAGTGTGACACGAAGCCAAGATCCCTGTTAAGACCATCCTTGTGTGTGTGGAACTTGAACACACATTGCAACACACACGAGGATGGTCTTAACAGGGATCTTGGCTTCGTGTCACACTATCTGTAACCCCCATGACTTACCTGGGTTAGCAAAAAACCTCACTTACTGTGCTGTCTGGAGACAAAACACATCTCTTTAACCTCTGCTGTTAGCCACTTTAAGACTTGAATAGCAGGTTAGGTGTAAGGATTCGCATTCTAATCAGCAATCTGTAAACTGTCTGTGCTGATATGTGTGCTTTTAGAACATTACAGCACAGAACAGGCCCTTCGGCCTTCGATGTTGCGCCGACCAATTAGGAACAAGCAGTGACCCTCTAACCTAGACCATTCCTTTTTCATCCATAAACTTATCTACTAACCTCTTAAACGCCACCAAACTTGGCGCATCTACAACTGACGCAGGCAAGGCATTCCATACCTTTACCACCCTCTGGGTAAAGAACCTACCTCTGACATCTGTCCTAAAACCACCACCCCTTAATTTAAAGCTATGTCCCCTCGTGCTAGCTTTCTCCATCCTAGGAAGAAGGCTATCACTGTCCTTTTGAAGACCAGAACACCTCATTCGCCTGACGAAGGCCACAAAGGCCGAAAGCTCGCAGATTTACTATCAAATAAATCGGTTGGATTTAAAATTGGTGTTGTCAAACTTTACTGAGTTTACCCCAGTCCAACGCTGGCATCTCTACATCGTTAGGACACAGGCTACAGGGTTTTGAATGACTTTAAATCGAGGGAGAGTAGAACATGAGCAAACAGCAAGCAGTGCATTGGAAATATTGTGTGTAGACATAATGAGCACATGAACCAGGGTTTCAGCAGCAGGTATGATTGAGACAGGGGTGCAATTGGCCTCTGATCACTCGCGTTCTACAGATGATTTAGTCAAAGTCTTTTTAGCACAGGAGTCAACAAGTTCCTGCCACCAACAATTTTAACAAGAGGGAGGTGACCTGAAATCTGAGTCTGAATATTTGGGTTTAAGCTTTTCCCTTCTTCAATTTGAAATGATTAAAGCTTAGAAATTGTCCATTTTTAAGTGTGTTTGTAACACTATGATGGGATCCTGCTTTGCACTACAGATGATCTTGTTTTAATAGTTAAAAAAATTTTATTAGTGTCTCAAGTAGGCTTATATTCACACTGTAATGAAGTTACTGTGAAAATCTTCTAGTTGCCACACTCCAGCGCCTGTTCAGGTATACTGAAAGAGAATTTAGCATGGCCGATGCACCTGAATCATAGAATCACTACAGTGTGGAAGGAGCCCATTCGACCCATCGAGCCTGCACTGACAACAATCCCGCTTTGGTTCTATCCCTGTAATCCATGTATTCACCCTGCTAATCTCCCTAACACTAAGGGGGCAATATAGTGTGACCGATCCACTTAACCTGCACATTTTTGGACTATGGGAGGATATCAGAGCACCTGGAGGAAACCCACAGAGACACGGGGAGAACATGCAAACTCCACCTAGACAATCTTGCAGGGCCAGGATTGAACCTGAGTTCCTGGCACTATGAAGCAGCAGTGCTAACCACTCTAACACTGCCACCCAATGGCATGAGTTATCATTACAAGATTTTTATGGAATTTTCGGACTGCTCATGTGAGCGAGATCTTCCAGTCCGGCGCTTGGTGCGCTCCCACCAAGGATTTTCCAGCACGAGGGGCGGCTTCAAAAGGAAACCTTGTTGACAACAGTGGGACCAGAAGATCCTGCAGTTGGCCAATGCTGAACTGCGTCCATCAATGCGAACCAACGCAGAGTGTGGAAAATCCAGCCCTAGCCCCCTGTGGGCAGGATTTTACGGTCTCCCTTGAATGAGACTGGAAAACCCCACCTGGGGTCAACGGAAATTTCCTTTGTCTGCTCCGATTCTACAGTGGGAGGGGCGGTAGAATTCAGCGTATATCTCTACTTCATTGCTGAGGCTTCCTTTCCATACATAGATGTTAAAGTTCTTTGTGGATGTAGTTTAGTTTTGAATGGTGCAATGAAGACTTAACTCTGAGGGCAAGAAGCACGCAGGTCCCCACATCTGTCTCTAAAAATATTGTCCAGAGCTAGCGGGGAGGTGCTGCATTATAAAGGAATGAAAAGCCTCCTCCTGATTTTCCCTCCTAGTCAGTCTTACTTCCAAAGACAGCATAGTATGTCTGACGATGAAAGCATGGACTTGCATGGCACCTAGGAGTAACTGGTGCCCTTCAACCTGTGGCATCATACCCAAGGAATACAGGTGCACTGTGCCACATAAGAAATAGGAGCAGGAGTCGGCCATCCAGCCCCTTGAGCCTGCCCCGCCACTCAATAAGATCATGGCTGATTTGAAGGGGACCAGTTCCATTTTTCTGCTTTCTCCCCATAACCCTTTAATTCCCTTGTCTATCAGCAATCTATCTACCCGTGACTTAAATATTTTCAACAAGGTAACCTTCAATGGGCAGAGAATTCTAGAGATTCAACTTTCTTTGGGTGAAGAAGTTCCTGCTCAAGTCCGTTCTGAAGTATCCCACCCCCCCCCACCCCCTTATTTTGAGACACTGCCCTCGAGTCCTGTTTGTCACTATATCCATAAGCATAGAGTGTGCCACCATATAGCTCCCACTAATTTTGATTTTTAGACACTGACACATCCTGTGTTTTATGGAGCTTATTCCTGTGTTTTGTTTATCCCACAGCAGAGCCAGAATTGAGAAGGAGGCATCATCAGGTAAAGGAACCGGGCTTCAGACTGTCAAATGATCCACAACCTGATCAGACCCACACTGGATGCGCTCCCGTTACATTCTCCATCTTTCTCCCAAATCGAAACAGGGAGGTGCAACTTTAATTCCGAAATCCCATTAGCGGAGTGCTTTACTCCGTATTGCCCGCAGTAAAGTACAGGTGATCGGTAATCATTGGTGGGCTCACAATGGAAAATGTCAAAACTGATAGAATTTGGCTAGATTTCGGAATTACGGGGAAGAGAAACAAGGCAGCAAGATGGAGTAACATAAAGATCAGCCGTGATCGCGTTGAATGGTCAGAGTTTTGAGGCTGAATGGCCTCTTCCTGTTCCTGCTCCTTCCTCCCCCTCATCTCTCCTCCTATCCTGCTTATAGTCGGGAAGTCTGTTGCCATTGTATGTCACACCCGTCTGTCTCACGTCATCTTCACACATCCGCTGTAATCACTCTGTGATGTCTTCATCCAATCTTGCCTAAGTCAACCCCTGCTCCTGTTGCCGTCTGCTTTGCCCTCTGTAGGTCTTTGACTCTGACCAAAATACTAACATTCCCTTTTCAGGAGGTCACATTTTCAGAGCTCTTTTCATTTCTATTTTAAGCCCCTCTTCATTTATCTCGTGGTCCCCAACTGGAATCTTTAACACACATCTGAATATCCACATTTTAAAAGCCTCTATTTTCTTTTGCTGATCAGGTTTCTGAAGCAGACAGGAAAGTGGACAGAGTTATAGCATCTGATGAGTTTTTACTCATTTCAAGTTTGTTTTCTTGTTAACACATTCTTCGTCTTCACAAAATTATCTCTGACGTCTCTATCCTTTTTGTTTTTCCATTGGATCGATCATCTTCTATTCTCATAATTTTACCGGCATGTTCCCCTGAGGTATGATCCTACCCTAGGCCAATGGAGAATACCATTCTCTGAGCCTTGCCTATCCCTGGAATCGGGGTGGGTGTGCCAGTAAAATTCCAGCCCATTTGTCCAGAATCAACAAACTAATCTACTTATTTCAATGTGACAAAATCCATTTTAATCTTTGGCCTTGTTTTTTTCTAACAGACTCCTTCTAATTACCATTGCTTTTTATTTTTTTGGCATTCGTACTTAATCCACATTCTAAACTTGAAACTGGAGCACCACGCAGACATGGAGAGAATGTGCAAACTCCATACAGACAGTGACCGGACGTTGGAATTGACCCCAGGTCTCTGGCACTGAGACAGCAGTGCTAACCATGCCACTCGTATCATGTTTCTGAAGATTCCCCGGGATCAGACTGTTGGGAGTTTTCTTGGTCTGTTGTAAACTGAACGCAAGTGGTTGATTCTTACTACAGGAATCTCACTCTTTTCTCACTTCCGCTTTCCTCTGAGTTTTTGTGTTGTCCTTCAGGAATCTCTTTCTTAATCTTCTTTCTTTATGATCCAAAGCCCTTTCCTTGATTCCAGTATTTCTCTGTCCCAATTACACACTAAACACTCTCACTTGGTGCCTTCCTTATAGGAGAGCAAGAATAGAGAATTGTACGACGCAATTCCATTTATTCAGCATCTTTTTGTGATGCAGTTTGGGAAATGATAAAGGAAAACACCAAGGTACATCTTTAAAACTTATTCTTTAGAGGGATGTAGGTGTTGTCAATAAGATCAGCATTTGTTACCCATCCCTGATTGTCCTTAAGCCATGTGGCTTCTCGCATCATTACAGATGATAGTTAGGAGTCAACAACATTGCTCTGAGTCTGGAGTCACGTGTAGGCCTCACCACATAAGAACTGCAAATTTCCTAATGGTCTGGTCAGTGAACAAAATCAGTTATGACAATGAATTCATGGTCTCCATGGATTAACATTTCAGTTCCAGATTATTATTGAAATTAAAATTCTACCAGCTGCTGTGGTGGGATTTGAACCTATGTCCCCAGAACATGAGCCTGGTTCTCTAGGTTACTGTGCAGTGACATTACCACCACACCACCGCCTCTCCCATCTAGTTCTCCTTTGGCCATCTTGGTAGTCAATGGAGTTGTTGACTATATAGCAACCAATTTCTGACACTTAATGTACAACAGTCCTAGGGATGATGTGGGGATAATATCCAGTGAATATCTCATAGAAAATAACTCTAATAGTTCACTAACACTCCACTCTAGCCTGCCAGCCATGTGGGAGCTGGAAACCATTGGCTGCAATGACCAGTAAGGTTGGATTTTCAGAAAATAGAGAATCCCTATAGCGCAGAAGAGGCCATTTGGCCCATCATCTCTGCATCAATCCATCTTTTTACCTTACCCACATCCTATCTCCATAATCTCACATATTTACTCCGCTAATTCCCCCTAACCTAAACATATTGGGACACTAAGGAGCAATTCAGCATAGTCAATCCACCTAACCTGCATATCTTTAGATTGTGGGAGGAAACCGGAGCACCCACAGGAAACCCACAGAGACACTGGGAGAATGTGCAAACTCCACACAGGCAGTCATCTGAGGCCGGAATTGAAATTGGATCCCTGATGCTGTGTTAACCACTGCGCCGCGAAACATGATGGGCGATTGCAAAAAGTTCTGTTCATTGCCAGCCCGCAGTATTTGTGGAGGACAGAAGGAGTTCTCCCCCTGACGCAACCAAAATTTAACAAATTCCTGAGCGTTTTCTGGGATGGTCCGCACCACCTGGTATTCTTGGAAAGTGAGTGCATCACGCAGACCCCAACTGAACCTGGAAACTGAAAACAGAGCACAGTTACAGCCCAATTTGGATATTTAGGCAGACAGACAATGGGCACACAGGCTGACTGGTCCTCTACATCAGCTCTAAAAAAGAGGCATGTTTTGGGCATCAGTGGGGGGCGCCTGAGATCACCCTGGACTCTAACCATTTTTAATTAACATCTGACTGTTTTTCAGACAAGAAACGTGTGTGTGCTTATTTATCTCCCTCCCTTTCTCCTTCACTCCCTCCCTCCCTTTCCTGTGGACAGCATGGTAGCACAGTGGTTAGCACTGCTGCTTCACAGCTCCATGGTCCTGCATTCAATTCCTGGCTTGGGTCACTCTGTGTGGAGCTTGCACATTCCCCTCATGTCTGCGTGGGTGTTCCAGTTTCATCCCACAGTCCAAAGATGTGCGGGTTAGGTTGATTGGTCATGCTAAGAAATTACTCCTAGTGTCCAGGGATGCGTAGGTTAGAGGGATTAATGGGTATGATATGTAAGGATATGGGGGTAGGGCCTCGGTGGGGATTGTGTTCAGTGCAGACTTGATGGGCTGAAGGGCCTCTTTCTGCACTGTAGCGTTCTATGATCTTTCCTGCCACCATATCTTCTCCTTGCTCCTTCCTTCCAGGTTCCACTGTTCACTTTCAGGGATTTCCTCTTTCTTTCTCTCCATTCCCCTTCTTTCCCAGAGGTCTTTTGTTCGTTCTTTTATCCCCCAGTTGTTCTCTCTCTTAGTCTCACTAAAACATCATCTCTATCCTCCACTTACACAGAAAGAGAGTAGAAACATCTACGGCACAATTCCACATAATATCGAGTAATCTTTGGAATGTGGTGCCATTCTCTCAGGGTTCCTATCCTTGGTAGGCCTGAGCATTCCTGCTAAATGTTGGATGCTGTATAATGTTAAGTGGAAAATAACTGGAGAAGGATTGAGCATTAATATCATTCTACCACAAGAATGTGTTTATGATAAATACTTGGTATTTTAACAGGTCAGTAGGATTCTGCAGGCGAATGTTAGGTGTCACGTTAATTCAATTTAAGAAGCAAAGAGTTGGTACAAAAATTGTAGCTCATTTGAAGGCAGCATAGCTAGAATTTAGCTGTGAGCCTTGTAACACTGAGATAATGTATCACCATCTAGATAAAAGGCATCTCTGTTCTAGTGAAAATAGTGAATGTGATGTGACATTGTCACATATTAGTTTAGTAACACATGACAATCATGTGCAAATTGATAGGTTTAGAGCATGTCATCTGACATTATCCATTTTTGGGCAACAAACCGGGTCCACATTCTGTGGTATTCTGTGCTGGGAATTCTCCTGGATTGGTTAATAGTGTGCAGGCTCCAACGGATTTGCCACTGGTAAGTATATAAATGTAAAACTTATAAGTACTTTCTGTTGACATTAATAAGACCAGCCAGTTGACCTTTCTTTACTGACTGAACTAATTTGAATTAATCCACTTGGTTGATCCACCACACTGATCGTTAAAAAGTAATGTTGGCCTTAGAGAACGTGGCCATAACCCTCTGTACCCGTTCTCTGCAGCGCAAATCCCATTCTGGCTGTAAACTCTTGGGAAAGGACTGTAACAGGATTTGTGGCAGTATCATCTCACTTCCAGAGCTCCTTTGCCCCTCTGCTGGTGATGCAATGTGATTCTGATTACCATTAATTTAAATACGTTATCATATTACTAAATGGCTTAATGCCATCGCCTTTGGGAGCGTTAGATGGTTCCCCCATCACATCAACGGGAACTATTATTAGATTTCAAAAAAGAAAACCAGTCATGATGATGATCATGGGATGACTGTGGAGGTAAGTATAGCTCCCAAATGGTAAGGGAATGGCAGGGCAAAGTGCTAGTACTGCTCCCTGGCACCCTGACATTGCCAAACTTTAACATTGCCTTGAAATCAGGGCTCTTTTTAACAAGGACGTCCCAATCTCTGGGGAGTCGGCCTGACCAGCTTTATCAAGGCCTTGCCATCCCACTCCTCCCCCCCCCTGGAATGATAGCACAAAACATTCCCCATGCTATGGTTTGACGAAGTGTTGGAAGATCTGGAATGAAGACCTGTCTGTGTTTCCGGGGAGAAACACGCTGGCTTTCAATCAGAAGCTGACATTTTACCACTTTTTAGGAAAATTCCACTCCACATCTTTCACATTCTCTTCCTCTGAATTCCTGCAATCTTCTCCCCACACTCTCTGTGCTTCCTTTAACACACAGTGGTTTCCCTCAGAGTTTTCATCAATAAAGATCCCTTTTATCCTTTACATCTTTCTGCTTTCCCCCTGCCCTTCCTCAAAGAACAGAGGAACATAACATAAGAAATAGGAGCAGGAGTCGGCCATCCAGCCCCTCGAGCCTGCCCCGCCATTCAATAAGATCATGGCTGATCTGTAGTGGTTCAGTACCACTTTCCGGCTTTCTCCCCGTAACCCTTAATTCCCTTGTCAATTAAAAACCTATCCACTCTTGACTTGAACATATTCAGCGAGGAAGCCTCCACCATCTCATCAGGCAGAGAATTCCAAAAATTCACCACCCTTTGTGTGAAGAAATTCCTCCTCAACTCTGATCTGAACCGCCCCCTCCTAATCTTGAGGCTGTGCCCTCTAGTCCTGCTATCTTTGCTAAGCGGGAAGAGTCTCTCAACCTCTACCCTATCCGTCCCCTTCATTATCTTATATGTCTCTATAAGATCCCCACTCAGCCTTCTAAACTCCAAAGAGTACAAACCTAGCCTATTCAGTCTCTCCTCGTATTCCAATGCCCTCATCTCCGGTATCAGCCCAGTGAACCTTCTCTGCACCCCCTCCAAGGCCAATATATCCTTCCTCGAATGCGGTGACCAAAACTGCACACAGTACTCCAGCTGCTGCCTCACCAGTACCCTATACAGCTGCAACTGAACCTCCCTACTTTTATATTCTATCCCCCTCACTATAAAGGCCAACATTGCATTCGCCTTCTTGATCACCTGCTGCACCTGCATACTGTGTTTTTGTGATTCGTGCACAAGAATCTCCACATCCCTCTGCAGCTTTTCGCCATTTAAATAGTAATCCTTCCTATCATTATTCCTACCAAAGTGAATAACCTACCAAAGCTAACTGTACATCTCAGATTCCATCTTTCCAATTTTGCTGCACCTAAACTCCTCCCTTCTGTTTTTGTTCAGATTTCTTATCACATTTGCTGACTTCTTTCATTAACTTATTCTCCAATTCTGCAGGTTTTGGCAAAAGAGAAATCTACCAGCCCCCGCAAGAGGCAAGCCCCCTTGCCACCCAGCACCCCTTCTGCCCAGGTAAGAGGAACTTTACTCTAATTGTCCAAATAGTCGGTGTGTGTTTGAGGTGCAAACAACTTTCAGATTCATCGATTGAAAAGCCACCTTTTGCTGTCAATTGAATAGATCAAAGTTCAGTCCTATTTCTGAAATGTTACCTGTTAGTGTGTTTGATAAAGTTCCACATGGGTGGTTAGTAAATCAAATTAGAGTATGTGGATTGGGTGAAATACACTAATACAGATTGAGACTTGGTTAACAGACAGAAAGCAGAGAGTAAAAATAAATTTGCAGGATGGCAGTGTGAAGTCCACAATTGCTCACAATCTATCAGTGATATCCAGGGAAAAGAAGATTGTGGGAAAGTGGCGGTGAGATAGATGATTGACTATGATCAAACTGAATGGCAGAGCAGGCTCTAAGGGCTGACTGACCACTCTTATATAGGAGAAGAGGCTAAAATAAAATGAATTACTTTGGGATTCTCCAAATTATGTTGGGTCTAAGATGGATGGAACATCCTGAAGAAATGGCACAAAGAGCCATATTGTTTTCCAGGGGCCAATCCACCAATCACCCCAAACAAACCAGAAATTTCAGATGAATAAATTTAAGAACGCTTAAAAATGAATCCAGTGAAATTTTTGGTCTTGAGTATTGGCCAGGGTTCCCTTAACACCTCATTTGACAAATGACGGCTTTGTGCAAGTGTCAGCCATTCAGAGCAGCAGGTTTGAGGCTCAATCTCTGAGGGAATCGGCCTGGTACCTCACACTCAGTCACATCAGTTTATGCTGAGTTGCCTGTGTTGGAATTCCCTAACATTGTCAGCTGCTGTGCCAAACACTCCGTTCTCGCCAGTAGCAATAGCAGAATGATCAAGGTCGGAGAATCCTGCCTTGGATTTTTTGCAGTGGGTGAAATGCAATTTTGACCCAATTTAGGAGTGAAAAAATGATCAGGAAAGGGTCTTGCTCCCTCAGTGACACCTGGAATGGGAATGAGGGGTAGTGGACTGGGCGTGTGGGGAATGGAAGAAGGGAACAAAAGGGATGATAGGACTGGCATGGTGACACAGTGGTTAGCACTGCTGCCTCACAACACCAGGGAATCAGGTTCAATTCCTGGCTTAGATCACTGCCTGTGTGCATGTTTTCCCCGTTTCTGCGTGGGTTTTCTTCAGATGCTCCGGTTTCCTCCCATGGTCTGTAAGATGTGCTAGTTAGGTGTATTGGCCATGCTAAATTCTCCCTCAATGTACCTGAACAGGTCCTGGGGAATGTAGCAAACAGGGGATTTTCACAATAACTTCATTGCAGTGTTTATATAAGCCTACTTGTGATTAATAAGTGAACTTTAAAACTTTACTTTTAAAAAATGATCTATTAATTTCTGTGTCTTGGTTGTCATTTGTTACGTAACACTGGAACATTCATTCTCTGTGCTGTTGCTTTCAGAGCCTTTCCCACTCCTCTGAGTTACTCTCCTCTGGTGAATCGACAAGTCCATCTTACTCTTCAACAGAAACACTCACACCAAAGGTGAGTTCATCCCATTCACTCACAGACCATTTACCATCTTATATGGAATAATAAAGGCTACTTAACCAATCGCAGCAATTCCACATTCATCAATCAAATCCATTCTTCATTAGCAATTTAAACCAGTTCTCATTTTTCAGTTAAACACATCTATCTGCGTCACTTTGAACCACGTGAATGCTCGATGGCAAATCCCCCATCAACCCATTTCTCTGTGATAGACCTTCTCCTCTGACACTGTAAGGTCAAATCCTACTCCAGGCTGTGTTATCTAATATAGACTGATGCTCCGTGATTCACAAGCCCTGACCCTGGACTCGAACTTGGAGCTTTTGGTCCAGAGATAGGGATGTTATCCCTAGTGCCACAGAGGGAATGAAGGAAGTATTAGGTCCAGAGACGCTTTTGTTCAGGTGAGATGTTCAGGCCACGGGTAAACGGGATGACCATGTTACAATTTAAAGAAAAATAGAGGAGGTCTCCCGGCCGATATTTATTCCTCAACCAATACCATCACACACTCGTTATCTGGTCACTTGCCTTATTGTTATTTGTGGGACCTTTGCTGCTATCACAATTCACAAAGTACCTTGTTGGTGGTAAAGAGGTCTTAGATACCCAGAGATCGTACTTAGAGTTCTAATTTCTTAAGGGACAATTGTTAAAAAAATCTAAACCAAAAACAAAATAATAATTTTAAGTGAAGATAACGTGGGACTCAGCAGTGCTTCTTTTGAGGGTGCAACGGTGACACAGCGGTTAGCACCGCTACCTCACGGTGCGGGGACCTGGGTTCGATTCCCAGCTTGGGTCGCTACCTGTGTGGACTATGCATTCTATATTTAAATTAGTCTGTAATACACCTCCATTTCACATAATTTAACATTTTTCATCCGGTTCTCCCATGTCTGCGTGGGTTCCCTCCGGGCGCTCCCGTTTCCTCCCACGGTCCAAAAATATGCAGGTTAGATGGATTGGCCATGCTAAATTGGCCCTTAGTGACAGGGGGAAAAGCTAGGGTAAATGCTTGAACCGAATTGGTTCTTTGGGTTACAGGGATAGGGCTTGGGTGGGATTGTGGTCAGTGCAGACTCGATGGGCCAAATAGCCTCCTTCTGCATTGTATGATTCTAAGAGTAAACCAAGGGAAACTCAAGGCAAAGTTAGCAAATTGACAGTTACCAAATTGGCAAATTTTCAGCAAATTGAATAAGGTGAAAACCTCTTAAGGGATTACTGTAACAAAATACAGTGTCTTCAGCACATCTCCACACCCACACTGTTTTCCCTTTTGGGGAATAATGGGGGAAATGGCAGAAGGATTTCCCAGCTGAGTGTCAACCCATTGAATAGTGTTGACTTCCCCTTCCATGATTCACAATTCTTGACCCTAGACCTTGGTCCAGTGGTAGGGATGTTACCCTAGTGCCACAGAGTCTCCTATATAAAAAATTTCAAAGGAAACTCAAAGTTAAGGTGGTGCAGTGGTTAGCACTGCTGCCTCACAGCGCCAGGGACCCGGATTCAATTCCAGCCTCGGGCCACTGTGTGGAGTTTGCACATTCTCCCTGTGTCTACGTGGCTTCCTGCAGATGCTCTGGTTTCCTCCCACACTCCAAAGATGTGTAAGTTAGATGGATTACCCATGCTAAATTGCCACTTGCTGTGTAGGTTACTGGGTAAATATGTGGGGTCGTGAGGATGGAGCATCTTCCTCAAGCTCTATCAGAGTCAGTGCAAATTCAATGGGCTGAATGGTCTCCTCTTGCACTGCAGGGATTCTTTCCATTAGGATGTTGCTCTGGAGCTCTGATTTGCATCCCACTCTGGCAGTGCCCTCCAGTTATGGGAGGATACCACGAGCTCCCATTCCAGGGATCCTGAGCCATGAATGTAGCCATGGAGGGATCTAGCGGTGATGCCTCACGTGGAGGAATAGCCGATTGATACACAGGGTGGAAACTAGTTTCACCAGCTAGTGCCCCGATGGCGGGACTAGAAGTGAGTTGGGCCTTCCTTTCAGAAGCGAAATGGTTGGCCAAATGCAATCTCACAACAATCAACTCCACACAGTGGAGGGACTGGCCAGTTCTGTTTGGGGGGGGCTGACCCTACCTTTACCCAATAGGATTGAAGATCCGAGTGCCATATTTGATGGTACCCAGATAGGCATCCACTCGGTCCAAGCCACCATCCGTATTTTGTTTGCGAAGAAGATTTTGAACTGGAACTTTGGACAGCACCTCCACCCCTCCCAACTCTCTCAGACACCCACGTCCCACTCTTGCTGGACAGCTACCACCCAATCTCATTGTGACAGCTCAGCCTCCTCTCCCCTGCTCTGACAAAATCCCCCAAAAAGAAAGGCATTCCCTTATCATTGCAAATCCTCAGGTAGACTAGCTCACCTTTTAAGGCATGTCACCTTTAACCTGTCAGAAATCTGAAGGCACGTGTTTCTGATTTGCTGCCTGCTTAATTGCAAAGGTACATGTGTTTTTATGAATATGCATGATATGCTAAAATATTCAAAAATACTGCTGGCTGTCCAGAACCGCAATCCACCTTTGATCCAGTTTTGTTCCCAATGTTGATCCCACTGTTGGGAGGTTAATGATGCCCTTCCTGTGTGACAGACCCTGTGCCTCACCTCATTTTCCTCTCCGGATTTGCACTAGTCTCTTCCCTTAGACTCCACTTGGAGAAAGGCCATTGATCCAGTGGCAGGAGTAGATAATCTCAGCAATCCTCTTCATCAGCATGAGAATAACTCTCGCATGGATGAACTGGAATGGGGGCGGGGAGCTTGGGGTGGAAATAAACCCAGTCGATGATTCACCTGAACACCTTATTCGCATTTCACAGAATGATCAGAGACTAAATGAGGAGATAGACATGCTTCAACAAGAACGGCAACACTTGCTACAGACCATTAGCAATTTGGAGCAGCTGGTGGACAAGTGCCAGCGGGAGGTAAGGCATTTCATCATCTCTCACTCAAACAACGATATTGCCATTAATCCAGTTTGGGCCTTGGGCCTGCTGTCCAGATATTCTGCTCCCTATTAGAAAGCATTAAGAAATCTCATTTTAAAAAAAAATGAATCACTTCATGAAGGCCAGGGACCCGGGTTCCATTCCTGCTTAGCTGACTGTGTGGAGTTTGCACATTCTCCCCATATCTGTGTGGGTTTCCTCTGCATGCTCCAGTTTCCTCTCACCATCCAAAGATGTGTGGGTTAGTTGATTGGCCATGCTAAATTGATCCTAGTTTTGTGGGGGATTAGCAGGCTAAATATATGGGGTAACAGCGATAGGATGGGATTGTTGTTGGTGCAGTCTTGATGGGCAGAATTGCTCCCTTCTGTACTGTGGGGATTCTATATTCTATGAATCCTAGTGAGTTCCTTATCCAGCTTTCGTTATATTTCATGTTTAATATAACTAAAAGTCTTGGATCTAAAACACAATTTGCCCCCATCATAGGGTTGATGTATACAAACCTTTGTGTTATACCAACAACAGCTGAATAGCTCCAACTTGATGTTTATCAGATAATACCAAGCACAACTGAATCAAATCAGGAATTGTTATATATTTAAATAGTTGCGTGGTTGCTTTAAGAGTTGATCACATGAGGATGATGTCTTTGGAATGTTTCACAGCCTCCTGCTTTTAATTTCAGTTTGGGTTCTATACAAGCTAGAGACCAGTTTGTTATTGTTAGTATGAATCTCCATTTGCAAACCGTACCTCTTCCTTTTGCTTAAAACCCACACAGGATATTAGAGAAAGAAAATTGGCAACGAGTTGGGGTTTTGTTTCATCAAAAAAAAAAGATTTTGTGGGTCCTCTCATTTAGAATATTCGAAGACTGGGGAGAAGCAACAACAGGACTGTAGATTGAAGTGACAGTGCAGGAAGATCAAGTATGAAAAACGCTCTGTGTGGTTTTGAAAGAGTTTTTTCTGATCAGAGGAGGGTGAGATTCCAGGCTGTGTCTGAGAAAAAGGGTGCTTTGCTCTACGACCTGTTGTTTCAAAGAAATGATCCATTAAGTCAAAGATCTCTGTATAAAGGGAAGCAGAATAGTCTTGAGGGGCAGAATGGCCTATTCCAGCTCTCTTTCTTATGTTCTTAATTCTATCAACATCCTAGGGGTTACCATTGACCAGAATTGAACTGGACTAGCTATATAAATACTGTGGCTGCCAGAGCAGGTCAAAGGCTGCAGCGAGTAACTCACCTCCTGACTCCCCAAAGCCTGTCCATCATCAATAAGACATAAGTCAGAACTGTAATGGAAGACTGTCCACCTGCCTGGATGGGTACAACTCCAACAAGGCTCAAGATGCTCGACACCATCCAGGGCAAAGCAGCCCCGCTTGATTGCTGCCCCTTCCACGAATGTTCAATCCTTCCACCCTCAACAAACAGTAGCAGTCATCTGTACTATCTACAAGATGCACTGTAGGAACTCACCAAAGTTTCTTAGGCAACACCTTCCAAACCCACAACCACCGCCATCGGAAAGATAAGGGCAGCAGATACCTGGGAACACCACCTATTGGAGGTTCCCTTCCAGATCGTTCACCGTCCTATCTTGGAAATATGTTGCCGTTCCTTCACTGTTGCTGGATCAAAATACTAAAATCCCCTCCCTAACAGTACAGTGGATGTACCTACACCTCAAACTGCCATGTTTCCAGAAAATAGCTCTGAAGGACAATAGGGATGGGCAATAAAATGCTGGCCTAGCCAGTGTGACACCCGTATCCCTCAAACCAGATTTTAAAATCTATCTCAAACTAGTAAATTTGAGATTTACTAGTAAATCTCATTATTACTAGTAATAATAATAGTAAGATTAGTAAATTTGCAGATGACACTAAAGTCGGTGGAGTGGTAGATAGTGAAGAGGGGTGTTATAGTTTGCAGAGGGACTTGGACAAGTTGCAGAGCTGGGCCGAGAGGTGGCAAATGGAGTTTAATGTGGAAAAGTGTGAGGTAATGCACTATGGCAGAAATGATAAATGTGTAGAGTATAGGGCAAATGGTAGGATTCTTAGTAGTCTAGATGAACAGAGGGATCTTGGTGTGTATGTGCATAGATCCCTGAAAGTAGGCAGTCAGGTCGAGAAGGTTGTTAGGAAGGCATATGGAGTCTTGGCTTTTATTGGTAGAGGGATTGAATTTCGGAGCCGCAACGTCATGTTGCAACTGTACAAAACTCTAGTGCGGCCGCACTTGGAGTATTGTGTGCAGTTCTGGTCCCCACATTATAAGAAAGATGTGGAGGCATTGGAGAGGGTACAGAGGAGGTTTACCAGGATGTTGCCTGGTATGGAGGGCAGGTCTTATGAGGAGAGGCTGAGGGATTTGAGGTTGTTTTCGTTAGAAAGGAGGCGGCTAAGAGGAGACCTTATCGAAACATATAAGATGATTAGAGGTTTAGATAGGGTGGACAGTGATAGCCTTTTTCCTAGGATGGAGAAAGCTAGCACGAGGGGACACAGCTTTAAATTAAGGGGTGATAGTTATAGGACGGATATCAGAGGTAGGTTCTTTACCCAAAGGGTGGTTCGGGAGTGGAATGCCCTGCCTGCAGCAGTTGTAGATGCGCCAAGTTTGGTGGCGTTTAAGAGGTTAGTTGATAAGTATATGGAAGAGAAGGGAATGGTTTAGTTGGGAGGGGCATTGCTTTTTATATTGGTCGGCGCAACATCGAAGGCCGAAGGGCCTGTTCTGTGCTGTAATGTTCTATGTTCTATGTTCTAACTATCATTCTGTACCAAGCTGACCAGGTAACCTCTATTCAGCCCAAATTCAACGTCTCTCAACACCGATCTTGCAGGATCTAACTTGAATCATCTTAACTTTGTCACCAGCACTGACTTAAGATGTCATTTATATGGAACTCAGGCTTAAATGGAGGTAGGATTTACCCAGTCTCCTTTGAATTACTGAATGTCCATCTACTTTGACTGAGGAACTAACCACATTTTTATTCTAAGTGAGCATTTCCAGCACCCTTAATTGATTGGTTTCTCAAGAGTACCGGGTTCAGGGATTGGTAGTAAACTACGATTAGTTTTACACATTGGCTGAGGTATATATTTGACTTGGAAAAGATAAAGTTACATCTTTGGAATTCCTTTTTGATTTCAGAAAGTGCTGATTGCAAAAGATTGTGGAATTCAGAAACTGGAAAATCAGGTACTTCCATTTTTAACATCATTTGTGGTAGTCAAACTATCTCACAGTTCTTTCAGACAATTTGAGTTTGGATAATATCGATTATTATATTCCACTGATTTTAACTGGAAGTATTAATACAAATTTAAGACCATTCAAAATTAATTGTACTAAAATATGGCAACATAGAGAGTAGAAGTAGGCCATTCAGCCCTTCAAGCTTGCTCTGCCATTCAATACTATCATTGACTGATTTCATTTCGACCTTACTTCCACTTTCCTGCCTATTCTCCAACTCTTCAAACCCGTTATTAATTTAAATATGTCCACCTCTTTCTTAAATCTACTCAATGTCCTGACATCCACTACACTCTAGGATAGTGAATTCTACAGACTCACAAGAAGTAATTTCCCCTCATCTCTGTTTTAAACCTGCCACCTCTTATCCAAAAAATTATGACCTCTTGTTCTAGATTGCCCCACAAGAAGAAACATCCTCTCCACATCTACTTTGTCAATCCCTCTTTCATCTTGTACATCTTAATTAGATCTCTCATTCTTCTACATTCCTGAAAGTATAAGCCTAAACTGTCTAATCCCCTTCATAAGATTACCCCTCATCTCTGGAATCAATCTAGTGATGATCTTCTGAACCAGCTCCAATGCAACTACATCTCTCCCCAAGTAAAGGTGGGGGGGGGGGTGCAAAACTCCAATAGTACGGGTTACTCGTTGGTTACGGGTGTGGTTCCGGAGCACTGGAGGATAGCGAATGTGGTCCCGTTGTTCAAGAAGGGGAAGAGAGACCTTCCAGGGAATTATAGGCCAGTGAGTCTTACTTCTGTTGTGGGCAAAGTATTGGAGAGAATTATTAGGGATAGGATTTATAGTTATTTAGAGAGAAATGAATTGATTGGGGATAGTCAGCATGGTTTTGTGAAGGGTAGGTCGTGCCTTACTAACCTCATTGAGTTTTTTGAAAAAGTGACTAAAGAGGTGGATGGGGGTAAGGCGGTTGATGTGGTATATATGGACTTTAGTTTGATAAGGTGGCCCATGGAAGACTTCTGCAGAAAATGCAGATGTATGGGATAGAGGGTGATTTAGCTAATTGGGTTAGGAATTGGCTAGCAGATAGAAGACAGAGGGTGGTGGTTGATGGGAGATATTCATCTTGGAGTTCGGTGACAAGTGGTGTACCTCAGGGGTCTGTTTTGGGGCCCCTGCTGTTTGTAATTTTTATAAATGATCTGGATGAGGGTATTGAAGGATGGATTAGTAAATTTGCAGATGACACTAAAGTCGGTGGAGTGGTAGATAGTGAAGAGGGGTGTTATAGTTTGCAGAGGGACTTGGACAAGTTGCAGAGCTGGGCCGAGAGGTGGCAAATGGAGTTTAATGTGGAAAAGTGTGAGGTAATGCACTATGGCAGAAATAATAAATGTGTAGAGTATAGGGCAAATGGTAGGATTCTTAGTAGTCTAGATGAACAGAGGGATCTTGGTGTGTATGTGCATAGATCCCTGAAAGTAGGCAGTCAGGTCGAGAAGGTTGTTAGGAAGGCATATGGAGTCTTGGCTTTTATTGGTAGAGGAATTGAATTTCGGAGCCGCAACGTCATATTGCAACAGTACCAAACTCTAGTGCGGCCGCACTTGGAGTATTGTGTGCAGTTCTGGTCCCCACATTATAAGAAAGATGTGGAGGCATTGGAGAGGGTACAGAGGAGGTTTACCAGGATGTTGCCTGGTATGGAGGGCAGGTCTTATGAAGAGAGGCTGAGGGATTTGAGGTTGTTTTCGTTAGAAAGGAGGCGGCTAAGAGGGGACCTAATCGAAACATATAAGATGATTAGAGGTTTAGATAGGGTGGACAGTGATAGCCTTTTTCCTAGGATGGAGAAAGCTAGCACGAGGGGACACAGCTTTAAATTAAGGGGTGATAGTTATAGGACGGATATCAGAGGTAGGTTCTTTACCCAAAGGGTGGTTCGGAGTGGAATGCCCTGCCTGCAGCGGTTGTAGATGCGCCAAGTTTGGTGGCGTTTAAGAGGTTAGTTGATAAGTATATGGAAGAGAAGGGAATGGTTTAGTTTGGAGGGGCATTGCTTTTTATATTGGTCGGCGCAACATCGAAGGCCGAAGGGCCTGTTCTGTGCTGTAATGTTCTATGTACTGTAAGTACCGTCTCACCTAATGCTTTGTACAGCATCAGCAACACTTCACTACTTTTACGTTCTATTCCTTTAGCAATAAATGTCAAGATTTCATTTGATTTTCTTAAAACCTGCTGTGCCTGCATATTACTTACTGTGATTCATGCACAAGGACACACAGATCCCTCTGCACTGAAGCACTCCAAGATTTCTCTCCATTTCGTTAGTAATTTGCATTTGTATTTTTCCTAACAAAATGGTTAACCTCACACTTATCCATGTTAAACTCTATCTGCCAAATGTGTCCCATTCACTTAACCTATCCATATCCATTTGAAAATTTTTATTTCATTATTACAATTTACTAACCATCTATTTTGGCATCACCTGCAAG
This sequence comes from Sphyrna mokarran, assembly GCA_024679065.1. Classification (NCBI taxonomy): domain Eukaryota; kingdom Metazoa; phylum Chordata; class Chondrichthyes; order Carcharhiniformes; family Carcharhinidae; genus Sphyrna; species Sphyrna mokarran. The sequence goes on from JAGIQG010000026.1 coordinate 38,019,386, forward strand.
TTTTGGTACTTACTATCGCTACCTCCAAGTTATTGTAGATATTTAGGTCCTGAGGATTGAACTCTGTCGCGCCCCTTTGGCTATACCTTGCCAACCAGAAAAAGACCATTTATTCCAACTCTGTTTTCTGTTGGTTAGCCAATCCCCAACCAAACTAATAAACTACACCTAATCCCATGTGATCTTACCTTGTGGATTACCTTTTTTGTGGCACCTTATCAAATAGAAGTCCAGATATACCACATCTACTAGATCCCTGTTATCCACCTTCTTTGTTGCATCTTCAAAGAACTCATGCAAATTAGTCATACTATGATTTAGCCTTCAAAAACCATGCTGACTCTGATGGATTTCCAAGTATTTTGCTATAAAATCTTCGATAATGGACTCTAGAATTTTTCCCCATTACCAGTGTCATGCTGACAGGTCTATAATTCTCTGTCAACATCCCTTTTAAATAGCAGGATTATATTAGCTATCTTCCAACCTGTAGGACCTGTTCCAGAATCTACAGAATGTTGGAAGATGACCATTACTGAGTCCACAATTTCTAGGGCCACTTCCTTAGTATTCTGGGATATAGATTATCGAGCTCTGGGATTAATGAACCTTCAATCCAATCAATTTCCTCAAAATCATTTCTCTAGTAATACTGATCAGTTTCCCCCTCTCATTACACCCTGTGTTCCCCAACACCTTTGGTATCTTATTTGTGTTCTCTTTTTGTGGAGACAGAGCCAAAGTGTGTATTCAGTTGGTCAGCCATTTCTTTGTTCTCCTTTATAAATTCCCCTGTCACTATGTCACTCTCTATCTTGATGAAGAATTCTACAATATTATATGGTCACTCATTTTCAAGGCGGCTCAGACTACTAGATTGCCAATTATTCCTTTCTCATCACACAATACCCAGTCTAGGATGATCTGTTCTCTAATTGATTCCCAAATGTATTCGTCCAGAAAGCCATCTCGTGTACAATCCAGGAATTCCTGCAGGTATTGTGACTAATTTGATTTGCCCAATCTATATGCAGATTAAAGTCACCCATAATTACACATGTTCCTTTATCGCATGTGTGTCTGATTTCTTGTTTAATATAATTCCCAACATCATCACTACAGTTTGTTGTCTATATAATTTTTTTTGCCCCTTAGGGTTTTTCAGATCTACCCATGCAGATTCCACATCTTTGTAGCTAATATCTTTCCTCACTGTTATGTTAATTTCCTCTTTAACCAAGAAATTCAACACCACCTTTTCCTTTTTTGTCTGTCCTTCCTAGACTCTGGAGACCCCTGAATGTTTATTTCCCATCCCTGGTTACTCTGAAGCCGTTGTCTCAGTAATCCCGGCGAGATTATACCCATTTATTTGTTTGCACGGTTAGTTAATTTCTTTTATTGTGAATGCTCCATGCTTTAAGACACAAAACCTTAAGTCTTGTCTTTTCTACAATACTTGTCCCAAACCTATTATTTTTCTCACTGTGAGCCTGTTGAATTCTAGTCCTTGATTTCTCTGCCTATCACTTTTCTTATTCCCCTTCATGTCTTTTGTTCTTGACCTTGATTCTCCATCCTCTGACTCCTTGCATAAGTTTCCATTTTGATTTAATCGCTCCCCAAACACTGAGACCACTATTTTGAGGCTTTGCTTTTCAACTTTCTTCCTGACTCCCTATATTCTGTTTTTACCTTATCCTTTTTTTTAAGCCTATGTCGTTTTGTACCAATGTGTGCCACGGCCATTGGTTGTTCACCCTCTCTCTCTCCAGAATGTCCTGTAAATAACCATTACGTTCCAACATTTTTTACTTTTTCCCTGTATAGCAGACCCAACCGGGTGCAACAAGTTTGGCTGCTTTTTGAGAGACCATTCCTCTCAATAGTATCCAAAGTGGTAATATCTATTTGCAGGGGATTAGCCACAGGAGATTCCTACAGTGTCTGCCTAGTCCTCTTGCTCTGCCTTCTAGTCACCCATTCCCTTTCTGCTTGTGAAGTCTGAGCCTGCAGTGTGACCACCTCTCTATATGTGCTATCCAGGATACTCTCCTTGTAGATGCTCCACAGTGTTTCCAACTGTCGCTCCAACTCCAAAGCTCAGGCTTCCAGGTGAAGACACTTCCTTCACACGTGCTGGCTCCAGTGAAGGAAGCCACTGGCGGGCGTTTCGAGCCCCTCAAGCCCACAGGCGAAGGGGGGCTGGACTGTCTCCCTGCCAGAGACTAAGTCCAAACTGGTTAATGATTTTCAAAACCTCCATACACCACGGCCGATTTTTCAAATGTCCTGCCCGCCAGCAGTGCCTCTCCCCGGGTGCCACGGGGCAGATCGGGTGCCTGGACCATCTCTCTGCCAGAGACTAAGTCCAAACTGGTTAATGATTTTCATTAAATGTTCCCACTTCCCACGTGGAGCATAAGGAGCACACTGCGGCTTTGAGTTCTCTTGCCATGACTTGGCCCTTTTAAATTAAACCATTGAAAGTTGCTGAATACCAAATAATATCAAATTCTCAAGTAAGGCCTCACCGCTACAGAATAAAGCCCTTAAAAACTATAAAACACAAAATTACCTTAACAATGATAAACAACTAACAAATAATTACCCACTACTTACCAATCAGCTTTCTACCTTGTAGCCTCTACTGCTACAGCAAGGCAAAACCACCGGCTGAAGATTTTAAAAGTTAAAAAGCAAAAAAGCACCTCTTTTCTCCCTGTAGTTCAATTACTACTCGCTCCAAATTCCCGATACCCACACTCTGGCTGTCTCTCACTCAGGATATGCTCTTTTCCATTACTTGTGCACGAAAGCTGCTTTATCCCAACTGTGAAATGCAAACAGGAATAGATTTTACTCCTGAATGTCGACTGGGATCTTGGTACATGATTTCGTATTTTTAGCAATCCATGTTTGAGTTACAAAATCGTGCTTTCCATTCAGATCATGTTGCCATGCTGGCAGGAACCAGAATCAAAGTTCTTAGACATTTGTACAATGCATCACAGTAAGAAATCTCACAACACTAGGTTAAAGTCCAACTGGTTTATTTAGTAGTAAATGCCACTTGCTTTCGGAACGCTGTTCCTTCGTCAGGTGGAGAGTTCTGATCACAAACAGGGCATATATATAAAAGCACACACAGTTTACAGAATATTGATTAGAATGCGAGTCTTTACAGCTAATCTGCTATTCAAGTGAACAAGTCATACTATCTGTAACCCCCCCCATGACTTGCCTGAACTTGCAACATCTCACTTACTGTCCTGCTTGAAGACAATACCCATCTCTTTAACCTATGCTTAATGCTATCTCCACTGACATTATCTGCACCTTTAAGACTTGAATAGCAGATTAGCTGTAAAGACTAGCATTCTAATCAGCGTTCTGTAAACTGAGTGTGCCTTTGTATGCCCTGTTTGATTAGAATTCTCCACTTACCTGATAAAGGAGCAGCACTCCGAAAGCTAGTGGCATTTACTAACAAATAAACCTGTTGGACTTTAACCTGGTGTCGTGTTTACCCCAGTCCCATGCCGGGATCTCCATATCATGACAACACATCAACCAGGTGATCTCATTCAAACATACAAAATTCCTACAGGGCTCACCAGGTTAGATGCAGGAAGCTTGTTTTCCCCTGGCTGTGGGTAACCGTGAAAGTTTTTGGCTCATCTATAAGATTATTAAGCTGAAACTCTACTACCTCACCTGCCCTGGAATTGGGCTGGATGAAGTTCCCAGAGTGGAAATCGACTTTGGTCTCAGGCGGGATTTTACGATCTCGCCCAAGTGAGGCTGTGAAACTCCGCTCTTAGTGTCTACGGCAGGGCTGGGATCCTTCATGATTTCACTACAATGTGTAGCGTTATATGAGGAATGATTCAACTGTAGTCACAGCTGACTCCATCCATTCAAGGACTGTGTAAAAAGAATGATTAACTTTCCTGTTTTGACACCAATAGGCCTCGTGGGTGTGACAGATGAATTTGGAGAACTGTTGATTTTTAACATGGTTTATTACTGTCAGAAGGCCACGCTGTTAGGGCAGGAGCAGAATCCAATGCAAATCCATAGTCAATAATCTGTTTCACTAAACAACATAAGGATCGATTTTCTGTCTGCATAGGCCTTTGATTACTGGAGAGGGAAATCTATATAACCTTTTATATATATTACAACATAATCAGAAACTTTATTAATACTGTTCACAGATACACGAGCTCACAAATAAACTAACTGAGAAAGAGAAAGAGCATCAAGAAGTAATCCAGCAGGCTGAAACTCTAAAAGGGAAACTGTCTTTGTATGAGGTAAATAATCTATTTAAATAGTTGTCATTGATTAACACAGGATACCTTTCTTTTCTTCATTCTTGGGATGTGGTCTCACTAGCGTGGGTACCATGAGCTGCTCCTCCCAAGTTGCCCTGGGAGCTTGACACAACTGAATGTCTTGTTAGCTGACTTCAGAATCAACATCATTGGTGTAAGAACCAGGAGCAGGAGTTGACCATTTGGCCCCTCGAGTCTGCTCCGCCATTCAATCTTCCCATGGATTCAGCTCCACTTACCCACCTGCTCACCATAACCCTTAATTCCTTTACAGTTCAAAAACCCTTTGCTTTAAAAACATTCAACGAGGCAGCCCCAACTGGTTCACTGAGCAGGGAATTCCACAGATTCACAGAGCTTCCTGGATAAAGAAGTTCCTCCTCAACTCAGTCCTAAATCTGCTTCCCCTTATTTTGAGGCTATGCCCCCTAGTTCTGGTTTCACCCGCCAGTGGAAACAACTTCCCTGCTTCTATTTTATCAATTCCCTTCATAATTTTATGTTTCTATAAGATCCCCCCCTCATTCTTCTACATTCCAATGAACGTAGTCCCAATCTACCTAGTCTTTCCTCATAAGTCGACCCCCTCATGGCATGGTGGCACAGTGGTTAACACTTCTGTCTCACAGTGCCAGGGACTCGGGTTCGATTCCTGAATCACTGTCTATGCAAAGTCTGCGCGTTCTCGCCGAGTATCCGCGTGTTTTCTCTGGGTGCTCAGGTTTCCTCCCACAATCAAGGTGTACAGTTTGGTAGATTGGCCATGCTACATTAACCCTTGGTGCCAGGCGGACTAGCTAGGGTAAACGCATGGGGTTATGGGCATAGGGCCTGTGGGGGATTGTGGTCAGTGCAGACTCAATGGGTTGAATAGCTTCTCCTGCACTGTATGATTCTATGATTCTCTCAACTCCAGAATCAATCTAGTGAATCTCTTCTGCACCCCCTCCTGTGCCAGTATATTCTTTCTCAAGTAAGCAGACCAAAACTGTATACAGTACTCCAGCTGTGGCCTTACTAGCACCTTATACAGCCGAAACATAACTTCCCTGTTTTTAAAATCCTTCCCTGTAACAGTAAAGGACAAAATTCCATTTGCCTTCTTAATTACCTGCTGAACTTGCAAACAAACTTTTTGTGATTCCTGCACAAGGACACCCAGGTTCCTCTACACAATGGCATTCTGCAATTTTTTTATCATTTAAATAATAGTCCATTTTATTGTTATTCCTACTAAAATGGATGACCTCACATTGTGAGGTTACTTCAGTATCAACTTCATTGGAATGGGACAGGAGTCACATCTAGGTTGGATGGTGCTGCAGGTTTCCCTTCCTGAAGTATTCATGTTTGTGGTTATCCGCTGCCATACAGCCTCGGCCACTTGTCCAGACACCTGTCAATCAGCTGAAATGAAGGAGGGCCTGCTACGCCCTCGGCACCTACTGCAGGAACATCTCCACTACTCTGAATGAAGCTCACTGGCGCTCAAGTGCGTGACCCCTGGAAATTACTGCACTTTGCCTTTGAACTTTGAAGCAGGCGATCCTACCATGCCCCTAATTGGAGGTGGACCCATTCTTTGCAAATGAGGCTCAATTTGGGTATAGACACACTATACATACCAGCTCAAGATAGTGCAGAGCCTCATTTTGTCAACTTGGACCTTGTTTGTCTCCCTTTTGGGACCTTCAATTGGAATGGGAATTTAGTTTTTGGAGGAAGCAAGGAATGGATTTGGGTCTCAGCGCAGTCTGAGCACTGGCTTTGGAACTTTAAGGATACGGTAAAAAGTTTAAAAAAAAAAATGACTCTCTACCACCTAGCCAATTAGTCCACCATCCCCATTCTTTCTTTATAACCATACAGCAACTTTACACAGCATTCTCGTGATCTCACAGAGGATTTAATATTGCATGGATTACATTTGCAGTACGTACATTGTTACCAGACTTTATTGCATAACAAGTCGTAGCGAGCTAAAAGCCTAGTTAGGCTGTTTTCACTAATATTGTTTGAGGGATTGATATTGGCCGGGACACTGAGATTGATGAGAAATGTCTAGAGTTCCGTTTCCTAATCGAAATGCTTTTGACCCTCAGCAGAGCAAACATCAGGATAATGAGAGCGAACTCTTGGTTGAAGAAGAGATGCTGGACAGTTTCCCAGGTAGACTGAGTTTGGAGCTGCAATCACATTGTTGTAATTAAGTGAATTGATGAATTTTGACAAAGTAGAGAAAAACAACACAAAACAGGTCATTGGAGCCAAGCAGTCCATTGTTGTCGTTCAATCATTGCATGACAATACCATTCTAACTGTGTTTTCCCAGGTTGTTCTCGTATCTCCTGAATAATGGCGTAGTGGTATTGTCACTGAAAGAGTAATCCAGAGGCCCAGGTTAATGCTCTGGGAACATGGGTTCAAATCCCGCTGTGATTGTTGAATCATCCAGCCTATATGTGATTCCAGACCCAGCAATGCGTATGACACTGAAATAGAAAGTAGAAGCAGGAGTATGCTTCGAGCATGCTCTGCTGTTCATTTTAATTGTGGCTGATCATCGAATTTCAATATTCTGATTCCCAGCCTTCCTCCCATATCCCTTTTGCCCCAAGAGCTATATCTAATTTCTTCTTGAAGTCAGACAAATGATCTAAGAAGAATCAAATTAAAATTAAAAGTGGGAGCACAGGTGGAAGAGGTGGTGAAGAAAGCATGTGACATGCTTGCCTTCATGGGCTGGGGCATTGGATATAAAAATTGTCAAATTATGTTATAGTTGTCTAAAATGTTGATTTAAGCCTGATTTGGAATACTGTATCCAATTCTGATCGCAAGAAGGACATGGACACTTTGGAGGGAATACAGAAACAGTTTACCAGGATGATGCCTTGTTTGGAGGGTATTAGCGATGAGGAGAGATTGAATAAACTGGGATTGTTCTCCTTGGAAAGACAGAGGCTGAGTGACAGGGTCACCTGATAGAAGTTTATAAAATTGAGGGGTATCTTTAGGGTCAACAGTTGGAAGCTTTCTCCCAAGGCAGAAATGACAATTACAAGGGGACACAAGTTCAAGATAAGGGCGGAGAGGTTCAGTGGAGATGTGCGGGTACAGTACAGTATAGGAAGAGGTTATTTGGCCATCAAGTCTGCACCAAGCACAATCCCACCCAGGCCCTACCTCCATATCCCTACGTACTTTATCCGCAAATCCCTCTAACCTACGCATCTCAGGGGCAATTTTAGCATGACCAATCCACCTAACTTGAACATCTCTGGACAGTGGGAGAAAACCGGAGCACCCGGAAAAAACCCACACAGACATAAGGAGAATGTGTAAATTCCACACAGACAGTGATCCAAAACCGGGAATTGAACCAAGGTCTCTGGAACTGTGAAGCAGTAATGCTATCCACTGTGTTACCATGCTGCCTAGACAATGCGATCGGCACAAGCTTGGAGGGTTGAAGGGTCTTTTCCTATGCTGTATTGTTCTTTGTTTTTTGTTCAAACTGCCACAAAATCAAAAAGAAATTCCCCTGACGCTGACTCTGTCTAGGGTACGTACAGCCCCCCTGACGCTGACTCTGTCTAGGGTACGTACAGCCCCCCTGACGCTGACTCTGTCTAGGGTACGTACAGCCCCCCTGACGCTGACTCTGTCTAGGGTACGTACAGCCCCCCTGACGCTGACTCTGTCTAGGGTACGTACAGCCCCCCTGACGCTGACTCTGTCTAGGGTACGTACAGCCCCCTGACGCTGACTCTGTCTAGGGTACGTACAGCCCCCCTGACGCTGACTCTGTCTAGGGTACGTACAGCCCCCCTGACGCTGACTCTGTCTAGGGTACGTACACCCCCCTGACGCTGACTCTGTCTAGGGTACGTACAGCCCACCCCCTGACGCTGACTCTGTCTAGGGTACGTACAGCCCCCCTGACGCTGACTCTGTCTAGGGTACGTACAGCCCCCCTGACGCTGACTCTGTCTAGGGTACGTACAGCCCCCCTGACGCTGACTCTGTCTAGGGTACGTACAGCCCCCCTGACGCTGACTCTGTCTAGGGTACGTACAGCCCCCCTGACGCTGACTCTGTCTAGGGTACGTACAGCCCCCCTGACGCTGACTCTGTCTAGGGTACGTACAGCCCCCCTGACGCTGACTCTGTCTAGGGTACGTACAGCCCCCCTGACGCTGACTCTGTCTAGGGTACGTACAGCCCCCCTGACGCTGACTCTGTCTAGGGTACGTACAGCCCCCCTACGCTGTTTCAATGCATTGCCTGCCTTTATTGTCTTGTCATTTCAGTGATGGAGAAGTTGCTCTCGAAGAAGGGTTCAAGTGAAGAATGGTTTATGTCACTGCAGAGTCAAGTGGAGTCACTCACTAGTGAAAACCAGGAGCTGCAAGGGAGATTGCAGGTAATCAATCCTTGGAACATGGGCCTTGTTATTTGTACATTGGACAAAGGTGGGAGAATGTTGAAGGAAGGTAAAGGAATGAATCCACAATCTGCTGTGAGCAATCTTACTGCCCAGTGACCAGTGATTATCCAGTCTTGCAAACACATCATGAGGAGTTCTCCGTTGAGTGGCTGGTTTAAAGTTAACATTTGCTGCACGGATTTCCCAGGGATTTGGAAATTAAAAGGAAGGTGGGAGCTGCCGTGTAAATTGCCTTTTCCAACACCCCTTGTGGACCAGGAGTGCTCTAACTTTGCCAAAATAAGTCATCGCTCCCAGTCAAGTGGAGCCAATCTCTCTCTGTCCCTCCCATATTGACTGGGGACTTACTCACAGGTATACTGTTGCAATGATAGTCAATCTTCCTCTCCCTTCCCCACCAACTCTCTAAGCACAATGCTCTGCCTCCGCCCCCCTCGGGTAACAGTCTTTTACCTACCATCACCTCCAGGCAAACTCTCATCTCTGTGCCTCCTGATTGACAAATACTGTCCCTGAGGGTTCCTGACTTTGGTCCACCACCACTGCCAGGGCCACTGCACCCCACCCCCCTCCCCGGGTCTGACAGCAGGACAGTGTGTCCATTTTGCTGGCCGCTGGATAGAAAACCTCATGTCCTTTTGCGAAAGAAATCCAGTCTGGCTTATCGGTGACCCCCAAAGATGTTGTCTCTTCCCACCCTGCGGTGCAGCCTGGTTTGTATTGAACTGCAAGGGATTGAATGCCAGTGCAGCCCGTATCCCGAAAAGGAATTATACAAAAACTGAACCAATTCACTTAAAAACAGGTTAGTGATGTGGAAATTGAGATGCGCATATTATCATTGGGAATTTGAGGAAGTGCTTCTAATTTGCCAGCTGGCTTGTTGGGTCAGCTTCTATTGAAATATAGGAAGATCGGAATGTTGGCGAGATAATAGGAAGCGACATCCGGGCTGTGAATCAGAACAGCCTGTTGCGATTGGCTGGGGTTTGGGGTCTGCAAAACACTCCTGCAATAATTGCAGCTGTGGTACATAGAAAAGAATGACTTGTGCTTTTCACAATCACTCAACATCTTAGCATTTTCCAGCCAAAGAAGTGTAGGCGCTTCGTAATATCGGAAATATTACAAAATGCCAATTTGTGCTCAGCAAGCTTCCACAGATGATAATGTGACAATGAGTGAATGATCTGCTTTCTGTGATGTTGATTAGAGGATAAATAATGGTCAGGACACCGGGAATAACTGCTCCTCTACAAAAAGGTGCCATGCGTTCTTTTACATACACCTGTGCCAACAAATGGCAGCTCAGATAAACACCCCCTCCCAGTAAAATGGCCCTTTACAGTGAAGCACTTCCTCAGGACCGCACTAGAATGTCAGTCTTGATCTCACCCAATCCCCAAGTGGGACTTGGACCCACAAACTTGTGAATCTGAGACAAGTGTGCTACTGACCGAGTCACGGCTGACTCTTGAGGCATTTCATTACTGTTGCCAGCCAAACCTGGATCGTTTAAATGATTCTAAGCCGAGATAACTGCTATGCACAGCCTATTACAAAGTTTGTTACTCATCAGTATTTATTACTGTTGCTTTTTATCAGGAGTTGGAGTATTTGCAGAAAGGAGCAAATGAAGGGGGGTCATCAGAAAGTCTGGATTTTGTCCCGGTTCTTCTCTACGATGCCCTACACGTGGAGTTTGAGAAGCTGAAGGAGCAGTACGAACAGTCCCAGGCTGCAATCATGGAGGGGATTAACCCAGCAACCTCTGAAAAGCTAGTCTCACTGGAAGTATATCAACAGCTGAAGGTGGAGCATGAGCAAGAAGTTCAAAGGCTGCAAGATGTTCTTGACAAGCTCAAGGCCAAGACCCACTCAAAGGTAGAAGATGCATCCAGAGATGAGAACAAAGACTTGGCAGAACATGGAAGCAAAGATGTCGAAGAGCTCACTAAAAAATTGAAGGATACCCAAGAGAAATATGAGGCGGCAATGAGTGAGATTCAACTACTAGAAGAACAGATTCAACTAGGAATTCTTTCAGTGGAAGTAAAGGCAACTATGAGGAATACAGAGACTATAAAAATAATCCCGGAACAGCACGCTGTTAGAATGGAGTCGTTGCAAGCAGCTACTGCTGAGGTGGAAGAAGAAAAGAGGGTGAAAGCCTTGGAGGAAAAGCTGAATGAAATGGAGAAGCTTGTGGCTCAGAGTATCCCTTTGGAAGAGTACAATGAAATGAGAATGTCGCTAAATATCTCCCTGGAAGAAATTTCCAGAGAGAACTTGTTGCTAACAGAAAAATACACCAAGGCGGAAGGTGAACTTAAGGATCTGAAGAGAGGCCACTTTGAAGAGTCAGCTGACAATGGAACTGAGGATTCCACCAAAGTCAAGGAACAATTAGAGTTGCTGAGCAAATCCCACGGTGAATTACAGGAAAAATACAGAGCGCTTCAAGCAGAATATGAGAAGAAAATTGAAGAACTGCAGTCAGTACAATTGTCGTACGTCCCAAAGGAGGAACATGAAGAGGTGAAGGATAAGCTGAATAAGTCCCTCAAAGAAGCCAACAAGCAGCTCCATGAATTAAAGGCCACACACAATGCTATCCAACAAGAAATCATCAGGCTGGAAGATGAGATAGAACAGCAAAGGGTGAGTTCCATAACTTTGGCTGAGCATACGAAAGTGAAGGAATCTTTGGAAAAATCTCTGCAGGATACAGAAGGGATGCTGAGCAATGTGAAGGATCAGTTGGCCGCAAAGGAAGAAGAAATTTCCCAGCAGCAGGAGGAAATGGAGGCAATGAAAGGACAATGCATCCAAAACGAAGAGCATGAAAGGATCACCAACTCACTGAAGGCTGAGGTGAATTCTTTAGTCGTTAAATTAAACGATCTGACTAAGAAGCATGAGAAGACTTGCACTGAAGTGTTCCGGGTACAGAGGGAAGCACTCTTTATGAAGAGTGAAAAGCAGGCTGCGGAGGAAGAGGTGATCGCAGTACAGAAACAGCTTAGTGACTTAAAAACAGAGTCCACCAAGATCATGGAACTGCAAAAACACATTGAGGACTCCGCTGGTCTTGTTAAGGAAAAAGATAAGAAGGTATTTACAGACCACACAATCTTCCTGTTCCCCAGTAAATGAATATGAATTCATGTACCTTTCTGATTGCTCTTAGATGTTTTTTGCTATGCATGCTGTGAGTCGATCATCATGCTTTTCAGCATCATATCTTACCGATGATGGTTCCTGGAATAATGCAAGTTTCTTGTCTATTGCTAAACCCACTGAGTGTAATCGATCCAATCAAGCATCCAGTACACTGATTTGATCTCCGGTGAATCTCAGCGCTATGCAGAGTTTGTTCCAGCAGCTTCAGACCTGGTCCCAAACCCCTTTTTCCTCAGTCACTCTCTCCCTTCCTTCACAGCACCAAAGAATCCCTACAGTGCAGAAAGAAGCCATTTGGCCCATCGAGTCTGTACTGACTCACTGAAAGAACAAACGGCCCAAGCCCTTGACCCTACTCTATCCCCATAACCTCGGGTATTTACTGTGGCTAATCTGCCTAATTTACACACCTTTGGACACCAGAAACAACTTACCGTGACTAATCCACCTAACCTGCACATCTTTTGGACATGAGGGGTAATGTAGCATGGCCAATCCACCTAACCTGCATGTCTTTGGACTATGGAAGGAAGCCAGTGCACCTGGAGAAAACACATGCAGATCCCTGAATCTGCTGTGCCATGATTATGGCTGATCTTGGGCTTGCATTCTATTTTCCTGTGTATTCCCCATATCATAATTTCCTGTGGGATTGACAGTCTCTCTATCCTAGCTATAAATGTATTCAATAATGGCACACCCATTAGGGTAAAGAATTTCAAAGACCACAATCCTTTGATGGAAGAAATTTCTCCTCCTCTTAATCCGAAGTGATCAGCCCCTTCAATCTGTACCCCTGTGTTTTTGATTCCCCAACAAGTAGAAACAACCTCTCGGTATCCACCCTATCAATATGTTACGTTGCAATGAGTCTATTTCTCATTCCTCTAAACTTCAGAGAATATAAGCCCAATTTGCTCAGCATCTTAGCAGGACAACTCCCTCACCCCAGCGGTCAATTTAGTGAATCTTTGATGTATCATCTCCAGTGCAAGTATATCCTTTCTTAAATGTGGAGACCAAAACTGCACATCGTATTCCAGGGTTTTGACCAAAATTCTGTACAATTGCAGAAAGATTTCTTTATTCTTGTACTGATCTTGCAGTAAAGGCCAACATGCCATTACCTTCCTATTTGCCTGTTGCACCTGCATGCTAACTTCCTGCATTCCTTGCACGAGTACAGCCAAGTCTCTTTCAACATTGACGCCTACAGGGTTCTCCCCTTTGACAAAATATTCTGCTTTTTTGATTCTTACAATCGAAGTGAATAATTTCACACTTCCCTACATTGTAATCTACCTGCCATTTTGTAGCCCACCCATCCACTGTGCCTGTATATATTCCTTGCTGAATATAGTTAAGTCACGGGCAGATAGGTTTCTGATAGACAAGGGAATGAAGGGTTATGGGGAGAAAGCGGGAAAGTGGAACTGATCTATTTCAGATCAGCCATGATCTTATTGAATGGCGGGGCAGGCTCGAGGGGCTGGACGGTCGACTCCTGCTCCTATTTCTTATGTATCTCTTCATCCCATTTCCTGTCCACAATTCACCTTTCCATCTAGTTTAATATCATCAGCAAACTTAGATACATTTCTCTCTGTTTCTTTACCTCAGTAGCTGAGAGCCTAACACTGATCCTTGTAATACTCTATTACTCGCTGCCTGCCAATCTGGAAAAGATCCTTAATGCCCAAACTATTTTGTTTCCATTAACCTATCTTTTGTCCATACTAATATATTATCCCAGCTTCATGACCTCTTAATTTTATTATCAACCTTTTGTGCAGCACATTATCAAATGTTTTTATGAAAATTCAGGTGTACTACATCTACTAGTTCCCCTTTATCTACCATCCTTGTTACATTCTCAAAAACCTCTAATAAATTTGCCAAAAAGCATTTCCTCTTCATAGACCCACATTGACTCATCCTAATCATACTCTGCTTTTCTAAGTGCATTGTTAAAACTTCCTTAATAGATTCCACATGAAACTCTAAAATTGACTGCACATTTCTGTGCTTGTTTACTTGCTATAAATGATAAATTGAGACGACGGGAGGGAAGTAATTTTCCCGTCCACGGGAATTGTAGTGGGCAAGCGAAGGTCATTTGACCTCAGGTGGGATTTTCCTGTTTTGGGGTGAATGAGCTGGAACATTCCACCCAAGGAGTCTAGATGGAATTTTTTTTTTTAGTACATTTTAATTGCAAAACTATTGGTGTTGATCAAATTGCTCTTGATTGCTTTCTGTTTCTCTCAGTCACAGTTTGCTGCCTGAGGAAATATTTCCTTCTGGATTGTGACTGATGGATGTATGTTAATTGTCTTCTGACACAGCCCCCTCAGTGGGAATGGGGTGGCAAGGTCGTCCCAGATTGAGTGCTGGTCCTCCACGTTGCTATTTTCATTTGTAACCAGAATGTTCCTCGCTGCTAATTGCTTTTTTTTCCTGTAATTCTTCTTGTTTGTAGATAACCGAGCTATCCAAAGAGGTATTTAAACTGAAGGATGCTTTGAACAGTCTGTCGGAGAAGTTAAACGCTGCGGCGCTACCTCCAAAACCAGCCTCCCACTCCAACCAACAACACACAGAATCCACACAGAGACAGATCAGATTGTTACAGCAACAGCTAGCTGTAAGAAGGGCGCCTGGAATACTGTGAACAGTTTTGGTCCCCCTTTCTAATGAAAGATACACTAGCATTGGAGCCAAAACAGAGAAAGTTTACCTCTTTGATCCTAGGTGTGGAGGGATTTTCTTATGAGGAGAGTTTGTGTAGGTTGGGCCTGTACTCATTGCAGTTTAGAAGAATGAGAGGCAACCTTATTGAGATGGGTAGGATTTTCAGGGGCTTGATAGGGTAGATGCTGAGAGGTCATTTTCTCTTGTGAGAGTGTCTAGGACCACAGGACATAATCTCAGAGTAAGGGATTCCCCCATTTATAACAGAGCTGAGGAGGAATTTCTTTTAGAGTATATTTTTTGATTTGATTTATTATTGTCATATGCATTAATATACAGTGAAAAGTATTGTTCCTTGTGCGCTATACAGACAAAGCACACCATACATGGGAATGGTTTAGGTTAGAGGGTCATTCCTTTTTCCTAATTGGTCGGCGCAACATCGAAGGTCGAAGGGCCTGTTCTGCGCTGTAACGTTCTATGTTCTATACATGGAGAAGGAACAGAGAGATTGCGGAATACGATGTTATAGTCATAGCTAGGGTGTAGGGAAAGATCAACTTAATGCAAGGTAGATCCATTCAAAAGTCTGATGGCAGCAGGGAAAGAAGCTGTTCTTGAGTTGATTGATACGTGTCCTCAGACTTGTGTATACTTTTCCCAATAGAAGAAGGTGGAAGAGAATATGTCCAGAGTGAGTGGAGTCCTTAATTATGCTGATTACTTTTCCAAGGCAGCGGGAAGTGTAGACTGAGTCAATGGATGGGAGGCTGGTTTGCATGATGGACTGAGCTACATTCACAACCTTTTGTAGTTTCCAGCACAGCAGGAGCCATACCAAGCTGTGAGACAACTAGAAAAATGCTTTCTGTGGTGCATCTGTAAAAGTTGGTGAGAGCTGTTGCAGATATGCCAAGTTTCCTTAGCCTTTTGAGAAAGTATTGGTGAATCTATGGAATCCTTTGCCACAGGGGTTTTGAAGGCTGGGTCATTAATAAGTTCAACTCTGAAGTAGACAGAGTTTTAATCAGTATGGGAATAAAGGCTATGGGAATAAGGTGGGAAAGTGAAGTTGAGGATCAGTTATGATCTAATTGAATGGCAGAGCTGGCCGAATGGCCTACATCTGTTCCCATATCTTAGTCTTTTTGGCTCAATCATTAAAGGTGGCAGGATAGGTTAATAAAGCATATAGTATCCTGGGTTTTATTAATACAGGTATGGAGAACTAAACAAATACATAATGGTCTCGGCTGGAAAACTGTGTGTTCAGTTCTAGACACCGCACATTAAGAAAGATGTGAAGGCATTAAAAAGGTGCAGGAAAGATTCATGAGTACAGCTGCTGGGATGAAGATCATAGATTCATAAAATCCCCACAGGAGAGAAGGAGGCCATTTGGCCCATTAAGCCTGTACCTACTCCAAATCCACCCTAACCCACATATTTACCCTGTTAATTTCCCCAAAACTAGGGTCAGTTTAGCATGGCCAATCAATCTAACCTGCACATCTTAGGATTGTGGGAAGAAACTGGAGCAAACTCACGCAGACACGGGGAGAACATGCAAACTCCACATAGACAGTGACCCAAACCAGGAATTGAACCTGGGTCCCTGTAGCTGTGACGCAGCAGCACTAACCACTGTGTTACCGTGCTGCTCCCCCAAGATCTTCAGTAACATGGATGAAAATGAGAAGTTGGGAGTGTTATTCGTGGAAAAACGATGGCTGAGAGGAGATTTGACAGAGGTATTCAAAAGCATGGTGGGTATGGACAGAGTAGATAGGGAGAAATTATTCCCATTGATGGAAGAATCAAGAATGAGAGGACAACGATTGAAGGCAATTGGAAAAAGAATTAGAGATGTGAGGTGAAATTTTAACACGGTGAGTGGTTAGGAGAGAGGATGTGGTGCCTGAGAGAGCAGCGGAGGCTGATTCATCAGGCATTCGAGAGAGTAGAGATCATCATCTGAAAAGGAAGAATGTGGGAGATTGGCATGAGTTGAATTCTCATTTGGGGAGCTGGTGCAGACATGATGGGCCGAATGACCACCTCCTGTGCTCTAACAGTTCTGTCACAGCAGGGTAACATAGCTTCAGGAATTACAGGATGGGGAAGCATTAACATTTAATGAGTTGGTCTTCCAGTCATGTGCAGAATGATAACGATCCCAAGCACAGGAATAACAAGAGGACATTCTGCCCAGTTTGCATGGATCCCACCGGCATGAACAGCCGGAAAATTCCAGCCATTACTGTCCGAAAGAAATCCATCCAAATTGCATTTGAATGGGGGATGGCATGGTAGCACAGTGGTTAACACTGCTGCTTCACAGCACCAGGGACCCGGGTTCAATTCCCACTTAACCAGTCACTTGTGGACTTTGTATGTTCTACCTCAACCGCCAAACCAGGCAGCAAATTCCAGATACTCACCACCCTCTGGGGAAGAGGTTTCTCTTCATTTTCCCCCATAAACCCTTTTACCAGTTATCTTAAATCTGACCCCAACCCACCGATTCCTCTCCAAGAGGAAACAGGTCTTCCCTATCTACGCCTCTCATTACCCTGGACAACCTCAACTCCCAGTTCATAGAATCCCTACAGTGTAGAAGGAGGCCATTCGGCCTGTCAAGCTTGTACCGACAACACTCCCACTCAAGGCCCCACCTCCATAATCCCACACATTTACCCTTCTAATCCCCCGACCCTAAGGAACAAGTTAGCACAGCCAATCCGCTTATGTTTGGAATGTGGGAAGAAACCGAAGCACTCGGAGGAAACCCATGGAAATACGGGGAGATTGTGCAGGGTCTGCACAGACAGTGACCCAAGCCGGGAATCGAAACCGGGTCCCTGGCTCCGTGGGGCAGCAGTGCTAACCCACTGTGCCACTCAGTTAGCTCTGCTACTTTTGCCCATTTTACCGCCATCAGCTGCACCAATGCAGATAAATAAACGCAGGAAGCCTGTGTGCAGCTCTAACTGGCCAGTGCTGGGTGTACCTTACTTAGGGCAATGTGGCGACATTCTCAGCTCACTTCTCAGTAAATGTCACCATGTGGAAACGCTCCAGTAAAACTAGATCTGTTTCTCTTGACAGCAAGCGGAGAGCGAGCACAGAGCCATCGTGACTATTTACCGATCACATCTCCTTTATGCCGTTCAGGTAAGAAGCTCCAATGGTGGGGTCACAAGGCCTTGTGTTGCAGCGAGTTAGTGTCCCTATCTCCGATCAGAAGCGCTGGGTTTGAATCCCATCCCAGGATCTGATGGCTGAAGAAGGTGCGCTCAGAATACTGCCCAACAAGTTGGCTCTCAATCTGTACCAACACCACCAACAGCAGGCAGTAAGAGTGGGAGAGGCTCCTGATCAGCCATGTGATGGGTAGGATGTTGGAACCTCTACCGTCACTATCTATAGATCCAATTTGGACCTTCCCCCTCCCCACACATGGATTGTGACCTCCACTCACCATACATCAATTGGATCTAGAGCTTGGATTGATGGGGACTTTGGTTTCACATCACATCCAACACTGTAGCACTCCCACATTGAAATGTCATAGAAATTAGAAGCAGGAGTAGAACACTCTGCCTTTTGAGCCCAATCTATTATTCATTTTGATCATGGCTGATCATTGAATTCAATACCCCTCCCCACCCTTTGATCCCTGTAGCCCCAAGATCTAATTTCTAATATCTAATATCTAATTTCTTCTTAAAATCAGACAATGTTTTGGCCTCGACTACTTTCTGTGGTGGTGAATTCCACACATTCAACACCTTCTGGCTGAAGAAAATCTCTTTACCTCAGTTCTGAAAAGCTTTATCCCTTATCCTCAAACTATGATCCCTAGTTCTGGACTTCCCCATCATCAGGAACATTTTTTCTGAATCTACCCTGTCTAACCATGTTAGAATTTTATAAGTTTCTATGACATTCCCCTCTCACTCCTCCAAACTCCAGTGAATATAACCCTAACTGAGCCTAGATTATAGTCTCTAAAGTGAGATTTGAAGCTACAACTTTCTAAATCAGTGATAAGAATGTTAATCGTGGTTTGTAGCAATGGGCTTTGAAATTACTGGGAGTGAGGCAAACATTTTGCTTTGTGCGTGCGGTCTCTTAGTTGTAAAGTTGAGAATGTGTGGACAAGAGGAAATCCTGTAGTTAAGAAGGAGATAAACCCGACTAATTACTCTGTTGATCTGCAATCTCTAATGCAACTCAGAACTTTGAACACAAAGGAAACCAGAGCTTGTTCTCATCACTGAGAGGGTGACCATCTTGTTTTGTTTCTTGTTGCAGGGTCAAATGGATGAAGAGGTCCAGAATGTTTTACTTCAGATCTTAAAAATGCACAAGCAGGCCATGTGACACTTTTTAAGATGGCAATAGTATTTTGAATGATGAGGTGTTCCCTTTGACATCCAGTTTAAATACCTCCTTTTCTTTACTTTTTGAAGAAAAATAGGACTCTGGAGTTAATGCTAATTTTATCAGATAGATAAATTGTGAAGGATGAGGTGTGATGGCTGAGGGAATTATTGCTGCAGGTCTACACTGGTGTGGACTGGTGTACACTCTGAACTAACACAGCAGAAATAAATGCTCAAACAAAACACACCCAAGTTGTGTTGACCTTTTGTGGAGACTTTGAAACTTTGCAACCAAGAAGGTTTTCTTTTTCACCACCTCCTTGACCATTCTGCTGGGGGAATAAGGACTTGCTGACTTGTTTGAGGGTGAATGTAAAGTATCAGCGTTCCTGAGCATCTCTGTTGATCAGCCCTCGAGTCAGGCCCGGAGTGAAAGCAGCAAAAGCTAACAGAGCAGCGCCAGGAAAGTGCCCAAGCAAAGTGCCCCTGAACCCACAGCCTCTCTTTGAATAAAAACAGGAACTTCTGGGAAGATTTAGCTGCCCTCGCAGCTTCTGTGGTGAGAGAAACAGAGTTAGTGTTCAGAGGCAGCCAGCACAGTTGCGTTACAGCACCAGAGATCCGGGTTCAATTCTGGCCTCGGGTCACTGTCTGTATGGAGGTTTGCATGTTTTTCCTGTGTCTGTGCGAGTTTCCTCCCACAGTCCAGAGATGTGTGGGTTAGGTTGACCGGCCATGCTAAATTGTGCTTTAGTGTCAGAGGGATTAGCAGGGTAAATACATGGGGTTATGGGGATAGGATCTGGATTGGATTGTGGTCAGTGCAGACCCGATGGACCAAATGACTTCCTTCTGCAGCATAGGATTTTATGATTCTCGTCCAGATGTTTCTTGGAGTCGCCCATGTCTGTCTGGAAAGAGCTGATTACTGATCATAAATTAAATTTCACATTGGGTTAGCCTGGCATGCGCCTTGACCAGAAGACATGAAATTGTGTGAAAAGTTATATTTGGCAGCTCCACAGTGGCTGTCCATGTGGGAGTGCATTGTGTGGGACTTCTCAATCAGCAGTCCGCACTCTCCCTTTTTTGACTGCCCGTCCTGTTCCTGACCTCAGTGGCCGTGCTTTCACAGAGCATGTTTCATGTCTGTTAATTGGCCGATCAGTATTAACTCAGGCCCACCACAGCTGGGGAACATGTTTCCTGCTTGGTTCCAGAACCACTGACTACGTGTGCCCGACAGCTGAAAAATTCAAACCTCAGTCTTATATAAATCCCCATCAAACACACAACAGTCAGAGTGATTCATGTTAACATGTTCATATCAGTGTAATAAATTGGGATGGCTCTGATAACCGAATGGTGCTGGATGATTAAAGCTGCCAGCACAAATCTCACCAACACAAGTTATAGAATTGAATATAATTGTTCAGATCTCCCAGGGAGTAGCAGTATCAGATTGCTGCTCTGTTCGAAGATCCCTCAACTTGATGCTGGTCTGCATTTCTACTGAGACTTTCTGAGCCAGACTTTCCCAGAAAGCGTGGCATGGTGGCACAGTGATTAGCACCTGGATTCCATTCCCACCTTGGGTGACTGTGTCTGTGTGGCATTTACACATTCTCCCCATGTCAGCGTGGGTTTCCTCCGGGTTCCCCCATTTCCTCCCACAGTCTAAAGATGTGCAGGTCAGGTGGATTGGCCATGCTAAATTGCCCCTTAGTGTGTGCCAAAGTGTGTAAGTTTGGAGGATTAACAAGGCAAATACCCTGAGGTATTTGTAGAGTTTTGGGGAGAGGGGCTCTGTCGGAGAGTTGGCACAGACACGATGGGTAAATGGCCTTGTTCTGAGCCGTGAGTATTCTGTGAATGTGGAGCGCAGGGTCCCTTAGCAAGCTCCGTCACAGTAGGGTAGGAATGGTGTGGGCGGATGTGTAGCATGTTTAAAGGTCGGTTTTTATATTAGAGACTGGGTGGGTGCATAAATGAGGGAATGGCGAGGGGATAGGGTGAATGAGGTGGCTGGGGATATTCAGGTTTGCGGGATAGTTGGGTATAGTTGTGTGGTCAGGGGGTCTTTGCGCAGTCGGGGGGGGTTAGTTAGATGGCAGTGAGGTCTGGCTGGGGGGTGGCTAGGACGGTGGTAGTCAGGTTGTTGGGGAGTAGTTGAGGGTCAGTGTGCGTGTGTGATTATGTGGAGGGGGGAGTCAGCTCTTTAGCTATCCAGGAGTTAGAATAGGTTTTAACTTGTCTACCATTCCTATTTACCATACCATTACCTAGGTAATTACTGTGAATCTAACCAAAGTCTTTAATTAACTCGGGGTTGGAGAAATTCTTAGAGAGTCAATTATAGAATCATAGAACCCTACAGTGCAGAAAGAGGCCCTTTGGCCCATCGAGTCTGCACCAACTACAATCCCACCCAGGCCCTACCCCTATGTCCTACATATTTTACCCACTAATCTCTCTAACCTACACATCCCGGGACACTAAGGGACAATTTTAGCACGGCCAATCAACCTAACCCGCATATCTTTGGACTGTGGGAGGAAACTGGAGCTCCCGGAGGAAACCCATGTAGACACGTGGCAAATGTGCAATCTCCACACAGACAGCGACCCGAGCCGCGAATCAAACCCAGGTCCCTGGAGCTATGAAGCAGCAGTGCTAACCACTGTACTACCGTGCGGGACCCTGGGAAGATGAGGGATTGTCCATTGGATACTGAACATGGGTAACTTCTACATTGGTCAAGCTGCCAGGACTTTTACAGGGGCCGGACACATGTTTCCAACGTCTGCCCTCGCGGTCTGAAGAGTGGAAGATTTGGACCACCCCTTTGATACTTTTGAAGTTGGGCCCAGAATGAAAATCATTGCCTTAACAAACCCTACCGGTTCATTAAATGGCCTTCTGGAAAGGGGATTTGTCATCCCTATCCAGCCTGGCATACACGTGACTCCAGTCTATCTTTGTTGATTCTTATTGCCAGTTCAACATGGGTGATTAATTCACTGGGGCCTCTTTCTGCAGTGCTATACAAACTTCAAAACACCCACAGCACAAAACATGAAAGTAAAAACAATAAAACAGGGAAATATGAATACCGGTCTGAGCTGATTCTTCCTTCTGGTGTGTGTTATTGTAAATCTTTTCTATTCCAGTCCATACAAGATGTGAAACCTCCTTCCCTTTGACGTGAACTGTCTGGATTAAAAATGTATTTTTTAACACAAATGGTTAATGCAAAAAAAAGATGTAATTTTGTTCAGTTTGAAGGGTTTTACTAGTTCCTGGAATCATTGTGGAATCTGGAATTCTATTCCCCAATTACATCCTGAAAAACAGGAATTGTTGTTATATCAACAAAAGGCAAAATGCAGGAAGATTCTGTTGATTAGTTTGTGAACATTCCTTTCTCCTGACAAACCACACAGCTTCTGTAAGAAAACAATCTCTGTTTCAGATAGATATAGAACACCACAACACAAACAGGCCCTTTGGCCCACAAGTTGTGCCGATCATATCAGTACCTACCAGGTCATAGAACTATTTGTAACTCCCACTCCCATTAAATCCAGTGAGTTTGCCTCCACCACCACTGACTCCTCTGAGTGACAAACTTACCTCTAACATCTCCTCTGTACTTGCCCCCCAGCACCTTAAACCTGTGTCCTCTCATAGCGACCATTTCAGCCCTGGGAAATAGCCTCCGAGAATCCCCCCTATCTATTCCTCTCAACATCTTATAAACCTCTATCAGGTCGCCTCTCAACTTTCGTCTCTCCAGGGAGAAGAGACCGAGCTCCCTTAACCTATCTTCATTAAGGCCTGCCTCCCCCCAATCCAGGCAACATCCTTGTAAATCTCCTCTGCACCCTCTCAATAGCTTCCACGTCCTTCCTATAGTGAGGCAAACAGAACTGTGCACAGTACTCCAAATGGAGTCTGACAAGGGTCTTATAAAGTTGCAGCATTACCTCCCCACTCCTAAACTCAATCCCTCTATTAATAAAAGCCGGTACACCATATGCTTCATGCTGAATTGTGCGATTCAGATTTTTGATTTTAGAAAGGCTAAATGCAAAGAAAAACATGACTGAGACTTATCTTCTGCTTTAGGTTTGGTGATGCTGTGACTGTACAAGGAGTGTTTCTAGCTTGTGCTGTTTGCACTGATGTCAAATCCAGATACACCCAAATCTTAAGATCAAAGCAAAATACCACAGGTGCTGGAAGCTGGACGAGGGAACTTGCACGGGACGACTCAGCCGGAGTGAGATTTCAGCCAGAGTGAGGATATCAGGAATTAAAGCAGAGCTGCTGAGGGGAACAAAGTGCTCATCTTCAGCAGACATGATGTAGAGATGCTGGCATTGGACTAGGGCAGACCCAGTAAGAAGTCTGACAACACCAGGTTTAAGCCCAACCAACTTATTTGATAGTAAACTCACAAGCTTTCGAGGTTTGCCTCTTTGTCAGGTGAATGGAGAGTTCTGGCCTCAGACAGAGCATATAACAGCACAGACAGTTTACAGATTACTGACTAGAATGTGAATCTTTACAACTGACCTGCTATTCAAGTCTTAAAGAGGCTAACAATGTGAGTGGAAGGAGCACTGAGCACAGGTTAGAGAGATGTGTATTGTCTCCAGACAGCACAGTAAGTGAGGTTTAGCAAACCCAGGCAAGTCATGGAGGTACGGGTTAGTTATACAAATCTACCAGGGGCAGAGAGGATAACCTGAGATTTCATGCTGGAGTCCATCTCTCCCTCATGCATGTCTAATAAAAACTTTTCTCGAAGTTTGACCTAGTCTCTAAAGCTTGACTCATTTTTTTTCCCTTCCTCAGGGTCCCACATAGGCTTACATTAACACTGCAATGAAGTCACTGTGAAAATCCCCTAGTCGCCACACTCCGGCGCCTGTTCAGGTACACCAAGGAAGACCAAGCTGACCCTTGAAACGTTCACTGAGATTTTCTGGCATTTTCTGTTTTTTGTTTCAGACTCCCAAATCTTGTTCAGTGATTATAGATTTAATAACAAGACAGGTACTGTTAAATCTAGTGCAATTTGACTTTCCACATCAAACAACAGTAATTGAATGAAAACTGCTCAAAGTTTTAACACTTACGTAAACAATGGAAATCTTACAGAATCGATCACAATGAATATTATTTTGTGGTTCACATTTTTATTCATTCCTGTTTATTTCCAAAAATGAATGATTTCAGCTTTTACTGAGCCTCTGGGTAGGCGGTGTGGCGGAATGATTAGCATTGCTACCTCACACACCAGAACTCTGCTTTCCACAGAATTGGAGTGGATAAGGGGCAGGCAACGGAAATGTCCAGTGTCCTCAGGTGGGAATTCGGGTCTTGCTTGGCTGTAAAATCCCACCCACAGCATCAGGGAGCCGGGTTCAATTCCACCCTTGGATGGCTGTTTGGGGTTTGCACATTCTGTTTACATCTGCGTGGGTTTCCTCTGGATTTTCCAGTTTTCTCCCACAGTGCAAAGATGCGCGGTTTAGGTGGGTTGGCCATACTAAATTGTCCTTAAATGCCAGGGGGATTAGCAGGGTAATTAGATGGGGTTATGGAGATAGGGCTTGGGTGGGACTGTGCTTAGTGCAGACTCGATGGCCCCAATCGCCTCCTTCTGCACTATAATTTTTTATGATTCTATGATTTGTCTGTTTGCAGCAGTAAAAGAATTCTTGCGATGATGCTTATCTGGATCAGTTCATACTATGTCTTCACCATCCTTCGATACAGGACCTTCCATACTTATGGTATGGGAGCATTACGCAGAGAAAGACGGCTCTTTCGCAATTCTCTCACTGTTCTCTATATTCGGCTGTCTCTCTCTCTCCCTCTCTCTGTAAGTCCCTATTTCTGGGAGAAGTCAGTCACCTGCAGAGAGTGACACTGTAAGTAACGGAGATACTGTTCCATTATACTTCTGAGTAAGCTTGTTTGCTGTAAGTACGAGCTCTGGATAAGCCACAGTGGCTGGCTCAACTGTTATCGCATATTTGAGCCTTCCTTCCAATACTTTTTACTGCACAGTGGGTATCTGTCGGAATGCACCCCTCATTTTGCATTCTGTCAATTCATTTACAGTGTTTTTCGGTGAGGTAGAGGAATATCATTCCTTCTTGACTCTTATCTGGGTCTGCTTAAAGGTCCAGGATTTTCTCATAGATTTCCCTGTGTGATCTTTAAACTGCATTATGAGATTAGAAGAATGATCTTGTGTCCAACTCAAGGAATTAATATGCTCATGTAAACTTTTGTGACTCAAATAAGTACACTAACCTGTACAAGTCAGAAGGAACCGCAGGCAACCTGAGATTTCACGCTGGAGTCCATCTCTCCCTCATGCATGTGGAATAAAAACTTTTCTTGAAGTTCCGCACAGTCTCCAAGGCTTGAGTCATTTTATTTCCCTTCTTCAGTGTCACAAGTAAGCTTACATTAACACTGCAATGAAGTCACTGTGAAAATTCCACTTGCCACACTCTGGCACCTGTTCAGGTACACTGAGGAAGAATTTAGCATGGCCAATGCACCCTAACCAGCACGTCTTTCAGACTGTGGAAGGAAACTGGAGCGTCTGGAGGAAACCCACACAGATATGGGAAGAATGTACAAACTTTGGGTGGCGCAGTAGCACAGTGGTTAGCACTGCTGCCTCACAGCTCCAGAGACCTGGGTTCAATTCCCAGTCTGTATGGAGTTTGCACATCCTTCTCGTGTCTGCGTGGGTTTCCTCCCACAGTCCAAAGATGTGCAGGTTAGGTTGATTGGCCATGCTAAAATTGCCCCTTAGTGTCCTGGGATATGGAGGTTAGAGGGATTAGCAGATAAATATGTAGGGATATGGGGGTAGGGACTGGGTGGGATTGTGGTCAGTACAGACTCGATGGGCCAAAGGGCCTGTTTAGCACTGTAGGAATCTATGTTCCACACACAGACAGTGACCCAAACTGGGTCCCTGGAGTTGTGAGGCAGCAATGCTGACCTTGCTTTTATATTCTCTTTTTTTGAAAAGTCAAAGAGCCCACATTTTTAACATAGCCTTATCAACTTGTCTTCTCCCTTGAAATTATTTGGGCACATAAGCCTCTCTGTTCCTTTTAAAATTGTTCCATTTAAATGAATGAATTGATGCCAATAAATTGCTGAGTTCCAGCCTTCAGACGAACTTACTGGAGCACCTACACTTCAGATGAAACAACTATATAATTGAATCCCATTGTGGGTGTGATTGGGGTCAACCCATGGTGTTTTAGCCTTGATGTAATGTGGTCTTCACTGGATATTTATCCAACTGATAGATACTTGAGGCGGGATTTTTCCAGCCATATTTGCACCCAAAACCGGGAAATCCCACCCGAGGTCAATGGACTTTTGCATAGCCCGTCCCCGCCCGCAATAATGGTGGGTGGGATGGGAAAATTCCCCCTTTAATATCCATGTGACATTCAGTAAGATCATCCCTGCTCAGAAGCTCACCTCAAGCTATCTTTAAGACGTCACATGTATGTTTTCCCGGAATAGCGTGCAAGAAGCAATACTTTTCACTGCGTGCTAATACATTTAACAATAATAATTGAAATGAAATCAAAGCATATTAAAATGGACTTGTTGTTAGCAATATTTCCTCAGTGTACAAAACATAAACAGGACGTCATTTCCCAAGGAAGTGATTTGTATCTGTTCATGGAAAACTAGGGATTAATCTCATGCGAGTTTCTAGTAATTTCTACACAAATTGCCTGAGCGTGGTGAGCTGCAAGTTAAATCAGCAACGTTAATCTGTTGTCCATTTTCAGCACTTTGTGAGCACTTACTGAAGACAATTGGCTTCATTAGTCTATGAATACTGTAATCTAAGGTTTATAGAGAGTATCAGGGCAAAGCTCCCTCATCTCTGTATCCTCTTCCAAAGGGGTAAGTGTTATGATTCTGATAATTGTCGTTATTGCAATGGACTTGTTGTGTAGTTTTAAAGAGTGATAACAAGTGTAGAACTTGGGCAAGATTTGAAGAGATTCAGTACACGCTAAAGCATGAACAAAACTGTGAGGCCTCATCAATTAGTCTTCAATAACAGCAAGTTACACTACCGATTGCTACTACTGATTGGAGTGGCACAGTGGTTAGCACTGCTGCTTCACAACTCCAGGGTCCTGGGTTCAATTCCTGGCTCGGGTCACTGTCTGTGTGGAGTTTGTACATTCTCCTCGTGTCTGTGTGGGTTTCCTCTAGATACTCTGGTTTCCTCCCACAGTCCAAAGATGTGTGGGTTAGGTTAATTGGCCATGCTAAGAAATTGCCCCTTAATGTCCAGGGATGTGTAGGTTCGAGGGATTAGTGGGTATAATATGTAGGGATATGGGGGTAGGGCCTGGGTGGGATTGAGTTTGGTACAGACTCAATGGGCTGAAGGGCCTCTTTCTGCACTGTAGAGTTCTATGTGAAAGTAGTTACAATTCCGTTATACAGTCACAGAGATTTATTTCTCCTTCTAGATAATGTGAATGATTTGCTCATTTTAGAATGTATAAGTGAGTTGGAATTAAACTTTGGATTTATAGTGAAATCTCATAGTGTAATGCCATGAATTGACTATGTAGCAAACTCTCTGGAGTTATCTAGATTCCCGTGGAGAGTAAATACCAGCACAGTGTGGGTGGCCTGTTCTAGATTTAAACTTTATTTATTAGGGTCACAAATAGACTTATATTAATACTGCAATGAAGTTACGGTGAAAATCCACTAGTCACTGCACTCCGGGGCGTGTTCGTGTACACTGAGGGAAGAATTGAGCATGGTCAATACACCTAACCACCATGTCTTTCGGACTGTGGGAGGAAACCGGAGCAAACCCACACAGACACGGGGAGAACATGCAAACTCCACGCAGACAGTGACCCAAGCCAGGAATCGAACTGGGGTACCTGGAGCTGTGAGGCTGCAGTGCTAACCACTGTGACACCATGCTGCCCTCAGGCTATACTTCATCACAATCCTATTTAATTGTTACAGGATGATTTAGTTGAGTAATGGATTCTCTGCTTTGTTATGATTGGATATTTGATGAGCTTAGCTGAGATCATTCAACTCATTTTCTGTGGGATCCTCACACACAATCCTTCCACACTATGATTTATACACTATGCTATTCAATCCCTCCACACTCGTGCACTAACACACTGCACCCCCTGCCACTCGCCCCACACTCGTGCACTGACACACTGCACTCTCCCCTCTCACCCCACACTGGTGCACTGACACACTGCATCCCCCTCACTCGCCCCACACTCGTGCACTGACACACTGTGCCCCCCATTCACCTCACACTTAGGCACTAACACACTGCACCCCCCGCCCCAACACACCCCACACTGGTGCACTAACACACTGCACACTCCCACACACTCCACACTGATGCACTAACACACTGCACCCCACCCCAACACACCCCACACTGGTGCACTAACACACTGCACACTCCCACACACTCCACACTGATGCACTAACACACTGCACCCCACCCCAACACACCCCACACTGGTGCACTAACACACTGCACACCCCACACACCCACTGATGCCTAACACACTGCACCCCCCGCCCCAACAACCCACACGCCAACACACTGCACACTCCCACACACTCCACACATGCACAACACACTGCACACCACAAACCCCCCACTGGTGCACTAACACACTGCACACTCCCACACACTCCACACTGATGCACTAACACACTGCACCCCTGCCACTCGCCCCACACTCGTGCACTGACACACTGCACCCTCCCGTCTCACCCCACACTGGTGCACTGACACACTGCATCCCCCTCACTCGCCCCACACTCGTGCACTGACACACTGTGCCCCCCATTCACCTCACACTTAGGCACTAACACACTGCACCCCCCGCCCCAACACACCCCACACTGGTGCACTAACACACTGCACACTCCCACACACTCCACACTGATGCACTAACACACTGCACCCCACCCCAACACACCCCACACTGGTGCACTAACACACTGCACACTCCCACACACTCCACACTGATGCACTAACACACTGCACCCCACCCCAACACACCCCACACTGGTGCACTAACACACTGCACACTCCCACACACTCCCACTGATGCACTAACACACTGCACCCCCCGCCCCAACACACCCCACACTGGTGCACTAACACACTGCACACTCCACACACTCCACACTGATGCACTAACACACTGCACCCCACCCCACACACCCCACACTGTGCACTAACACACTGCACACTCCCACACACTCCACACTGATGCACAACACACTGCACCCCCCGCCCCAACCACACCCACACTGGTGCACTAACACACTGCACACTCCCCACACTCCACACTGATGCACTAACACACTGCACCCCCCCCAACACACCCCACACTGGTGCACTAACACACTGCACACTCCCACACACTCCACACTGATGCACTAACACACTGCACCCGCTGCCACTCGCCCCACACTCGTGCACTGACACACTGCACCCTCCCGTCTCACCCCACACTGGTGCACTGACACACTGCATCCCCCTCACTCGCCCACACTCGTGCACTGACACACTGTGCCCCCCATTCACCTCACACTTGGGCACTAACACACTGCACCCCCCCCAACACACCCCACACTGGTGCACTAACACACTGCACACTCCCACACACTCCACACTGATGCACTAACTCACTGCACCCCCCCCCAACACACACCCACACTGGTGCACTAACACACTGCACACTCCCACACACTCCACACTGATGCACTAACACACTGCACCCCCCCCCCCAACACACCCCACACTGGTGCACTAACACACTGCACACTCCCACACACTTCACACTGGTGCATTAACACACTGTGCCCCCTCCACCGACTCACTCCACACTCATGCACTAACACATTGTGTCCCCCCATTCGCGTACTAACACAGTGCACCCCTACTCGCCCTGGAGTTCTGACGTCTAGCATGCTACTTTATTTCTGACATCATCTCAACGTGTTAATATGTCTGTTTCAGTAAGTCTCTGTGTATCCTTTTGCGTTAATCTATTTCCGACTTGCTTTAGTCTAACTTTCAGTTCACCGGTATCCAAGATGAACCTGAAACTGATTAGACTCCACGGTGTTCTGATGGTGCTGTTCAGTATCATTGACACAACAGAAGGGCAGACCTTTGTGGATGGTAAGTTTTCTCTTGATATCTGATGGAAAGCTCGAACCAAATGCCGTGGGTGAAGAAAATGACAAATACTTCCCACCATTCCTGCCCTTGCTACATCATGAAAAACAGGCAGAGTTTTCAATACAGATAGGAGTGTAGAATGGATGATAATGGATTCACACTTTGCTTTATACCACAGGGGTTATAGTTTGAGGATCGGTGGTAAACCTTTCGGAGGTAAGGAGAAATTTCATCACCCAGAGTGCGGTGAATGTGTGGAATTCACTACCACAGAATGTAGTTCAGGTCAAAACATTATGAGATTTCAAGAAGAAATTAGATACAGCTCCTGGGGCCAAAGGGACAAGGGATAGAGGGAAAAGGGGAGGAATGAGGATATTGAATTTGATGATCAAGGTGAATATAGGATCTAGTTTGAAGGCCTGAATGGTCTACTTCTGCTTCTAGTTTCTACATTGTAATATACTCTAAGCAATAGCAGCATGACATCATTAGAAGGGAAGTATGTCTTATCCAGTTTTAGTGTTACTTTTGCTTTACAGCAGAGCACACACACACATCTTTATTTGTATAAATATTCTTCCGTCCCTAGTGTATATAAATGAACCCATAACATATTTACATAATCCCATATGAGGGATTGTAAAACCATAACATGCCGGAGCTGAGTTGTTCTGTGAGTGCTTGCCGGCTGTATACCCTGAGAGACCTCTCATTATTTGTTGATGTGAATGGATAATCTAATATGGGTTGTGGGGGAAAGAGTGGGAACTATCGGTGGAAAAGCCTGATAATGACATTTAAATATCTTCGAATGGAGATCCAGATGTTCAACATCAGGATTCCTGTCTTTGGCAGCGGGTGGGGAAATCCCACTGGCATAAATCATATTTTGGGTCTCCCTTGGGATTTCCCACTCCTGCTTGCCAATCCCGTCCCTCAACAATGAGAGGGTAAATTTCCCCCACCGGGAGTGGGAATGCTGGCTAATTTTTCTATTTCTTAGATAGAACATAGAACACAACAGCACACAAACAGGCCCTTCAGCCCACAAGTTGCGCCGATCATACCCAGACCTACTTGGCCATAGAACATAGAACATAGAACATAGAACATAGAACATTACAGCACAGAACAGGCCCTTCGGCCTTCGATGTTGCGCCGACCAATATAAAAAGCAATGCCCCTCCAAACTAAACCATTCCCTTCTCTTCCATATACTTATCAACTAACCTCTTAAACGCCACCAAACTTGGCGCATCTACAACTGCTGCAGGCAGGGCATTCCACTCCCGAACCACCCTTTGGGTAAAGAACCTACCTCTGATATCCGTCCTATAACTATCACCCCTTAATTTAAAGCTGTGTCCCCTCGTGCTAGCTTTTTCCATCCTAGGAAAAAGGCTATCACTGTCCACCCTATCTAAACCTCTAATCATCTTATATGTTTCGATCAGGTCCCCTCTTAGCCTCCTCCTTTCTAACGAAATATAGAACTCCCAATCCCATTAAATCCCTTGTACTCATCCAGAGTACAGAGTAAAAGACCCCAGCAAGTTTGCCTACACCACCACCAATGGCAACCGATTTCACTCACCCACTACCCTCTGAGTGAAAAACCTACCCCTGACATCTCCCCTGTATTTTCTCCCCAGCACCTTAAACCTGTGTCCTCTCGTAGCGACCATTTCAGCCCTGGGAAATAGCCCTTACCTATCCTTTCTTTATCTTTTCATGGGATGTGGCTAGGCCAGTGTCTGTTGCTCATCCTTAGCTTATTAGGCAACATCAGAGGGTAGTAAAACAACAACCACATTGCTCTGTATTATATGTAGGCCAGACCAGGTAAGGATGGCAGATTTCCTTCCTTAAAGGTGAATCAGCTGAGTTTTTAATTCATGACTGTTTTATGGTCACTGAGAGCAGCATTTAATCCACATTCATTTATTGAAGTCAATTCCACCAGCTGCCTTGGTGGGATTTGGACGCATGTTGCCATCTCATTACCCCGAGCCTCCTGGACATTCCCACTACATCACTGTCTCCCAGTCTTCCCAAAACGGCCTCACTATCACACCACGAAGTGACTAAGCCAACCGGAGCGGTTGAGATATTCCATGCCATTGAAAGAATATCCATTGTTTTCTGTTTGTGTTCCAGGAGTTAGCACGCAGTATGGAGAGATTGGGACGAACGTCACACTCATGTGTAAAAACACAACGAGCCCAGTAGTCGAATGGAGGCTGAACAACTCCAAAATCACCGGGACCAAGGGCATGGAGCTGACTGGAACCAGCCTCACCCTTTTCAACGTCAATACATCCCAGCAAGGCCAATACAGCTGTCACAACCTGGAGTCAGGCAATGCTTACAGCATGGTCTTGCTGCTGTTGGGCTGTAGGTTTAAAACTAATTCATCACGTTGACATCCAATTCCATTTGGTGGCAGATTGTGAAAGCCTCAGCAACTAACAGTCACTATTACACTGTCCAGGAGAGATGGCCGAAAGGATTAGTCTTAATCCTTGACTTAATCCCACCCAATTTCACTGTGACCTGACTGTAATTTTAGCTGGGGTTCCCAAGTAGGGATGTAGACGGAGCCGGGCTCCACCAGCACCTTCAGTTTGGCTTCCAGGAGACCCTCTTCATCCTGGGCTGCGCTGGCTGTAGAGTTCAAACTCAACAGCGGCGGGACTGCAGAGCTACTGGCCAATCAGATTGGCCAGAAGGCTCAGAGGTGGGGCTTGCTCCTCAAATGGGAGTGGAGGGGGGAGTGGGGAACCTCCATCCTGAGCCAATTAATGCCCTGGAGAATGCAAAATGTCTGAGGGCAGCTAGTTGGAGTCGATCTATTGAGAGTGGGGAGACTCATGTGGGTGGGGTGAATCCCATGGCTGTGGAGGTTGGGCGGGCAGTAATTGCGGGGTCAAAAGCCTGATGGGGGGGTGGGGGGGGCATTGGCGAGTCAGTGACACAGTGGTTAGCACTGGTACCTCGCAGTGCCAGTTATCTGGGTTCAAATTGGGCCTTAGGTCACTGGGTGGATTCTGCACATCCTCCCCATGTCTGCATGGGTTCCCTCTGGTAGCTGTGGTTTCCTCCCACTCCAAAGATGTGCTTGTTAGGTTGATTGGCCATACTAAATTGCCCCTTAGTGTCAGATTAATTAGTAGAGTAAATAAGAGGGGTTAAGGGCATAGGGCCTGGGTGGGATTGTGTCGGTGCAGACTTGATGGGCCAAATGGCCTCCTTCTGTACTGGGAATTCTATAAGTCCCACAAATGTTGTGTCTGGGTCTGTACCGTAGTTACCAAGGTAACTATTGGTGTAACCCAATTGGGGCCATCCGAAGTTTGTGATTAAATCACAATTTGGGATGGTTCTCAGAGATGGGCAGTTGTCCAGGGAAAGACTGTGCTTCTGGGCAATTGCCATGTAAACCATACCTTTGGTCTTCTGAGGGGGATTCCCTAGAACATTGCTGGGGTAACCCCTCCAGTATGATGCTGGGGAGCTCAGGAGCTATGTCTGGTATGTCACAATCGAGGCATAAATATAACCAATGACCCAAAGTTTCACAAACGTGAATAATCAAAAGCTAACCTTAATAAGGCCGGGGATGTGGAAAATTTTACATTGCTTCAATTCTGCACTCCATTGGAGATAAGTAGTGAAAAATTCACTCTGCAAACTGAAAGATAGTGAGGTAGGTACCCGGTAGCATTGATGACATTTCACAGTGTGAGAAGTGGAGAATTAGAAAATGTGAATGTAATGGGTGGCACGGTGGTACAGTGGTTAGCACAGCTGCTTCACAGCGCCAGGGACCTGGGTTCGATGCCGGGCTCAGGTCACTGCCCGTGTGAAGTCTGCACATTCTCCTCGTATCTGCGTGCGTTTGCTCGAGGTACTCCAGTTACCTCCCACAGTCCAAAGATGTGCAGGTTAAGTTGATTGGCCATGCTAAAATTAGTGTCCTGAGATGCTCAGGTTAGAGGATAAATGTATAGGGGTATGGGAGTAGGGCCTGGTGGGATTGTGGTCGGTGCAGACTCGGTGGGCTGAATGGCCTCTTTCTGTACTGTAGGGTTTCTATGACTTCTAATACACATGATAGAGGGAAAACCTTAAGCTAACTGATGGGATTTGATCTGGCTTTGCACTCCATCTAATCTATCTCTTACTGGGTGAGTGGTAAAGCTGGTATTGTACCCACTCCAGTGGGGTTTCTGCTTGGCACATTAGGTAATATAACTCCCCTCCTTCTGCCCCCCACCCCCCGTCTCTGCCCAGCATATTGCCAATTCTGAATTACAGGGAAGAGGAACTGGGAAGTGACTTGTTATTCTGTATAGAACCATAGAAAATCACAGCTCAGAAACAGGCCTTTTGGCCCTTCTTGTCTGTGCTGAACCATTTTTTGCCTAGTCCCACTGACCTGCACTTGGACCATATCCCTCCACACCCCTCTCATCCATGAACCCATCTAAGTTTTTCTTAAATGTTAAAAGTGACCCCGCATTTACCACTTTATCCGGCAGCTCATTCCACACTCCCACCACTCTCTGTATGAAGAAGCCCCTCTAATATTTCCTTTAAACTTTTCCCCTTTCACCCTTAACCCATGCCCTCTGTTTTTTTTTCTCCCCTAGCCTCAGTGGAAAAAGCCTGCTTACATTCACTCTATCTATACCCATCAAAATCTTATACACCTCTATCAAATCTCCCCTCGTTCTTCTACACTCCAGGGAATAAAGTCCTACCCTATTCAATCTCTCTCTGTAACTCAGCTTCTCAAATCCCGGCAACATCCTTGTGAACCTTCTCTGCTCTCTTTCAATCTTATTTACATCCTTCCTGTAACTAGGTGACCAAAACTGTACACAATACTCTAAATTCAGCCTTACCAATGCCTTATATAGAGTGAAGCAATTATCCACTGTCACTTTCTAATTACAGATCCACCAGGAAAGCCTCAGGTTACTTGTTGGTCAGCGAGGTACCCACAGAGTGCTCTCTGCTCCTGGAAACTGGAAAACCAAACCTACCTTCCCACACGGATCAGCGTCACTTACAGGTAAGGAAATTCCAGTGGATGTGTGGAGGGCGTGGAGTGATGTCGGGTAGGGTGGGAGGGATATGAGGGTGTGGAAACCTTCCCTCTGAATGGGAGTCGAAAATGAGGCATCTTCAATTCCAAATGTTCACTGATCAAGGAGGCAGACATTATGGATTAACACAGACCTTTGTTGAGACAGGACTCTTTGTCACAGAGAGAGGAAAAGATTGAGTTGGAGACCTCAAGGAGGAAAGGAAGGATAGGCCTGTGGAAGCAATGGGTTGAGTTCCCATCAGCCTATTGTTCAAATGAAATCAGTCAAAAATCTATTCACCAGAGGTTCCCTACTGGGAAGGGGAGCTGGTGGTAATAAGTTTGAAGGTGATTCATTATGCCTTAATGTTATGAAGAGTTTATCACCAATGATAAATAGATATGTACAAACAAAGGTTTCCAGAACTGAACTCATGATTTCTCCCACTTCTCCTCATGATCCGACTCCCACTTCTCCTCATGATCCGACTCCCACTTCTCCTCATGATCCGACTCCCACTTCTCCTCGTGATCCGACTCCCACTTCTCCTCATGATCTGACTCCCACTTCTCCTCATGATCCGACTCCCACTTCTCCTCATGATCCGACTCCCACTTCTCATGATCCGACTCCCACTTCTGCTCATGATCCAACTCCCACTTCTCCTCATGATCCGACTCTCACTTCTCCTCATGATCCGACTCCCACTTCTCATGATCCAACTCCCACTTTTGCTCATGATCCGACTCTCACTTCTCCTCATGATCCAACTCCCACTTCTCATGATCCGACTCCCACTTCTCTTGATCCATCCTGGCTCAGGGCACTTACTCAACTGGCTTGCCTACCATACTGTAACTACACAGGATCCAGGATCCGATCACATGGCCCCCAGGGATTGACCCTGAACGGGGCCACACTACCACAGATGGCATCGTGGTATTGTCACTGGACTAGCAATCTGGGTAATAACTCTGGGGACCCAGGTTCGAATCCCATTAGTTGGTGAAATTTGAGTTCAATAATAGTAATAAAATCTGGAATTGAAAGTCTAATAGTGACCATGGAAGCATTGTTGATTTTCATAAAAACCCTTCTGGTTTGTTAATGGTAACTATTAGACTTTCAATTCCAGATTTTATTTCTATTATTAAATGTGTTTGCCTCTTCCCAAAAGTTGAATCAGCCAGTGACACCCCCATGAATAAAGAAAATGTATGGGTGTGCCTTGAATTAAGATTCAAAATGATAAAACATTGATGTAAATAAACTAAATCTAACCACTGTCCCCAGCTCCATGGTTGGCATCTCGAAGCCCTGATGATCCCTTGGGGCCTCCTACCCATGTGCCAGCCCAGGAGAGGGCATACATGCACAGTTTGGCTTGTTCTATGTTGGTGATCTGAACTGCCATGGGTTCAATTCCCATTCTAGCTGAGCTAACCTCAGGGCCCGACTCCACTTTTCCCCACTCAGAAAGATCCGCCATGGACTGCCTCGGACAGGGAATGGAATATAATTACATCATCCAGAAAAATGAATCTCAGTGAGCCTGTATGACCATTTAAATGATTGAAAAATCATTATTAGAAAGAATATTTTACTCTTAAGTATTTGGAGCGAGGTGAATTGTGAGTAGGGTGGGATGTTACACTGAATGAGTTGGGGTATAGGGAGGTTTCTCTCTCTTGACAAGGTTCAGTTCCACTTCCTGGTGCCACACTGCCCCTTTAGAAGGGTTTAGCTCTGCTGGGCAGAGGGGAAATTTGAGTTCAGAACCCTGCAACCATTCATTGAGGCCTGGCATCAGTACCCTAATCCCATGTAAAGATTTGGAGATGTCCTTTCCACCCTTGGTATAATCTCTTAGAGCTGCCATTGAATGAAGACAGTAAGAAGCCTCACAACACCAGGTTAAAGCCCCACCAGTTTATCTGATAGTGAACTTGTTGGACTTTAACCTGGGTGTTGTGAGACTTCTTACTGTGTTTACCCCAGTCCAACGCCGGCATTTTCAGATGAGGAAGCAGGGAGGGGTACATTTTGCCACCAGGCTGGATTACTGAGTAAATAGCCTCCCTGCAATACATAGGCAGGAGGGCTGGGGAGCAATGAGCACAGCTATCGACTGGGCTCCCAGGAAGAACCATTAACAGTGCTAAATTAAGGGGTAGTGTATTGGTATTTCTCACTGTATTGACGGCAACCGCTGTATATTTTCGGAAGACACGGGATTGAAGATGATGAACACTGCTCGAGTGAAGATACACTACAGGGCAACTGCACAATCAGGAACATCAAACTCTACTCAAACATTCCTTACACATTGAAGGTGACAGCAGCAAACCCACTGGGAGCCAGATCCACCATTAGCCAATTTATTGTGGAGGAGATAAGTAAGTGACACTATTGATTCATTTCAGAGTTAAACAGATATGCGTGTGTGTAATGGGTAAGAGATCTGAAACCTCCATACAGGGCCCTGAGGTGGGGGACGAGAGGGATTCATTCATGGGGTAATTACCATGTGACCGAATCACAAAGAGAAACTTGGCAAGCTATCACAACTTTTTTTTTGTTTTAATTAACCACGAGAAGTTACAGTAACACTTTTGGGGATTTTTAAGTATTAAATTAAAATACCCATTAGCTCATTACCCAAAAGATAAGAAAACACACAAGATAATGTTTGCAGACGTAATATTAGTCTTATAGAACATTCCCTTGAAAAAACTTCCGACTTAGCTAGACTCTGTTTGGCAATCATTTATTTTGTTTAACTTTAAAAACCGAGGTAATGTTACCATGAGATAAATCGACAGCAGAAGACATTTTCTCTCACTCCCACTCTGCTATGGAAGTTCATGGAACTTTAAAACAATGCCCTACTCCCTGAAAAACGGGCACTTTTCTAGGTTTGCTGGAAGTTTGTTCACTTTTTTTACAGTTCTTTTTCCCAGTATGGAGTGGCACTTTGGGATGTCTTACTTGGCCACATCCAACACAGCCCTCGCATCTCTCCTTCAGCAATCTTCTTCCTCTCTCATTTTGTCCGTATCCATCTTAAAAGTGACTTTTCTCAGAGTATACAAATCTTTTACGTTCTCCCTGCTGCCCCAATTTCAGGTGTAAATAAAATTGGCTAGCTCTGCTTTATTTATGTGTGACTTTTTGCAAATTGTCAACCTTTCAAATTTCTGTTTGAAATTTAACAACCGAACGTAACAAACTATCATTATCTCCTAATGCAAATTTCCACCCATGGCTTATTAAGAATCATTGAATCTGTACATTACAGAAGGAGGCCATTCGACCCATCAAGACTGCACTGACAGCAATCCCATATGTAGCTATCCCCTTAACCCCATATATTTACCCAGCTAATCTCCCCAAACTTGGGTCAATTTAGCATGCCCAATCAACCTAACCCACACATCTTTGGATTTTGGAAGGAAACCCACACAGACATGAGAAGAACATGCAAACAGTTAGTGACCTAAGCCGGGAATCAAACCCAGGTTCCTGGTGCTGTGAGGCAGCAGTGCTAACCACTGTACCACCATGTCCTTATAGAAGATTCAATTTGACCACATTTACACCGAGAGTATGCTAATAACACCATATAACTCTTTGGCATCCTC
The DNA here is from genome assembly GCA_024679065.1 of Sphyrna mokarran. Taxonomy (NCBI): domain Eukaryota; kingdom Metazoa; phylum Chordata; class Chondrichthyes; order Carcharhiniformes; family Carcharhinidae; genus Sphyrna; species Sphyrna mokarran. The sequence goes on from JAGIQG010000026.1 coordinate 38,058,450, forward strand.
ACCTAGCAGACAAACTGACCACTTTAATTAAATGAGTGACTAACGCAGACACATACGCACACAACCACAAACCTGCTTCACAGCATAACGCAATAAAACCCTTCAAATATTAAAAACAACACCCTCTTTCTTGCAGTCAAACCAGATCCGCCGATTGATGTCAATGTTTCTCCAATCCCCAACCAACCCAAGAAGCTACTGTTACAGTGGAAACCGCCGGCCACCTGGCCGGATCTCACCTTCTTTTTGTTGAAGTACAGAATAAAATACTGGCCGGAGGGATCGACCAGACGCAGAATGGTGAGGATAACTTTGTCTGTTACTGTCGGAGGGGTAAGCGGAGCTGTCAGGATTTACACCGGAGCTGAAAGCTTCGACTGTGAGAAATGTCCAATCAGAGCAAAGGGACTTTTTGTTTTCAGAAGGGTAGTCTGTGGGGTGGGGGAGGGGTGTAGGTGGTGAGGTGGGAGGGGTGAGGGAGCTGGATGGGTGGGGTTGGTAGAGTGGGGGTGGGGCACTGGTGAGGTGGGAGGGTAAGAGGGGTGGGGTTGGAGGGGTGAGGTGGAGGGAGGGGTTAGGGGGTGAGGTGGAAGAAGGTGGAGAGTGAGGTGGAAGGGGATGGGGTGGCGGGATGAGGTTGGTGGGAGGACAGGGGTAGGGCGGGGATTGGAGGGTGAGTGGTGGGGGGGATGGGGGCGTGGGGTGTGTTGGAAGGTGAGGTTGGTGGGGGGGGTGGGTGGGGGTTGGAGAGTGAGGTTGGTAGGGGTGGTGGGGTGGACTGGGGGTTAGAGGATGAGGTTGGTGGGGGAGTGCGGGGTGGGTGAGGGTTAGGGTGAGTTGGTGAGGGGTGGGGCGTGGTGGGAGTTGGAGAATGAGGTTGTGGGGGGGGGTGGGGGTTGGGATGAGTTTGGAGGGTGAGGTTGGTAGGAGGGGTGGCGGGGTGGGGTGGCTGTTGGAGGATGAGGTTGGTAGAGGGGCGGGTGGGGGTAGAGGGTGAGGTTGGTGGGGGGGTGGGGGTGTGGGATGAGGGTTGGAAGGTGAGGCCCGTGGGAGGTGGGGTGGGTGTTGGAGGGTGAGGTTGGTGGGGAGTGCGGGGTGAGTGGGGGTGGGTGGTTGGGGGCTGGGGAGTTGGAGGTGTGGGGGGGTGGGGGGCTGGAGTGGGGCATCGAGGGGTGGAGTGGAGTACGGGGAGTGGGGGATTGGGCGTTGGGGGGTGAGGTTGGTGGAGTGATGGGGTTGGTGAGGGGGAGGTGGGGGGTTGGGATTGGTGGGAGGTGGGGTTGGGGGTGGATGGGGGGGGGAGTCTCCTGATAGAGGCATTTACAATGACACAACAGTTAACGTGTTCAAAGAGAAAATATTTCCACCTTTGAGAAGTTCAAAATTACGGGCCACAAATATAAATAAATGAATTCAGTAAAGAATTGAGGAGATGTTTCTTTACCCTGAGAATAGTGAGGAATGTGGAACCACAGAAAATGGTTGAAGCAAATAGCACAAAAAGCTAAGGGAAAGTTAGATATCTACACGAGGGAGAAAGGTATAGAAGGTACATTGATACAGTGAGAAGGAGCTGGAAGGAGGCTCTTGTGGAACATGGAGACTAAGGGCTGAATGACCAGAAGATATATAGAACATAGAACACTACAGCACAAACAGGCCTTTCGGCCCACAAGTTGTGCCGAACACCTCAAAACCTACCCAGCCATAGACCTATCTATAACCCCCAATCCCATTGGATCCCATATATAGGAGCAGAATTTGGCCATTCGGCCCATCGAGTCTGTTCCACCATTCAATCATGGCTGATATTTTTCTCATCCCCATTCTCCTGCCTTTTCCCCATAATCTCTGACCCCCTTATTAATCAAGAACTATCTATCTCTGTCTCAAAGACACTCAATGACCCGGCCTCCTCCGCAGCAAAGAGTTCCACAGATTCATCATTCTCTGGCTGAAGAAATTCCTCCTTGTTTCTGTTTTAAAGAATTGTCCCTTTAGCCTGAAGTTGTGCCCCCCCAGTTCTAATTTTTCCTAATAAGAAGTCTCACAACACCAGGTTAAAGTCCAATAGGTTTATTTGATGATAAACACCACAAGTTTTTGAACTCTGTTCCTTCATCAGATGAGTGAAGAAAGTCTGATCAGAAACACTCTCCACTTATCTAATTAAGGAACAGCGTGTCTGAAAGCTTGTGGCGTTTATTATCAAATAAACCTATTAGACTTTAACCTGGTGTTCTATGACTTGTTACTGTGTTTACCCCAGTCCGACGCCGACATCTCCACATTCAGTTTTTCCTACCAGTGGAAACATTCTTGGCACATCCATTCTATCCAGGCCTTGCAGTATCCTGTAAGTTTTAATAAGATCCCCCCTTATCCTTCTAAACTCCAACGAGTACAGACCCAGAGTCCTCAGCCATTTCTCATATGACAAGCTTTTCGTTCCAGGATCATCCTTGTGAACCTCCTCTGGATCCTTTCCAAGACCAACGCATCCTTCCTTAGATACAGGGACCCAAAACTGCTCACAATACTCCAAATGGGGTCTGACCAGAGCCTTATCCAGCCTCAGAAGTCCATCCCTGCACTTATATTCTAGCCCTCTTAACATAAATGCTGACATTGCATTTGCCTTCCTAACTGTTGACTGAACCTGCATGTTACGTTAAGAAAATCCTAAACAAGGACTCCCAAGATCCTTTGTGCTCCTGATTTCCAAAGCATTTCCCCATATAGAAAATAGTCTATGCCTCCATTCCTCCTTCCAAAGTAAATAGCTCCACACTTTTCCACATTCTATTCATCTGCCACTTCTTTTGCCCACTTTCCTTTACTGTCCAAGTCCTTCTGTAGCCTCCCCCACCCACCTCCTCAATACTACCTATCCCTCTATGTATCTTTGTATTGCCTGTGAACTTAGCAACAGTGCCTTCAGTTCCTTCCTCCAAATTGTTAATGTATATTGTGAAAATTTGTGGTCCCAGCACCGACTCCTGAGGCACGCCATTAATCATTAGCTGCCATCCTGAAAAAGACCTCTTTATCCCTACTCTCTGTCTTCTGCCAGTCAGCCAATCCTCTATCCATGGCAGGATCTTACCCTTAACACCGTGGGCACTGAACTTATTTAACAGTCTCCTATGCAGCACCTTGTCAAAGGCCTTCTGGAAATCTAAATAAATCATATCTACTGGTTTTCCTTTATCTAACTCCCTTGTTACCTCCTCAAAAAACTCTGACAAACTTGTCCGACATGACTCCCCTTGAAAAGTCCTTTTTTATCATGGACTCCCAAGTACACTGTGATCTCTTCTTTAATAATGGACTCTAAAATGTTGCCAATTACAGAAGGCAGGCTAACTGGCCTATAATTTCTGCTGCCTCTCTCCCTTCTTAAATAGCTTCTTACATTAATTACTTTCCAGTCCTCTGGGACCCTCCTTGTCTCCAGCGATTGCTGAAAGATCACCATCATTGTCCCCACAATTTCCTCAGCTGTCTCTTTTATCACCCTGGAGTGTAGTCCATCTGGTCCAGGTGATTTATCCACCTTTGGACTTTTAAGTTTTCTAGAACTTCTCCTTAGTGATGGCCACTACACTTACCTGTGCCCCCTGTTTCTCCGGAAGTTCTGGCATCCCACTGATGTCTTCCACTGCAAAGACTGATGCAAAGTAACTACTCAGTTCTTCTGCCATTGCTTTGTTTCCTATTATTTTTCTCCAGCCTTATTTTCCAATGCTCTAATGTCTATTTTTGCCTCTCTCTTACCTTTTATACATTGAAAATGCTCTTCCTATCTTCTTTGATATTAGTAGCTAGCACATTTACACATTTACAGAACTTAACACATTTCTCCATTTACCTTTCAATCGAAGTCACAGTTCGTCTTGGAATTATTAAAGCTATAGTTAAGGATATGGACTTCTGTCGATTCCTCACAAATGTGAATGACAAATTGATCAGAATTCTGTGCTTATATATGATCTGACAATGCACTCAGCAGTTCACGAATGTCGTTCTCAGCTGTTCTCTGATCTTGTCCAACGTTGCCGAGGAGAACAGAGAATTTGGAGCTCAGCCAGAAATTCATTCACTGCAGCGGGACTGGAGAATCCCGGCCGTGGGTGAGGTCGGAGGTTTCTGACGGTTAGGCTTTCAATAACTTGACTTCTTCTTTCTTTCTTTTCCGTCCCTCTTCATCCCCAGGTCGAGAACATTGACCAAACCAGCTACATCCTGAGTGGGCTGCGATCCCGAGCTTTATACTTTGTGCAAGTGGCAGCCGAGGATTTTATTGACAACGGCGTTTCCAGTGACTGGAGCCCGCCCGTCTCTGCACGATTGTGGTCCAACTGAGCTTAATGTGTCCGCGCGTTCCCCCCCTGAAATCGAAGCTGCTTCCGCTAACATTACACTTATATCCATAAACTAATTCCGTTGAAGGAGCAGGAATGTAGAGTTGGGAGGGTTGACTAAAACGCCATTAACCAAAAAACAGCGCAGAAAATATGTCGGGAAATTGGGGTTTAATGCTTAGTTTGAGTTTAGTTTACACACCAATGTGGCTATATGCTGAATTCTGGGACCCAAGCTCATCTCATGACCTGGTCTTAGAATCATACTCCCCGTTCAAAAGGGCCAATGAATATGTGGCCTTAAGGTACTGATGTACTGATTAACTGGTGTAGAACTAGCCAATCCCCTCACGGTTAGAGTTATCAGCTCCATTCTCAATTCACAAGGACTTTAAGCATTAACACAGTCAGCCTTGTGTATTAAATCAGCACAGTTCAGCTTGTGATGTTTAAGGGAAGTCTTTTTACTTCACACAGAGAAACCACATTTAATTTTGTAAGTTGAGAATTAAGTAGCTTTTGTAATTCTGCTGTTCTTTTCAGTGTTAATATTTGTTAGCTGAATGTACTGTGTTATGTTCTGCAGATCAATCACTTTTAAGCATTGTTAAGTACTCAATGTAGCCTTTGTGTAATTTCTTAGCTTTGTAAATTTACAAACTATTCTGTAAGTTTATTTGACTTATACTAATCGCTGACAGCTCAAATAAAACATTATATAACAAGTGCACATTGGGGGCGGCACGGTAGCACAGTAGTTAGTGCTACTGTTTCACAGTCCAAGGACCTGAGTTCGATTCCTGGCTGGCTTTTAACGTTTAAAAAAAGCTTGGACAGACTTTCTGTCTGGAGTTTGTACATTCTCTTTGTGTCTATGTGGGTTTCCTCCGGGCGCTCCAGTTTCCTTCCACAGTCCAAAGATATGCGGGTTAGGTTGATTTGCCATGCCAAATTGCCCCTTAGTGTCCTGAGATGTGTAGGTTAGTGGGTAAAATATATGGGGTTAGGGTCTTGGTGGGACTGTGTTTGGTGTAGACTTGATAGGCTGAAAGGCCTCTTTCTGCACTGTAGGATTCTATGAAACACCTATTTCGGATTCTCGACGTCAATTAGACATCCAAAGAATCTTAGAATCCCATTTGACTGATTTGAATCTGCACCGACAATATAATCCCACCCAGGCCCTATGCCCCTAACCCCAAACATTTAGCCTGCTCATCCTCTTGACACTAGGGGACAATTTAACATGGCCAATCAACCTAACCCACATGTCTTTGGAATGTGAGAGGAAACCAGACACCCAGAGGAAACCTACACAGAAATGGTGAGAATGTCTTTGTGGTGTTTGCGCAATGATCCCAAGGCTGGAATCAAACTCAGTTCCTAGACATCAGATCCTGTCCTCAGATCCTGTCCTATCTCAAGTAAACACTATTCCCACTTATATTCTCTACGTTGTTGTGATGTTAGTGTAGCTTTCAGATTTTTTAAATATCACGTTCTCTGCAGCTCACAACCTTAGCTAATGCTGTCTATGAGGGCTCCTTTAATTTCACCTTAACCGGCTTAAATAGGCTACATTCATTTTACATTGGGGTTTAGTCTTAGGATCCTGCATTGTCAGGAGGAAGACTGGTTGGCTGGTTAGGTGACAAGAGCTCTTTCACTTTCAGTTCAGAGCTGCAGCTTTTAGTTTTTAGAAGCTGGGAAGGAGTCTTTCTCTCCCTGGGTTTTGGGCAATTTTGCTTGTTAGCTTCTTCCTGGAGTAGATGGCTTGACCAGAGTCTTTCCCTGATGTTATGGGATGCTGGTCTGACTTCAGACTGTCCTGAATTTATCAGGAGATCTGCAGCATTCATCCAAAGGACTCAGTTCGAGTATCACCTGAGCTTCAATCTTTGCTGCATTAAAAGCCTGTGGAAAGCTTTCTTTTTGTCTGAAGGAATTTTTTGTTTGTGTTTTTATTAAGGCTTCTACATTATTGTGATTGTTTTGCTTTTACTTATAATTAATAAAGGTTATTGCCAATTTCCTTTCCATACATGTTAACTATATTCTTAAATAAACTTTTCTTTGAGAAAAGCTCCCTAGTGGATCACTTGTATCATACCTGAGGTGAAGCCTATCATGCTTATCCTAACCAAATTCAAGGTTGGAAAACTAATAATCCAGGTGGGCTCCACAACACACTTCAGAGTTTCTGAAATGAACCATAATATTATATTGGTACTTTGTAAACTAGATCTGTTTTTAGGTTATAAGGAACTTCTCCATTTTAGCCTTTGATTCATTTCAAGTAACCTGTGAGTCTCTAACAGGGGCTGATTTAACACCAATTAAATAAAGTTTTGAGAGGATGAGCTCAAGGTATCAACTGTGTCCACAGCGTACTTCCCATATCATGAACAAACGGGCAAGGGAGATATCAAAACATTCCTTTATCTTAGCAAGAAGTTGCAGAAACAAACTTTAATAAGAAGGATGGTCCCACACCTTAGACGGCCAGTCAGGGGAAATGGGAAATTAGGCCAGTAGGTTACCAGCATGCTCAAGAAACCAATTAAAAGCTGATCATGTCTGCCTAGACCAATCACAGGTTAATCGTGCCCTTCCTTGGGCGAATTAAGAATTAGTTTTGCCTCATTTTGGTCTATTAGAATGCAATACCATGATTGGTTCCACTGTGGGTGGTGGCTTGGAATGTGTTAATGAGGAGAAGCTTTCACCGAGCGAGTTATGTATGAAATTTGGAACAGCTTTGGACAACTGGTAATGAGAATATATAATACTTCTTTGAGAAGGTGACCAAAGAGGTGGATGAGAGTGAAGAAGCTAATGTGGTGTATATGGATTTCAGCAAAGTGTTTGATAAGATTCCCCACAGTAAGCTATTGCATGGGATTGAGAGTGACATAGCAGCTTAGATCAAAAATTAGCTAGCTGAAGGAGATCTAAGGGTGGTGGTTGATGGGGAAGTGTTCATCCTGGAGTTCAGTTACTCATGGTGTACTGCAAGGATTTGTTTTGGGGCCACTGCTGTTTGTCATTTTTATAAATGATCTGGATGAGGATGTAGAAAGGTGGGTTAGTAAATTTGCAGGCGACAGTGGAGTTGTGGACAGTGTGGAAGGATGTTGCAGGTTACAGAGGGCCATGGATAAGCTGCAGAGCTGGGCTGAGAGGTAGAAAATGGAGTTTAATGTGGAAGAGTGTGAGGTGATTCACTTTGGAAGGAGTAACAGGAATACAGAGTACTGGGGCTAATGGTAAGATACTTGGTAGTGTGGATGAGCAGAGAGATCTCGGTGTCCGTGTGCATAGATCCCTGAAAGTCGGCACCCAAGTTGATAGGGTTGTTAAGAAGGTGTAGGGTGTGTTAGCTTTTATTGGTAGAGGGATTGAGTTTCAGAGCCATGAGGTCATGTTGCAGCTGTACAGAACTCTGGTGCGGCTGCACTTGGAGTATTGCGTACGGTTCTGGTCGCCGCATTGTAAGAAGGATGTGGAAGCATTGGGAAGGGTGCAGAGGAGATTTACCAGGATGTTGCCTGATATGGTGGGAAGGCCTTATGAGGAAAGGCTGAGGGACTTGAGGCTGTTTTCATTAGAGAGATGAAGGTTAAGAGGTGACTTATAAGATGATCAGAGGATTAGATAGGATGGACAGTGTGAACCTTTTTCCTTGGATGGTGATGGCTACAATAGCTTTAAATTGAGGAGTGATATAGGACAGATGCCAGAGGTAGGTTCTTTACTCAGAGGATAGTAAGGGCATAGAATGCCCTTGCCTGCAATAGTAATGGACTCGTCAACATTAAGGGCATTTAAAAGGTCATTGGATAAGTGCATGGATGATATTGGAATAATGTAGGTTAGATGAATGATGAATTTTAGATTGGTTTCACAGATCAGTGCAACATCGAGGGCTGAAGGGCCTGTACTGCGCTGTAATGTTCTATGATACTGCATTTGTAGTGCCAGCTGTCCTGAAGTTAGGGAGAGGATAGAGATCAAGTGACAACGTGCACGCAGAAAGCAAGAGTCATAATTCACCAGTTAACTCACGACGCTGCCTTTGATAAGTGTAAATCCACAACTTATTAAAGATTTCCCCAGTTACTTCACCAAACTGTTTCCTGTTGCCCAAAGGGATAAAGTCTCAACTGCTTACAAATAGGACTTAAAGAAACAAATCTCAAACTTACACTTCTTTGCACCTTTTCTTTACAATAGGTGACAATATCTTTCCCTAAAGTGTGTAGATTGTAATGATGTGAATATTTGTTCTTTTATATTTGATAGCACATTACTGAATGAATAATTCAAAAATCTGGATGACTGGCCATGTGTTCAAGTCTCATTACTGCAACTGGGAAATTTACAGTTCAATTAATTCATAAAACTGGAATTAAAAGCTGGAAATGATGTTGTAATTAACTTTGTCATTAAAATTTCATCTGCTTCACTTTGCAAAATTATTTGTTTCCATGCGCTGTTGGGCGTTGCTGGAGTGGGCAGCAGTTGTGATCCGTCCCTAATCACCCTTTAAATGCCTTAATAGAACTCCACTACACTCCCAGATAGAGCATTCCAGACCTGAGCCATTCATTGTGTGAAAAGATCCTTGCATCAAAATTACTTTTACACTTTAAATCTGTGCCCCTCATTCTCCATTCTGTTACAAACAGTTTATCATGATTTTTGAACATCTCTATCATGTCTCTTCTTAGCTTTCTTCTCCAGAATAAGAATAAAACTATTGGCATTGATCTTGGTATCAGAGATGACTCCGCAAAATCCTTCTCGCTAATATCTGGTTTGTGCCCCTTGTACTAGTCACGCAACAGACTGACAGAATCACACTTACTGAATCAAATTTACAGCCAGTATCCTGGACACTGACACCAACATCCCACTGGCAGGGGAGACCCATTAGAAATGGCAGCATGGTGTTATTCAGTCGGGAGAGAATGGCCTTGCGAGCTCTCAACAGTGACTTTTTCCATTCACAGGACGTTAGTGTCACTGGCATTTATTGCCCATCCCTAGTTGCCTGAGGCCAGTTGAAGGTTAACCACATTGCTGTGGATCTGGAGTCACATGTAGGCCAGACTATTCCCTTCCCTAAAGAACATCAGAGAACCAGATGGGCTTTTCCAACAATTGTTTCAACAGTCTTCAGTAATTCCAGGTTTTTTTATTGAATTCAAATTTCCACCATCTGCCGTGGTGGGATTCAAACACGTGTCCCCAGAACATTAGCTGAGTTTCTGGATTAATAGTCCAACGATAATAGCACTAGGTCATCACCTCCCCATGGCAGGAAACCTCCTGCTGAATAGCACCCTCTCTTCTCAGCCACTAAATCAGTACTCCTCCACGTAGCAACTTGGAAGAAGCACTCAGGGTGGTAAGGGCAAAGAATGTAATCTGAATGAGGACTTCAATGCCAATCTCCAAGAGTGGCTCAGACAGTGCTGGCTAAACTGCCAGGTTCGGATTTGTGGCAGGTAGTGAGAAATCCAACACACAGAAAAGTTACTTCATCTCATCTTCACCAATCTGGCAGCCTTGGTGTTTGTGGTATGGAGATGCCAGTGTTGGACTGGGATAAACACAGTACGAAGTCTGACAACACCAGGGTAAAGTCCAACAGGTTTATTTGTAGCAAACACCAATAACTTATAGAATTGGCTGTTCCTTCATCAGTTGGATGGGAGATCCCACCCACCTGATGGACTCCCACCCACCTGATGAAGGAGCAGTCAGTTCCGAAAGCTAGTGCTACAAATAAACCTGTTGGACTTTAACCTGGTGTTGTGAGACTTCTTACAACCTTGGTGTTGGTCAGAGGGATAGCTGCGTAATCCTTGTGGAGACAAAGCGGAGATTCTGTGTTTTCTTGTGATGCGTTGCCACTGTGTTAGCATAACCATTCCTTGGAGTCTCGGGGTGATCATTCTTCCACCATTCAGAAGACGAGTGTTAGACAAATTGTGCGAGGGTCATTGTGCTTATGTGAGATATAGCGAGGAGTTATTTCTGGTGGCCCAGATTGATCTCTGCATTCAAAGAGAACTGGAGTGTGATCTTCATGTGTAAAGGTCTGAGCCCTGACACTGTTAGCACTATTGGATTGTTGGGATTGGCTGGAAGAGGCTTCGCAGAGGGTGCTTATCCGTTTTGCGTGACCTTTTGAAGACATCTGTTCTGAGGAATGATCGCTGCTTGTTCAGAAATGGCCAAAGTCGCCGTAACAAAGTCAGCTTTATCAGGAAAGAGTGCCGAGAGGCTAAGGGGGGTGGGGGCGACCTGGCTAGCTTGTCCTACTGGTCGATCAGCGTGGCGAGCCGAGAAGATTGCAGCAAAGACACAGAGTCTGTTGGTCTCGTCTCTCGAGATGATACTGACAGTAAATTGCCGGCGGAAATTAGCCTCGTGCTCCGGGGTGGGCGAACAGGACGGGAATCGGCCAGGAGGGGATGGATGGGATGGCGATTGGCTGGGGGAAGTGGCTAATGGGGGCCAGCGATTGGCTGGGGGTTGAATGGGGAGAGTGAGTGGCTGGGGGAAGTGGTGAATGGGGGGCCAGTGATTGGCTGAGGGTTGAATGGGGATAGTGATGGCCAGGAATGGTGAATGGGGGGGCCAGTGATTGGCTGAGGGTTGACTGGGGACAGTGATTGGCTGGGGGTGGTTGCAATCAGGGGTGGGGAGGTGGTGTGGTTCATGATTTCCTTTAGCAGTTCAACATCAACTGATCTGAGAGAGGTGACCTCCAGACTGTCTGACTTACTGATTTACTGTTATTTGATTATTATTTATCTTACACTTGTTTGGAATCGTGGTGTGCGGGTGGGCGGGTGGGGGGGGGTGTTATTTAAAGGGTGAGGAAATATTTATATTGAGTCTCTACTGTAAAGATTGTGTGTATTACACGCGTGTCGTTGCCGGGGGTGATGTCACAGGTCACCGATATTGGAAAACTGCCACTGTGAATGTTCAGGGTGGCACAGTGGGTTAGCACAGCTGCCTCACAGCGCCAGGGACTCCGGGTTCAATTCTAGCCTTGGGTGGAGTCTGCACATTCTCCCTGTGCCTGCGTGGGTCCAAAGATGTGCAGGTTAGGTTGATTGGCGGTGATAAATTGCCCCTTAGTATCACGGGGATTAGCTAGGGAATAGGTGTGGGTGGGATTATTGTCGGTGGAGAATCGATGGGCCAAATGGCCTCCTCCTGCACTGCTATGAGGGAACAGGCTGTAAATAAATCTCTTTTTCATGCTTCTGAGCATCAATTCCACAACACACAACAGAGATGTGTTTACTTAGCCTGCTGACCAGTGGCCTTAAAGGGACAGGCCACTCTGTTTGAGGAGCTGAACGCCATCCTGACCTTGGAGTTAAGGCAAGAAGGATCATTGCCGCTCTTAGTTTCAGTGAGTCACACACAGGAGCACAGATTCACAGCCCATACAATGACCTTACAGTCGATATTGCTCATAACAGGCCTGCACCCACATGATAGAAATTCTATACAGTCAGACTGGAACTGTAGCACATTGTTAACCAAGCTATTAAGCGATATGGAGGCAAAGCAGGTGAATGGAGTGAAGAGACTCATCAGCATGATGTCCCCAAACGGTGGGATAGACTCGGGAGGCTGAGTGGTCTCCTCTTGTTCTGTATGCGAACAGATGGATCCATAATGGAAACACCAAATAAACAGAGAACGTGAAAGGATGGGGTGTGTAAACACGCGAGGGGTTTATTGAGACACATTGCGGTGACTACAATCCGCTTGTACAATGGAATCAAATCTAATGTTATACACCTGGACAAAAGTTAATTACAGCGGACACTGCAAATCGTAGGTAAAAATAGGAACTTGACAGGTCAGGCAGCAGTTGAACAAACCTCCAGCACAACTGGAAGATGTTAGAAATTTTAACACGTTTTAAAGAAGGTTTGACCAACCTAAAATAGTTCAGAACCTGGGGAAGAGTTTGGGGCTGGATTAGGAGCTCAGTCTGGATAACGGGGTTCCGTCTGGATAATGAGGTTCCGTCTGGATAAACAGCCTGGATGTAAGATTGTGTGCTTTGCCTCACCCGGAATTCTCCAACTGTTCACGCCCTTGGAGAGCAAGCTTGGAGAGTTTGATACTCAGCCACATCTCTGTTCGCTGCAGCAGAACCAGGAAGTCCCACGGGTGTGAACAGCCAGAAAATTCAGGCCTCAAATTTTCCGAATAAATCCTGTTAGTTGGGATCTGTGAATATTAGCCTGAGGCGGTGAGGTCTTTGCATAGTTAAAGGGGCTGAGCTGGGTGAATTCTCAGGACGTCCCACGCAGTTGAACGCGAGGTAAGCCCTCACTAAACAATCTTGCCGTTGTATTAAGTCCAGCTGCAACTCCTTCAGCATGAGCAACCCTTGCAACCGCCCGAGCAGTGAAATCAAAAACATACGGGCTGAAATTTTCCAATCTCCCCGACTGCGAGAATCGTAGCTGTCGAGGCAGCGGAATCCCCTGGATGATTTCTGAAGCTTTAAATAAGAGCGTAAACGGGGAAACTTGCAATTCCACAATTGTTCCTCCTTCCCCTGGCCATCAGGATATAACCCGATTGACCCCAATTCTGCCCCCAGCTGGAATCAAAACACAGAAAAAAAGAGAAGAGAATGAAATGAAGAACATAAGAATTGAAAATAAAGATTTAATTTTTCCTGTTTGCAGAGTAGGAATAATTCATTTCCAGTTGGAATTTCGCACTGGATTACTGCTCAAAAGCCCTGGGTGAAATCACTACGTTTGATTGCATTAGACCCATGGTGCACAAACAGACCATTCGGCCCAACATTCCCAGGCTCTTGTTGATGCTCCACTTGCTCCTTGCCCATTTTTCTCCATTGAACAATGGCACGCTAACTTCCCTACTTACCAAGGTGAGCTCTTCACCTCGTCCATTCCTCGTGGTAGCAAGGTTCACAGCTCTCTTGGGCAAAGAGATTTCTTTTGAAGTCTGCAGACTGGCACATCCTAGTGAGGGTGGAATGGGGGACCGAGATCACAAGATTGATGTGGAGGGAACGAGCAGGAAAAGTAAGCACGGGGTGGAGGGGAGGGGGTGGTAGCAGGCAACAGGGTGGCAGAGGGGCGAGTCAGGGTTCATAGTACGAGGATTCGGGGTAGCCCATTGGGTGAGGAGACATTTCTTCACCCAGTGAGCCTGTGGAATTCATTACCACGGGAAGTAGTTGATGTCAAAGCATTGAATGCACGGTCTGGATATAGCACTCGGACTGAATGCGATCAAAACCATAGAACGTTACAGCACAGAACCAGTTCGGTTTTTGGTCAATGGTAACACCCCCCAGGATGTTAATGGTGGGGGATTCAGTGATGGTAAAGCCAGTGAATGTCAAGGTGAGATAAACCGTAGAAAATTACAGCTCAGAAACAGGCCTTTTGGCTCTTCTTGTCTGTGCCGAACCATTTTTCTGCCTAGTCCCGCTGACCTGCACTTGGACCATATCCCTCCACACCCCTCTCATCCATGAACCCGTCCAAGATTTTCTTAAATGTTAAAAGTGACCCTGCATTTATCCGGCAGCTCATTCCACACTCCCAACACTCTCTGTGTGAAAACCCCCCACTAATATTCCATTTAAACTTTTCCCCTTTCACCCTTAACCCATGCCCTCTGGTTTTTTTTCTCCCCTAGCCTCAGTGGAAAAAGCCTGCTTGCATTCACTCTATCTACACCCATCAAAATCTTATACACCTCTATCAAATCTCCCCTCATTCTTCTACACTCCAGGGAATAAAGTCCTAACCTATTCAATCTCTCTCTGTAACTCAGCTTCTCAAGTCCCAGCAACATCCTTGTGAACCTTCTCTGCGCTCTTTCAACCTTATTTACATCCTTCCTGTAACTAGGTGCCCAAAACTGTACACAATACTCTAAATTCAGCCTCACCAATATCTTATAAAACCTCACTATAACAAGGTTACGGGGGGAAAGCAGGATTAGGCGACTGAGTTGGATGATTAGCCATGATTGTAATGAATAACAGAGCGGGCTTGAAGGGCTGAATGGCCTCCTCCTGCTCCTATCTTCTATGTTTCTATATATTGGAGCACACCTCCAGCCTGCAGCCAGCCCCCAAGAATGAAATATCGGCAGCAGTGAGTCGAGACCGTTAAGTTAGAATCATAGAACCCTACAGTGCAGAAGGAGGCTCTTCGGCCCATTGAGTCTGCACCGAACAGAATCCCACCCAGGCCCCTACCCCCATATTATACCCACTAACCTATACATCCCTAGACACTAACGGGCAATTTCTTAGCACGGCCAATCAACCTAACCCGCACATCTTTGGACCCAGTGGAAACCCATGCAGACACGAGGAGAATGTGCAAACTCCACACACTCAGTGACCCGAGCTGGGAAGTGTGGGAGAGAGGGCTGGTAAGATTGCATCAGGGGTGGGGAGGAGACAGATCTCATCACCCAAAGTTCCGCACAACCCCTACCCCCTGCCAGCCCAGCCAACATACCTGTTTTTAACGATATAGTACTTCATTCCCTCTTGGACTCCGTATCCTACCACCAACACGGCATGGTTAAAGGCGCTAGTCTGGCAATTGGCATCATAAAAAATACCTGTAAGATGAAACACACAATCACAACTACAGCAAGAATCAAGACAAAACTCTCCAAGTTTTTTTGGAATAAAAAAAATAAAACTCTCTAAATACAGGAGTTAAAGGGGGATGAGTTCATTCATCCACACCTGGAATATTGTGTGGAGTTTTACTCTCCTTTTATCTGAGGAAGGATGTTGAGGGAATGCGATAGAAGTTTTCTAGGCTGATTCCTTGGGATAGTGGGACTGACAAATGAGGAGAGATTGAATCTGTTAGGATTGTATACGCTGGAGTTTAGAAAAATGTGGGGGAGGGTCTCGAACAAACCTATAAAATTTTAACAGGGTTGCACAGTGGCTAGCACTGCTGCCTCACAGTGTCAGGGACCTGAGTTCATTTCCAACCTTGGATATCTGTGTGGAGTTTGCATGTTCTCCTTGTGTCTGCATGGGTTCCCTATGGTTTCCTGTAGATTAGCTGGATTAGCCATGCTAAATTGCCCCCGAGTGTCCAAAAATATGCAGATTAGGTGGATTGGCCATGCAAAATTGCCCCATAATATCCAAAAATGTATAGATTAGCTGGATTGGCCATGCTAAATTGCCCCATAATATCCAAAAATGTGTAGATTAGCTGGATTGACCATGCTAAATTGCCCCTGAGTGTCCAAAGATTTATAGGTTAGGTGGATTGGCCATGCTAAATGCATGGGGTCACGGGAATAGAGTGGGTAACATGCTTTGCTGGAGAATCGGTGCAGATTCGCCGGGCGAATGGCCTCCTTCTGCACTGTTGAGATTCTGTGATTGTATTCTAGGGGATTTTCACAGTAACTTCATTGCAGTGTTCGTGTAAGCTGACTTGTGACATCAACAGGATGGAATTTTCAGGATAGACGCAGGAGCCATGTTCCCGATGGTGGGGGGTGTCCAGAACCAAGGGTCACAGTCTGAGGATACGGGATAGACCATTTAGGACTAAGATGGGGAGAAATTCCTTCACCCAGAAAGTGATGAGCCTGTGGAATCCTCTACTGTAGAAAGCAATTGAAGCCAAAATATTGCACGTTGAAGGAGTTAGATGTAGCCCAAGGGGGTCAAAGGTTATTCAGGTTAGGTGCAAACAGGCGATTAAATTGGATGATCAGCCATGATCATAATGAATGACAGAGTAAGCTCGAAGGGCCGAATGGCCTCCAGCTCCTATTTTCTGTGTTTCTATGGTAACTGCTAATAATTACAGTAAGAAGTCTGACAACACCAGGTTTAAATCCAACTGATTTATTTGATAGTAAACTCATTAGCTTTCGACTCTACGGTCTTTGTCAGGTGAATGAGGTGTTCTGGTCTCTAACAGCACAGACAGTTTACAGATTACTGATTAGAATGTGAATCTTTACACCTAACCTGCTATTCAAGTCTTAAAGTGGCTAACAATGTGAGTGGAAGGAGCACTGAGCACAGGTTAGAGAGATGTGTGTTGTCTCCAGACAGCACAGTAAGTGAGGTTTTTTTTTCGCTAACTCAGACAAGTCATGGGGGTTACGATAGTGTGACATGAAGCCAAGATCCCTGTTGTACTGTGTTTACCCCAGTCCAACACCAGTATCTCTACACCATGTCTACAAACAGGCATTACAGGGACTTGAAAGATTTTGCACTTCCGCTACTTTTGTCTTGGTCCAGTAGGTGGCACTCAGGCTCTACCCACTGGACTGAGCATGTGCCAGTCCAACAGTCTGCGAGGTGGTATCTAGTGGTGTTGACTACCAAATAAACTTTGACCTGGTGTTGTGAGACTTCTCACTACATCGTATCGATGTCAGAGCCTGGATGAAATTTCCCTCCCAGCCTCTGGTTCTGTTCCGGCAAGACCCTTCACCGCCTTTGTTCTGGGAAAGGGACGGCATGGGTTGTGAGTCGAAGAGTTGAGTTTGGCTGTAGGAGCAACGGTACCCTCACCTGAGCTGTAGAACTGCCAAGATGGCAGTCCTGCATCAATCACCACCGCTACGGGTCCAATCTCAGCCACGGCCTGCGTCAAAGCTTCTTCATCCCCGTATGGGAGTATTTTATAGCTGGAGACAGAAGTCACACTCTCAGATGCGTTGTACTTGCAAGGTTGGCCATCCTGTATGAAAGGAAAGAAGATAGGAGGTTACAGGTATCAGATTAACAGTTTGTAGTTGCAGCTTATGGAATCCTGCTGTGCTTCGTTGGCAGAACATTGTCCCAGAGCTGGTTCCCATAAAAATGTGAATTCTTACATGTTTGAATCTACGATTGCTTACATATTTATTCCAATACCAATGGGAAGCTCAATGGCACCCTTGATGATTAACCAAGAAAACGTTGGTGAGCTTTGTTTAAGTTATAGAAAATTCCTACCATGCAGAAGGAGGCCATTCAGCCCATCGAGTCTGCACCGACCACAATCCTACCTAAGCCCTATCCACCATAACCCCATGCATTTACTCTAGCCGGTTCCCCTGATATTAAGAGTCAATTTTAGCACGGCCAATCAACCTAACCCACACATCTTTGGACTGTGGGAGGAGACGGGAGCACCCGGAGGAAACCCACGCAGGCACGAGGAGAAACTCCGCAGAGGCAGAGACCCGAGCTGGGAATCGAACCTGTGTCTTGGTGCTGAGAGGCGGCACCGTTTGTGTCACCGTACCATCCAAGTTAATTGATGGAGTTTATAAAAATAGATATATATGGTGTGGAGGGAAGGCCTTCTGAGGAAAGGCTGAGGGATTTGAGGTTATTCTCATTAGAGAGAAGGCGGCTAAGAGGAGACCTTATTGAGGCATATAAGATGATCAGAGGTTTAGATAGGGTGGACAGGGATAGCCTTTTTCCTCAGATGGAGAAAGCTAGCACGACGGGACATAGCTTTAAATTTAAGGGGTGGTAGTTATAGGACGGATGTCAGAGGTAGGTTCTTTACCCAGAGGATGGTAAGGGTATGGAATGCCCTGCCTGCTGCAGTTGTAGATGCGCCAAGTTTGGGGGCATTTAAGAGGTCAGTAGATAAGTTTATGGATGAAAAGGGAATGGTTTAGGTTAGAGGGTCACTGCTTTTTCTCAATTGGTTGGCGCAACATCGAGGGCCAAAGGGCCTGTTCTGCGCTGTAATGTTCTATGTTCACATATACGTGTCTGAATGTATTGGAAGTGTGGGTCACTGGTGAGATCCAGTTACAAATGTACCTTTGCAGTGTAGGCGTAAGTGGATTCAGCTTCAATTCCTCCGTTCTCGATGATGTATTCGAAGGCACTCGATGACCAGCCTCCATTGCATCCGAAGGTTCCATGGTCCCTCGAACAGTCAATGAGGTTCTGTTCACTCAAAGCGATGAGTTTGCCCGTCTTCTTGAACAGCTGCCCCTCCAGCACCCCGGTGGCACTAAATGCCCAGCAGCTGTAGCACTGCCCCTGGGGAGGAAGGTTACGAGTTTCAGTTCTCTGCCGGACTTGAGCTTCTGAATCCAGGTTGACATCCCCAGCTTGGCTCTGACTGAGCATTACGTACTCACCAGAGTCCTCTTTCAGGTGAGACATCAAACCAATGTCCTCTTGTTATAGAATCCATACAGCGTAAGAGGAAGCCATTCGACCCATTGAGCCTGCGTTGACCACCGTCCCACCCAGGCCCCATTCCCGAAATCCCACATATTCACCCCGCTAATCTCCTGAGGGTCAACTTAGCACGGCCAATCAGCCTAACCTGCACATCTCTGGGAGGAAATCCAAGCAGATGTGTGTGTAAATAGTGTAAATAAGTATTTCTCAGTTTCCAATCAGACCAAAATAGTGTCCAAGATGAAGGATTCCGGTGAGTGCAATTCCATCCGTTTAAAAATAGCTGTGAGAGAATTATCTTTTTGTAGGATCAGGGGAGAGAAAACACAGCCTGTGCAATATTTGTGTCTGTTCAGGGTAATGTGCAAACTCCACATAGACAGTGACTCCAGGCTGGAATCAAACCCGGGTCGCTGGCGCTGTGAGGTGTAATGCTAATCACCGTGCCACCCTATTAATAAACCATAAAAATCCCCGGGCAGTACTTGATAAAGAGCAGGAATTAAAAGAACAATATACATGTGCAGAACAAAATGAAGCCATTCAGCCCATTATTACAGGGCCAGCTCCTTCTGAGAGAAATCCTATTGCCCCGTTCTTTCCCTTCATCCCTGTTACCACCCTACCGCCTCCGACGGTTCTATCCAGTTTACCCCTATTAGAAGACAAAATGGTCTCTTCCTTAACTATTCAACACCAACAACAACTTGTACTTCAGGTGGCTCAGTAGCACAGTGGTTAGCAATGCTACTTCACAGCATCAGGGTCCTGGGTTCGATTCCCAGGTTGGGCCACTGTCTGTGTGGAATTCGCATGTTCTCCCTGTGTTTGCATAGGTTTCGTCTAGGTACTCCGTTTTCCTCCCACAGTCTGAAAGATGTGCTTGGTTACGTGCATTGGCCGTGCTACATTCTCCCTCACTGTACCCGAAGAGGCACTGGAGTGTAGCGAATAGGGGGTTTTCACAGTAACTTCATTGCCGTGTTAATGTAAGCCTTACTTGACTTGTGACTAATAATAAATAAACTTAACTTATTTATAAAGCTCCCTCACCAGAGTAAAATATTTTGAGGTGCCTTATAGGGGTGTTTTCAAACAAATTTGACAGAGTCATTATTAAGTCAGTTGACTAAGGACTTAACTAAGGTAATTCTTCAATCATGTCTTTTTTTGTTTTTGATTTTGTTAGCTTCTTATTCTATAAGAGAGATTTCTGTGAGGG
Organism: Sphyrna mokarran; assembly: GCA_024679065.1. NCBI lineage: Eukaryota > Metazoa > Chordata > Chondrichthyes > Carcharhiniformes > Carcharhinidae > Sphyrna > Sphyrna mokarran. The sequence continues at coordinate 38,078,275 of JAGIQG010000026.1, forward strand.
TGAAGAGGAGAATCTTAATGGAGAGAAAAAGACAGTTCTGATGGTCACATTACAGGAAGGTTTTGGGGAGGATGCAGAAGAGGTTTACCAGGAAGCTGCCTGTATTGGAGAGTGAGCTACAAGCAGAGCCTGAACAAACGAGGGTTGTTTCCTCTGGAGTGGCCAAGGGGAGATCTGATAGAAGCCTATAAAATTATGAAGGGCATAGGTTAAGAGTCCACAATCTTTTTTCCAGCATTGAAATGTCTAATACTAAGGGACATGCATTTAAGTTGAGAGGGGAAAAGTTCAAAGGAGATGTGAGGAGCAAGTTTTTTTACACAGAGAGTGGTGGGTGTGTGGAATGCACTGCCAAGGCTTGGTGGTGCAGGCAAGAAAGATAGGGGCGTTTAAGGGGTTTTTAAATAGGTACGTGAATCTGCCCCTCATTATTTTGTAGACCTCTGTAAGATCACCTCTCAGCCTTCTACGCTCCAGAGAAAAAAGCCCCAGCCTATCCTTTATAACTCAATCCATCAAGTCCCGGTAACATCCTAGTAAATCTTTTTTGCTCTCTTTCTCAGTAAGCTGTCCATCTCTTCTTCTGGAAAAGAGGGCTCCTTCAGCACTGTGGTTAGATTTCTATCACTTTGTCCCAACAACAGCGAAGGTAACCACTGGATTAATAATTTTCAGAAGTTGCATAAAACATTCCACCAGAACAATATCCTGTAAACAGCGAGGAGACGCTGGGTGGGGATTTTCCAGCAGCACTTGCCCCCCCCCTAGACTGGAAAATCCCAGCCGCGATCACCAGGCCTTTTCCACCCCTCACCCGGGACAGGAAAATTTCACCTGCTGACTTGTTCTGGTAGTTTTAATGGTTGCCTGCACCTTTTTTAATAAGGACTAAGTCATGCCATTGGGTAACAGCAGTGACACGAGCCAGCTGCCACATACGGAGACGATGCCAGAGAAGGGTTGGTACCTGGTGCTTTGGTGGGGTAACATGGCCAGATGTGCGCCAGTCCACACTCTCCGGCAGGCGGTGGCGGTGCCGAGCTTTCATCCCCTCTTGCTTCTGGTTGTTCACCAAGACTTCCTTCCTCTCGTGTGTGTTGAATAACCGGGCAAACTCTTTCGGTGTCTGAGGAAAGAAGAACCAGATTTTACCCGACCCTTTTCTCAGGCACGCCTTGTCATTGGAACGTCGGAAATTTGGCAGCCAATCTGTGCACAGCAAGCTCCCGTGCAGAGCCATGTGACAAATGACCAAATAAGCGATGGCAGTTGAAAGATAAAGAACAAAACAGCACGGGAAACAGGTCCTTCGATCCAACAAGCCCGCGCCGCCACCTCGATGTTCCCACCTCTACCCATGATCCTGTCTATGTTTATAGATCTATGCGTTAGAACCAAATTTGAGACAATTTAGGGAGAATTTGTTTTGCCAATTAGCCTAAGAGCACATCTTTGGGATGTGGGAGGAAACCGGAGCACCCGGAGAAAACCCACGCAGACATGAGGAGAATGTGCAAACTCCCACAGACACAGGCCCAAATCCATGTATCTGCGCAGCACAGCGATAGTCACTGAGCTGTCGTGTTGCCCACCAAATGGTTCAGGTCAAATGTACACTAACAACGTGAAGCACTAGGATACTCAAAAAATCCAAGAACAGCCTTCTCACGACCCATCGCGTATATGCCCCTTGTTAGACAACAAGGCGGACCAAAGTACCTGTAGGATAAAACAAATACATAAAGATTTTGATCTTTACTGCAACAGTGTTACGCATCCATGGGTGGCACAGTAGCACAGTGGTTAGCATCGCTGCCTCGCAGCTCCAGGGTCCTGGGTTCGATTCCTGGCTCGGGTCACTGTCTGTGTGGAGTTTGCACATTCTCCTCATGTCTGCGTGGGTTTCCTCTGAGTGCTCCGGTTTCCTCCAGCAGTCCAAAGATGTGCGGGTTAGGTTGATTGGTCATGCTAAGAAATTGGCCCTTAGTGTCCTGAGATGCTTAGGTTAGAGGGAATTAGTGGGTAAAATATATACAGATATGGGGGTAGAGCCTGGGTGGGATTGTGGTCGGTGCAGACTCGAACACAATCCCTCTTTCTGCACTGTAGGAATCTATGATCCACTTGAGGGAGAAAAAGAGCTTGAGTTTAACATTCACCCATGAGACAGATTCCATAACATCCTAATAGAAATGGGAACAGGAGGAGGCCGTTCAGCCCTTCAAGCCTGCTCCAACCATTTAATAGGTTAATTGTTAATTTAACACTTACTTTTCTGCTTTCTCTCCTTAAGCCTTCATTTCCCCTACTGATTAAGAATCTCCGCCTTCCCAGGGGAAAGGATTCCAAAGAACAAAACAGCACGGGAAACAGGCCCTTCGGCCCAACGGGCCCGTGCTGCCACCTCGATGTTCCCACCTTTACCCGCGATCCCTGTCTATGTTTATAGATCTATGGGTTAAAAACCAAATTTGAGTCAATTTAGGGAGAATTTGTTCTGCCAATTAGCCTCAGAACTATACAAAGCATTGATTTCCACTGGAGGTCATGTTGATGATTGTGAACCACCACTTTAGCCAGCAGAGTGGGGCGGTGTAACAGTGGTTAGCACTGCTGCCTCACAGCACCAGGGTTCAATTCTGGTGGCTGTGTGTGTGAAGTTTGCACGTCCTCCCCATGTCTGTGTGGGTTCCCTCCGGGTGCTCCACTTTCCTCCCACTCCAAAGATGTGTTGGTTAGGTTGATTGGCCACGCTAAGTTACCCTTTAATGTCCAAAGATGTGTAGCTTAGCTGGAGTAACCAGGGTAAATGTGCGGGGTTAGGGGATAGGACGGGGCAGAGGGGGGGGCAGGGTGAGATAGTCAGTCTGTCAGAGACTCCGTGCAGGCTCAATGGGCCGAATGGCCTTTTCTGCATGTTGGGATTCTATGATTCGAAGAACGCTGGTTTAGTTAAACCCCACGTCATAAATGATAAGTCCCTCCAGTACAGGAGGAGGCCATTCAGCCCATTGGGTCTGCCCTGACCACAATCCCACCCAGATCTAATCCCATAACCCCACCTTGCCAATCCCCGAACGCTAGGGTCAATTTAGCATGGCCAATCAACCCAACCCACAAATGTCTGAAGTGTGAGTGGAAACCGGAGCATCCGGGAAAAACCCACGCAGACACGAGGAGAATGTGTCAAAAAGACAGGGACCTGAGGCTGGAATTGAACCCAGGTCCTTGGCGCTGTGAGGCAGCAGTGCTAACCACCATTGCCGCCCCTTTTTTTTGTTAATTAGGTTTTACTGGTCACTATGGATCATATTGGTATCATGATTGCTTTTTGGTCAAAATATCTGGGCCAGGATTTTCTGTGCTTTAACACTCTGTAAACAAGGATGGGGGAATCTCATCCAAATCTCTGTTCGCTGCGACGAGAACAGAGAATCCCACCGGAATGATTGGCTTCCCTTTTGTTCTCAGGTCGTAAGCAACGCTGGCTAGGCCACGTTTATTACCGATTACCAACTGTCCAGAGAGTGTGAATAGACGTCGGACTCAGTGACATTAGGCCAAACCAGTGAACTGTAGCAGGACTCCGTCCTTAAGGAATATTAATTGAACCACTTGGGATTTTGCAACAACACTTGGTTATTTTTCTACCTGATAAAATAATTGGATTTGAGCAAATTCCAGTTCCTGACCTGCCTGGATGGAATCTGAACCCTCTGTGAGTTCACTGCTCCAGGGAATTACTCACCAAATCACCGAATCTGTTCATAGCCAGGGTGTACGTCGAATTCCCTTCCTTGTCATTGTGCTCCTTAATTCTCTTCAGATTTTCCAGCCAGATTCCTTTCCTGAGTGCCTCTACTTTCTGAGAGCAGAACAGTGACAGATGATTGTAAGATATTGGACAGGAAGAAAGGAAGACTTGCAATTTAATAGCACCTCTCGAGATATCCCAGAGAGCCCTGCAGACGATGAATTGAGTTGGAAGGGTAGTCACTTCTGTAACGTAGAAAAAGCAGCAGGAAATTTACGCACAGCAGGATCCCAAAAATAGTCAAGGTAACTAAATAATCTCTTTGGCTGAATATTGGTTGAGGAGTAAATATTGGTGAGGGCGCCTGGGAGAACATTTCTCTTTTTCAAAATAACGCATTAGATTTTGGCACCCAGTTTAACAATTCATCAGAACAACAACAATAAAGAACGACACAGCACAGGAAACAGGCCCTTCGGCCCTACAAGCCCGTGCCGCCCATTTTAACACTGAGTGCCTCATTCTAATCCTCCTTCTACCTATGACTCTTGTCTACACCTCCACAATAAAGGGTGCAAATTTAGAGAATTATTTATGTGCCGATTAAGGGAGGTCTAATTTAGGGACAATTTGTTAACATCAACACGTTTTTGGGGTACAGGAGGAAACCCACACAAGCACGGGGAGAACGTGCAAACTCCCACAGACACTGACCCAAGTCGGAGATCCGACCCTCGTGATTTTCGTATCCAACCTGGGAAAAAGCTTCCCACTGTTCACTCTATCTATACTCTTCATAATCTTGCACACTTCTATTAGATCTCCCCTCTGACAGTGCAGAGTTTTTTCAGTACTGCTGTGGGAACTGTCAACTCAAAGAGACAAAGAACAAAACAGCACGGGAAACAGGCCCTTCGGCCCAACGAGCCCGTGCCGCCACCCCAATGTTCCCACCTCTACCCGCAATCCCTGTCCGTGTTTATAGATCTATGGATTAAAAAACCAAATTTGAGACAATTTAGGGAGAATTTGTTTTTCCAATTAGCCTAAGAGCACATCTTTGGGATGTGGGAGGAAACCGGAGCACCCAGAGAAAACCCACGCAAGCACAGGGAGAATGTGCAAACTCCCACAGTCACAGGCCCAAATCCATGTATCTGCACAGCACAGCGATAGTCACTGAGCTGTTGTGTTGCCCATCAAATGGTCCAGGTCAAGTGTACACTAATGACGTGAAGCACTAGGATACTTGAAAAAAAAATCCAAGAGCAGCCCTCTCACGACCCATCGCGTATATGCCCCTCGTTAGACAACAAGGTGGACCAAAGCACCTGTAGGATAAAAACAAGTACATCAATATCATCGTCTATTTACACACTTCCCAGGGACTCCCAGGCTCATGATCCCTATTTTAAATCAGTTTTCTATACCCCTCCATTCCCATTCTGTTCATGTGCCCATCTAAGTATCTTTTAAATAACTCCAGAGTGCCTGCCTCTACCACTTTACTTGGCAGGGCATTCCATAACCCCACCACTCTCTGTGTGAAAAAACTCCCTCTGGCAACCGAATTATACCTTACGCCCCTCACCCTAAGCTCGTGACCCCTTGTGCTATTTGAGTCCATCCTAGGAAAAAGCTTAACCCCATTTACTCTATCTATATCCCTCATAATCTTGTACACCTCTATCAGATCACCTCTAAGTCTACGTCTTTCTAAGGAAAACAGTCCCAATTTGCCCAATCTCTCCTTGTAACTCGGACCTTCCATTACCAGGCAGCATCCTGGTAAACCTCCTCTGCACTCTCTCCAGAGTCTCCACGTCCTTCTGGTAGTAAGGCGACCAGAACTGGATGCAGTATTCCAAATGGGGTCTAACCAACGTTTTATACAACTGCAACATTAAAGGCCAGCTCTTGTACTCTATACCCCTTCCTATAAAGGCTAACATACTATATGCTTTCTTCACAACCTTCTCCACTTGCTCTGCCACCTTCAGAGACTTGTTCACCAGCACCCCCAGGTCCCTCTGCGTTTCTGTACTCTTAATAGGTCTACCCTTTATCATATACCTCCCCCCTACATTCTTTCTCCCGAAATGCATCATCTCACATTCATCAGGATTGAATTCCATCTGCCATCTGTCTGCCCAAGCTCAGATTACATGTCCGAATTGTGGCTTCGAACACCATCATCTTGTGACTCAGAGACAAAAAAGTTGCAAGTGAAGCCACCAGACAAGCACTCCTCTGCATGGTCCGGCTGATCCAAAAGATTTATAGAACATAGAAAAACTACAGCACAAACAGGCCCTTCAGCCCACAAGTTGCGCCGAACATTTCTACCTACTAGGCTTACCTATAACCCTCTATCTTACTAAGCCCCATGTACTCGTCCAGAAGTCTCTTAAAAGATCCTGTCGAATCCGCCTTTACCACCACTGCTGGAAGCCGATTCCACACGCCCACCATCCTCTGAGTGAAAAACTCACCCCTGACATCTCCTCTGTACTTGCTCCCCAGCACCTTAAACCTGTGTCCTCTTGTAGTGACCATTTCAGCCCTGGGAAACAGCCTCTGAGAAATCACCCGATCTATACCTCTCAATATCTTACACACCTCTGTCAGGTCTCTTCTCATTCTTCATCTCTCTAAGAAGAAAAGATGAGCTCCCTCAATCTATCCTCACAAGGCCTGCCACCCAATCCAGGCAACACCCTTGTAACTCTCTTCTGCACCCTTTTAATGACTTCCATGTCCTTCCTGTAATGAGGCGACCAGAACTGAGCACAGTATTCCAAGTTTATTTTGGTGTTACTCTGGATTACTTGAGACAGTAAGAAGTCTCACTGGTTTAAGTCCAACCAGCTTATTTGATAGTAATCCCACAAGCTTTCAGAGTACATTATGACAACTTAAGACAGACACACAGCAGCAATAACACCGAGATTTGTGGGATATGTTTAATTTCATCATATTGAAGAGGCTATTCAACATAGAATAGAGCTATGGTATCCCTACAGTGCAGAAAGAGGCCATTTGGCCCATCGATACTGCACCAACTCCTTACCCAGGCCTGACCTTTGTCCTTATCTCAATAACCTTGAGCACTTGCCTTGCTAAATCACCCAAATTACACATATCTTTGGACGTAAGGGGCAATTTAGCATGGCCAATCCACTGAACCTGCACATCTTTGCACTGTGGGAAGAAACCGGAGCATCCGAAGGAAACCCATGCAGACATGGAGAGGATGTGCAAACTCCACACAGACAGTGACCCAAGGCTGGAATTGAACTTGGGTCCCTGGCACTATGAGGCAGCAGTGCTAACCACTGTGCTACCATGCTGACAGTCCATTGAGTCTGCCCTGACTCTGACAGAGTATTTTACCCAGGTCATATCCCCCTATTAGCCATTTATCGTTGCTAATCCACCTAACCTGCGCAGCCTTGGACAATGGGAAGAAACTGGGGCACCTAGAAGAAACCCATGCAGTCACGGAGAGAATGTGCAAACTCCACACAGGCAGTAACTCAAGGCCAGAATTGAACCCAGGTCCCTGTTGCTGTGAGACAACTACTGTACTACCATGCCATCCTGTATGTTTTTTTGCTCTTTTGATGTTACTGCCTTTTGCTAGCAAGTTTAGGTTTTAAAAAAAAAGCTACAAATCCTCCTAATCATAGAATCCCTCCAATGCAGAAGGAGGCCATTCAGCCCAATTGAGTCTGTACCAATAACAATCCCAGCCAGGCCCTATCCCCATAACCCTATGTATTTAACTTAGCTAGTCCCCCTGACACTAAGGGGCAATTTATCATGGCCAATCCACCTAACCCACACATCATTGAACTGTGGGAGGAAACCAGAGCACCCGGGGGAAACCCACGCAGACATGGGAAGAACGTGCAAAGTCCACACATAAAGTGACCCAAGCCAGGAATCGAACCCGGACCCCTGGCGCTGTGAGGCAGCGGTGCTAACCACTCAGACATGGGGAGGATGTGCAGACTCCACACAGACAGTGACCCAAGCCAGGAATCGAACCCGGGTCCCTGGAGCTGTGAGGCAGTGGTGCTGACCAAAAGCCAGGATTCCTGGGATATAAAATCTAATTTCCTTGCGATGAAGGAGGCTATTCTGTCCATCGAGTTCAGCTAAAGCTGGTGTTGGGAGGGAGAATCTATCTATCTAAGATTACTATCAAATAAACTGGTTGGACTCTAACCTGGTGTTGTGAGGCCTCTTACTATTTTATTTACCGCCCTGTGGATTTTTTTTCTTGCCAGGTAAATATCCAAATCAAGAAAACATATATCCTGATCTTGGATTGGTTTTCTTCACTGCTGGGATTTCTTCCCCTATTTCTTACCTTACTGGTGTACGTTTTCCCATTGAGGCTTTTCCATGTTTCCCAGTCCTCATTCACACTGGGGGTGGTTGAAGAGGCGCAATTGGTGATTAGAAAACAGGCCACAAACAGATATAGCTGCATCATCAAATATCTAGACCTTGACATGGCAACAATACTTAACAAACGCCCTGAAATGAGAGGATAAAGGCAACATTTTATAAATTAGTGACTCGAAATTCAAACCTTTCCTGTAATTTCCCAAACTTTCCTTTCCCTATCAGTAAAAGCCAAGAAAGTAGCATCTCGTGGGAGCTTTGCCAAGTTGTATAGCCCAATCCATCACGCAAACCAATCTCCCACCCGTTGACTCTGTCTACACTTCCGGCTGCCTCGGAAAAACAGCCAGTGTAATCAAGGACCCCACACACCCCTCTTCCACCTTCTTCTGTTGAGAAAAAGACACAAAAGTCTGCGGTCAGCGACTCAAGAACAGCTTCTTTCCTGCTGCCTTCATGCTTTTGAATGGGCCCAATTTGTATTAAAGTGTTCTTTCTCTACACTCTAGCTATGACTGTAACACTACAATCTGCACTCTGTTGTTTCCTTCTTAATGAGTGATATACTCGTTTTGTATAGCGCACAAGAAACAATATTTTTCACTGTCTACCAATACGTGTGACAAGAATAAATCAAATCAAAGCAAACTTGTGGTTAATTGTTGGCAAGAAGGCTTGAAGCAAGAAGTGACCGTTTGGCATCTCAAGACCTTTCTCTGCACAGGTCACTCAGGGAATTCTCAAATTAAAAATGGGAGCTGGGGGTGGGTGGGGGGTGTAATTTATCCAGGATCATGAACTCAGTACGATCTTATTGGCTACTCATACCATGCTCCCGTGCGAGATCGGGGAATTTGGCAGCCAACCAGATCTCCGTTCACCGCAGCGGGATGGGAAATTCCTGTTGGCGTGAATGGTAAGATGATTCTGGCCCCCGTGGCCATCGGCCTCCAGGGTTTGCTGAACGGGAGTCATCCCTTGGTAGTTATCCCGCGTGCCCTCTTGGTCCATGATGAGGCTGGAACTGGAAGTTCCGCAATAAGAGCAAGTGGACAATGGGGGTGCACCTAGAACCGAGATTCTCTGATCTCCTTCAGCCCACCACCGCTGCCAGCAAGAGCGGAGAACTTGGCGCTCAGCCGAAACTCCACACACTGCAGCGGGACTGGAGAATCCCAGCTGCGGGGCGAGGTTGGAGAATTCTTGCACTGGTGTCAATCGGTCACAATATTTAGAGAGGCAGTACTTACTGGTAGAACCACAATGGTGTGAAAGGTTTGAACCATAGGAAATTACAGCTCGGAAACAGGCCTTTTGGCCCTTCTTGTCTGTGCCGAATCATTTTTTTACCTCGCCCCACTGATCTGCACCTGAACCATATCCCTCCACGCCCTCTCATCAATGAATCTGTCCAAGCTTTCCTTATGAACATAAGAAATAGGAGCAGGAGTCGGCCATCCAGCCCCTCGAGCCTGCCCCGCCATTCAATAAGATCATGGCTGATCTGAAGTGAATCAGTTCCACTTTCCCGCTTTCTCCCCATAACCCTTAATTCCCTTGTCTATCAGAAACCTATCTACCCGTGACTTAAATATATTCAGCGAGGTAGCTTCCACCACTTCAACGGGCAGAGAATTCCAGAGATTCAGCATCCTTTGAGTGAAGAAGTTCCTCCTCAACTTCTTAAATGTTAAAAGTGATCCCGCATTTATCACTTTATCCGGCAGCTCATTCCATACTCCCACCACTCTCTGCGTGAAGAATCCCCGCTAATATTCCCTTTAAACTTTTCCCCTTTCACCCTTAACCCATGCCCTCTGATTTTTTTTCTCCCCTAGCCTCAGTGGAAAAAGCCTGATGCATTCACTCTATCTACACCCATCAAAATCTTATACACCTCTATCAAAACTCCCCTCATTTTTCTACGTTGCAGGAATGGCAAACCAAAACAGACAGAAGGAATAAATCTGAAGTTGGAAAGGTAGCATTGGAGGTCTATGTTTATCTGGGAACATGGAGTTGTTTGAACAGAGGGCATGAAAATGTTTGACACAGGCATTTTTGCTGGAGAAGTCGGAGAATGCCTGGGGTATTAATTTCAATCAATGTTGTGTGCACTGCTACAGTAACCTCAGAGTGATATAGAGGAAGATGGTATATTTAATGAAAGTTGCTGGGGTAAGATAATCCAGCAGGGAAAATAACCCAAGTGTGCAGGAAACGAAGCATGTCAAACTGTGACACATTCCTTAATGCCTGTGCCAAGCCCTTGAGATAATGGCTGGAATTTTACCTGGGAATCGGGACAGGCTTGGTTGACAGAACGGAATTCTCCGTTAACCTCGGGTGGGATTTTACAAGCCTCGTTTTTACAAGAGCGAAGTTGTAAAATACTGACCGCAGTCGACCTTATGTCCCAATATTGAAACAGGGCACATCTTCCAGTTGTGACAAGGACATTGAAACCTTTGGCACATTCATACATTGTTATGATGTGGAGATGCTGGCGTTGGACTGGGGTAAACACAGTAAGAAGTCGGACAACCCCAGGTTTGAGTCCAACCGATTTATTTGATAGTAAACTCGAGGTTTCCCTCTGCGTCAGGTGGATAGAGACTTTACTATCAAATAAATCGGTTGGACTTAAACCTGGTGTTGTCAGACTTCTTACTACATTCGTACATTTCCAAACTGACAACCAGGGTTAGCCGGAGATGTGAATATTACCACTTGCTGTGCATGCCTTCAATTCCCCAAATCTGAACACTTTGCAACACTGCAATATCTCCAGCCCCTCGACTAGACTCCATCATTCAACAGGATCATAGACTCCATTTTTCTTTTTTTATTGTAATTGGAAGTGAATCCATGTAGCAAGTAACAAACTGAAAGGTTTATTGATTGAGACAATGTACAATGAAGGGTTTAACAGCACAATAATATTCCTTGAGTCCAACTGAAGACTTCCAGACCCTGGAATGCCTGCTCCTGATTGGCTCAGGTTCATGTGCTCGCTCTCCATTGGTTCCAGCTTGGTCATGTGTCTTGCAAAAGATCACCCATTAAAGGGGGAGTCACACTACCACAACTCCCTTGTCTGGGATGGCAGTTGTAAACTTAGCCTTAGCTAAGTTATTAGTTGGCTGATTAGCGATGCAGAACGATGCCAACAGCACGGGTTCAATTCCCGGACCGGCTGAGATTATTCACGAAGGCCCCTGCCTTCTCAATCTTACCTGAGGTGTGGCGATCCTCAGGTTAAATCAGCACCACTCAGCTCTCCCTCTCAAAGGGGACAGCAGCCGATGGTCAATCTGGGATTATGGCAACTTTACCATTTTATAATTGGTGTTTAAAACAGTTACTGACTTCTCCAAAATCTGAACGAAAACTCATGGGGTGAGATTTTCCAGCCGTGCCTGCTGCAAGACTGGAAAATTCCACCGGTTTCCTCCCACACCCCAAAAACGCACTTTTTAGGCTGATTAGCGTCAATAAATTGTCCCTAACTTGGATCCACCTTAATCTGGCTCACATATAATTCCCTACATTTGCATCGTTTTATTGTGGAGTCCACTACAGGTAGACAAAAGTTGTAGGTAGAAGAAGGATTGGAATGAGGCGCTTACTGAGTGTTAAAATGGACAGCACTGGCTTGTAGGGCCGAAGGGCCTGTTTGATGTCCTGTGCTGTTCTTTGTTTTTTGAGATTGACGGACCTTTGCAAGGTTTGTGTCCCTCTCGCTATGATCCCTGTGGTGGGGTGAGAAGGGAAAATTCCGCCTATGGCTATATTTTAGACTTCTACTCAGATCAAATTCTAGATGTTTTAAAAGCTTTAACGGAATTCCCCGGTGCTGTACGCCTCACAGAGAATCTCCGTGCACTGCAGCGGGACTGGAGAATCCGAGCCGCAGGCGAGGCCGGAGAATCCAGGCCCATAATCCTTCAGGCAAAATGGTGAAATAAGGTCAAGAGGAAGGGGAAAAACTGAGGTCCGTCAGCAACCTTATTTGTGAATTCCACTGGGGAACAACCCAAGGAAAAGTGGAGTATTAAACGATTCTTATAACTGGCCATATGGTGAAAACAGATCATGAGTGGTTGTAAATGAGGCATTCTACGCCAGGCTGTAGAATTATTTTCAAAGTTGTTTATTGGAACAGGGAATATTAGTTTGGATAGCTGGACCAAGGCAGATGAGATCAGGATGTGGAGATGCTGGTATTGGACTGGGGTAGGCACAGTAAGTAGTCTCACAAAACCAGGGTTAAATTCCAACAGGTTTATTTGGTAGCACAAACTTTCAGAGCGTTGATCACCTGATGAAGGGACAACGCTCCGAAAGCTCGTGCTACCAGATAAACCTGTTGGACTTCAATCTGGTGTTGTGAGACTACTTACTGTGCTGACCCTAGTCTTTCGCTGGCAACTCCACATCATGGAGATCAGGATGGGTTGATGTGCGCATACACTCTGTGGTTTCAAGTGTTGATCATGGAATCCTACAGTGTAGAAGGAGGCCATTTGGCCCATCGAGTCTGCACTAATCACAATCCCACTCCAGGCCCTATTTCTGTAACCCAATGCATTTACCATCTGAGTCTCCCTGACACTAAGGGGCAATTTAGCATGGCCAATCAATCTAACCCACACATCTTTGGACTGTGAGAGGAAACTGGAGTACCCAGAGTAAACCCACGCAGACACAAGGAGAATGTGCAAACCCCACACAGACAGTGACCCAAGTCGGGAATCGAACCCGGATCTGAGGTGCTGTGAGGCAGCAGCCCTAACCATTGTGCCATCCCTCAGATATGAACTGTTTGCATCAAATGGCCTGTTTAAAAGCTGATTTTGACACATGGATTCCCTATAGGGGAACAATGATTACACCTGACATTTTGACACCATTCCTCTGGCAACATTCACGCCAATAAACAGCTCAGTTATTTGTAGAAGTTCTCTGTGCATAAGATAACTACTGTTTTTGCCCAGTTTTGGAGCCCTTATTTGCGAAAAGATATATTGACCTTGGAGGGAGTACAGAGAAGGTTCACCAGGCTGATACCGGAGATGAGGGGGTTAGCTTATGAGGAGAGATTGAATAGACTGGGCCTGTACTCGTTGGAGTTTAAAAAGCTGAGGGAGGATCTTATAGAGACTTACAAGATAATGAAGGGGATGGATAGGGTCGAGGTCGAGAGATTCTTCCCACTTAGAAAGGATAGCAGAACTAGAGGGCACAGCCTTAAAATAAGGGAGGGGCAGTTTAGATCAGAGTTGAGGAGGAACTTCTTCACTCAAAGGATGCTGAATCTCTGGAATTCTCTGCCCATTGAAGTGGTGGAGGCTCCCTCGCTGAATATATTTAAGTCACGGGTAGATAGATTTCTGATAGACAAGGGAATTAAGGGTTATGGGGGGAAAGCAGGAAAGTGGAATTGATCCACTTCAGATCAGCCATGATCTTATTGAATGGTGGGGCAGGCGAGATGGCCTATTCCTGCTCCTATTTCTTATGTTCATATGTAGATAACGGGCATGCCTGCATTTTACTATGATTCCTTGTTTAATGAGAGGGATTGACAATTGACAAAGGGTGATGAGGTATTTAACAAGTGCAAGAAACTTTGGTGCAACCTCTCAAAATGAGGCACAAGCAGGAGTTGATAGTTGCTATTACATATCCCAATAAAAATGCGATACATTATAGAGAAGGTGGGGTAGTGGTATTGTTACTAGACTAGTGATCCAGAGAGTGGGGACCTGGTATCAATTCCTACCACGGCAGATGTTGAAATTTGAATTCCATAAAAATCTGGAATGAACTAATGATTACTCTGAGATGTCAAAACCCATCACTAAAGTCCTTTCGTAAAGGGAATTTGCCATCCTTCCCCCGGGTCTGGCCGACATGTGACTCCAGAGCCACAGCCTCCAGTGGGTGACTCTCAACTGCCCCTTCAAAATGGACCAGCAAGCTATTCAATTCAAGGGTAATGAGTGATGGGCATGAACTCTTGGCCCAGTTTAGCGACGACACTAAAGTCAGAGGAGTGGTAGATAGTGAAGAGGGGTGTTATAGTTTGCAGAGAGACTTGGACAAGTTGCAGAGCTGGGCCGAGAGGTGGCAAATGGAGTTTAATGTGGAAAAGTGTGAGGTAATGCACTTTGGCAGGAATAATAAATGTGTAGAGTATAGGGCTAATGGTAGGACTCTTAATAGTGTTGATGAACAGAGGGATCTTGGTGTATATGTGCATAGATCCCTGAAAGTAGGCAGTCAAGTCGATAAGGTTGTTAAGAAGGCATATGGAGTCTTAGCTTTTATTGGTAGGGGGATTGAATTTCGGAGCCGCAACGTCATGTTGCAACTGTACAAAACTCTAGTGCGGCCGCACTTGGAGTATTGTGTGCAGTTCTGGTCCCCACATTATAAGAAAGATGTGGAGGCATTGGAGAGGGTACAGAGGAGGTTTACCAGGATGTTGCCTGGTATGGAGGGCAGGTCTTATGAAGAGAGGCTGAGGGATTTGAGGTTGTTTTCGTTAGAAAGGAGGCGGCTAAGAGGGGACCTTATCGAAACATATAAGATGATTAGAGGTTTAGATAGGGTGGACAGTGATAGCCTTTTTCCTAGGATGGAAAAAGCTAGCACGAGGGGACACAGCTTTAAATTAAGGGGTGATAGTTATAGGATGGATATCAGAGGCAGGTTCTTTACCCAAAGGGTGGTTCGGGAGTGGAATGCCCTGCCTGCAGCGGTTGTAGATGCGCCAAGTTTGGTGGCGTTTAAGAGGTTAGTTGATAAGTATATGGAAGAGAAGGGAATGGTTTAGTTTGGAGGGTCATTGCTTTTTATATTGGTCTGCGCAACATCGAAGGCCGAAGAGCCTGTTCTGTGCTGTAATGTTCTATGTTCTATGAACGAATTTTTAACAAGCCATTTTAGCCACACCAACTAAAAAATTATTTAACATTTAAAGTTCATTCATTAGTATCACAAGTAGGCTCACATTAACACTGCAATGAAGTTACTGTGAAAATCCCCAAGTTGCCACATTCTGGTGCTTATTCAGTTATACTGAGTGAGAATTTAGCACGGCCAACGCGCTTAACCAGCACATCTTTTGGGCTTTTTATTAGAAAGTAAGGCACTCATCTGGTGTTGCATACTAATAAAACCACAACATTTGAGAGCTAAAAATGTTGTATCCAAGTAAGGGAGCAAATGCTTGTTCCTCCTTTGATCCAATTCCTCTGTGTGGGATTTGATTCCAATTTGATTTGTTTACCAGGTGGGACCCACTTCTAGCTGAGGGCAGGATTTATCTATTTTCGGTCGATGTAGTTACTGCTGAACTTCATTGCAGTGTTAAAGTAAAGCCTACTTGTAACTAATAAACTTTAAACAAAAACACAAGTAGCTAGGCTAATCTAATCACCTGAATATTGCAGTAAGTGTGTTAACTCACTTCAGTCTGTATTATAGATTATAGAGAATTATAAAGAGGATGCTTAACGTACAGAGTAAAGACTTTTGAGATTTAAGAGATTTAAATAAAGGAATCTGTGATTGAGTTGAGGTTGAAAACAGATTGAAACAGGAAGGTTTAATACAAGCTGCTGATTTTAAACAGTTTATAGACATCATTTGCTTCCAATAAACGTCAGTAAAGGAAATAACAGCAATCTCACCTGATTTAGGCAGCTTGTTCCTTCTTAAGTTGTCCTGTCAGAGGGTAGGATTTATATAACTGTAAAACAGAAGGGTTTGCGATTTCTCACACAGTTTGGTTTAGCTGCTACACCCTGAAGGCACACATTAATGTTAATTTTTCTACCCACTGAACTAAGATGACCTGAGGTTCTGTTGTGTGTTCACCGTCAATCATCAGTAATCACGTTGTTAGATAACTGCCTCAAACCGTGTGTTAAAATACTGTTTGGAAACCCAAAATAAGTCAATGGGGAGACTAAATGGGCCCGAGGCTGCAAAACAAGTGGGGCCAAATCAGAACTCGTGCTGAAGAAAGCACCATGGGAGGATTCTAAAGGAGGCACCTGGGTTCGATTCCTGACTTAGCCTGTGTGGAGTTTGCACATTCTCCCCGTGTCTGCTCTGATTTCCTCCCATATTCTGAAAGACGTGCTGGTCAGGGTGCATTGACCCGAACAGGCACTGGAGTGTGGCAACTAGGGGAATTTAGAATCATAGAACCGTAGAACACTACAGCATGGAAACAGGCCTTTTGACCCTTCTTGTCTGTGCCAAACCACTTTTCTGCTTAGTCCCACTGACCTGCACCTGAACCATATCCCTTCACACCCCTCCCATCCACGTACCCATCCAAGTTTTTCCTAAATGTTAAAAGTGAGCCCACATTTACCACTTCATCTGGCAGCTTATTCCACACTCCCACCACTCTCTGTGTGAGGAAGCCCCCCCAATATTCCCTTTAAACTTTTCTCCTTTCACCCTTAACCCATGTCCTCTGTTTTTTTTTCTCCCCTAGCCTCAGTGGAAAAAGCCTGCTTGCATTCGCTCTATCTACACCCATCAAAATTTTATACACTTGTATCAAATCTCCCTCATTTTTCTACACTCCAGGGAATAAGGTCTTAACCTATTCAATCTTTCTCTGTAACTCAGTTTCTTAAGTCCCGGCAACAAACCTTCTCTGCACTCTTTCAATCTTAATAATATCCTCCCTGTAATTAGGTGACCAAAACTGCACGCAATACTCTAATTTCGGCCCCACCAATGTCTTATAAAACCTCACCATAACATTCCAACTCTTATACTCAATACTTTGAGTTATAAAGGCCAACGTACCCAAAAGCATTCTTTACGACCCTATCTATCTGTGATGCCACTTTTAGGGAATTATGTATCCGTATTCCCAAATCCCTCTGTTCTACTGCACTCTTCAGTGTCCTACCGTTTTCCTTGTATGTTCTACCTTGGTTTGTTCTTCCAAAGTGCAATACCTCACACTTGTCTGCACTAAACATCTCACAGTAACTTCATTGCAGTGTTAATGTAAGCTGTGACTGATGTAAGTTGTGATTAATAAATAAACTTTAACTCATGTTGGAGATGTCAGGAAAATGAGATGGTGCAAATGTCCCACCGTTGATCCCAATTCTGGATATTGTCCAGTTGCCTATTTGAAATATTTCAGGATCATCTTTACTGTTTTGGTTCACTGTGAGCTCCCTCAGTGTCACAAGCTCAGGGCATCTCCAATATCCATATCCTCTACATGCTGGGTGCTGGGCAATGTAATATGGATTTCAGAGAGAGTGCTGTCACTTTGCTTTACAAACTCTACACACGGGCGTGTGACTGCAATGTAGAGGCTTTGTTCAGCTCACCAAGCAGAGAAGAACAGTAAACAGTGGAAGGTCACAACCTCTGCGAGAATCCACAGATCAAAAGCACTCCACCCATAACGAAGGTGTTCCAGCCGGAATCCTGACATTCCTTTCGTTCTCCTGCTTCTGATCGATCTCAGTTTGCAGTAACTTGCCCCTCTTTTCAAAGTATTGAACCAGACCATTTCCAGATCTATCCCTGATTTAACAATCCTCGTGTCTTCCTGAACAGCTAAGTGAAAATGTACCAAATAAGAATTATTTTCTTATAAGATAACATGTGAGTATGAACATTTCTGACCTGTAACTTCACATAAAAAAGGCCAGCACTCAACAACCCAAGCCTATCCAACCTCTCTTCGTATCTTAAATGTTCTATCCCAGGCAGCTTCCTGGTGAATCTCCTCTGCACCCTCTCCTGTGGTGACCAGAACTGCATACAGTACTCCAGCCGTGGCCTCACCAATGCTCGATATAACTCCTACATGACTTCTCTGCTTTTGTAATCTACGCCTCAATTGGTAAAGGTGAGTGACCCTTTTTCACCACCCTACCCACATGCCCTTCATCTTTCAGAGATCTGTGGGCAAACACACCAAGGCCCCTTTGTTCCACAGAACTTTTTAGTGTCCAACTATTGATTGAATACTTCCTGGTCACATTACTCCTTCCAAGGTGTATCACCTCACACTTCTCAGGATTAAATTCCATCTCCTACTTATCCTCCCATTTGGCCACTCCGTCTACATCTTCACGTAACCTGAGACACTCCCCTCAGTGTTAACCACCTGGTAAATCTTTGAATTTGTTTGTCGATTTTGATTGTTCCGTCATTGCTATATTTCACTCGATTACCGAGTCTATCTTCGAACTTATTGAATTTTTGTGGTGTGAGCTACACAGTTTCTGTTATTGAATACCGTGAATATAAAAAAAGATTAACCGTGGGCAATAAACAGAAATGGAGCTAGCACTGTTTGAATGTCTGAGTTTGGAACTGAAATGGGCCATTCAGCTCCTCGAACCTATTGATCCGATTGTGGCCTCGACTCTGCTTTCCTATCTGCTTCTTCATTTCCTTTCTCGATTGAGAAGCTATTGGGGTTTTGGCGGGGATCAGGGGCGGGGGGGTGGTGAAGTGGTGGCATGATGGTATTGTCACTGGACTAGTAATTAAAAGACCCAGGGTTCGAATCCCACCACGGCAGATGGTGGGATTTGAATTCAGTTTAAAAAAAAATTTAAAATCTAATGATGGCTATTGTAAAAACCTATTTGGGTTCGCTTTAGGGAAGGAAATCTGTCACCCTTACCAGGTCTGGCCTACCTGTTGACTCCAGCCTCACTGCAATGTGGTTGTCTCTTAACTTGCCCTCTGAGGTACACTTAGTTTGTGGGCAATTAGGGATAGGCAATAAAATGCTGGCCCATCCAGTGTCGCCTATATCCCCTGAATGAATTTTAAAAATCTAACTAGGCTTTCTATGGGAAAGAGAGACTACTGATCCACTCAGAGAGAGAAAAAATCTTTGCATCACCAGCTTAAACTGGAAATCCCTTTTGAACAGAATGGGAATGGAGGGGTATAGAAAACTGATTTAAAATAGGGATCATGAGCCTTGGGAGTCCCTGGGAAGTGTGTAAATAGACGATGATATTGATGTACTTGTTTTTATCCTACAGGTGCTTTGGTCCACCTTGTTGTCTAACAAGGGGCATACACGCGATGGGTCGTGAGAGGGCTGCTCTTGGATTTTTTTCGAGAGTATCCTAGTGCTTCACGTCGTTAGTGTACGCTTGACCTGGACCATTTGATGGGCAACACGACAGCTCAGTGACTATCGCTGTGCTGTGCAGATACATGGATTTGGGCCTGTGTCTGTGGGAGTTTGCGCATTCTCCCCGTGCTTGCGTGGGTTTTCTCCAGGAGCTCCGGTTTCCTCCCACATCCCAAAGATGTGCTCTTAGGCTAATTGGCAAAACAAATTCTCCCTAAATTGTCTCAAATTTGGTTTTTAATCCATAGATCTATAAACATGGACAGGGATCGTGGGTAGAGGTGGGAACATCAGGCGGCGTGGGCTCATTGGGCCGAAGGGCCTGTTTCCCATGCTTTGTTCTTTGTTCTTTGTTCAGATATGGGCCCATCTTGCCCAATATTCCCTTGTGAGATTAACCCCCTTCATCCTAGAAATCATCCAAATGAACCTTTCCTCAACTGCTTTCAATTTAGAGAATGTTCCTAATTTGCACGAAATGAAAACATGTTTTTAGAAAGGGTTTTAATGAGGGAGCCTGGGCTAATAACACTTGTAAACAAATACTCGAGCATTCTGACTTCTTCCAGGATATTTTACATTCTTTCTTTCTAAGGCAGGCTCGAGATAAAATCACCAGGACTGATTGATCAGGCCTGGAGCCTGATACGTGGGACTTCTTGACTCTCTGATGGGCTGTTGATATGATTAAAATTCCAGCTCACCTCCGCAAGTGCATTTTTCTCAAATTCAATCAAATTTGATGACCTCCCCCCTCCGCCGTCTAATCCATCCGAAAGCACAGACGTTTGGGATGAGGGGGAATCTGATCAAAGCCTTTAAAATGATGATGGGCATTTCAATAGGGTTGATGCAGAGAAAATCTTTGCTCCTATGTGTGTGCTTATCAGTGTATGTGAGACTGCGCACTTGTGTTTGTGTGTGTAGGTGTGCTGCGCCTGTGTGTGTACATTTGTCCTTAGCCAGAGACTGGGAAGAATGTGAGACTTGCTCCCACGGGGAGTGGGGAGAAGGAGGTACTCGTTCCCACGGGGAATGGTTGAGGTGAAACGGGCAACACAACAGCTCAGTGACTATCACTGTGCTGTGCAGATACATGGATTTGGGCCTGTTTCTGTGGGAGTTTGCGCATCCTCCTTGTGCTTGTGTGGGTTTTCTCCGGGTGCTCCGGTTTCCTCCCACATCCCAAAGATGTACTCATAGGCTAATTGGCAAAACAAATTCTCCCTAAATTGTCTCATAAATTTAATTCCAATGCAGATTTCTATAACCATAGACAGGGATTAGGGGTAGAAGTGGGAACATCGAGGTGGCGGCATGGGCTCGTCGGGCCGAAGGGCCTGTTTCCCGTGCTGTTTTATTCTTTTTTTTGTTCTTTTTGTAGATGTTTGAGCTCCTCCCTCATCTTAATTGTGGGCCAGGTTTGTATGTGTGAGGAGAATTTCATCAATTTTAACTCATGAAGGAATCAATTTGCGGAGAAACAAAGCCCAGTGCAGCCATCAGTTTGGAACCTGTTGCAAAGAAAAGGCCAGCCTATCATGATCATAGATCAGAAAATCCTACAGTGCAGAAAGAGGCCCTTCGGCTCATCGAGTCTTCACCAAACACAATTCTACCCAGGCCCTACCACCATCTCCCTACATATTATACCCGCTAATCCCACTAACCTCCGCATCCCAGGACACTAAGGGACAATTTCTTAGCATGGCCAATCAGCCTAACCCATAGAACATAGAACATTACTGTGCAGTACAGGCCCTTTGGCCCTCGATGTTGCGCCGACCAGTGGAACCAATCTAATGACCCTCTAACCTAAACTATTTCAATATTATCCATATGCCTATCCACTGAACATTTGAATGCCCTTGGCGAGTCCACAACTGCTGCAGGCAGAGCATTCCACGCCCTTACTACCCTCTGAGTAAAGAACCCACCTCTAACATCTGTCCGATAACTAGTTAATTTAAAGGTATGTCCCCTTGTGTTAGCCATCATCATCCAAGGAAAAAGGCTCACACTGTCCACCCTATCTAACCCTCTGATCATCTTGTAAGCCTCAATTAGGTCACCTCTTAACCTTCTTCTCTCTAACGGAAATAACTTCGAGTCCCTCAGCCTTTCCTCATAAGACCTTCCCACCATACCAGGCAACATCCTGGTGAACCTCCTCTGCATCCTTTCCAATGCCTCCACATCTTTCTTATAATGCGGCAACCAGAACTGTATGCAATATTCCAAGTGTGGCCGCACCAGAGTTTTGTACAGTTGCAACGTGACCTCACAGCTCCGAAATTCAATCCCTCTACCAATAAAAGCTGACACACCGTACGTCTTCTTTACAACCTTATTAACCTGGTTGCCAACTTTCAGGGAGCGATGCACATGTACACCAAGATCTCTGCTCGTTGACACTACCAAGAGTCCTTCCACTAGCCCTATATTCTGTACTCCTGTTACTCTTACCAAAGTGAATCACCTCACGCTTTTCTGTATTAAACTCCATTTGCCACCTCTCAGCCCAGCTCTACAGCTTATCTATGTCCCCCTGCAAACTGTAACATCCATCCTCACTGTCCACAACTCCTCCAACTTTGGTGTCGTCAGCAAATTTACTAGCCCATCCTTCTACGCCCTCATCCAGGTCATTTATAAAAATGACAAAAGCAGTGGTCCCAAAACAGATCCCTGAGGTACACCACTTGTACCTGAACTCCAGGTTGAATATTTCCCGTCAACCACACCCTCTGTCTTCAATCAGCTAGCCAATTCCTGATCCAAACTGCTAAATCACCCTCAATCCCATGTGTCTTCATTTTCTGCAGTAGCCTACCACGGGGAACCTTATCAAACGCTTTGCTAAAATCCATATACATCATGTCAAATGCCTTACCCTTATCCATCTCTTTGGTCACCTTCTCAAAAAACTCAATAAGGTTTGTGAGGCACGACCTATCCTTCACAAAACCATGTTGACTTTCCCTAATCAATTTATTTCTCTCTAGATGATTATAAATCCTATTCCTTATAATTCTTTCCAAAACTTTGCCCACAACAGAAAAGTAAGGCTCACCAGTCTATAATTCCCAGGATGGTCTCTACTCTCCTTCTTGAACAACATTTGCCATCCTTCAGTCTTCCGGCACTATACCTGTAGCTAATGACGACATGAAGATCAAAGCCTCCCAGAGAATCCTAGGATAAATTCCATCTGGCCCAGGGGACTTATCTATTTTCATACTTTCAAGAATAGCTAACACCTCCTCCTTATGTACCTGAATCCTGTCTAGTTTACAACCCTGTATTCTCCTCAACTACATTGACTTCTTCCTGCGTGAATACTGATGAAAAATATTCATTTAGTACCTCTCCAATCTCTTCAGGCTCCACGCACAATTTCCCACTGCTCTCCCTGACTGGCCCTAATCTTGCCGTAACCAATCTTTTATTCTTGACATACCTATAGAAAGCTTTAGGGTTCTCCTTGATCCTATCCGCCAAAGTCTTCTCATGTCCTCTTCTAGCTCTTCTTAACTCTCTCTTTAGCTCCTTCCTGGCTAATTTGTAACTCTCCAGTGCCCTAACTGAGCCTTCATGTCTCATCCTTACATAAGCCTCCTCCTTCCTCTTCACCAGAGATTCAACTTCCTTAGTACACCATGGTTCCCTCGCTCGACCACTTCCTCCCTGCCTGACAGGTACATATTTATCAAGGACTCGCAGTAGCTGCTTCTTGAATAAGCTCCACGTTTCAGTTGTTCCCAGCCACTGCAGTTTCCTACTCCAACCTATGTATCCTAAATCCCGCCTAATAGCCTCATAATTATCTTTCCCCCAGCTATAACAGGCGCCTCTTGAATGTTGCTATAGAATCTGCTTCCTCCACCTTCTCCGGCAGTGAGATCCAGATATTTGCCAACTTCTGTGTGAAAAACGTACCCCTTACATCTCGATTAAACTCTTCCCTTTTCACTCTCAACCTGTGCCCCCGAGTAATTGACCCTTCAGCCCTGGGAAAAAGACTCTGACTGTCCACTCTATCCAAGTCTTGTAAACCTCAATTGGAATTTCCCCCCCTCCCCCATCCTCCGACGCTCCAATTAAAACAATCTGAATTTGTTCCAGCTTTTCTCATAGTCTATTGGGTCCCATTTTACCAATGGGAGGCTAAGGGCCGGATTCGGAAGTAAAATGGATCCAAGCCCAGAATCCTCGTTCCAGCACTTCCATCCGTTTCTTGCCGGCTCCCGATCCGGTCCACGGGGCGGGGCTTAGCGCTGCCGGAACGATCGGAGCTCTGAACCGCGCATCCGGGCGGGAAAGACAAAACAGAAGGAGCCGGAGGCGGGGTGGAATGAACCACGATTGAACCACCCTGGGAAGCAGGCCACCACCCCCCCCCCAAAACACGCCCCCGTGAATTGGACCCCCCCGTCTCAAGGAGGCAGGCTCCCCCTGGCAGATACCCCCCCCAATCAGAACCACTCTTGCCTCTGGGGGCGGGGGTGATCACATGGGGGGGTTGTGCTCTGCTGAGAGGGGCCTGCTACCCAGGGGGGGTTCGGATCGCGGGCAGGGGGGTCTGTCGGGGTGGTTAGCAGGGGGGTCTGCGGAGGGTGTTCGAGGAGGATGGGTTTCGGAGGTTCCCCTGCAGGATCAGAATCAGCTTTGGATTTTTATTCTGCAGGTTGGTAACAGCGCGGATCTGGAACAGATCCGAAGACGGTAAAGTGAGATTTGATGGGCGCGCAGTTCCTTAAATCGATATAAATGCATGCAAATGTATTTAAATTGCCAGGCTGCCTGATTGGGGCGCGGATCCAGGGTGTCGGTAAAGGTGCGATCTGCTGGGTTTTGGGCACAGATCGCATTACAGGCCCGAGGCCCGAATTTACCGCGAATTCATGTCCAAAAACAGGCATGAATTCTTGGTAAAATCGTGCCCCATATCCCCAAACCAGACAACATCCTGGTAAATCTCTTCTGCGCCCTTCCTAACGCATCAATATCCTTCTGGTTGTGTGGGATGTATTGGGATACAGTGACAAATATTATTTCTTGTGCACTATCTAGACAAAACATACCATTTATAGAACGTAGGGGAGAAGGAAAGGAGAGGGTGCAGAATATAATGTTGCAGTGACAGGGTGAAGAGAAAGATTATTTTAATAGAAGGTAAGTCTACTCAAAGATCTCACGGCAGCAGGGAAGAAGCTGTTCTTGAGTCGGCTGGTACGTGGTCTCAGACTTTTGCATCTTTTTCCCGACAGAAGAAGGTGGAAGAGAGAATGATGGAGTGTGTGGAGTCCTTAATTATGCTGGCTCTTTGCTGAGGCAGCAGGAAGTGTAGACAGACTCAATGGATGGGAGGCTGGTTTGCGTGATGGATTGGGCTACATTCATGACCTTTTGTAGTTCCTTGCGGTCTTGGATAGAGCAGGAGCCCATACCAAACTGTGATACAACCAGAAGGAATGCTTTCTATGGAGAATCTGTAAATGTTAGTGACAGTCATAGCGGAGACATGAATCTCCTAAGTCTTCTGAGGAAGTAGAGGCGTTGGTGGGCTTTCTTAACGATAGCACTGGCTTGGAGGGACCAGGACAGGTTGTTGGTGATCTGGATATCTAGAAAATTGAAGCTCTCAATCATTCCCACTTCATCATCTTTGATGTAGACAGAAGCATGTATGTTTCCTGAAATCAATGACAACCTCTTTCATTTTACTGACATTGAAGGAAAGATTATTGAGAGGATTTTGGTCCACTTCAGCATAAAATGGCTTTTTTTATGTGAAGTTACAGGTCAGAAATGTTCATACTCACATGTTATCTAATAAGAAAATAATTCTTATTTGGTACATTTTCATTTAGCTGTTCAGGAAAACATGAGGATTGTTAAATCAGGGATAGGTGTGGAAATGGTCTGGTTCAATACTTTGAAAAGAGGGGCAAGTTACTGCAAACTGAGATCGATCAGAAGCAGGAGAACGAAAGGAATGTCAGGATTCCGGCTGGAACACCTTCGTTATGGGCGGAGTGCTTTTGATCTGTGGATTCTCGCAGAGGTTGTGACCTTCCGCTGTTTACTGTTCTCTGCTTAGTGAGCAGAACAAGGCCTCTACATTGCAGTCACACGCCCGTGTGTAGAGTTTGTAAAGCAAAGTGATGGCATTGTCTCTGAAATCTATGTTGCATCGCCCAGCACCCAGCATGTAGAGGATATGGATATTGGAGATGCCCTGAGCTTGTGACACTGAGGGAGCTCACAGTGAACCAAAACAGTAAAGATGATCCTGAAATATTTCAAATAGGCAACTGGACAATATCCAGAATTGGGATCAACGGTGGGACATTTGCATCATCTCATTTGCCTGGCATCTCCAACATGAGTTAAAGTTTATTTATTAATCACAACTTACATCAGTCTCAGCTTACATTAACACTGCAATGAAGTTACTGTGAGATGTTTAATGCAGACAAGTGTGAGGTATTGCACTTTGGAAGGACAAATCAAGGTAGGACATACAAGGAAAACGGTAGGACACTGAAGAGTGCAGCAGAACAGAGGGATTTGGGAATACGGATACATAATTCCCTAAAAGTGGCATCACAGATAGATAGGGTCGTAAAGAATGCTTTTGGGTACGTTGGCCTTTATAACTCAAAGTATTGAGTATAAGAGTTGGAATGTTATGGTGAGGTTTTATAAGACATTGGTGGGGCCGAAATTAGAGCATTGTGCACAGTTTTGGTCACCCAGTTACAGGAAGGATGTAAATAAGGTTGAAAGAGTGCAGAGAAGGTTCACAAGGATGTTGCTTGAAAAGCTGAGTTACAGAGAGAGATTGAATAGGTTAGGACTTTATTCCCTGGAGGGTAGAAGAATGAGGGGAGATTTGATAGAGGTGTATAAGATTATGATGGGTATAGATAGAGTGAATGCAAGCAGCTTTTTCCACTGAGACTAGGGGAGAAAAAAAACTAGAGAACATGGGGTTAAGGGTGAACGGGAGAAAAGTTTAAAAGGAAATATTAGGGAAAGGCAGAAAGTCAAAATCTTTTCCCAAACATGGAACTAAAGGGCGTAGGTTTAAAATGAAAGGAGGGTGATACAAAAGGGTCCAGAGGGACATTTTTTTCAGACAGAGGGTGGTGAATGTCTGGAATAAGGTGCCAGAAGCAGTAGTATTTTGTTTTTTAAAAAGCATTTAGACATGATGGGTACAGAAGGATATGGGTCAAACACGGGCAATTGGGACTGGCTTAGTGTTAAAACAAAGGTCAGCATGGAGAAGATGGGCCAAAGGGCCTGTTTTTTGTGCTGTAACTCTCGGTCTACTCCCAACTCCATCTGCAACCTCCAGCCTCCAGGGACGCACAATCTCACTCCGAATAGGCCTTGGCTCGTATGCCCGCTTTCTATTGGTTCTAACTGGTCATAGGGGCCTGTGTAAGGATCGTCCATCACCATACTCCTTCCCTGCCCCAGACCTCTTGTTACGAAGCAAAGAAACGCAGTTAACACAAAGACAGAGAAACAACAATATTACAGGAAGGAGAAAACAATTCATAACGTCAGCCAGTCCGGAGACGTAGCGACCCTTGTGGAACACTATGACTCTATCAGGGGTTCCTCGGCATCCGATGACATAGAATCACCCCTGGAGCTAGGCTCTTGCTGACCCCTTGCTCCGTCTCAGCCACCGAAAGTAACCGTCTGACAACAATACTTAGATGGGCACATGAGCAGAATGGGAATGGAGGGGTATAGAAAACTGATTTAAAATAGGGATCATGAGCCTTGGGAGTCCCTGGGAAATGTGTAAATAGATGATGATATTGATGTACTTGTTTTTATCCTACAGGTGCTTTGGTCCATCTTGTTGTCTAACGAGGGGCATACACACGATGGGTCATGAGAGGGCTGCTCTTGGATCTTTTTCGAGAGTATCCTACTGCTTCACGTTGTTAGTGTATGCTTGACCCAGACCATCTGATGAGCAACACGACAGCTCAGTGACTATCGCTGTGCTGTGCAGATACATGGATTTGGGCCTGTGTCTGTGGGAGTTTGCACATTCTCCCCGTGCTTGCGTGGGTTTTCTCCAGGTGTTCCGGTTTCCTCCCACATCCCAAAGATGTGCTCTTAGGCTAATTGGCAAAACAAATTCTCCCTAAATTTATTTGCTTTTTATATTGGTCGGCGCAACATCGAAGGCCGAAGGGCCTGTTCTGTGCTGTAATGTTCTATGTTCTATGTTCTAAATTGTCTCAAATTTGGTTTCAATGCATAGATCTATAAACATAGACAGGGATCACGGGTAGAAGTGGGAACATCGGGGTGGTGGCGCGGGCTCGTTGGGCCGAAGGGCCTGTTTCCCGTGCTGTTTTGTTCTTTGTTCTAACACCAGGTTTAAGTCCAGCCAATTTATTTGATAGTAAATTCACAAGCTTTCGGGGTTTGCCCCTTTGTCAGAGGAATGGAGAGTTCTGGCCTCAGACAGAGCATATAACAGCACAGACAGTTTGCAGATTACTGATTAGAATCAGTGGATCTTGTCATCCTGAAGCAGAAAGTAAGCACAATGTGGAGGCTGGGAATTGAACTCAGGTCAACTGCGGTGGAGGTAGCCATCACACAACTGGCAGGAGCAAATAAGAACATTAGAAATAGGAGCAGGAGTCAGCCATCCAGCCCCTCGAGCCTGCCCTCCCATTCAATAAGATCATGGCTGATCTGAAGTGGATCAGTTCCACTTTCCCACTTCCTCCCCTTAATTCCCTTGTCTGTCAGAAATCTATCTACCCGTGACTTAAATATATTCAGCGAGGTAACCTCCACCATTCCAACGGGCAGAGAATTCCAGAAATTCACCACCCTTTGAGTGAAGAAGTTCCTCCTCAACTCAGATCAAAACTGTCCACCCCTCCTCCCTACCTTATCTTGAGGCTGTGCCCTCTAGTCTTGCTATGTCAAATAGCAGAGTAATTCTCCAGTCATCCTGATCTGTAATATTTTCTTCAAGCACGCGGTTAAAGGGCGATTTTGAAGGAATAGAAGGAGACAATTAGTTTGAGGTAGCGTGGCGTCTTTTAGCGGGTCATTCCCTGAGGGTCACAGGATAGGGTCGAACTCTGTGGAGTAGCGAGGCAGGAAGCTGAGCCAATTAGGAACAGGAGCGCCTATCCAGGGACAGGGAGGTCCAGTAGTCAGAGCCAGGAAAGAGAGTTGTCTTGTTGCATTGTTGATTTAGTCTCATCCTTTATTGTAAATACTTATTGTTTGCAATAAACCCCTTGTTACTTTGAGCCATATCGAGTTGGCGGAACAGCAGATTTGGAGCAGGCAGAAAGAGAAGCAGCTGACATAAGCTCACTAGCCTATGATTTCCTGTGTTATCCCTACTGCCCTTCTGAAATAATGGAAGAACATTGGTTATCTTCCAATCCTCTAGAACTTCATCTGTAGCCAATGAGGATGCAAAGATTTCTGTCAAGACCCCGAGCAATTTTCATCCTTGCCTCTGGGGTAGATCCCATCATCTATTTTAATGCTTTTTAAGACGCCCAATACCTCCTCCATTTTGATATCGATATGAAAGGGTCCCAGGATATCTACAAACCCTAGCCTAGGCTTCTAAACCATTTAGTCCCTCTCTTTGATGAATACTGAGACAAAGTATTCATTCAGTATCTTGCACATTTCCTCTGGTGCCATGCATAGATTGCCTTCACTATCCTTGAATCAACCAACCCTTTCCCTGGCTAACTTCTTGCTCTTTATAAATGTTTAAAATGCCTTAAGATTGTCCTTAATCGTGTTTGCCAAGAACTTTCATGACCCTTTTTAGCCACAATAACTTCTTCTTTAAGTTCCTTCCTACATTACGTAGAAACATAGAACATTACAGCACAGTACAGGCCCTTCGGCCCTCAATGCTGTGCCGAGCTATGTCCAATCCCAAGATCAAGCTATCTCAATCCCTATATCTCTGGAGTGAATTCTTTATATTCTTCAAGGACTTCATCTGCCCTAAGTCTTTTAGACCTCACAAATGCTTTCTCTTCCTTTTTGACAAGGCTGATAATATCCCTCATTATCCAGCGTTCCCCAAGAGTATCCTTCATCCTACAGTTACATGCTGGTCCTGAATTCCAGTCAACTGACACTTGAAAGACTCCCACATATCTTAAAAACCCATTAAGATCCCAGAAAGACTTTATTGAATGTTCTCTTTATAATCAGGCCACTTGCTGTACCTATGCCCCAAGTTCCATGATAAGAATGTTATATTGCTCAGAAATACTGAGTATTTCAAATACTGAGTTCCAATTTAATGGAAAAATACCTTGATCCTTAGAAACTTTTCTTCTTTCTATGGAGTTGGGAAAATTTATCCAAAAGGAAAAGACACAGTAGCACAGTGGTTAGCACTGCTGCTTCACAGCTCTAGGGTCCTAGTTCGATTCCTGGATTGGGTCACTGTCTGTGTGTGGAGTTTGCACATTCTCCTCGCGTCTGTGTGGGTTTTCTCTGGGTGCTCTGGTTTCCTCCCACAGTCCAAAGATGTGCGGGTTAGGTTGATCGGCCGTGCTAAAATTGCCCCTTAGTGTCCAGGGATGTGTAGGTTAGAGGGATTAGCAGCTAAAATATGTAGGGATATCGGAGTGGGGCCTGGGTGGGATTGTGGTTGGTGCAAACTCAGTGGGCCAAAGGGCCTCTTTCTGCTCTGTATGATTCTGTATATAAGACACAGATAACAACAATAAAAATCTGATTCCTGCATGGCAATCAGCACAATATTCTGAACTGATTTGATTTATTATTGTCACATGTATTGAGACAATAATACAGTATTGTTTCTTGCGCACTACACAGACAAAGCATACTGTGCATAGAGAAGGAAAGGAGAGTGTGAAGAATGTCATGTTACAGTCATAGCTAAGGTGTAGTGAAAGATCAATTTAATGTGAGATGGGTCCATACAAAAGTCTGAAGCTGTTCTCGAGTTGGTTGGTACGTGATCTCGGACTTTTGTATCTTTTTCCCCAGTGGAAGAAGTTGGAAGAGAGAATGTCCGGGCTGTGTGGGGTCCTTAATTATGTTGGCTGCTTTTCCGAGGCAGCAGGAAGAGTAGACAGTGTCAGTGGATGGGAGGCTGGTTTGTGTGATGGACTAGGCTTTGTTCACGACCCTTTGAAGCTCCTTGAAGTCTTGGGCAGAGCAGGAGCCCATACCAAGCTGCGATACAAATGGAATGAATGCTTTCTGTGGTGCATCTGTGTTGGTGATAGTCGTAGTGGACATCCCAAATTTCCTTAGTCTTCTGAGAAAGTAGAGGCGTTGGTGGGCTTTCTTAATGGCATATAGGGACCAGGACAGTTTGTTCGTGATTAGGGTATCTAGAAACTTAAAACTCATGACCCTTTATACAACATACTGCATGTTCCTTGTGCTTTGCCACATTTGCAATTTCTCCTGATGTACACAGGGGCACATCCTTCACTGAGCTTCCTGATATCAATGACTATCTGCTTCGTTTTGTTGACATTGAGAGAGAGATTATTATTTTCACACCATTTCACTCCATCTCATCATTGTTTGAGATCCGACCCACTATGGTGGTGTCATCAACAAACTTGAAAATTGAGTTGGAGGGGAATTTGGCCAGTTGTAGGTGTATAAGGAGTATAGTAAGGGACTGAGGGCACAAAAACTGCCTAACCAGTGGAAATCCCCAGTGCCTCCAAAGATTTCTTATGAAACACAGCAAAGTCTATTGTTGGTTTTGTAATTGTGCAGAGCTTGAGGGACTGGTATACTCTTCCTATTTCCTCAAGACAATGTGGGTCACTGCTAGCCTGGAGGCCATTCCTTTCCCCTTCAGGAACTATCTGTAGGCTGAGCTGGCCTCATTGGTGTCTGCCTGTCCCGACCAAATGAAGCCTGATACAGAATTGCGCTTGTATCTCCAATCTGAACGAACTGTAAGGAGAATAATTGTTTGGCTGATCTCAACTTCCATTTTGTTCCTTTGATAAATCCAACTCCCACCCCTATCCCAAATTCCCAATTCTGTACATGTGGAAGTTAATCCTACAGCACATCGTTCTGTAGTTGCATGTGTGTTTGTACATGTCAGTGCATGCATCTCTGTGTTTGTGCATATCTGTTCATGCAGATGTACCTGTATATATCTGTGAGTATGCCCCTGTCCTGTGTGTGTGTTTGTATCTCTGTGTGTTTGCGTACTCTGTGTGTGTGCATGTGTGTGTGTGCATGTGTGTGTGTGTGTGCGTGCGTGTGTGTATATGAGTGTGTCTATGCATGTGTGTGTGCATGTGCATATCCCTGCATGTTTGCGTGCTCTGTGTGTATGCATGTCTGTGTGTGTGTTTGCATGTCTCTGTGTGTGTGCATATCTGTGTGTGTGTGTGTGTGTGTGTGTGTAAAAGATGACTTAGTGCTTCAGGAAAAGGTGCATTCCAACAACATGTTATACTTTAACCTTGCCCTTCCTTCCTGCTTTGATTCCAACTTGCAAAATGTTTGCGTTTAGGGGCTTTCTGATGACCCTGTGCAGTTTTATACACTTCATTTTGTAAGATATACTTTACAGCCAATATTCACACAGCATGCGTAGCACACAGACAGCAGCTGGAAATAACAATACAGCCAATGCATCCTGCTAAATTATAATTTCCTGTTAGTCCACTGGGAGGCACTTGGAGTCTGCAATTCATAATCCTTGTTCCTTCTTGCGAAGACATTTTCTTTGAGAATCTCTTGATTTTTTCATAAGACAAAGGAAGGAAGTTGGAAGTCATTCGGGCGAGTTGTTTCAGCAAGTACCTTCAGTTCCTCATCGCTACCCGCATAAACCATCGTCTCCCTCTCTACTGCTTAATCTGAACCACTCCATCGAATTAAAATGATGTCCAAATTCTCTAAATCTGCCTGTGTCTCATTAAGTGTCAGCCTGATCCTTCTCATAATGACTCTGTGTGAAAAAATTACTGCATGTTCCTTACGCTTTGCCACACTTACAATTTCCTTGAAACAAACCTGCACTAATCAAGGATATAATCACGTCTCAAACATACGAGGAATTACTTTGTAGTTGTACTGTGTAAATCCATGTTTGGCATAAGGCAGTCTCTTAAAAAAAACTACAAGGTTGGTGTAAAAACTGTGAGTTACTTTTTTTCCCAAGCTTGAACCAATACGGATTGTCAGAAAAACACATCCGGTTCACTAATGCCCCTTTAGTGCTCTGTAGATGAGCAGAGAGATCTTGGTGTACAGGTGCATAGGTCTCTGAAAGTTGGTACTCAAATTGATAAGGGTTGTTAAGAATGCGTATAGTGTGTTAGCATTTATTGGTAGAGGGATTGAATTTTGGAGCCGAGATGTCATGTTGCAACTGTACAAAACTCTGGTGCGTCCGCACTTGGAGTATTGTGTACAGTTCTAGTCACCACATTATAAGAAAGATGTGGAGGCATTGGAGAGGGTGCAGAGGAGGTTTACCAGGATGTTGCCTGGTATGGTGGGTAGGTCTTATGAGGAAAGGCTAAGGGACTTGAAGTTATTTTCATTAGAGAGAAGAAGGCTAAGAAGTGACTTAATTGAGACATATAAGATGATCAGAGGGTTAGATAGGGTGATAGTGAGAGCCTTTTTCTTCGGATGGAGATGGATAGCATGAGGGGACATAGCTTTAAATTAAGGGGTGGTAGTTGTAGGACAGATGCTAGAGGTGGGTTCTTTACTCAGAGGGTAGTAAGGGCATGGAATGCCCTGCCTGCAGCAGTTGTAGACTCATCAAGTTTAAGGGCGTTCAAATGGTCAGTGGATAGGCATATGGATAGCATTAGAATCCATTTAGGATAGAGGGTCATTAGATTGGTTACATTGGTTGGTGCAACATCGAGGGCCGAAGGGCCTGTACTGCGCTGTAATGTTCTATGTTCTTTAGGGAAGGAAATCTGCTGTCCTTACCTGGTCTGGCCTACATGTGACTCCAGAGACCAGCAATGTGGTCAATTCTTAACTATTCCCCAAGAACAACTAGGAATGGGCAATAAATACTGATCTTGCTGACTCTGTGTGTCCTGCAGCTAATTTATTGTACCTGTTAATTCTCAGATACTTTCGACCAGTTTGCTTCCTCCAAGGTTCTACCCCTTCTTTGCAAGGTGGACAAAGGACAAACACAAGTAAAGGTTCAACAAGTTCATTAACAATAACACAACTAACCCTTAAATTACCCACAGAAAACAAGAGGATACCCCAGATTCAAATACACTACCCACAAAGATGGTTTGGTTAGAACTGCAGGTTCGATTCTCTGAGTATCTTTGGTCCATCGTCACGAATTGAATCTCTTCCTTGTTTCTCTGGTCATATTTCCAATGGTCAAGGGTCGCTTCCTTCACTGAGCCTTCGCTGCTGGTGTCTGAAAGTGGGTCTCTCTATCCCTTTGCCTGCTTGCCTTTCCAGAAACTTCTCTGGCTTCTGGCCAGTGAGGTCCCAGGAGGGAGTTCCAATACCCAGTGGATTTCTTGACGTCTGCCTGACGGGGCACAGGGTCCGCCCCCAGGTGTCCACCTCCACGCTGCTGCTTACACGTAACCCGTTAGCAGATTAAGCCAACTTGGAAAGTCTGGCCCTATTTGGGCTTCTAACAACAGGCCGGTGCATTCCATTGGGGTGCAATGATCTCCTGCTAAGTATCAGTGGATTCAATGATGGGAGATGGATGAATCAGATACAGACAGCTTTGTGTGTGTTGTACAAACCTCAGGTCTGCCTGAGGTTTGACTGTGCTTGGTTCTTAATATGCCCAATTCTTTAATTTAGGACATCCAATGTTATCAGCCTTGAAACTAGGCCCTGTTTATATTACATTATGCTCCAAACATTGCTCGGGAGGAAATCCCACCGCAAAGAGCTCAACTCAGTTGGCCGTAATCTCTCTGCTCTGTGCAGCCTGAGTACTGTCACAGACGGACGAGGTGCCAGAGGAGAGGGTGAGTGTAAAGTGTCTTGAGCTGGGGAGGTAGCGAAGGCCTTGGAGATACCACAGGGTCGTAACGGTGGCTGTGTTGGGAGCGGATGTTGGGAGAGGTCACAAGGGGGGAGCTACCGTCAGAAGTGAGAAACGGGGTGAGGGGGGGGGGGAATTCTGATGGAGACCACCCCCTCCACTCTTTCACTTTTCCATTTAAGAAGTAACTTTGAATCTTTCTGATGGAGAGAGGTTAATACTCGTACTAATAATTATGGAGGAAAATAGGTTATATTAATAACTGCCCAGTGAAAGGGTAAATGGAAGGAAATCACAAAAGCCTACACAATGTTTAACTGCAGGATGGTAAGCAGCTCGTTCCAGGCACCTAATTTTCAGATAAGGAACAGAGAAAGCTGAGAAAGGCCTTTAAAATCATGCATTGGACAGGGGAGTGAATCTGCGTTCCAACATCAGACACAGTTTGTATGCCAAAAGATACGGGAAAACAATACTCAACTGAGCAAGTAAAAAGCTTACATTAATTGGGTACTGTGATGATAGAACATAGAACACTACAGCACAAACAGGCCCTTTGGCTCACAAGTTGCACTGATCATATCTATACCTACCAGGCCATAGAACTGTATGGAGATACAGCCTGGGTGGGATTGTGGTCAGTGCAGAATCAATGGGCCAAATGGCCTCTTTCTGCACTGTAGGGATTCAATGATGATTATTGATGATGATGATAGAACATAGCACAAACAGGCCGTTCAGCCCACAAGTTGCACCGATCGTACTCATACCTACCAGGCCATAGAACTATCTGTAACTCCCAATCCCATTTAATCCCATATACTCATCCAGAAGTCTTTTAAAAGACCCCAGCGAGTTCGCCTCCATCACCACTGACGGCAGTCGATTCCACTCACCCACCACCCTCTGAGTGAAAAACGTACCCCTGACATCTCCTCTGTACTTGCTCCCCAGCACCTTAAACCTGTGTCCTCTCGTAGCGACCATTTCAGCCCTGGGAAATAGCGTCCGAGAATCCACCAATCTATACCTCTCAACATCTTATAAACCTCTAACAGGTCGCTTCTCAACCTTCATCTCTCCAGGGAGAAGAGACCGAGCTCCCTTAACCTACCCTCATAAGGCCTGCCTCCCAATCCAGGCAACATCCTTGTAAATCTCATCTGCATCCTCTCAATAGCTTCCACATCCTTTCTGAAGTGAGAGATGTTATTATGTAGTGATCGTGATTGGTTTTAAAAACTGTACTTTTATGTGATGTAACCTTAATTAAGAACATAAGAAATAGGAGCAGGAGTCGGCCATCTAACCACTCGAGCCTGCCCCGCCATTCAATAAGATCATGGCTGATCTGAAATGGATCAGTTCCACTTTCCCGCTTTCTCCCCAGAACCCTTAATTCCCATGTCTATCAGAAACCTATTGACCTGTGACTTAAATATATTCAACGAAGTAGGATCCACCACTTCAATGGGCAGAGAATTCCAGAGACTCACCACCCTTTAAGTGAAGAAGTTCCTCCTCAACTTTGATCTAAACAGGGTACAGAGGATGTTTACCAGGATGTTGCCTGGTATGGAGGGAAGATCTTATGAGGGGAGGCTGAGGGATTTGAGATTGTTTACATTAGAAAGAAGGCGGCTAAGAGGAGACCTTATTGAAACATATAAGATGATCAGAGGTTTAGATAGGGTGGACAGTGATAGCCTTTTTCCTCAGATGGAGAAAGCTAGCACGAGTGGACATAACTTTAAATTAAGGGGTGGTAGTTATAGGATGGATGTCAGAGGTAGGTTCTTTACCCAGAGGGTGGTAAGAATATGGAATGCCCTGCCTGCTGCAGTTGTAGATGCGCCAAGTTTGGGGGCGTTTAAGAGGTCCGTGGATAGGTTTATGGATGAAAAGGGAATGGTTTAAGTTAGAGGATCATTGCTTTTTCTTAATTGGTCGGCGCAACATCGAAGGCCGAAGGGCCTGTTCTGCGCTGTAATGTTCTATGTTCTATGTTTAAACTGTCCACCCCCCTTATTTTGAGGCTATGCCCTCTAGTTCTGAAATTAATAACTATGATTGGATAGAATAACTCCTATTCTTTTATTGGTATATGCCAATTACTTGCAATCGAAGCTGAGACTTTATGTATTTCTGAGCTTTTCACTGTAAATGGTCGAATGACTACATTCAGAGTCTTACAGACTTCTTTTAGTAAATCATCTTGAAACCACTCTGTGACTTTTGTCTGACTATTTGAACGGAATCATTTTAAATACAACAAGAAAACCTTTGTTGAGGCTGGATGCAAAGTGGCCTTTCGTGACCTTTAGTCAGCCACTTAATTGCCTCAATTTGGATAAGGGTTGGGGGGAGGGGCAGTTGTGGACTTCCCTTCTGAGGCCTTGCCCACTCCAGCCTAAAATCGCCATGCGGTCACATCAGGCAGGAACCCCAAGGATCAAATGTAAATGATTATGTAACGTCACAGTGAAACGGCTCAGAAATAACGCGAAATAAAATCTCACCAGACTGGGGAAATCCCAGCACTCGCTCCCTTTCCCACCATGTGTGATCAGCCCGAGTATTTGGATCAAAATCGCACCAGTCAGGGAATATACCCAATGATGTCCCTGGACCACTTGACATTTGAGTTTTGATGTCTGTGCCCTTTGACAAAGAACAAAGAACAAAACAGCACGGGAAACAGGCCCTTTGGCCCAACGAGCCCG
This sequence comes from Sphyrna mokarran, assembly GCA_024679065.1. Classification (NCBI taxonomy): domain Eukaryota; kingdom Metazoa; phylum Chordata; class Chondrichthyes; order Carcharhiniformes; family Carcharhinidae; genus Sphyrna; species Sphyrna mokarran. The sequence continues at coordinate 38,115,375 of JAGIQG010000026.1, forward strand.
CACTGCCACCCCGATGTTCCCACTTCTACCTGTGATTCCTGTCTATGTTTATAGATCTATGAAATAAAAACCAAATTTGAGACAATTTAGGGAGAATTTGTTCTGCCAATCAGCTTAAGAGCGCATCTTTGAGATGTGGGAGGAAACCGAAATACCCGGAGAAAACCCACGCAAGCACGGGGAGAATGTGCAAACTCCCACAGACACAGGCCTAAATCCATGTATCTCCACAGCACAGTCACTGAGATGTCGTGTTGCCCATCAACTCGTCCAGGTCAAGCGACATGAAGCACTAGAACACTCTCAAAAAAAAAATCCAAGAGCAGCCCTCTCATGACCCATCGCGTGTATGTCCCTTGTTAGACAAGGCGGAGCGAAGTACCTGTATGGACACGTGGTTAGATTTGGAGAATTCCACCTGATTGCTGGGATCTTACTTGGATTTCCATTTCTAATCGCCTCTGGGTTTTGTGGAATTGTGGCTGGGAGTCGATTTGCCCAGAAACATTAGCAAAACGATAAATCCTGGGATAATGGGGTGGGGGGAACACAGAACTACATTGTCTACACAAATCCTAAACTGCACTGGGACTGGTCAGCGATGAGTTAATTAGCCTCACTGTTTACACTTTAATTTTGAATGCTAATAAGCTCCCATCTGTCGTATTCTTACACGGCAGAGCTATCAGGGGGTGTTTGATGCTGCTTCAAACGTGAGGCAGAACCCTTCAACATCTAAGAAATATTTCCTGGGTTCTGGGCTTGGTCTGTTGTGGAGATTAAGTCTGGAAACCCAGAGGGAGGAATCCCCATACAATTGGTACCAAACATTTTTTTTGTTGGACAGCCTTTTGGGAAAATGCAAACTCCCCAATCATTAGAAGGGACAGGAGCTTAAGGTCAACCTGTAAAGCAGCGCAGATTCATATTAATTAAGTGGTGTTCATCTTTCTATTCTGCTAGCTTTAGGATTAGTCTGCTCATCCTTCAGCTGGGAGCGAACAGGGAGGATGTATGAGTGATGGAGCTGTTAAAGGGACACTCCTTTAATTTTGTGTCCATTTCAAATTTTACATAGAACATTACAGCGCAGTGCAGGCCCTTCGGCCCTCGATGTTGCGCCGACCGGTGGAACCAATCTAATGACCCTCTAACCTAAACTATTCCAATGTTATCCATATGCTTATCCACTGACCATTTGAATGCCCTTAAAGTTGCTGAGTCCACAACTGCTGCAGGCAGGGCATTCCACGCCCTCTGAGTAAAGAACCCACCTCTGACATCCATCCTATAACTACCACCCCTCAATTTAAAGCTATGTCCCCTCATGTTAGCCATCACCATCCGAGGAAAAAGGCTCTCACTGTCCACCCTATCTAACCCTCTGATCATCTTATATGCCTCAATTAGGCCACCTCTTAACCTTCTTCTTCTTCCTCTGCTGACATTCCCCCAGTGTTATTTTCAGCGATATGATTTAAAACAATCCTTCCCTTACCGTTTTTAAGATTCAACTCACATGTATTTTTCTTTCTCCCTTTGAACAGATAGGGGAGGTCTCTGAAGGCATAATGAACTTGCCAAAGAGCTGACAGCAACTGCAGGAGCTCAACACAAACCAAGAATTTAAGAAATAAATAATCCCTTTAAAGACGGGACGTACATTTATACAGAGACTTTCAGGACCCAAGACATCCCCCAGTCCATTTGACAGATTTTTGTCAACTTTTTTGTAATGTAGCAAACATGGTTGCCTAGTGATGCATGTTTGAGACTCAATTATTGCTAAGTATCTTATCTGGCCTCCTGTGGTCATGTGACCTCTGCCATGAGGGAATATCTGAGGGGACGACCATGTTAAATTTGGTTCAATAAAGACCCCTCACTCGAAAGATTGCAGTCCTCGAGCTTGTAACCACATCTCCCAAATGTAATGAGATAGATGATTAGATAATTTGTTTCAGTGTTTTTTTTTAAAAGCAACACAGCACGGGAAACAGGCCCTTCGGCCCAACGAGCCTGCGCCACCGTAATACCAAATCATTATCCTATTTTAATAGTCCTATATAATAGTATATATATTAATCCTAATTTGGAAAATTTTCACCATAGAGACAATTTGTTACCCAATCAGCCTAAGAGCGAATTTTTGGGTTGTGGGAGGAAACCGGAGTGCCCGGAGACAACCCACGCAACCACGGGGAGAACGCGCAAACTCCCGCAGACACCGGCCCAATTCCAAGTGTCTGCACAGCCACATCGATAGTCTCTGAGCTGTCATGGTGCCCTTCAGGTGGTCCACATAAAGCACTCATATACGACACGAGGTACCAGGCAACCCATGAATCAACATCCAAGAGCTGTACCCGCACCCCCTGCCGAATGCATGCTCAATGTTGGTCAAGTATGGACCGAATTACCTGTGGAAAAAGCCGTAGTTAAACAGTCCTACTATATCCCTCTATCTGCATATCGCTCATGTGGCTGTCCAAGAGACCCTTAAACAGCCCTAGCGTGCCTGCTCCCACCACCTTACTCGGCAGTGAATTCCACACCCCCACTACCCTTTGTGTGAAAAACTGCCCTCTAATATTCGTCTTATACATAGCCCCCCTCACCCTAAGGCCATGACCCCTCGTCCTATCCATTTCTGAAGGTGAAAAAAGTTTACCTCCATTTACTCTATCTATACCCCTTATAATCTTATACACCTCTATGAGATCCCCTCTAAGCCGACGTCTTTCAAGGCAAAACAACCCCAGTCTATCTAATCGTTCCTCATAGGACAGTCCTTCCATACCAGGCAGCATCCTGGTAAACCTCCTCTGCACTCTCTCCAAGGACTCCACATCCTTCCGATAGTACGGAGACCAGAACTGGGCGCAGTATTCCAAGTGAGGCCTAACCAAAGTTGTATACAACTGCAACATCAAACTACTACTCTTATATTCTATACCCTTTTCTATGAAAGCTAACATACTATACGCCTTCTTTGTCACCTTCTCCACCTGTGAGGACACCCTCAGAGACTTGTGAACCTGCACCCCCAAGTCTCTCTGCGTCTCTATTGTCCTTATAGTTTTACCTTTTATCCTATAATTCTCTTCTACATTTTTCCGGCCAAAATGCATCACCTCGCATTTTTCCGGATTAAATTCCATTTGCCATCTATCTGCCCAGTCTACCAACCTGTCTATGTACTGTTGTATTGCCTGACACTGCTCTTCTGTACCCGCCAATCCAAGCATCTTGGTGTCATCAGCAAATTTGCTGATCTCACCACCTACCCCTACTTCCAAGTCGTTTATGTAGACCACAAATAGAAGAGGACCTAGTACTGAGCCTTGTGGCACTCCACTAGTGACAGGCTTCCAGCCAGAAAAAGAGCCTTCCACTACTACCCTCTGTCTCCTCCTTCCGAGCCAGTTTTCGACCCATCTACATACCCGACCCTGTATCCCATGCGCCTTCACCTTCTCTATCAGTCTACCATGAGGCACCTTGTCAAACGCCTTACTGAAATCCATGTAGACGACATCAACCGCCTGTCCTTCATCAACTGTTTTTGTCACTTCTTCAAAACATTCCACCAGATTCGTAAGACAAGACTTCCCCTTGACGAAGCCATGCTGCGTATCCCTGATCAGATCGCAGCGCTCCAGATGCTCTCACATCCTGTCCCTAAGGATCCTCTCCATTAGCTTACCTATAACTGAAGTCAAGCTCACCGGCCTATAGTTCCCTGGGTAATCCCTCTGACCTTTTTTAAACAACGGTACTACGTTTGCTATCCTCCAGTCCTCTGGGACCTCACCTGTGTCCAAGGAAGAGACAAAGATTTGCGTCAGAGGCCCAGCCATTTTTTTTTTTTCAAATCTCTTTATTCGTTTCCTATTTCTCAAATAGGAAATCCATCTGACCCCATACATATCATTCCTTCAACAACTGTCTCTAATACATTTTCTTTACAAGATTTGTCATCTCACCTAACATCTGCTTCGCCATGAAGACTATATTGAGGGTGTTCCTTTAACACACCATTGAACTATTTTTCTATGTTAAAGGCACTATATAATGCAAACAGTTGTTAGTGTTTTTCCTGTTTATTTTGCTAGAACTTTATGAAGTCCCTTGGTTGTTTCATACAATAAGTATAGACTATAGTCTCAAAATGTATTTTGATCTATGGGTTGATGTTGGATTGGTGCTGGGGGAAATCGCCATCACAGTTTCTGCCCGACTGAACATTGACACTGACAGTACAGCATGGGGTAAAGACCAGCAAATAACAAGAATTTAACAATGCATTTCCCAGAAATAGCAGTTTCAGCTCAGGATGTACTGATGGCCGCAGAGTGTCACTACTAGGGTAATTGGGTATGGCTGCTGAGTTCTGACCCTTTAACAAACTTTACGTCCTCTCTGTATTTCATGCTAATCACTGGCTGTCTCCGGAGCAGTGTGTCACCCTGGTCTATTTCCTCAGGCTGATCGTACACAGTTGAAATAAAATGCTTGGCTAATCGACGTTCTTTCTTCGCTGGCTGGAAGTTCTGGATTCTTTCTCCATGATACCTGAAGAGTCAAAGTGTCACAGCAACAAAAAGTCAGTAAGGGCATTCAAATAAATCATATCTGTTCAAACTTTTTCTGATCCAACTGATGGAAGTGAGATTCAGATGATATCCATGGTAGCGTCCGTGTCATGAACTGGAGCTCTGTCCTGGTGCACTGGAGCTCTGTCCTGGTGCACTGGTTGTCAGCTTGGCTCAAGGATGCCTCCGAGTCCAAAGGGCTTGATTATTCAAATTCTAACTTCAGAGACTTGAGCACAAAGTCCAGTCTCAACACTAGTGTTGTACTGAGATTGTAACCATATTATAAAATCATACAAATTCTCCCCGCTTCCCTCCCCACCTTTCTTGGAAGGGCAGAGAGACACTGGGCTTGATCTTTCATTGTATGAATGTGGTTTGAAAATAAAAAGCATTTTAATGAGTTTCCTGGCATAGACTAGTGAAATTAGAATTTTTTAGAGTTGTTAATTAACTCTAACAAATTAGAGTTGTTATGAATATTGGACATCAGGGAAAGTTGCCTCACTCTCTGCAGAAAGAGCATCGTGGGATCTCTGAGAGATTTGGGAGCTTGGCTTAATGACACATCCAACAGCGCAGCACTCCCTCAGCACTGCACTAAAATGTCAGTCTTGTCAATGCTCAGGATTCTCCGACCTCGCCCGCGGCTGGGATTCTCCAGTCCCATTGCAGCCAACGGAAGCTTGTCTGGGCACCAGATCCTCCGAACGCTGGCAGCGATGGCTAGGCGTGCGACATTGGAGAATTCCTATGCGTCCAAATCTGTGCAGAGCAGAGGTTGCAACGCTATCATTGTGCCACAAAGCCATAAAAATCATATAAAGGAAAAGAAATTCAGACATTAATTCAGAACTTACATCCTGCTCATGGCTATCAGCATTATGTACTAACTCTGTATATGGATTGGCTAAGATAAATTGTCTTATCTACGCCGGGATGCGTAGGTTAGAGGGATTAGCAGGTAAATATGGAGGTAGGACCTGGGTAGGATTTTTGTCAGTGCAGACTTGATGGGTCGAATGGCCTCTTTCTGCACTGTAGGATTCTATGGTCCTATTTTCTATGGTTCAATATACTACTGGTTTCTGCATTCAGTAAACTTCTCTCATTACTTTCCTGTCTTCATTTTTAACCAGCACAGCTGTCAAGATGTCACACTGGTTCAGGAGCGAATGCTCTTTGGAAATTACACTTGAGATACATTTGGAATAATAGCAAAATTAAGAGAGTTCAGAGAGTTAAGAGAGTTCAGTTTTGACCTGGAGTCTGCATAGCTACATATATACAGACACACATGTAATTTGTCTTTGATGGGAGATAGCTAAAATAATCATCACTCCCTTATCAAAGTATATTACAATCCAATTATATTTCTCAAAACCTAACTGTTGATTTGTTACAGTAACACTAAGGAACTTCCCTGATCCAGCGATGAACGCCCCGCCCCCCACCCCACAAAAAAATGTCAGACTGATAAAATCCCTAGTCTTCACATGTTTAGTCTGGAGAAACTTCTTCAGGGAATGGTGAGAATGTGGAACTCAAAGAAATCACTCAGAGATCAATCTCCTCGATCTACTGGAGGGAAGAATGATAGGTTGGGGGGGGGTGGTGGGAAGAATAGAAAGTCTCCCTGACGGGGTGAGATAGAGTAGGGGAGGGAGACTGAAACGCAGGCAACGGCGTAGGACAGCACAAGGAATAAGCTGTTTTTGCATTCCAAGTTGTCTTTAATTTGCAGTAATTATGCTTTCAAGAACCATCAAAAGCGAGAATAGTATATGAGTTGTAACCTGCACCAGTTGTTTCAAAGAGTTGTTTCAAATTAGTCACACTCCCCACTCTTTCCTCAGTAAATTTTGATTCCTTTCCTAAGCAGTTAACTAATTACCTTTCAAAATTATAACTGAAGCTGCTTCCGTTAGACGTTGAGGCGGTGAAATCTCTTTGAATTCGGTTGGACTGAAATATTCGGCTGGTTTTAATCAGACGAAGGGGACCATTACGGTCGCTGTGCTTGCGAGAGAGGTGGCTCTTGCTGCCTCATTGAAGATGAAAGGCTTGCCTGTCACGAGGGATTTTACCAATGCAGGGGACCAGCAGGGCAACCCTTGCCTTCTATCAGCTGTCAATTGTCTGATAAGCGATGTACTTTGACACACGGAGGGGTAGCTCACCCCTGGGCACAGTCAGTGTGACATTGGAGGATGCTGGTGGTGTTAGTCAGACTGGGAGCCAGTTTATAGGAACTGACATCTACTTGACAATAATATGGGTGTCTGACCTAATGAAGCAGCAAAACCTCATCAGTTACTCCCACGAAATGACTGCTCATTTAACCATACAGGAACTTTGCTGTAGGTAACATTGATAAGACCACAATTTGGTTCTCAGTGCAGTAACCTTTCACCTTATTCCAGGGGCCAAGTCGCTGATAGCTCATTCTGCTGTCACTGATTGATTCTTTACAATCCTGGACACGTTATTGAACTCAGGTCTGCGATAATTCAATCATCTTCCTGACAAGGTTTTTGGTCAGCGAAGCACTTTCCACCAAGGATGAATGATTTGGCTGAACCTACACGCTGATTTTCCAATTACACCCCACAGCCATTGCTTTTCATTGAGATGACGTTGTTTTTTTGAAGGGAAAGATGCTTTGTCCTTTATCATTAGAGAGAAACGATGTTTGTGAGAACCATTTTAGACTGCAGTAGAGGAGGATAATGCAATTTCTGACTCCTTGCCCTGGTAAAAGATAACCATGTGTCTGCTCAGCACTTGATGACAATGTCAGTGTGTGAAATATTCTGGGGTTACGTACAGGACCTGTGAGATTTAGTGCTCAGCTAGATCCAACAACGCAGCCTCAAAGCCAAGGCGACAAATTGCATTCTCAAGTTATCTGTTTGGAAGTTCATCCAAAGGTCGTGCTGCTGGTGCTTCGGAGACAGTTTTTCAACCTTCAGCCTGTGCGTTAAAAGAACTCTTCGATCAATCCCATTCCCCTCTTTCTCCGTGGCCCTGGAAATATTTTCCTTCTACTTCTTTCCACCCTGTCAGATCCTCCAAATAAAAGAGACAGAACATTGCCTTTCATCGACCTCTTTCCATGCCTGCTCTAACAGGTAAGGAGACGTGTGCAAAGCGAGATCAAACCCAACAATGCCATCAGTTGATTTTCCTCCTTTATTTTGCCTTTTTATGGAAGGGTCCTGTTGTAGATGCGCCAAGTTTGGTGGCGTTTAAGAGGTTAGTTGATAAGTATATGGAAGAGAAGGGAATGGTTTAGTTTGAAGGGGCATTGCTTTTTATTTTGGTCGGCACAACATCGAAGGCCGAAGGGCCTGTTCTGTGCTGTAATGTTCTATGTTCTATGTCTCTCCTGGCTGTTCACAGCGAACCTGCAGTTTTCTCTTCCTCCCAACCTCTATTTTATTTGTCATCGACTGATGGCTACTCTGTGATCCAGTACTAGACTTTGTTTGGATCTACTCTGTGATCCAGTACTGGACTTTGTTTGGATCTACTCTGTGATCCAGTACTAGACTTTGTTTGGATCTACTCTGTGATCCAGTACTGGACTTTGTTTGGATCTACTCTGTAATCCAGTACTAGACTTTGTTTGGATCTACTCTGTGATCCAGTACTGGACTTTGTTTGGATCTACTCTGTGATCCAGTACTGGACTTTGTTTGGATCTACTCTGTGATCCAGTACTAGACTTTGTTTGGATCTACTCTGTGATCCAGTACTGGACTTTGTTTGGATCTACTCTGTGATCCAGTACTGGACTTTGTTTGGATCTACTCTGTGATCCAGTACTAGACTTTGTTTGGATCTACTCTGTGATCCAGTACTAGACTTTGTTTGGATCTACTCTGTGATCCAGTACTGGACTTTGTTTGGATCTACTCTGTGATCCAGTACTGGACTTTGTTTGGATCTACTCTGATCCAGTACTGGACTTTGTTTGGATCTACTCTGTGATCCAGTACTGGACTTTGTTTGGATCTACTCTGTGATCCAGTACTGGACTTTGTTTGGATCTACTCTGTGATCCAGTACTGGACTTTGTTTGGATCTACTCTGTGATCCAGTACTGGACTTTGTTTGGATCTACTCGGGGATCCAGTACTGGACTTTGTTTGGATCTACTCTGGGATCCAGTGCTCAACATTGTTTGGATCTACTCAGGGATCCAGTGCAAGGTATTGTTTAGATCTATCCTGTGACCTAGTGCTAGACACTGTTTGGATCTACTCTATAACCTAGTGCTAGACACCATTTGGATCTACTCTGGGATCAAGCAATGGGCACTATGCTGATCCAGTCTGGCATCCAGTATGGATATTGTTTGGATCTACTCTGAGATCCAGTGTTCAATGCTGTTTGGATCTACTCTGAGATCCAGTGCTAGACACTATTTGGATCTACTCTGGGATCAAGTGATTGGCACTGTGCTGATCCAGTCTGGCATCCAGTATGGATATTGTTTGGATCTACTCTGAGATCCAGTGCTGGGAAATGCTTACAAGTGCTGGTCATGACTGATCAACATGGGGGATCCAGTTCTTGACAATTTTCTCATCTACCCTGGAATCCAAAATGTACCCATCCCATGCACCGGGCAGCGGCTGATCCTCCCTGGGATCCGGTGCTGAATATTGATTATAGGTTCCAGCCATACCTGACTTACTCTGGAACCCAGAGCCAATCCCCTCACCCAATGAAGTGAAATGCTGATCTCTGGAGTCACTTCAATTCTATCCCAAGCAGCACTGATTATCCCATTCTGGAAAAGAATTTCCAGAATTTTGGCAGAACAAATCCACCTTCCAGTTCATTCCAGGCAGAAATAGTCAACAAAGAACATCACAGCATGGGAAACAGGCCCTTTGGCCCAACGAGCCCGTGCCGCCGTCCTAACATCTTAATGACATATAGAGACCGATATAGGGACAATTTGTTACCCAATCAGCCTAAGAGCACATTTTTGGGATGTGGGAGGAAACCGGAGCACCCGGAGAAAACCCACGCAACCACGGGGAGAACGCGCAAACTCCCGCACACACAGGCCCAAATCCATGTGTCTGCACAGCAACGCGATAGTCTCTGAGCTGCCATGTTGCCCATCTGATGGTCCAGTTTAAGCATACACTAACGACATGAAGCACTAGGCCACTCCTGAAGTAACATCCAGGAGCAGCCCTCGCATGACCTGCCGAATGCATGCACCTTGTTGGTCAACAAGGTGGACCGAACAGCCTGTGGAAACAATTAAAGTATTTAAACAGTCCTCCTATATCCCTCTATCTGCAGACCGCTCATGTGGCTGTCCAGGCGACCCTTAAACAACCCTAGCGTGCCTGCTCCCACCACCTTACTCGGTAGTGCATTCCACACCCCCACTACCCTTTGTGTGAAAAAATGCCCTCTAATATTCGTCTTATATATAGCCCCCCTCACCCTAAGGCCGTGACCCCTCGTTCTATCCGATTCTAATGGTGGAAAAAGCTTACCACCATTTACTCTATCTATACACCTCATAATGTTATATACCTCTAATAGATCCCCTCTCAGCCAACGTCTTTCAAGGGAAAACAACCCCAGTGCATTCAATCTTTCCTCGTAAGACAGCCCTTCCATACCAGGCAGCATCCTGGTAAATCTCCTCTGCACTCTCTCCAGGGCCTCCACATCCTTCTGGTAGTACGGCGACCAGAACTGGACTCAGTACTCCAAGTGAGGCCTACCCAACGTTCTATACACTTGTAACATCAGACTCCTACTCTTGTATTCTATACCCCTTCCTATGAAGGCTAACATACCATACGCTTTCTTTATCACTTTCTCCACCTGTACTGACACCTTCAGAGACTTGTGAACCTGCAACCCCAGGTCTCTCTGCGTCTCTATACTCTAGATAGTTTTATCTTTTATCCTATAACTCCCCTCTACATTATTCCGGCCAAAATGCATCACCTCGCATTTATCCGGATTAAATTCCATTTGCCATCTATCTGCCCAATCTACCAGCCTATCTATGTCCTGTTGTATTGCCTGGCATTGCTCCTCAGTCCCCGCCAATCCAAGCATCTTATTGTCATCAGCAAATTTGCTGATCACGCCACCTACCCCCTCTTCCAAGTCATTTATATAAATCACAAATAGAAGAGGTCCTAGTACTGAGCCCTGTGGCACACCACTAGTGAATGACCTCCAGGTGGAAAAAGAGCTTTCCACTACTACCCGCTGTCTCCTCCTCCCAAGCCAGTTCTCAACCCATCTGCATACCTGGCCCTGTATCCCATGCGCCTTCACCTTTTTTATCAGCCTACCATGGGGAACCTTGTCAAACGCCTTACTGAAATCCAAGTAGATGACATCAACAGCTTGTCCTTCATCAACCGTTTTTGTCACCTCTTCAAAAAATTCCACTAGATTCGTAAGGCACGACCTCCCCTTAACGAAGCCATGCTGCGTATCCCTGATCTGATCGCAGCGCTCCAGATGCTGATACATCCTGTCCCTGAGGATCCTCTCCATTAGCTTACCTATAACTGAAGTCAAGCTCACTGGCCTATAGTTCCCTGGATTATCCCTCTGACCCTTTTAAACAACGGTACTATATTTGCAATCCTCCAGTCCTCTGGGACCTCACCTGTGTCCAAAGAAGAGACAAAGATTTGCGTCAGAGGCCCAGCAATGTCATCTCTCACCTCCCGTAGCAGCCTGGGATAAATACCATCAGGCCCCGGAGCTTTATAAGTCTTTATGCTACCTAAAAGCCCCAACACTTCGTCCCTCGTAATGATTATTTCCTTTAATGAGTCCTCAAAATCCTCAAAGCCGGCATCAGACATCAGGCCCCTCTCCCGCGTGAAAACTGACGCAAAGTATTCATTCAGGATCTCCCCCATTCCCTCAGGCTCTAAGCATAGTTCCCCTCCTCTGTCCCTGAGAGGTCCAGTCTTCCCTCTAACCATCCTTTTGCTCCTTACATAGGAGTAAAATGCCTTAGGATTTTCCTTAATCCTACCTGCCAAAGCCATTTCGTGGCCCCTTTTTTCCTTTCTGACATCCCTTTTAAGATCCCGTCTACACTCTCTATATTTTTCAAGTGCTGCCTCTGTCCCCAGTTGCCTGGATCTAACGTACGCCTCCCGCTTCTTCCTGACCAAGTCCTCAACATCCCTAGTAACCCACGGTTCTCTAATCCTACCTTTCCCATCCTTCCTCCTTACCGGCACGTGTCTTTCCTGCAAAAATTTTAGTTTTCCCTTGAAAGACTCCCACGTGTGCAGTGTCGACCTACCCTCGAACAGCTTATCCCATCGGTATCCCTAAGATCCTGCCTAATCTGGCTATATCTAGCCCTCCCCCAGTTTAACACCCTCCCCTTAGGGCAGGCTTCATCTTTTTCCATTAATACCCTAAAGCAGACAGAGTTGTGGTCACTATTAGACACATGCTCTCCCACTACAACGTCAACCACCTGCCCTGGCTCATTCCCCAGAATCAGATCCAGTATAGCCCCCTCTCTAGTCGGGCTATCCACATACTGCTCCAAGGACCCTTCTAAAACACACTGTACAAATTCCTCCCCGTCCGCACCTTCTGCTCTCGGCACCTTCCAATCTACCCCAGGGAAATTGAAATCTCCCATTACAACTACCCTATTCTTCCTACACTTATCTAAAATTTCCTTACGTGTCCCTTCTTCCACGGCCCGCGGACTGTTGGGCGTCTGTAGTACACACCCAACATAGTAACCTCTCCCTTCCTATTCCTCAACTCCACCCATAGCGACTCAATTCCTAACTCAGCCTTACCACCCTCCTTCTGCACTGCTATGATGTGATCCTTAACTAATAACGCCACTCCCCCTCCTCTCCTCAAACCACCTCTATCATGCCTAAAACACTTATACCCCGTAATATTCAATTGCCAGTCCTGCCCTTCCTTTAGCCACGTCTCAGTCACCGCCACCACTTCTAACTTCCTCTCGAACATTATTGCCTTCAGTTCATCTGTTTTGCCAGTCACACTCCTCGCATAAAAACACATGCACTGAAGGCCCTCAGGCACTCTCTGATCCTCCCTCCTACTCTCCGGAATTACCCTGTCACCCATCTCTCTCCCACTCCCAGTTCCCTCTATCTCCCCACCCCCCCTCCCTATTAGTTTAAACCCTGCCGAAACACTCCAGCTAACCTCCCAGCTAAAATATGGGTGCCCTTCCCAGACAACTGTTCCCCGTCCCTCTTGTATAGATGCCCCTCCCTCCTGAAGACTTCCCAATGGTCTAAGAATCTGAATCCCTCTACCCGACACCAATCCCTCAACCACGCATTCAGTTGGAGCACCTCGTTGTTCCTAACCCTGTCATTCCCAGGCATTGGCAGCAGCCCCAGAGAATGCCACCCTGGAGGCCCTACACTTCAGCCGGGCCCCCAACTCCCTGAACTGCCTACGTATGTCCCCCCTGCACTTTGTTCCTACATCCTTCTCTCCCACATGGACTATTACATCAGCCTTAGCCCCTCCACCCTTCAAAATTCCCTCTACTCTCTCTGTAACATCCTGGACCCCTGCTCCAGGGAGGCAGACTACCATCCTGGAGTCCCGCTTTTGCGCACAGAACCGCCTGTCGATCCCCTTGACCTTCTCATCCCCCACCACTATCTCACATCCCTCACTCCTACCGTCCTCCGGGGCATTCAGATCCCCCTCCCTTGCCCCCTCTACCTCAGCTGTTGCCCTACCCTTGATGTTCTGGGAGGATGTACTGAAGGAGTGCAGCATTTCGGAGGTGAGATTGAGGTTCTGTCTGCCTGCTCAGATGGCAGTAGTTTAAAAAGAGTAGAATTCCAGAGTCCAAGCCAACCAACATCACTTGTGGCTACAAAAGCAGGTCAAAAACTGGCTACCCAAACCTGTGAGATCATAGATCGTAGAAACCCTACAGTGCAGAAAGAGGCCCTTCAGCCCATCGAGTCTGCACTGACCACAATCCCACCCAGGCCCTACCCCCATATCCCTACATATTTACCCACTAATCCCTCTAACCTAAGCATCATAGTACAATAAGGGTCAACTTAGCATGGCCAATCAACCTAACCCGCACATCTTTGGACTGTGGGAAGAAACTGGAGCATCCAGAGGAAACCCACGCAGACACAAGGAGAATGTGCAAACTCCACACAGACGTGTGGAATAATCTCCACTTTCCTGGGTGTGCGGCTCCAGCAACTCTCAAGAAACTCAACACCATCCAGGACAAAGTAACCCACTTTACTACCCCTGATGGCCACTTGATTGGCACCCTATCCTCCATCTTAAACAATCACTCCTCTCGACACTGCCACACGGTGGCAACAGTCTGTGCTGCAGGCACCCAACAAGATAACATCTTCCAAACACATGAGCTTCAACATGTGGAAGGTGCATAAGAACACCACCACCTGCAAGTTCTCTTCCAAGCCACATGCCATTCTGATTTGGAAATATATCGCCGTTCCTTCTCTGTCAGTGAGTCAAAATCATGGAAATTCCTTTGAACGGCACTGTGGGTGTTCCTACAGCAGCGATTCGTGAAGGCAACTCACCACCAACTTCTCAAGGGGCAATTATAGATGGGCATTAAATACTGACCGAGTCAGCAATGCACATTCTCTAAATGAATAAACCAAAATTTGGCCATTAACTCATTGCTGTTGCTGGATTTTGCTGTTGGCTAGTATCTTGCCAACATTGAAACAGTAATTACGCTCACTAAAAGGTTTGATCAGTCGTAATGCACTGTAAGACATCCTAAGATCATGAAAACTGCTCAGTAAATGTGGATCCCCTTTCTTTATTCCAACAGGCACAGAAGTTTGAAACATTTTAGAAAAATTTGTAAATCTTCGTAAAGAGATGTTGAAAAAAGTGTGTAAATAGATGGTGATATTGATGTACTTGTTTTGATCCTACAGGTGCTTTGGTCCACCTTGTTGTCTAACAAGGGGCATACACACGATGGGTCGTGAGAGGGCTGCTCTTGGATTTTTTATTTTCGAGAGTATCCTAGTGCTTCACGTCGTTAGTGTACGCTTGACCTGGACCATTTGATGGGCAACACGACAGCTCAGTGACTATCGCTGTGCTGTGCAGATACATGGATTTGGGCCTGTGTCTGTGGGAGTTTGCGCATTCTCCCCGTGCTTGCGTGGGTTTTCTCAGGGTGCTCCGGTTTCCTCCCACATCCCAAAGATGTGCTCTTAGGCTAATTGGCAAAACAAATTCTCCCTAAATTGTCTCAAATTTGGTTTTTAATCCATAGATCTATAAACATAGACAGGGATCGCGGATAGAGGTCGGAACATCGGGGTGGCGGCACGGGCTCGTTGGGCCGAAGGGCCTGTTTCCCGTGCTGTTTTGTCCTTTGTTCTGGTTCTTCGATTTTCTAGTGGATTTGGCCAGCTGATACCCATTATTTCACAGACAATAAAAACGTTCTAAATCCAGCAAGGATATAATTTGCACCACAAAGTTTGATTAATAATAATATTGATTTTAATTAATGCAAGTTGCTCTTTTACAAATTGATCAAATTTCTTCATAATTGTTTACATTGATCAGTGTTTAACATTTGCAGATCACCGTTAGGCAAATAAATATTTATTTGAGCACTCTAATTACTGAAGGAAATGGATCTTTCTCTTATTCAGCTAATTTTGGGAGCAGTTATACATCTCTCTGTCCATATCCCTTATCACCATCTTCGCTCTGAAGAGTTAACAATGCGTGGGTGGTGCTATGCACGGTCATGGATTTTCAGCCCTCAACTCTGTGCATTGGCCAAAGAAATTTTGGCTAGAGTTTTACGTATAAAGTTTGGGCGCATCAAACCAGTCACGAAGACATTGGACCTCCGTCCCGACCTCATTGCGCCCGTGCGTGAGTCAGCCAGTGTGTGCGCAAGTCAGAAGCACACTCGCCAACAGTCGAAAAACTAATTTAAACGAATCAAAGAGCAACTCGCTAGGGTTTTACGTTGTCTGCCTGCCTTTACAGTAGGCGAGTGGGCCAATTGGCAAGGCGACCGTAACCCTCGATCCAGGGAGGATGAAGGGTCAGCATGGTGGCACAGTGGTCAGCACTACTACTGCCAGGAAAGCAGGTTCAATTCCGCCCTCGGGTCACTATCAGTGTGGAGTTTGCACATTCTCCCCGTGTCTGCATGGGTTTCCTCCGGGTGCTGCGGTTTCCTCCCACAGTCCAAAGATGTGCGGGTTAGTTTAATGGGCCATGCTAAATTGGCCCTTAGCGCCATAAGGATTGGCAAGGTAAATGTAAGGGGTTACGGGAATACGGACTGGACGGGATAGTGGTGAACACAAACTCGATAGGCCAAATGATCTCCTGTACTGCAGGGATTCTATGAAGTTAGGGGTGCAAATAAAATTAACAAAAACTGTGTGTGATGTGGAGGTGTGGAGCAGCGATCTGAAAGCTAGTTGGCGTTTGCTACCAAACAAACCTGTTGGAGTTTAACCTGGTGTTGTGAGACTTCTTACTGTGATTGTGCCGCCGAGACACTCCTGGCACAGTTTTGCTGCTAATATTTTTTTACAGGTCCTCAGCTTACTGTGGCGGTCGCCTGAGGAGGCATATTGGGAATCTCACACTGCACCCTCCCGTTTCTCAGCAGCCACCGTCCCTGTTGCCACTTCCCCTTTCACAGGGTGAAAGAGGGGAATTATTTTACAAGATAACGAAGGGGCTAGAGAGGGTAGAGGTAGAGAGATTCTTCCCGCTTAGAAAGGATAGCAGGACTAGAGGGCACAGCCTCAAAATAAGATGGGGGGGGGGGCAGTTTAGATCGGAGTTGAGGAGGAACTTCTTCACTCAAAGGATGGTGAGTCTCTGGAATTCTCTGCCCGTTGAAGTGGTGGAGGCTCCCTCGCTGAATATATTTAAGTCACGGGTAGATAGATTTCTGACCGATAAGGGAATTAAGGGGAGAAAGCGGGAACTGATCCACTTCAGATCAGCCATGATCTTATTGAATGGCGGGACAGGCTCGAGGGGCTGGATGGCCGACTCCTGCTCCTATTTCTTATGTTCTTGTCCCACTAACAGCAGTGCCTGAACTTAAAACTCAGACCATCACATTTCTTGTCGGAATTTGTAAGCTTTCTATAAGAATTTGCCAGCAGCTTTCAAGGAACCAACAAGTCTGCTGTCCATATAATTTGCACGACTATCATTTCCTCAGTATGAGGACCATTTAGCATCCACTCTTTCATCTCGATAAAGACCCTCTAACAGTTACTGACTTGTGTTTTGTTCGCACACACAAACAAGATTCAATCTCTCCTTTGCTTGACAATTTGTTCCCTGGTTAAAGCAAAGCACTTTGTGACATGCTCTGTCCATTTGAACATATCCTAACCACTGCTCCCAGCATTGTCGACAGAGCCTCGGGTTTTGTTGTGACTTTAAAAGCGAGAGTTCGTTGCTTAATCCTCCCTAACAATCCTGCGCATCAGCTCTGCTCCTTTGAAATTTGGTTACAAATTAAATCTTGTGCCGTAATTGGACCAGGAATTCCACCAGGTGTTAATTTCAAAGTCCCGAGCACCTAATTACTGCTTTGTAAAACTGCTCAGGAAAATTATTGACGGCTTGCGTTAATTGTATCTGTAGCAACCACAGAGGACAATCTAACTGCGTTCTCTCCCTTAAATGAAGTGTGGGGGTCAATTATTTCTGCAAACTATACAAACAAAATGACTGCTGTGTAAAACCTGTACCTTGAGCCTTGTAATTATTTAGTTAAAACTTGTCAAGTGTGTCCAGATTTAGATTATAATCCGTTATGTGGAAGTTTTATTTTTCGACAGAATGCAGTCAAGTCATCGTTTATTGAAATTCTGCAATTTGATGGAATAGATATAAAGAGAAACATTGGCCACAGAATTGGGCTCCACAGAGCCATTGGTGTGGGCACAGCCCAGAGACCCAAACTGCTTTTAGCCATTTCACATGTCGTGTAATGTGATGGTTGTGGCTGGTAGTGACCTACGACCCAACACATCACTGCAGAATGTCCTCAGTGTAGAATTCTCGGCCCAGCTATCTTCAATTACTTCATCGATGACCTTCCCTCCAGCCTGAGATCAGAAATGGTTACACAGTGTCCAACTCCAGTGGCAAGTCCTCAGACACTGAAGCAGTCCAACTTCAGCAAGACCTGGACAATATCTAGGTTTGAGCAGACAGGTGGTAAGTAACATTTGCAACGCACAAATGGCAGACAGTGACCTGCAGCTGTTGTAGATGCGCCAAGTTTGGTGGCGTTTAAGAGGTTAGTTGATAAGTATATGGAAGAGAAGGGAATGGTTTAGTTTGGAGGGGCATTGCTTTTATTTTGGTCGGCACAACATCGAAGGCCGAAGGGCCTGTTCTGTGCTGTATTGTTCTATGTTCTATGTTCTATGTTCTATCTCCAACATCTCAGACAAGCATGTTATTAGACGTCTTCAAGGAGTTCAATCATACCAGCCTGATTGAAGTCGTTAGAGCTGAATTGAATTTGCTGTAAATAAAATGTCGAGATTAAATTTCCATAATTTGGTCATGTTAAATACTCAGGTTTAATCATAGAATCTCTTCAGGGCAAGAAGGAGGCCATTCGGCCCATTGAGCCTGCACTGACAACAACCCCCATCCAGGCCCTATCCCCTGGCACTAAGGGACAAATTATCACAGCCAATTGACCTAATCCGCACAGCTCTATAAGACTCTTGTCAGACCCCAGGTGGAGTATTGTGCGCAGTTCTGGTTGCCTCATTATAGGAAGGATGTAGAGGCTATTGAGAGGATTCAGAGGAGATTTACAAGGATGCTGCCTGGATTGGGAGGCAGGCCTTATGAAGATAGGCTGAGGGAGCTGGGACTCTTCTCACTGGAGAGACGTAGGTTGAGAGGCAACCTGATAGATGTTTATAAAATGTTGAGAGGAATAGATAGGATGGACTCTCAGAGACTATTTCCCCGAGCGGAAATGGTCAATACGAGGGGACACAGATTTAAGGTGCAGGGAAGCAAATACAAAGGAGATGTCAGGGGTAGGTTTTTCACTCAGAGGGTGGTGAGTGAATGGAACCAACTGCCGTTGGAGGTTGTTGAGGCAAACTCACTGGGGTCTTTTAAGAGACTTCTGGATGAGTATATGGAAAAGAGTAGGATAGGGGGTTATAGGTAGGTCTGTGGATTGGTAGATGTGATCGGCGCAACTCGTGGACCGAAGGGCCTGTTTGTGCTGTATTGTTCTATGATTCTAGGTTCTATGTTCTATCTTTGGAATATGGGAGGAAATCGGAGCACCCGGAGGAAACCCTCGCAGACACGGAGAGAATGTGCAAACTCCACACAGACAGTAAGCCAAAGCTGGAATTGAACCTGGATCTTTAGACTGCGCGGCACAATGCCACAGTACACTGTCAATATTGAAAGAATATATGTAAATACATTTTTGGGTGTTTCAATTAACCAAAAATTTTGTTGGAAACCGCATATAAAATATATTTAAACAAAATTATTAAAGAACATTGCAATTATGAGTGAAATTAAATATATATTTTGGATTTAGATTTTCGCATCATTGGGATCTTTTCTGGGGAAAGGCTGACTTGTTCAAGAGGGATGGGTTATACCTAACTGGAGGGGGACTAACATCCTGGCCGGGAGATTTGCTCGGGAGGGTTTAAACTAGTTTGGAGTGGGATCTAGAGCAATAGGGAGATGGAAGAGAAGTTTGAAGATAACACAGAAGTTAAAGAAAGCACATTAAGCAGTAAAAGCAATATCAGTAATCCCAGGCAAAAACAAAGCAGATTGCAAGGGAAGTCCAGATTAAACTGCATTTACTTCAATGCCAGGGGCCTGATGGGCAAGGCAGATGAACTCAGGGCATTGATGGATACATGGGACTGGGATGTTATAGCAATTACCAAACACGGCTAAGAGTGGGACAGGACTGGCAGCTCAATGTTCCAGGGTCCAGATGCTACAGGAAAGATAGAACAGGGGGTAAGAGAGTAGGAGGAGTTGCAACTTTGATTTGGGAAAACATTACTGAGAGGGGATATATCCGAGGGTTCAGTCACTGAGTCTATATGGGTAGAATTGAAAAAATAAAAAGGGGGAAGTCACTTTGATAGAGTTGTACTATAGGTCCCCAAATAGTCAGCAGGAAATTGAGGAGCAAATGTGTAAGGAGATTACAGATTACTCCAAGAAAAATAGGGTGGTAATAGTAGGGGATTTTAACCTTCCCAACATTGACTGGGACAGTCATTGTATTAGGGGCTTAGATGGAGAGAAATTTGTTGAGTGTATTCAGGAGGAATTTCTCATTCAGTCTGTGGATGGCCCAACTAGAGAGGGGGCAAAACTTGACCTTCTCTTGGGAAATAAGGAAGGGCAGGTGACAGAAGTGTTAGTGAGGGATCACTTTGGGACCAGTGACCATAATTCCATTAGTTTTCAGATAGCTATGGAGAATGACAGGCCTGGCCCAAAATTCTGTATTGGGGCAAGGCCAATTTTGATGGTATCAGGCAGGAACTTTCAAAAGTTAATTGGAAGAGTCTGTGGCAAAGGGACGTTTGGTAAGTGGGAGGCTTTCAAAAGTTTGTTAGTCAGGGTTCAGGGTAAGTACATTTAGAATGAAGGGCAAGGCTGTTAGAAGTAGGGAACCCTGGAAAACTTGGGATATTGAAGCCCCCGTCAAGAAGAAGAAAGTGATACATGACATGCATAGGCAGCTGGGATCAAGTGAATCCTTTGAAGAGTGTAGGAGTAGAGTGAAGAGAAAAATCAGGAGGGGGCTAAGAGGGGACACAAGATTGTTCTACCAAATAAGGCAAAGAAAATCCAAAGAGTTTCTACAAATGCACAAAGGGTAAAAGAATAACTAGAGAGAGAGAGTAGGGTCTGTTAAGGATCAACAAGGTTATCTATGTGTGGAAGAACAAGAGATATAGGGTGAGCTCCTAAATGAGCATTTCACATCAGTATTTACTGTTGAGAAAGCATGGATGTTAGGGAACTCGGGGAAATAAATAAAATCTTGAGGAATGTACATATTATAGAGAAGGAGATGCTGGAAATCTTGAAGCGCATCAAGGTAGATAAACCCTGGGATCTAATGAAGTGTGTCCCAGGACATTGTGGGAGGCTAGGGAAGAAATTGCCGGTCCCCTAGCAGAGATATTTGAATCATTGATAATCACGGGTAAGGTTGGAGAGTGGCAAATTTTTGTTTAAAAAGGGCTGCAGGGAAAAGCTTGAGAACTCCAGGCTAGCGAGTCTCATATCTGTAACAGGTAAATTGTTCAAAAGTATTTTGAGAGACAGGATCTACAGGCATTTAAAGACACAAGCCAATTGGGTGGGGGCAGTGAGAAGAAGAAAATAAGCTCTGGGATTTAGCAAGAATCGCTTTTCCAGCCCTCCAGTTCAAAAGCGTTGTACAGTCGAGAAAGTACTTTTGAAATGTGATCACTGTTGCAATGTGAAAAACGTAAGCAACAATATTCATACACCTTTTAAATATAGATTTCAAAGAAGTGTGTGGGGATCAGGGCTGCTGGGGAGGGGTTGGACAGGTTTTGATGTGTATACATGGTCAATGTGTTAACTGAATCATTTCATACAGGATCCTTCCAATCAGCAGGAGAAGCATCTCTCATCTTGTCGAGCTGGGCTGGATTGGAATCTCGGTCCCAGAGGGTTTGAATCTAAGTAAAATATTGATCAGTTCTCAGCAGGAAGAAAATATTTGTAAATGCTTCTGCGCTGAGTTCAATTTGGTAAACTGCAACCTACAGATTAAATAAATAACATGATGTGCTTGTATTAAGTTGCTCATTTGTATGCATTGTTATGGTACCGCATCATCTTTCGCACTGTCCCTTGGCTTTTTATAATGTTCTAGCAAATGCAAATTGGAGGAACAGCAGCAATTGAATTGTGATTTTTCAATCTAACTGTGGCTCGGTCTTTACTATTTCAAAGTGTCCTTAACCAATGTTCTCTTTATTAATAACATCTCCTTACAGCCGGATCTTGGACTGCATTTAGAGACCAACAAAAATCAATATGTTTCATCATTGCACAAAGCCCACATTTTGGATTGGTCACTCACTCCATCCCCTCGCTAGTAATCAAGAGCTGACTGATGCAACAAATAATAGGTTGCTTTATATGTTTGAGAGGCTGGGAGTCTCTTGAACACTGAATGAAGGAGGGATACTGCAAACTTTCTCATTATCGTCTGAAAGACAGTGTTCACTCTCCCCTGTGTGGCCCAGCTGTTTATGAGAATACAAATTCAATAGGAAGTCTGACAACACCAGGTTTAAGTCCAACCGATTTATTTGATATCAAATAAATCGGTTGGACATAAACCTGGTGTTGTCAGACTTCCTACTGTGTTTACCCCAATCCAACGCCAGCATCTCTACGTCATGAATACAAATTCAAGTCAGGGAAATGTTCCAGGGTGGGATGAGAGAGGTGGGAAGAGAACTTATCAAACAAACTCCAACTTGGAGCATAGAATCCTAGATTGTATCTATGGAGGATTATCCTTCCGCAAGAATCTCCTCACACAATATTGGAGGAAGGTAAGCATTGAAAGGCATTACAAGATGCTTTCCAAGTTAGAGGTGAGCCGCACCTATCCTCGCCTTGAATTGGACGAGGGTCTTCCAGAAAAATCAACACGCATAAGGGCCAACAAAAATGCCAGAAAAATCTCAGCAGGTCAGGCTACATCTGCGGGAGAGAATAGAGCCAACATTTCAAGTCTAGGTGACCCTTTGTCAGAGCCGAGAGCAAAGAGATTTGTACTATAAGGCTGTGAGGCAGGAAGTGGAATGGGTCAAAGGGAATGTAAGTGAGGACACAGAAGGCTGAGAAGTGGTCCATTAATTGATCAGAATGCGTGAATGGCGGAGTAGAGGTACAGATTGATAAGGGACTGCCTGAGGAATGTGGCAGTTGCCCTGAAAGGGGCGGGGGAGGGGGTAAGAAGGAGAGTTGGAATGAAAAGTGAAAAAATGGAAGTGAGAAAGAAAACAGTAAAATGGGTGAATGAGATGAAACCAAATGAAATAAAATAAGTGGAAATGAGGTGATGGTGGAGGGAAGAGTTCATGCTCTGAAGCTTGTCGGACTTAGTCCAGAAGGCTGTAAAGTGCCCAATCCGAAGATGAGGTGTTGTTCCTCCAATTTGCATTGGGTTTTGCTAGAAGATTACAAAAGGCCAAGTATAGATGTGTGGACAGGACAGCAAGGTGTTGTGTTGAAGCAACAGGAAGGTCTGGATCCTCCACACAGAAGGGATTCTATGAGTATACTCTTTAGCCTTTTGAGATCTTATCAAAATGTGCCAAACTCTAAAGAGTTATGGAGAGCATTCTTCAAGGGCTACCTAAGATAGCAATTTACTGAGGTGGCATCTTAGTCAGGGGGACTTCAGAATAGGAAGACCTGGTCAGCTTAGAAATAGTCTTGCAGAGATTTTCTACAGTTCGCCTGCAGAGGGAGAAATTGTTTTCCAAATGGCTGAAGAAATCTCTTTAGACTACTGAATAAATGGCAAGAGCAAATTGCACAAGCCTTGTTATATCCAAGCTTTAACGTGGCCTTTTTTAGTTTCCACTTGCTCTAGCAAGGAGGAAGGGACTGGTCTGAAATACCCAGCTGTAGCATTGGGTCAATGTAGATCGTGACCTATGCTCTTTCTATTTTCCTGAGGCACTCCTGAAAAAGTCCTACCCTCATGCCTAGTCAAGACATTCCCAACCCAGTTGACCCGGATCAATCTCTTCCCGTAAGTTTTTGTCCATGTCCCCGTACAAAAAGGAATGAGACCCAATCTGATTGCTATCTATTAGTCACTCCTGCTGCTGCTTTTCTTTATAAAGATTCCCCCAGGTAGGTGGATGGTCTTGCCTTTGTACCTCCCAGCCTCAGGAGTTGGATGCCCGACGGGAGGCGATTATGTGTCTCTTTTTCAATAACAGACTACAGCTTCTGTGACCATCTCCACCTTCAAGGGATGGCCATTTATTAGTAATTCTACCATTACCGGGGCAACTTTCATTGCTGCAATCTGATATAGTTGTGGCATCCCTGTCTCTGGAAAAGGGGATAACTTCATGGTGAGCTCAAATACCAGCCTCAGCTTGTTTCCTACGAGCACGTGTTTTGTCTTTTCCTGAAACTTTGCCGTGGCTGTGTCCTTTGACAGCGCTTGCAATAATTTAATAATGTTTTGCTCAGTTGATTATCTTTCTCTGCTCATTAAATCTTGTCTCTTTGTCATGAGATTGTTCAGTCAAACTCTGCCCAATCTCAGATCCCTCTGCCTTAATCCAGTTCAATTTCTACTCTCACTATGGTTCCTCTCCAAGGTGATCATGAAAGCAAATGGAATGTTGGCCTTTATAGCGAGGGGGATAGAACATAAAAGCAGGGAGGTCTTGCTGCAACTGTACAGGGCACTGGTGAGGCCGCAACTGGAGTACTGTGTGCAGTTTTGGCCGCTGCATTTGCGCAAGGATATATTGGCCTTGGAGGGAGTACAGAGAAGGTTCATCAGGCTGATGCCAGAGATGAGGGGGTTAGCTTATGAGGAGAGATTGAATAGACTGGGTCTGTACTCGTTGGAGTTTAAAAAGCTGAGGGGGGAATCTTCTAGAGACGTATAAGATAATGAAGGGGCTGGATAGGGTAGAGGTAGAGAGATTCTTCCTGCTTAGAAAGGATAGCAGGACTAGAGGGCACAGCCTCAAAATAAGATGGGAGGGGCAGTTTAAATCAGAATTGAGGAGGAACTTCTTCACTCAAAGGATGGTGAATCTCTGGAATTCTCTGCCCATTGAAGTGGTGAAGGCTACCTTGCTGAATATATTTAAGTCACGGGTAGATAGGTTTCTGATTGACAAGGGAATTAAGGGTTATGGGGAGAAAATGAGAAAGTGGAACTGATCCACTTCAGATCAGTCATGATCTTATTGAATAGCGGGACAGGCTAGAGGGGCTGGATGGCCGACTCCTGCTCCTATTTCTTATGTAAGTATAAAAATTCCATTGTTTCAAAGTTGACTTTTAGTTTTACCCTCATCATGACTCTTCTCATTCTCCCTCTCCTTTGTCAAAGCATCTTCTCCAACACATCCTCCCCCTTTATTCTACCTGATCTCCTCTCCCACAACTCTCACTAATCTCTGACTCTGTTCTTGTGCCTGACTAATGGACAGTGACTTTCCTAGGTTTAAACCACAAGATGTTTATAACTACACAAAATAAGAATCCAGCTTGCACTGTTCTCAATGGCTGGTGAGTTTCGAGAAGCCCGATGCTAACTAATTACTGCATTATTAACCTGCAAAGTAAAACATGCGGGATTTTTTACATTAACTATCATTTCATAGAAATAGTTTGTAGTAAAGAACTGTGTTGGACATGGAACACAGCAAGAAGTCTGACAACACCAGGCTTAAGTTCAACCAATTTATTTGATAGTAAACTTGCAAGCTTTCGGGGTTTGCTCATCCATCAGGGGAATGGAGAGTTCTCCATTCTCTCTATTCTATGAACTCTCCATTCACCTGACAAAGTGCAAACCCCGAAAGCATGTGAGTTTACTATCAAATAAATCGCTTGGATTTAAACCTGATGTTGTCAGACTTCTTACTGTGTTTACCCCAGTCCAACGCCGGCATCTCCACATCTTGAATGTGGAACAGCAGATTGCAGTAATGTTAAACTTTCAATACCTTTAATCCTATCATTGCTAATTCTGGAAAGGATTTATAATATTACACAGACCTTTTACAGCCTCAATACATCCTAAATTAATGAAGAATTTCAGAATCCCTACTGTAGAGAACATGTCACCATAACAAAAACCCATAAGCAGCCAGGAGAAAAATGACCAGATCATTTGTTTTAACTGTGATGGTTTAAGTGGTAACTATCAGTCAGCAGAGCTTGTCTGCTCTTTTCTGAAGAGCATGTGGGTCTCAAGAAGAGAGCTGAGTTCTTCATTTTGTACCTTACCTGAAACGTGGCAATGTAAATCTTCCTGAGTGCTGAAATCAATCCAGATTGTACAGTCAGATCTCTGGAGTGGGGTTGGAAAACTGTGACCCAAAGTTCTCTTTCTGAATCAAAGCCAATGCTTTCAATTCCTCTGCTTGTTGTATTGCATTCATCGCAAGTGTTTACCCTGCACTATCCCCCACCCCTCCCTTCCCCTCAGCTCCTATGCCTAATCCCCTTCCCCCTCTGCACCCAGAGGGACAGGGATCAGGAGTCACATTATAACCATCCTGTCTCCTCTAGCCTGGCAGTCTGGAGATGTTGGCGATGGACTGGGGTAAACACAGTGAGAAGTCTGACCACCCCAGGTTAAAGTCCAACTAGTTTATTTGATAGTAATCCCCCAAGCTTTTGGGGTTTGTCCCTTCGTCAGGTGACTCACCTGGGGAAGGGGCAAACCCCGAAAGCTTGTGGGTTTACTATCAGATAAACTGGTTGGACTTTATCCTGGTGTAGTGAGACTTCTTACTGGCAGTCTTGACCAGAGTTCACCTTTTAAAGATGTCTCGCACTTCACACAGTATGGTATTGCCCTCACGGTGCCCTCTGACTGTAGGCGAAAGCTCCTCTGCTGGTGGGGCTACCAAGGGTGATGGGCAGCCAGCCCTGATTGGGTCTCAGGTCTTGGAGAGCGGATGCAGAGGCTGCCGACTTTTAGCTCCCCTTCCTTTAGGTCACGTCAGCACAGAGTTAACAAGGATAGTGTCCGAGCCCAGAAATAGACCCAAACTGCAATTACAATTAAAGGACAACAAATCCCACTCCTCCAAGCCTAAGCTAAAAATGTCAGGAGTGAGAGATTCCACTCAGAATATTGCTAGCTGTTAGGTAACGCCCAACATACATTGGACATTGCGGCAGCAACACTTGTTCGTTAATATAATGAATTATTCTTGCCACGGTGCTGCTTTGTTTTATGACCTTCTCCTATTCATGAAATCTCAAGCAGATTATCCTGCCAGTATGTGTTATCCTTTCTGCCATTTACTGCGGGATTGTAAAACACTGTTTGAAGTTTTTCCTTTTTGTGTATGTAGAAAACTAAAATACACGTTGGAAACTGGGGATCTGCATTGGCGAGTTTTCCCCGGAGCTTAAATTTCCCTCTGCATGCTGTCGGCAGTCAGAGCCCAGAGCTTCGGGAGAGTACAGTCAAAAGGCAAAATGTGCGTCCCACACAACAAAAAAACAAGTCATTTATCGCGGCTCTGGGCCTGATTGATTAGCCCTGTGGTCAGCCAGGGATTGGTTCCCCTTTCAAAGCTGCTTCACAAGGTCAAGATCAAAGAACAAAGAACAGTACTGCACAGGAAACAGGCCCTTCGGCCCTCCAAGCCTGTGCTGCTCATTGGTCCAACTAGACTATTCGTTTGTATCCCTCCATTCCCAGTTTGCTCGCGTGATTATACAGGTAAGTCTTAAACAATCCCAGCGTTCCAGCCAGCAGTGGTGAAGGAATATTTTCAAGTCAGGATGTTGAAGGAATACTTCCAAGTGATAGCGTTCCCAAGAATCTACTGTTGTTGTCCTTCTAGATAGTAGAGTCATAGAAGGAGCTGTCTAAGGGGGTTTGGTGAGTTTTTGAAGTGCATCTTGTAGATGAAACATGTCACTGTCCGTTGGTAGCGGAGGGACTGAATGTTTGTGGAAGGTAAAAATCAGGTTGGCTACTTTGTCTTGGATGGTGTTGAGTTCTTTGAGTATTGCTGGAGCTACAATCATCCAGACAAGTGAAGTGTATTCCATTACATTCCTGAAATGTGTCTTGTAGGTGATGGACAGGCTTAGGGAGTCAGGGGGTGAGTTATTTGCCAGGGAATCCCTAGCCTCTGATCCTCTCTGGCAGCTACAGTATTTATATGGCTGGTCCAGTTCAATTTCTGGTCAAATGGTAACTCCCAAGGTGGGAGATTCAGTGATGGTAAAGCTATTGAATATCAAAGGGGAATGGTTAGATGGAGATGTTAACCCAAGGCCCCATCTGCCCACTTGGGTCAATGTAAAAAGATATCAGGGCACTACTGGGGAAAAGAGTAGGGGAGCTTTTCTTGGTTCCTTGGCCAATAACAATTCTCTCAACCAATGTTGCACAAACAGATTATCTGTTCATTATCTACCTGTGGGAGCTTGCCAGTTAGGGTTTTGTACAACAGTAAATACAGTTCAAACGATTCTCTGCCTCCACCTACCACCCAATTCCCCCAAGACCCTATCCTTTCACCTCCCCACCCCCCATGGCCTGTCGCCATGAACCAGTGGAAGCATCTCCTTGTCCTGCCATTATCAATGGGTTTTCCCATTGAATCCACCCCAAACCACTGGGCAAGGAAACATCTTCATATCCTTCTGAGATTGCAGTGCCCAGAATCGAACACAGTCTTCCGACTAGTGTAAAAGCAGAATTTTATAAACCTTCATCAAAACTTCCCTATTCTGGACCCTCTGCCTTATGAAGCTCAAGATTCTGAATGTCTTTTTAACTGCATTCCCAGCTCACTCTGCTGCCTTCAATCACACGCCACCCCAGGACTTTCTGCTCTTGCACTCCCTATAGAATTGCATCCTTTAGATTGTGTTGCTTTCCTCCTTTTCATTTTGTGTCTCTTCTACTGTTAAGTTTCATCTGCTGTGTGATATGACCTTGTGAGGACGGATAAAGAAAGGGGTTAGCGAGTAAATGTGTAGCGATATGGAGATACAGCCTGGGTGGGATTGTGGTCAGTGCAGAATCAATGGGCCAAATGGCCTCTTTCTGCACTGTAGGGATTCAATGATGATTATTGATGATGATGATAGAGCACAGCACAAACAGGCCCTTCAGCTGACAAGTTGCGCCGATCATACCCATACCTACCAGGCCGTAGAACTATCTGTAACTCCCAATCCCATTAAATCCCATGTACTCATCCAGAAGTCTTTTAAAAGATGCCAGTGAGTTCGCCTCTACCACCACTGACGGCAGCCGATTCCATTCATTCACCATCCTCTGAGTGAAAAACTTACCCCTGACATCTCCTCTGTACCTGCTCCCCAGCACCTTAAACCTGTGTCCTCTCGTAGCGACCATTTCAGCCCTGGGAAATAGCCTCCGAGGATTCACCCTATTTATTCCTCTCAACATCTTATAAACCTCTATCAGGTCGCCTCTCAACCTTCATCTCTCCAGGGAGAACAGACCGAACTCCCTCAACCTATCTTCATAAGGCCTGCCTCCCAATCCAGGCAACATCCTTATAAATCTCCTCTGCACCCTCTCAATAGCTTCCACATCCTTCTTGTAGCGAGGCGACCAGAACTGCGCACAGTACTCCCAAGTGGGGTCTGACAAGGGTCTTATAAAATGATGATGATCCCCTTCCACGACCACTCCAGGTCTGTCTATAATTGTTCTGAACTCAGAGAGAAAGTTGTGTAGTAGTCCCAATATTTTAGATTAGAAAGAATTGGTCAAACCGATTTGCTGAGTTTAAACAAAGAGCAAGACAAACTTATTGAGTCTATTCCTTGCATTCGAAAGAACTAGAGAAGTCACAGCCAGTCCTCTGGACCCACACATCCCAGAGCAGAAGGACAGGTTTGAAGATTTTTATACAGTTGATGAAGATGATAAATCAAAGGAGAATACAGTTAGTTTGCCTTTGGCTAGTCTTGATTCAGTGATCTCTCCTTGCAGTTGTTTTATTCAGTTGTAGCTATTTTGAACAAATTTCCTCATTCTATTCCCAAAAGAGCCTGCTTTGCAGTAGATTTCTCAGCACGGCCTGTATTAATAAGATTGCAGTTTATTGCTATTTTAAATCTAGCCTGAAAAAGAATCAGAAATTGTGTGTTTTTTCTTAGAAAAAAGCATATCTTCATTACACAGACATCTCTTGAAATCAATTACTATTCTCCTCACAGTTCAGAATATTTTGACCCTACATTTCCCAAGCCAAAAGAAACATTTACTCATCTATCTTATCAATACTCATAAGAGTTTTATATGTTTCAATTAAATCACCTCTGAATTTCTTCAACCAAAGGCTGGTGAATCTATAGAATTGGTTGCCACAGTTGGAGGCCAAGTCATTGGGTATATTTAACAGATAGGTTTTTGATTGGTAAGAGGATAAAAAGTTATTGGGAAAAGGCAGGAGAATAGGGTTGAGAAACTTATCAGAGATGATTGAATGGCGGAGCAGACTTGATGGGTCGAATGGCTTAATTCAATCCCTATATCTCTTCTAAACTGCAGAGAATATATGCCTCGTTGACTAAATATCGCTTCACAGAACAATATCCACATTTAGTCCAGGGAATCTTTGTTGAATTCTTAGGGCAAGTAAGTCTTCCATGAGGTAAAGAGACCAAACGGTACACAATAATTCATGGGTAGAATTTTACACTTCCATGTCAAAGAACAAAGAACAAAGAACAAAACAGCACGGGAAACAGGCCCTTCGGCACAACGAGCCCGCGCCGCCACCCCGATGTTCCCATCTCTACCCGTGATCCCTGTCCATGTTTATAGATCAGTGGATTTAAAAACCAAATTTGAGACAATTTAGGGAGAATTTGTTTTGCCAATTAGCCTAAGACCACATCTTTGGGATGTGGGAGGAAACCGGAGCTCCCGGAGAAAACCCACGCAAGCATGGGGAGAATGTGCAAACTCCCACAGACACAGGCCCAAATCCATGTATCTGCACAGCACAGCTATAGTCACTGAGCTGTCGTGTTGCCCATCAAATGGTCCAGGTCAAGCGTACACTAACGACGTGAAGCACTAGGATACTCTCGAAAAATCCAAGAGCAGCCCTCTCACGACCCATCGCGTGTATGCCCCTCGTTAGACAACAATGTGGACCAAAGCACCTGTAGGATAAAAACAAGTACATCAATATCATCATCTATTTACACACTTCCCAGGGACTCCCCAAGGCTCATGATCCCTATTTTAAATCAGTTTTCTATACCCCTCCATTCCTATTCTGTTCATGTGCCCATCTAAGTATTTCTTAAATAACTCCAGAGTGCCTGCCTCCACCACTTTACCTGGCAGCACATTCCATACCCCCACCACCCTCTGTGTGAAAAAACTCCCTCTAGCATCCAAATTATACCTTACCCCCCTCAACCTAAGCCCGTGATCCCTCGTGCTATTTGAGTCCATCCTACGAAAAAGCTTAACCCTGTTTACTCTATCAATCCCCTTCAAAATCTTGTACACCTCTATAAGATCTCCTCTAAGTCTACGTCTTTCTAAGGAAAACAGTCCCAATTTCCCTAATCTCTCCTCATAACTCAGACCTTCCATACCAGGCATAATCCTGGTAAACCTCCTCTGCACTGTCTCCACAGTCTCCACGTCCTTCTGGTAGTAAGGTGACCAGAACTGGACGCAGTATTCCAAATGAGGTCTAACCAACGTTTTATACAACTGCAACATTAAAGGCCAGCTCTTGTACTCTATACTCCTTCCTATAAAGGCTAACATACTATATGCTTTCTTCACAACCTTCTCCACTTGCTCTGCCACTTTCAGAGACTTGTTCACCTGTACCCCCAGGTCCCTCTGCGTTTCTATACTCTTAATAGGTCTACCCTTTATCATATACCTCCCCCCTACATTCTTTCTCCCAAAATGCATCACCTCAAATTTATCAGGATTGAATTCCATCTGCCATCTGTCTGCCCAAGCTACCAGCCTATCTATGTCCTGCTGCATCGCCTGACAATGCTCCTCACTATCCGCAAGTCCAGCCATCTTTTTATCGTCTGCAAACTTGCTGATCACTCCACTTACTCCCTCTTCCAAGTCATTTATATATATTACAAATAGAAGAGGTCCCAGTACCGAGCCCTGCAGCACACCACTAGTGACCGACATCCAGCTAGAGTAACAGCCTTCCACTATTACTCTCTGTCTCCTATTACCAAGCCAGTTACTTATCCATCTAGCTACCTGTCCTTGTATCCCATTTGCCTTGACCTTCTCGACTAACCTCCCATGAGGGACTTTGTCAAACGTCTTACTAAAATCCAAATAGACAACATCAACGGCTCGCCCTTCATCCACTGATTTCGTCACCTCCTCAAAAAATTCTACCAGATTTGTAAGGCACGACCTCCCCTTAACAAATCCATGCTGCGTATCCCTAATCAGATCGCAATGCTCTAAGTGCCTATACATCCTATCTCTAAGAATCCCTCCAACAGCTTCCCTACCACTGATGTCAAACTCACTGGCCTATAATTTCCAGGGTTATCCCTACTACCCTTTTTAAACAACGGTACAACATTAGCAATTCTCCAGTCCTCTGGGACCTCACCTGTGTCCAAGGAAGAGACAAAGATTTGTGTCAGAGGCCCAGCAATTTCACTTCGCACCTCTCTAAGCAGTCTGGGATAAATGCCATCAGGCCCAGGAGATTTATCCGTTTTAATGCTACCTAGAAGCTCTAACACTTCTTCCCTCAGCATGGATATTTCCCTCAACTGGTCCACAGCTCCCTCAGAGACAGGAGCTGTCAACAAGCCCTTCTCCTTCGTGAATACCGACGCAAAGTATTCATTCAGGATCTCCGCCATTCCCTCGGGATCTAAGCACAGTTCCCCTCCTCTGTCCCTAAGAGGTCCGATTTTTCCTCTAACCACCCTTTTAATCCTAACATAGGAGTAAAAAGCCTTTGGATTTTCCTTAATCCTATCTGCCAAAATCATTTCATGCCCCCTTTTTGCCCTTCTAACTCCCTGTTTGAGCTCCCTGCTACTCTCTCTATATTCCTTCAATGCTGTCTCCGTTCCCAGCTGCTTCGACCTATCATACGCTTCTCTTTTCTTCCTAACCAAGTCCTCAATATCCCTAGTAATCCACGGCTCTCTAATCCTACCTTTCCCATCTTTCCTCTTGGCCGGCACATACTTATCTTGTAACATTTTCAGTATTCCCTTGAAAGAGTCCCACATCCCTAGCGTGGACTTACCCTCAAAAAACCGTTCCCGATCAGTTTCCCTAAGTTCCTGTCGTTAGGTAAGAAAATGTAATGAACCATTCAGAAGCCTACTATTCCCCTTTGTTTTATCATCTTCATCAACTGGATAAAAATCTTCGAACCTACTATGTGTGGGCCCCGAAGACTGGTTGTGATTTCTCTAGCTCTTTCTGATGTGAGAAATAGACTCAATAAGTTTGTCTTGCTCTTTGTTTAAATTCAGCAAACCGGTTTGACCAATTCTTTCTAATCTAAAGGTGTAAAATACTGGGACTACTACACAATTTCTCTCTGAGTTCAGAATGATTACAGACAGACCTGGAGTGGTAGTGGAGTCATCAACATCGATAATCATCATCGAATCCTGAGGAGAACGTGCAAACTCCACACCGACAGTGACCCGAGCTGGGAATCGAACACAGGACTCTGGAACTGTGAACCAGTAATGTTGTTGATGGGGCAATGTCTGTGGGGGCCAGGTGAGGCATTATCTGATCCGGGAAGGATGTGGCAGGGAGCCGCATTCTATCTTTTTTTTCTGTGCATGTACATTTGGGGGCGCTGAATGAATTTGTGGGGTTTTGCACACATTAAGCCCCACCACAGGCTTATGCAGTGCGATTCAGAATCGCTGATATTTTTTCAGGCAGACTGTATATGGGGAGCACTGGAAAATGGCTCTCAAAGTCAGATGTGAAACACTCCCAGATTCAAGTCTGCCCAGTACTTAGAATCAAAGTGATAAAATAAGGCCCATTGTATTTACACTGGCCATCAAGCATTTATCTTGTGCATGGCATAGTAGCACAGTGGGTTAGCACTGCTACTTCACAGCTCCAGGGTCCTGGGTTCGATTCCTGGCTCAGGTCACTGTCTGCGTGAGTTTGCACATTCTCCTCATGTCTGCATGGGTTTTCTCTGGATACTCCAGTTTCCTCCCATAGTCCAAAGATGTGTAGTTTAGGTTGATTGGCCATGCTAAGAAATTGTCCCTTAGTGTCCAGGGATGCGTAGGTTAGAGGGAAGAGTGGGTATAATATATGGGGTAGGGGCCTGGGTGGGATTGTGTTCAGCACAGTCCTGATGGGCTGAAGGGCCTCTTTCTGCACTGTAGGGTTCTATGATTCTATCTATTCTGGTCCCATATTCCAGCATTTGGTCTGTAGCCTTGTCTGCTATGGCGCTTCAAGTGTTTGTGTAAACACTCCTTAATTGTTGTGAAGCTTTCTACCTCTACCACCCTGTTAGGGAGTGAGTTACAGATCCTTATCACCCTCTGGGTAAAAAAGCATTTCCTCGAATCTCGAGTTGTAAATCTTTTGCCCCTTACCCTAAATCGCTGGAAACTAATCACCGACTCCTCAACTAAGAGGAGAAATTTCTTTCTATCTGCAAATCTAATGGATTGGTTAAACACTATTCCCCTTTTATAAATCAGTTTGGATCTTGTCAAATCATGTTATGATTTTCGAAGTGCCCTGCTAATACATCCTGAATGATAGGTTCCTGCACTTTGTCTACTTCTGATGTTAAGCTAACTGGTCTAAAATTTCTCCTTTCTATTTTCCTGCTTTCTTAAACAATAGAGTAACAAATTTGAATCAGCAAAGGTTAAGGGGGGGAGGAAACAGGATGCAATCAGATCATGATGTGGAGATGCCGGTGTTGGACTGAGGTGGGCACAGTAACCTGGGATTGTGAGACATCTTACTACAAGTAGATCAACCACGGTCTTATCAAAGGATGAAGCAGGTTTGAGGGGTCGAATTTTTGTGTTTCTGCACACTAATACTGTCTCCATATCCTTGAGAATTGTCCAAGAATCTAAGGAATTCTGGAAGGTCAATCTAATATTGACATAGCCTTCAATATACATGTAGATTGTGCTCCAATCAGTGAAGAACTGTACGTGAGATATCCGTTCATCAATAAGGATCTCCTCACTGAATCTGTCAATGCTGTAGCCACAAAGTTGTAACCCCGAACAGGATGAGGATGACATTGCCAATGACTGTGCAGCTGACCGAGATTATGAAGATTTATTCAACTAGCTGCCTCCAGCTGAATACGTTTGCAACACCTCTCTGTTTCCCACTGACTATTGCATAAGGGAGGTCACTGAGCCTTTTATTAAAAGGCAGCTAATGACTTTTCATTATCTCCTTCCAGAAACAAGCAGGCAAAGTCAGCATGCAGCTTTGTATAAATGCACAAATCCCAAGATGTAAGGAGGCTGTAGTCGCTATGAGCAACAAGGAGGCTGCATATTAAACAGCACTAAAGCACGTTTACAATAACTTGGATGGTGTCCAGAACATAATGCATTGTGATGTGTGATTAACTGGTGTTTATCGATTACAATACCTGGCTGAGAGCCCAGACAACCATTATTTTTGTTGAAGCAACTGTGTCCCAATAAGACATTGTTGATTGGCAGATCAGGCTTTCTGACCTCTGCTGTCAATTTCACAATGTCCCTCTACACACTGTTAAGTGGTTTCAAGGGCTTGCGGTTTTTCATATTGATACTTTAAAGAACAACAACAAAGGACAAAGAGCAACACAGCACGGGAAACAGGCCCTTCGGCCCAACGAGCCCGCGCCACCGTCCTAACGTCTTAATGACATATCCATGACTTTAGGCTATGCCTATTGTGTAAGATTCCCATATAGGGACCAATATAGGGACAATTTGTTACCCAATCAGCCTAAGAGCACATTTTTGGGATGTGGGAGGAGACCGGAGCACCCGGAGGAAACCCACGCAACCACGGGGAGAACGTGCAAACTCCCGCAGACACAGGCCCAAATCCATGTGTCAGCACAGCAACAGCGATAGTCTCTGAGCTGTCATGTTGCCCTGGATGATTGACAATTTTATTGCCTTTTGGTGAAATGACTTTTTAACATTATGAATGATTTTTTTACAGTTATTGTTATACACATTACTGTCACTATAGTGTTCATTGGTTATATGTTCAATACCTTAGCTTGGTATGATGGGTTATGAGGGTTGGGTGAAAGGGTACAGCTTGGCAATGTGAACATGAGGGGCCATGGGGGTTGGATGTCAGGATGTAGCTTGGCACAGAGGTGCACCTTTTGAAATTACCTTTTATAACACTCCCTCAGTCAGGACTCAATCAGTATTGACCAGAACACCAGCCTAGAGGTTTTACCCAACTTTCTCTGGTATCACTTGAACCAACAACCTTCTGAATGAAAAGTGATGATGCGACCAATTAAGCACAGTTTTCCCCTTACCTTCACATCTTTAGAAATTGAATTATTTGGGCAAGACAATGTTTCAGATTTTCAGAAATGTGCAACATCTGACTTCAGAAATATGTTATTTCCATGGATGCATTGGGTGTGAATGTGGCACATTGAATAAAATGAGTGTATTGGTAGCATGGTTTTCATTTCCAATAATGAAAGACAGACAAGAAAATGTGTTTAGCTAAAGGACACGGTCATTTATTAAACAGAACTGGAGGCAGTGTTGCAGACGAAGAATTTATTTATTGACTTCAACTGCTGGGACAGAATGCAGCGCTCTGTTGCACTGACATTTTACCAAATCCCAGGAATCGGCTGCAACATCACAGATTCCTCAACATCTGCAACCTCATTAAATCCGTACGCATCCACAGGTCACCTGACCTGTAGGGAATTGTCTGAAAGATGAGCGAGCCTCACAGCTGTGGGATTTAATAGGAATTGCCTGGAGGAGTTACATTTGCATAAACACACAGGAGGTGAAAAAAAAATTACGGGATTAAAAATAAAACACCAGCGGTCCTTGTGACTGAAACTGATCGCTGGGTTTGGTATGAGAAGCAATTGGAAAGAAAATTAGATGTGAATCCTCTTTACTGTAATAAAAACAAATTGATATCTGCTAAATTAAATGGCAAACATTTGGGCTCCTTTCATTAGTTCTGATGGGTCCTTTTTCAGCTGTGATTCATTTAACAATTCTGGGGTTATAAATGTTACTCACTAATGGTTTCCAGCTCACATGGAGAAACATCAACCGGCTAAATATTGGTGCCGGTGGGGCACAGTGCCAGGATACCTGATTGGCAGTGCCCAAGGACGGTAAGTCGTTGGTTTATTGATGTGTCTGTACACAGGGAAAGGAGGGAGGGTCAAAATGTAACTAACATAACCCTCAGACCAGGACTAACCTTGCCCCTTGTGCCTCATGCCCAGCATTAACTTCATGTCCCGTATCCTCAGCATTTTTAAACCCTCAGTTCGGCTCCCTGACAAAAATCTCTCCACCCCTAGTTTTGACATTTTTAATTGACCTGTTGCTAGCTGCTCTCGATGGAGTGAGTTCCAATTCTTTGCAACCCCTTGTGCGAAGAAATGCTTTCTGACATCGCTTCCAAAAGGTTTGAGCTACAGTTTTCAAGTTATGCCTTCTGGTTCTAGACTGTCCCATCTTTCTTGTCTTTCCGATTTTTCCCACGTAGACTGGGTCTGTACTCGTTGGAGTTTAGAAGGCTGAGGGGGGGATCTTATAGAGACATACAAGATAATGAAGGGGATAGATAGGGTAGAGATAGAGAGATTCTTCCCACTTAGAAAGGAAACCAGAACTAAAGGGCACAGCCTCAAAATAAGGGAAGGACAGTTTAGATCGGAGTTGAGGAGGAACTTCTTCACTCAAAAGGTGCTGAATCTCTGGAATTCTCTGCCCATTGAAGTGGTGGAGGCTCCCTCACTGAATATATTTAAGTCATGGGTAGATAGATTTCTGATAGACAAGGGAATTAAGGGGAGGAAGCAGGAAAGTGGAACTGATCCACTTCAGATCCGCCATGATCTTATTGAATGGCAGGGCAGGCTCGAGGGGCTGGATGGTCGACTCCTGCTCCTATTTAGAACATAGAACATTACAGCACAGAACAGGCCCTTCGGCCTTCGATGTTGTGCCGACCAAAATAAAAAGCAATGCCCCTCCAAACTAAACCATTCCCTTCTCTTCCATATACTTATCAATTAACCTCTTAAACGCCACCAAACTTGGCGCATCTACAACAGCTGCAGGCAGGGCATTCCACTCCCTAATCACTCTTTGAGTAAAGAACCTACCTCTGATATCCGTCCTATAACTCATACCCCTTAATTTAAAGCTGTGTCCCCTCGTGCTAGCTTTCTCCATCCTAGGAAAAAGGCTATCACTGTCCACCCTATCTAAACCTCTAATCATCTTATATGTTTCAATAAG
The DNA here is from genome assembly GCA_024679065.1 of Sphyrna mokarran. Taxonomy (NCBI): domain Eukaryota; kingdom Metazoa; phylum Chordata; class Chondrichthyes; order Carcharhiniformes; family Carcharhinidae; genus Sphyrna; species Sphyrna mokarran. The sequence goes on from JAGIQG010000026.1 coordinate 38,153,357, forward strand.
GTCCCCTCTTAGCCGCCTCCTTTCTAACGAAAACAACCTCAAATCCTTCAACCTCTCTTCATAGGACCTGCCCTCCATACCAGGCAACATCCTGGTAAACCTCCTCTGTACCCTCTCCAATGCCTCCACATCTTTCTTATAATGTGGCGACCAGAACTGCACACAATACTCCAAGTGCGGCCGCACTAGAGTTTTGTACAGTTGCAACATGATGCTGCGGCTCCTAAATTCAATCCCCCTACCAATAAAAGCTAAGACTCCATATGCCTTCTTAACAACTTTATCCACTTGACTGCCTACTTTCAGGGATCTATTGACACATACACCAAGATCCTTCTGTTCCTCAACACTATTAAGAGCCCTACCATTAGCCCTATACTCTACACATTTATTGTTCCTGCCAAAGTGCATTACCTCACACTTTTCCACATTAAACTCCATTTGCTATTTCTTATGTTCTAGTAAATGCCCTTGTCGTCTTCAACACCTAGGGGATGTTCAAATGGGAACAATTGCCATAGCATTGCGGGTTTCTTTATTTTTAATTCCGAGGGTGTGGGGTCAGATTTTACTACTCCATCAACAACTGAGGGACTTCCTGGGCTGCTCCAGAGGGTAGCAAAGGATCAGTCACATTGGTGTGAGTCTGGAATCACTTGAGGGCCTGGCCAGAGTAAGGAGTTTCCTACAGAAACTCAGCACACATGGAGCAGTTGAACCAGGAACACTCCTTGTCACAATGGATGTCTCGGCGCTCTACGCCAACATCCCCCACGACGATGGTATTGCTGCAACTGCCTCAGTACTCAATGCCAACAATTGTCAGTTTCCGGATGCAATTTCACAACTCATCCGCTTCATCTTGGACCACAATGTCTTCACCTTCAACAATCAGCTTTTCATCCAGACACACAGAACAGCCATGGGGACCAAATTTGCACCTCAGTATGCCAACATCTTCATGCACAGGTTCGAACAAGACTTCTTCACCACACAAGATCTTCAACCAAGGTTACATACTAGATACATTGATGATATCTTTTTCCTTTGGACTCATGGTGAACAATCATTGAAACAACTGTATGATGATATCAACAAGTTCCATCCCACCATCAGACTCACCATGAACTATTCTCCAGAATCAGTTGCATTCTTGGACACACGCATCTCCATCAAGGACGGTCACCTCAGCACCTCACTGTACCGAAAACCGACAGACAACCTCACAATGCTCCACTTCTCCAGCTTCCGCCCTAGACACGTTAAAGAAGCCATTCCCTATGGACAAGCCCTCCGTATACACAGAATTTGCTCAGATGAGGAGGATCATGACAGACACCTCCAGACACTGAAGGATGCCCTCGTGAGAACAGGATATGGCGCTTGACTCATCGAACGACAGTTCCGACGTGCCACAATGATAAACCGCACTGACTTCCTCAGAAGACGAACACGGGACACGGTGGACAGAGTACCCTTTGTTGTCCAGTACTTCCCTGGAGCGAAGAAGCCACGACATCTTCTCTGGAGTCTTCAACATATCATTGATGACGATGAACATCTCGCTAGGGCCATCCCCATCCCCCCACTTCTTGCTTTCAGACAACCGCACAACCTTAAACAGATCATTGTTCGCAGCAAACTACCCAACCTTCAGGAGAACAGGGACCACAATACCACACAACCCTGCCACAGCAACCTCTGCAAGACATGCCAGATCATAGACATGGACGACATCATCAAACGTGAAGATACCATTCACCAGATACACGGTACATACTCTTGCAACTCGGCCAACGTTGTCTACCTAATACGTTGCAAGAAAGGATGTCCCGAAGCATGGTACATTGGGGAGACCATGCAGACACTACGACAGCGGATGAATGAGCATCGCTCAACAATCACCAGGCAAAACAGTTTCCTTCCTGTGGGCGAACACTTCAGCAGTCATGGGCATTCGGCCTCCGACCTGCGGGTAAATGTTCTTCAAGGGGGCCTTCATGATACACGACAGCGCAGAGTCGCTGAGCAGAGACTGATAGCCAAGTTCCGCACACATGAGGACGGTCTTAACAGGGATCTTGGCTTCATGTCACACTATCTGTAACCCCGTAACTTGCCTGGATTAGCAAAAAACCTCACTTACTGTGCTGTCTGGAGAAAATACACAATTCTCTAACCAATGCTCAGGATTCCCTTCACACACATTGTTAGCCACTTTAACACTTAAATAGCAGGTTAGATGTAAGGATTCGCATTCTAATCAGCAATCTGTGACTGTCTGTGTTGATATGTGTGCGATTGCAGACCAGAACACTGCATTTGCCTGACAAAGGCACAAGAGTGTCGAAAGCTCGCAAATTTACTATCAAATAAATCGGTTGGATTTAAAATTGGTGTTGCTAAATTCTTACAGAGTAAGGAAAGCAGGATGTGTTTCTTGAAGGGCATTGATGAACCAGATGGGATTGTTTCTGAACTAACTGATACCTTTGTGGGCAATTCCACTGCTGTGACTTTCAGATATTTAAAAAAATCTATTCAGACACATCACAGTGGGACTTGAACTTTAATTCTTTGTGTTACTCTTCTCTCTTTAGGCAGTCCCCCAGGATCGAGGATAACTTGCTTCCACTCCGGTTCAATGGGTTCTGATCTGGTTGAGAAGCCATTGTTACTGTTAATTTGTCTCTGAAGACATTGGATATCCTTACTCCAGTAAACTGCAGGCAAAGGTCTTTCCTGATGAGTACTCTTATTTACATAATTGACTATATACAAGAGTACAGAACATTGGAACAGAGCCCCTGCTCCTCTCTTGGTTTTTCTCCATCTGAGTCAAAGCATCATGATGTGGAGATGCCAGTGTTGGACTGGGGTAAACACAGTGTGTTTCAACCAACCTGGTGTGGTCAAACTTCTTACTGCGTCAAATCATCATGACATAGCTTCTTACACACATGCCCAGTAGCTGTTATTAGAGTTAACCCTTTATAAGTCTAACATACAATCCCCAAATTCTGCCCAATGTGGAGCCGATGGTGCTTGGAGGTCGGGTCCCCCTGATCCTTGATTTCGTCTCTTGACCTTTTCAGATGAAGCCTCTCATGCTCAGTGTCTACCTCAATGTGTCTTTTGGCCAGTCACAAACCAAGATTTCCCATGAGCCAATGGGTGTGTTTGACCTCTTCACGGATGCTTAGAGGATATCTTGGGAGTCTCCTGCCATGACCAAGTTCTAAGTAGATCAGTTGCAAGGGAGTCTAATGTGAACCATATGTCTTACCCAACAGAGGGGGTTTTTTAGTGACTAATGTCTTGACTCTGAGCAAGTTGGCTTCGTTTAAAAAAAACGCTACAATTGGCACCACCTTTCGATTTGGAGGAACTTGCAAAGGCACCACAGGTGGTACTTCTCCAGCGCTTTGAGCTGCCTACTGTGTGTTGTCCATATTCCCGAAGCTCATAGGATCATGGGAATGACCGCTGCTTGGTAACTGTGACCTTATTCTTGGGTTTGAGATCCTAGTCCTCAAATACTCTGTTCCTCATTCCGTTGGCTGAATGTTGAGCTGAAACACTAGAGACAAGAGTGAATTCCATTAGATACATCATCAACAGGAAACTCCTACAATAGAACATAGAACATAGAACATTACAGCACAGAACAGGCCCTTCGGCCTTCGATGTTGTGCCGACCAAAATAAAAAGCAATGCCCCTCCAAACTAAACCATTTCCTTCTCTTCCATATACTTATCAACTAACCTCTTAAACGCCACCAAACTTGGCGCATCTACAACAGCTGCAGGCAGGGCATTCCACTCCCTAATCACTCTTTGAGTAAAGAACCTACCTCTGATATCCGTCCTATAACTCATACCCCTTAATTTAAAGCTGTGTAAAATGTGGAAAATGTTCCATATTTTCCAGGATCTCGCTGTTGATCTTCATTGACCAGGGACGGGGAGAGAGATTTTCTGTGGGTGCTCCTTGGCAGAAGACCTTCAGTTCCTCAGCATTTAGTGAAAGGCTCATTTTGACATCTGCTTCAGAGAAGGCATTGAAAATGTATAATCATGATTTGTTTCAAAGGGTCAGAATCAATTCTTAAACAATGTATAAACTGGAGGAGAAGTCATTTCAGTGCATTGAGGGATTTTATCCCAGTAAATTAAGACCGGATAGTTCAAGTACAATTCTACAAATGGGTAAGGGAAATCCACCAAAATTGCATCTCTCTGAGTGTCGGGGAAGTTAGAGAGTAGGATGACGCAGAAAAGGACAGAATATCACACGTTATCAGCTTGATAATATATGGGAAAAACAAGCTGAATACAAACATTGCAGAGAAATAAAATAGTAAATAGTAAAGAGGACAAAGAGTGAGTGTAAAAATAGATTAAGGTATCGGTGAATCTAAAGGTATTTTATATTAATGATAAAAACATTCTCAAAACAGCATTGAAAAGAATCGGAACCAGAGTGCAGAGTTATTAGTGGAGGCAGAAGGCTGCTGTAGTAAACCGGTGTTTACCAATAGTGGGGACTTTACCAAAGCTAAATAACCAATGAGAATGCTGGGATAATAGATGATATGATAACAAAGAAAGTGGAGACGTTGAAATGGTTCACTCTTACTCCAATTCAGGGTCATGGGGAGTCAGAGCCTACCAACACAGACATGAGGTGCTAGGAAGTGTACATCCAGAATGGGACACCAGTCCATTATAGAGTGCACACTCACAAACCTAGCGGTAATTTAGCATGGCCAATCTGCATGTCTTTGGATTATGCAGGAAAACCAGAGCACCTGGAGGAAGCCCATGCGGATGTGGATAGAATGTGCGAACTCCACACAGACAGTGACTCAAGGCTGGAATTGTGCCCGGGTCTCTGGCACTGTGATGCAGCAGTGTTAACCATCGTGCTAGTCATCTGCCATCTTTCTGTCACAGGTTTGTATGATCCAATTAACTGATAAACCGCAGCAAACTAGCATTAAAACTATTGGAGGAGTGTTCAAAACTTTCCACTTCATTTCACACTCTCTCACACACACACACATTCTCCCTCACACATATACACTCACACTCTCACACACACACAACTCATATATTTACACACGCACACACACACATACACACACACACACGCACACAGTCTCACACACAAACTCTCACACACTCACATGCTGACAGACACATACACACACACATACATTCTCCCTCACATGTACACACTCACACACACACAACTCATAGACTTACACACACAGATACACACAGTCACACTCACACTCACACACACACACACACATTCACACACACACTCATACACTCACACTCACAGTCTCACACACAAACTCTCACACACTCACATGCTGACAGACACATACACATTCTCCCTCACATGTACACTCACACACACACAACTCATAGACTTACACACACAGATACACACAGTCACACTCACACTCACACACACACACACATTCACACACACACTCATACACTGACACACAGTCTCACACACACAAACTCACACACACACACTCAGACACACACACACTCACATTCTCCCTCACACGAACACACTCACACTCTCACACACACACAACTCATATTTACACACGCACACACACACTCATACACTCACACTCACAGTCTCACACACAAACTTTCACACACTCACATGCTGACAGACACACACACTCAAACACACACTTACACAAGCTCACAGACACAGACACACACACACACAAATACACATACTCTCACACAACACAATATCTCACAAACATTATCACATAAAGTTCCACACACACACATAATATCCCACATACACGTGCATTCACACACACAAACACAATATCTCACCTATATTCACTCTCACATACACACATATGCACACACATATGCTAAAGGATAGAAAGAAAAGGGAGTTTCACAATTATGGATAATTACAATACAAGAACTACAGGAATGAATATTACACACACAATTAAAACTGAAAAATGCTGGAAAATCTCAGCAGGTTTGATAGCATCTATGAGAGAGGAGAGCCAAATGAATATTAATTCATATAATTTCCAGAGACAAAGTCCAATGAGAAATTCTTTCACATAGGAGTTCAACTGCAGCGAACTGAAGACTGGAGTTGTTGAATTTGCTTCTGTAGTTGATGCTGAAACCGCAGGAAGTAATAGATACACAGAGACTGAGTTGGTTACACAGGCAATGAGAAGAGACCTGTGTGAGAAAGAGGTAGTCGTTCTGCTAGGAAGGTTGCTTCTCGGTTGTTCACCAGTTACGTGAGAAACAACAGGTGCTTTTGTGTCTAAATGAATGTTCAAATGTCAAAAAAAGCTGGTCACGTGACATGGCCAAGTAATGGTTAATTGTGGTTTAACAATCAGTTTCTGTGCAACTGGCTACAATTCCACTGTTTCTCCTTAAATGAGAGACAAAATATTTACTGGCATCTCTTCCAGTACAACCTCCCTCTTTTGTAATAATCCTGCTTTGGGTTGATGGTTTGTCTGCTCTTCCTTGGCTTTTAAAGAACCCATAGAATCCCTACAGTACAGAAGGAGGCCATTTGCTCTATTGAGTCTACACTGGCAATAGTCCCCACCTAAACTATATCCCCATAAATGCACGTATTTATCCTGCCACTCTCCATGTCACTAACGGTCAATTTAGCATGATCAGTCTACCTAACCTGCACATCTTTGGACTGTGGGAGGAAATCAGAGGACCTGGAGGGAACCCACGCAGACACGGGGAGAATGTGCAAACTCCGCACAAATAGTGACCCAAACTGGGAATTTTGTTGATTACAAGGGGTTGTACAATGTGGTGTGAGATTCCACAGGCTGACGGAGGAGGATCTCTTTGTTCTTGTGTGTCCTGGTGGGAAGCCCCTAGAAACAGGGGCCATCCCTTTGGCCATTTGACTTATTAAATAAGACAACACCAGGTTTAAGTCCAACCAGATTTAAGATCATAAAAAGGACACAAAAACTCAATTTACATTTTATGATTAGAACTCCCAGCCACCTGACGAAGGGACAGGCTGTCCCGAAAGCTTGCGGCTTTTGCTACAAATAAACCTGTTTGGACTTCAAACTGGGGATTTCTTTCTGTTTTACCCCCTAGTCCAACACTGGGCATCTCCACATTTCACTTACGGCAGCCGTCCTCTGTGGTTAATCAGAAAACCCATTTTAAAAAGTAGCAGTAAGAGCAAAGATTCAGTGTTGGATTCTTTTTTCATGTTGTAGGAACTCAGTAAATGATGCTGATTTGGTTTATGCATTTGCAAGGCTGTTAGAACAGAAGTGAAAGCTGAAAAACTAAAAACCAGAAAACCACCGAAAAAACATGATCTCATCAGAACGTGCAATTACATACGTGAATAAATGGTTGTATTTAAGTATGTTTTCACCCCTTCCAGCCACCCACAGGAGCCAAGCAGCCGCGTGGATCCCCTGTTACAATTTTGAGCTAATTAATCCCATGCAGCCTGCATTCAAATCCCACCATTTCAGTCTGAGAGTTTTACATTGTGCTCACAAAATTCTGGAAATAACTTTCCTGCCTCAGTTAAAGTGACTGTGAAGGAACCCCCAAAGGAGTCACTGATATTCCTGACGGAAGGAGAGCTGCCACCCTTATCCACATTGACCTGGAGGGGTGATTGACTCATCACTGCCCTCTGGAGTGGTCATCTTCGTAAGCCGCTCAGTCGCATCAAAATTTCTATCCCAGAAAAAGACCTATTCCCTGTCCTTCCCCAACCCCCTCCCTCACTCTACCTCCCCCCACTACCTTCTCGGGGCTAGGACTGCCACCCTCGCCTGCAACAGCCAAGATAGGCTTTTTCTAAACCATTGTAATTGTGTTGTTGCAGCCTTACACAGCATGCACATTCTCACTGACTGGTTAACGCTGACTGCCGATATCCTTTTCCCCCCTTTCCTGCCACCGCCTCCCTCCCACATCCCCCTCCTGCCCATCTAGTTACCGAATTTCTTTGCAATTCAACAGTGTACAAAGCATCATATTCTGCGGCAGCTTTGAATACAGCTGTGATGTTTTCAATCCCCCCCCCCACACACACACTTTATTAATGAGTGTGGAGTCGAGCAGAGGTCCCCATGAGACTCCACTCGCTGCTGCACAAGCAATGCTCATTTATCACTTGTCTTGTGCTGTGTAGTCAATTATCAGTTCAATCGCTGACTGTAAAAGCCAGTGTGTAAGACAGTACCAATAACAGAGCACGTTCTGTTTCATCTTAATAACAGTGCTGCTTTGCTTTAGTCCGCAGTTGGAAATCTATGAAAAACGTATAATTTTTCTCCTCTTTATATCCAAACACTCCCTTTCTGAATACAAGCGAGAATCCCCACACATTGTGAAACAATATAATTATAGAAAATGCTGGAGAATCTCAGCAGGGCTGACAGCATCTGTGGAGAGAGAATAAAGCCAACATTTCAAGTCAGCTCCGTTTGAGCTCTGGCAGAATCATCTTGACTCGAAATGTTGGCTCTGTTCTCTCTCCACAGATGCTGTCAGATTTGCTGAGCTTTTCCAATTTTTGTTTTACATTCCAGCATCTGCAGTATTTCGCCTTTATGATAGTATTATGTTAGTTTTGGAAAGTCGCTCCCAGGTCTTGCTGTCAAGGATGGCAATTCTTGACCTGAGAAGGGGATGAGAATTTTTCTGGAATAGCGGTTTGGATATAACTGAGTGAGTTAGTGATCAAAGCCCTGAAGAAGATGGTTACAAATTAACTCTACCTTTAGATCAACACAGGTTGAACTCAGAGCAATTCTCCTACTGCTCCCCACTCAGGTACAAACTGGATTCCAGGTGAGATGAAGTGCCCTCTATTCTGCCTCAGCAGAATGCTTTAATCCAAATCTCACTAGAATTTTCATCCGTGACATTTTCAACTGCACCATCCCCCCCAAGTCCCTTTTCCTGAGCAGAGTTGTCAAAGTAGATTTCCCTAATCTCTCTACCTTGGTGTTGGGTGGGGAGGAGGTAAGTGAGGCTGGTTGGCAGAAATGGCCTCTCCTCTCTCTTTGGTCTGGTGTGATGAGCATGCCTCATAATACACGCCATACCCTTATTCACTCACCAGGAAATCTTAGGGCAACGTGGAAGGGACAGGGGCTGGCAAAACAGGCCAGTTGCCTGTATTTTCTGACCTTTGCACCTCGGGATGGTGGCCAGGGAAATGTTTAAAAGGAAATTGACCAGGCTGATTCATCAATCGAGGGATTGAGTTTAAGAATCGGGAGGTAATGTTGCAGCTTTATAAGACCCTAGTCAGAGCTGTCTTGGAATAATGTGCTCAGTTCTGGTCACCTCATTACAGGAAAGATGTGGAAGCTATTGAAAGGGTGCAGAGGAGATTTGCAATGATGTTGCCTGGATTGGGTGGTATGCCTCATGAGGATAGGTTGAGGGAGCTTGGTCTTTTCTCCTTAGAGAGATGAAGGATGAGAGGTGACCTGATAGAGGTGTATAAGATGTTGAGAGGTATTGATCAGGTGAATTCTCAGAGGCTTTTTCCAAGGACTGGATCGGTTGTTACAAGAGGATACAGATTTAAGGTTCTGGGGAGTAGGTACAGAGGAAATTTCAGGGGTAAGTTTTTCACTCAGAGAGTGGTGGGTGAGTGGAATTGGCTGCCGTCGGTGGTGGTCGAGGCAAATTCAATAGGGTCTTTTAAGAGACTTCTGGATGAGTACATGGGACTTAATAGGATTGAGGGTTATAGATAAGCCTAGTAGGTATGGATATCATCGGCGCAACTTGTGGGCTGAAGGGCCTGTTTGTTCTGTAGTTTTTCTATGTTATACTGAATGAATATCTTGAAGCAAATTACCAAGTAATGGTTCATACTTGGCTGTGAGCCGGAAATTTGTGGCTTCGCACATTCACACAGGTGACCAAGAGGATTTGAGTAAGTGACAACGGTGGGTATTTCAGCGGGCATTCTGTCAACCCAGTTGATCAGCTTTGAATTAATCTGTCACACCCATCAGAAACTGTGTCACTTTTGAACTCATTTCTCCAAGGAGAAGAAAAGAAGGATCAACTTGCCATTATGGGCAAAATCTAAACTCACATCCTACAGTTAGAAGATAATTCTCCCTCCCTCGCCCTATCTTGGCCTTGATTTTCTGCCTTTCCTCTATAGCAGTCCAAGGATAGAGTGTGACCTTTCCAAATCTACTTTCTGTACTTCTGCAGTGTTAGAGATATCCCAGGGTCAGCCAGAGTGACACACAATCACAGATCTCCACAGGATTGAGGTCTACAGCACGTTCAAATTGCTTTCACTCAGCTAGTATGTGGTCAGCCTGTGGTTGACCCTCACCCAATATTGCTTTAGAATTTTAAACTGAATAAGTACACTGATATTCTGCAGACAGAATATTCGGCAAATAACAACAAGAGATAACTAGATATCCGAGAGATTCGCCCTGAATGAACAATTATGTTCAAAGATGAAATGAAAGCAACACAGAGACATGGTTGCAGAGTGATCACACCTGGGAGTTAAATATCCAGGGGTATCAGACTAGTCAGAAGGGCAGACAAGAAGTTAAGGCAAGTGGTATAGCTCTGATATTTAAGGATGTTTAGATGCCATGGAGAAAAAGCTTTAATACATTTAGGTTTAAATCAGAAATAGTCAGGAGAAAAACTCACAGATAAGCGTAATCTTGGCTCTTTGCTCTGTAACTGGATCCTGAACTTGCGAACCCATAAACTACAATCAGTAAGGATAGGCAACAGCACCATCTCCACGTCCATCCTTAACACCGGTGCCTCAGTCCTTATTACACTCCTTATACATCTCTGACTGTGTGGACAAATTCTCCTTCAACTCGATTCTCAAGTTTGCTGACGACACCACTGTAGTGGGTCAGATATTGAACAATGTTGAGACAGAGTACAGGAATAAGATAGAGAATCTGGTGAGCTGGTGCAACAACAATAATCTCTTCCTCAATGTCAACAGAATGAAGAAGATTATCATCGACTTCAGGAAGTGTAAAAGAGAACATGCCCCTGTCTAGGTCAACAGGAAGAAAGTAGAAATGGTTGAAAGATTCAAGTTTTTTGGCGTCCAGATCACCAACTGTCCAGGTCTCTCCCATGCTGACACTATAGTTAAGAAAGTCCAACAATGCTTCTACTTTCTCAGAAGACTAAGGAAATTGGCATGTCAGCAACCACTCTCACCAACATTTACAGATGCACCATAGAAAGAATTTTTTCTGGTTGTATCACAGTTTGGTATGGGCTCCTGCTCTGCCCAAGACCACAAGAATCTACAAACGATCATGAATGTAGCCCAATCCATCACACAAACTGGCCTCCCATCCATTGACTCTGTCTACACTTTCTGCTGCCTCAGTAAAGCAGCCAGCATAGTTGGGGACTTCTTGCACATCGGACATTCTCTCTTCCACCTTTGAGAAAATGATACAAAAGTCTGAGGTCACATACCAACCGACTCAAGAACAGCTTCTTCCCTGCTGCTGTCAGACTTTTGAATGGACCTACCTCACATTAAGTTGATTTTTCTCCACGCCATAGCTCTGATTGTAACACCACATTCTGCAGTCTCTCGTTTCCTTCTCTATGAATGGTATGCTTTGTCTGTATAGAAACAATACTTTTCACTGTATGCTAATACATTTGACACTAATAAATCAAAATCAAATAGTCTATAGGTCACCAAATAATAACATCTCAGTGAGATGGGCAATAAATGAGGAAGTAACTAACGTGTGTAAAAAATGGTAGAGTCATTATCATGAGCGGGCTTTAGTCTACATGTCGATTAGTCAAGCCAGGTCAGTCAAGGCAGTCTTGAGGAAGAGTTCATAGAATGTATCCACGATAGTTTCATTGAACAATATGTAATGGAACATACAAGGGAGCAAGTTATCCTCGATCTGGTCCTGTTTAATGAGACAGGAATAATTAATGATCTTACAGTTAGGGTTTTCTCAGAAGGAGCAATCACGGTGTGGTCTAATTTAAAATACATTGGTGGGTTAAGAAGGTAAAATCCAATACGAGATACTCGTGCTTAGACAAAGGAGACTACAATGGGATGAGGGAGGAGTTGGCTAAGGCAGACTGGGACAATTGAGGGGAATGGAGGACTTTGAAATTGATCTTTCACAGTGCTCCACAAAAGTGTATATCAGTGGAAAAGAAGGGCTGTAACAAAAGGGATAATCAGCCATGGATATGCAAGGAAATAAAGATGGGTGTCAAATTGAAAGAAAATGCATCCAAACTGGTAACATTTAGTGGGAACTAAAGGATTGGGAAATCTTTGAAAGTCAACAGAAAGCAGCAAAAAAGCTAGAAAGAAAAGTAAGATAGATTATGAGGGTAAATTAGCTCAGAATATAAAAACAGACAATATATATAAGAATATATATATATATCAGAATATAAAATGACAAAGAGTGGCTGAGGCAAACATTGGCTCTTTGGAGGATGAGAAAGGGAATTCAAGAATGGGAAATGAGGAAATGCCTAAGGTATAGAGAAGGTATTTTGTGTCGGTCTTCATAATGGAAGACACAAATAACATAACAAAAATTGATGACGAGGAGGCTATGGCAGATGATCTCCTCGAAACTTATCATAATCGCGAAAGAAATAGTGTTGGATAAGCTAATGGGGCTAAAAGGTAGACAAGTCTCTTGATCCTAATGGAATGCATCTCAGGGAACTAAAAGGGAAATTGCAAATGCACAAGTATTAATTTACCAAAATTCACGGGACTCTCCAGCAGATTGGAAAACAGCAAATGTGACATCACTGTTTTAAAAAGGAGGTAGATAAAAGGTCGTTTAGCTTAACTTCTATAGTGGGAAAATACTTGAATCTATCATCAAGGAAGAAATAACAAAATATCGGGATAGAAATTGTCCCATTTGTAAGACGCAACAAGGTTTCATAAAAGACAGGTTATACTTAACTAATTCACTGGAATTCTTTGATGACATTATGAGTGTGGTGGACATTGGGGAAACCAGTGGATGTAGTAAATCTGGATTTCAAGAAGGCATTTGATAAGCTGCATAAGACAGTTAGGCATAATAAGAATCTCACAACACCAGGTTAAAGTCCAACAGGTTTATATACAAAATAACAGTTGGAATGTGAGTCTTTACAGGTAATCAAATCTTAAAGATAGAGACAATGAGAGTCATTACATTACATTATTTTGTAACTTGAGTTTGTGTCTTTATATGCCCAGTTTGTGAACAGAACTCTCACTCACCTGATGAAGGAGCTCCGAAAGCTTATGGCTTGTGCTACGAAATAAACCTGTTGGACTTTAACCCTGCTGTTGTGAGACTGCTTACTGTGCTTGCCCCAGTCTGATGTTGGCATCTTCACATTAAGATAAAGCATTACAGATAATGTACTAACATGGATAGAAGGTTAGTTAACAGAATGGGGATAAATGTTTTTTTCTCTGGTTGGCAATCAGTGACTAGTGGTGTGCTTCAGTGATCACTGTTGGGACTGCAACTATTTACAATTTATAGCAGTGATTTGCAGTTGGGAACCAAGTGTACTGTATCAAAGTTTGCGGATAATACTAGAATGATTGGTGGAGCAATGTGTGCAGAGGACACTGAAAGTCTGCAGAGGGATATAGGTTGTCTAAGTGAGTGGGCAAGGGGCTGGCAGATGGAGTACAATATTGATAAATGTGAGGTCATTCATTTTGGTAGGAATAACAGCAAAATGGACTATTACTTAAATGATAAAAAAATTGCAGCTTGCTGCTGTGCAGAGGGACCTGGATGTTCTTGTGCATGAATCACAAAAAGTTGGTTTGAAGGTGCAGCAGATAATTAAGAAGGCAAATGGGATTTTGACCTTCATTGCTAGAGGGATGGAGTTCAAACACAGCGAGGTTATATTGTAGCTGTATAAGGTACTGGTGAGGCAAAATTTGGAGTATCGTGTGCAGTTTTGGTCTCCTTACTTAAGAAAGGATGTACCAGCATTGGAGGGGGTGCCGAGGAGATTCACTAGGGTTGATTCCAGAGTTGAAAGGTTTGGCTTACGAGGACAGACTGAGTAGACTGGGACTATACTCATTGGAATTCAAAAAATGATGTGGGGGGATCTTACAGAAAGATAGAATTATGAAGGGAAAAGATGAAATAAAAAGAGGGAAGTTCTTTCCAACGACAGGTGAAACTAGAACTAGGGGGCATAGCCTCAAAATAAGGGGGAGCAGATTTAGGACTGAGTTGAGGACGAACTTCTTTACACAAAGAGTGGTGAATCTGTGGAATTCCCTGCCCAGTGAAGCAGTTGAGGCTAATTCATTGAATGTTTCTAAGGCAAAGATAGATAATTTTTGAACAGTAAAGGAATTAAGGGTTATGGTGAGAGGGTGGGTAAATGGAGCTGAGTCCACAAAAAGATCAGCCATGATCTTATTGAATGGCGGAGCAGGCTCGAGGGGCCAGATGGCCGACTCCTGCTCCGAGTTCTTATGTTCTTATGAGTGGGGTGTGGGTAGATGTGGCAATATGTGGGTGGAAGTTGATTAAGTTTCATACGGAAAATTTGGGCTGATAAATGACCTCCGTAATCATTGGAAGCATCAGGCTCACCTTCAGCAGTAGATGGTGCAGCCTCACCCTCTCCATCTCCAAGGAATAATAACTCCTGGGGAAATAAGTATTTGCAGATAAATCCGGGAAGGCACAGGTCCCCAATGCGCCACCTCCCCCACTTCTCGCACCCCCTCTTCCCCCCAATTCCAGGAGAACATGCATACCCATAATATAGACAAACTTATGCTCTCCTCCATCCTTCCCAAAGAAAACCATCACAACATCAAAGATGTCTCTCTTGCTTTACTTTTGAATCTATTTAATAAACCTAGCTTCGAAAATTGTTTCCATTGTCTTTCTGACGCTGAACTGTGCTGTACTCGCCGGTAGCAATAATTTTGCTTTTCTCCAGGGTTTTGTTTCTGGTTGCTATGGTCACAGTGATGTGGAGATGCCGGCGTTGGACTACGGTAAACACAGTAAGAAATGTCACAACACCAGGTTAAAGTCCAACAGCTTTATTTGGTAGCAAACACCACTAGCTTTCTGGCCTCTGACCCTTCTTCGTCAGGTGAGTGGAGAGTTCTGATCTATTTGTGATCACTGTGCCACCATGGCACCCACCTTCCAAGACCTCACAATCAACGAAGTACTTTTTAATGCACAATCACTGTTATAATTAAGAAATAGCAAATAATTTTTACACGGCAAGCTCCACAAGTAGCATTATGATAATGAGCAACAAATCTGTTCGACATGTTCGTTGAGAGATAAAAATTGGCCAGGGCACAAGGGAGAGCTCCCCTCATTTTGAATTATTTATCTTTCAAAGAGAGCATAGAAACATAGACATAGATAAAAACATAGAACAGTACAGCACAGTACAGGTCCTTCAGCCCTCGATATTGCACCAAGCTATGTCTGAACCCAAGATCAAGCTATCCCACTCCTTATCATTCTGGAGTGCTCCATGTGCCTATCCAATAACCACTTGAAAGTTCTTAAAGTGTCCGACTCCACTATCACAGCAGGCAGTCTATTCCACACCTAACCACTGTCTGAGTGAAGAATCTACCTCGGACATCCCTCCTATATCTCCCACCATGAACCTTATAGTTATGCCCCCTAGTAACAGCAACATCCACCCAAGCAAATTGGGTTTGGCGTCCAAAATAAAAGACCAACTTTGGAATGATTGGGACTGCACCAGAGCAACAGTATCTTCACATTCCTGGAGTGGGATTTGAACCCATCACCTTCTGACTAATGCAGGCCAGGCTGGTTACTTACTTAGGCCAAGAAGGGCACAGGGACAGTGGGGAGAAGGTGGGGGAGGGGGTGCTTCATCAGGCCGTCCCGTCAGAAATGCTTGTGGAATGCTAACTGGGTGGAGATCGGGGGGGGGGGGGGGGGGGTGAATTTTCTTCCAAGGGATAACCCTCCTGAGTTGTCAGATGGAGTTCTGATGGAGAGTGAGATGTTCCCAGGTTTGGATAATCCCATCAGAATCTTTGACCAGCTGCTGGATACCATTATGGAGAGAGGCACAGAAATTTAACAAATTGTTTCAAGCCTTTCTTTAAATAATAGTGTTGACATTCATATTAGAATTTGGAGATGGGGCTTGGAATGGGAAGCTTGGAAATGTGTTTTTTTTTATTTATTCTTTCATGGAATATGGGCGTCATTGGCAAAGTCAACATTTGTTGTCTCACCCTAGTTGCCCTCAAAATAAATGGTTTACTACGCCATTTAAGAGGGCATTTAAACGTCAACCATATTACTGTGGGTCTGGATTCACATGTAGGCCAGACGTGGTAAGGAAGGCAGATTTTCTTCCCCAAAAGGTATTAGTGAACCAGATGAGGTTTTTACAACAATCAGTCATAGTTTTGTGATAACCAGTGCTGAGAGTAGAACCTGGATTTTCACCACAATGGAAAAAATTCAGGAAATGGACATAATTTCTAAACCCGCTTCTGAACCCACCTTCATGGAACAAAGAACAAAACAGCACGGGAAACAGGCCCTTCGGCCCAACAAGCCCGCGCCGCCACCTCAATGTTCCCACCTCTACCCGTGATCCCTGTCTATATTTATAGATCTATGGATTAAAAACCAAATTTGAGACAATTTAGGGAGAATTTGTTTTGCCAATTAGCCTAAGAGCACATCTTTGGGATGCAGGAGGAAACCGGAGCACCCGGAGAAAACCCACGCAAGCATGGGGAGAATGCGCGGGACTCAAGTTAGGCTGAGATTCGTGTGTGTGAGATTCAAGGAGGGAGCTGTCTCCATTGAAGAGGGTCTTTTCAGCTCTCACTGTATAAACCCTGGAGTACTCAGAAGAGGAAGAAAAAGGAGGTATGAACTTGGTGGGCTCTTTGGGTGGCTAGGATATTCCTTTTGGAGGGTAATGCATCTTTTGGAAGAGGAAAAGGCCCATTAAATTTGTTAAAATTAAACATGATAATGCACAAACACATTGGAACTGCCAAAACTGGGTAGACTGGGACATTTTTTTCCCTGGAGCATAGGAGACTTAGGGATGATCTTATGAAGATCAATAAAATAATGGATCAGCTAGATAGTCAATATCTTTTCCCAAAGGTAGGTGAGTCTAAAACTAGAGGAAATAGGTTTAAGGTGAGAGGGGAGAGATACAAAAGGGTCCAGAGGGGTAAGTGACATGGATAAGTTGTGCCGAGGAGCCTGTTTCCATGTTATAAACCTCTGTGACTCTATGACTGTAAGCTGTCCTGCAATTGTCAAGCTGTCAAAGTAGTCTCAAAGGTGAGTGGAAATTGAAGGTGTGAGAGTATTGGTGCCAAGCTGGCATAGGGGACATGTGTTGGCTAGATGGGGCATAGGGAGTGTGTAGGAGTGAGGGGTGAGGGCTAGAGGGAAGATTTTTAAAAATTAAACACAGTGCCAGGGTATAGGGGCAATCTTGTGCCAGCCCTTCTGGGTTTGCCACACCCCACCAAAAAAAAAACTGCGCAGATATTTTTAAAGGTCAGAGTAACAGAGCTGGAGAATCTCTGGACTTTGCACACTGGCCTAGCTTTTAAATTTTAAATTCTATTCATTGTGGAGATGGAATTTGAATGCATGTTCCCAAAACGTTGACAAGGACTCCTTGCTTACTAGTCCAGTGACATTACTACTATGCCAATCTCTGGTGGCATGGTGGCACAGAGGTTAGCACTGCTGCCTCACAGCTCCAGGAAGATGAGTTCAATTCCTGGTTTGGGTCACTGTCTGCGTGGAATCTGCACATTCTTCCTGTGTCTGTGTGGGTTTCCTCCGGGTGCTCCAGTTTCCTCTCTCAGTCTGAAAGACGTGCTGGTTAGGTGCATCGGCCATGCTAAATTCTCCCTCAGTGTATCCAAAGTGAGTGGCCGCACGTGGAATATTGCATACAGTTCTGTTCGCCGCATTGTAAAAAAGATGTGGAGGCATTGGAAAGGGTGCAGAGGAGTTTTACCAGGATGTTGCCTGGTATGGTGGGAAGGTCTTATGAGGAAAGGCTGAGAGACTTGAGGTTGTTTTCGTTAAAGAGAAGAAGGTTAAGAGGGGACCTAATTGAGGCATACAAGATGATCAGAGGGTTAGATAGGGTGGACAGTGAGATCCTTTTACCTTGCATGTTGATGGCTAACACGAGGGGATATAAATTGAGGGGTGATAATTATAGAATGGATGTCAGAGATGGGTTCTTTACTCAGAGGGTAGTAAGGGTGTGGAATGCCCTGCCTGCAGCAGTTGTGGACTCGCCAACTTTAAGGGCATTCAAATGGTCATTGGATAGGCATATGGATAATATTGGAATAGCTTAGGTTAGAGGATCATTGGTTGATGCAACATCGAGGGCCGAAGGGCTTACACTGCGCTGTATGTTCTAACCAGGTGCTGGACTGTGGTGATGTGAGGATTTTCACAGTAACATCATTGCAGTGTTAATGTAACAATTCTGATATTCTGTGAAATCAGCAATTTCCCACAGGAGCAGAAATCAAATGTGGATATTGAGCGTGCCAATCTTCTGAGATATTGGGGGAATCAGCTGAGTGCAATCATTCTTTTGCTTTTTATTTATTTTTCTCTGCAATGTCAAAAATTCTGAAGTGAATTAGCAGATCTCAGCCAAAATAGCAATGTGTGGATAATTTAATAGTCTACAGTGCCTCCAGGCCAGAGAACAATGTATCTATGTGGTTGAATTGGATCTAACTGTTATGCCTGCTATGATTATTGTTCTGCAGGCACGTTGTGAAACATGGCTGTTTTATCAAGAGAGCAGGAAGCTATCAGCAACAACAGAGCCAGCCTCCAGCAGGGGCATATTCAGCAGAAAGGAGAAAAGGATAAGAAAAACTGGACAATCTTCAAATATGAGGGAGCTTTACTTCCAGAAAGGGGAACCTGAGGAAAGCACGACTTGGCACAGAAAACCCCAACTGAAGAAATCTCGGCCTGTGAGAAAGATTAATGTGGAAAAACTCTGAGGCGACCTACTGTGAGGTAAATCCAAGCTGGGACAAAGAGAGCTGGGATTAATCCGTGCTTGCAACAATTAGGATTCCATTTGTGGAGGTGCTGTCTCAAGCTGTACCAAAGGTAAAATGAAGATTGAGGCATGAGCAAAATGGTCAAAGGCACAAGATCTTGCATCATTGTTCTGATTCCTGAAGATCAACCACAACACTAAGTCGAACCTTTTTTTTGTATTCATTTGTGGGATCTGGACGTTGCTGGCTGGTCAGCAATTATTGCCCATCCCTAGTTACCCTTGGCTGGGCCATTTCAGAAGGCACTTGAGTGTCAATCATATCGCTGTAACTTGGAATCACAAGTCGGCCAGACTGGGTAAGAAAGGCAGATTTCCTTCCCTAAAGGACATGAGGGAACCAGATGGGCTTTTTCCAACAAACGACAATGGTTTCATGGTCATCAATAGATTCTTAATTCCAGATTTTTTTTTATTCCATTGTCTGCCACGGCGAGATTCAAACCCGGGTTCACAGAATGTTAGTTGAGTTTCTGGATTGATAGCCTGGCGATAATACCACGAGGCCATTACTTTCCCAAGAAACCACACTATTCGAATATCTCATCCGTTGTCAAGAAGATCTTCACCTTGCTTCATTACCTGCCTGCATCGTTAACTCATTTACTTACTGCAAATCATTTCCCATCTCCAGAGATTACCTTTTCAAAGAACCAAGAACAGTACAGCACAGGAAACAGGCCCTTCGGCCTTCCAAGCCCGTGCTGTGCTTTCTGATCGTTCTTGGGTAAATTGACCTGTGAACGTTTGACATACAATCAGTTTGACCTCAACTCGTTTGGATTCAGTGGTGAATAACATCCGAGAACCAGTGATCCTTCCACTTTAAGCAAGGCAGAAAGATACTCCAGGTCTACAGCCATGTCATTTTGGGGCCTGTTTGTTGCTGGCCTGAAGCAGTTGCAGACTGCAGGGTAGAGAATGATGGCGATCTTTGTCGCGTCTCTTACATCCTCAGGACGCTTTTCACTGCCAAGGAAGTGCTTGTGAAATGTAATCACTGTTATAATGTGGGGAGTGCACAGTCCAATTTGTACACAGATCAAACAAACAATAAAAGAAGATACAGTCTTTTTTGTGATGTTGTGTGAGAGAAAAATACTAGCCCAGACACTGGATGGAACGCTCCCCATCTTTTCATCCCTCAATTCCAATGTAAAGCTCCATTGCTATTCCCCAGGTCAGGTATCCAACAGGCAACAGGAAGCGGAGTTGCTCTCATCATTTCTAAATGATGTTTTTTTTGTCCCTTTCCTGGCTTTGCCAGAGAAATTGCGATAATGAACATCAAATGCAAGCAGGGGAAGGTTTTATGTTGTTAGTCTCTGCTGCAGATTTCTCTCCTTAACTCTGCAGAAAGTGATGTGTATGGGCCAATAGGCAGAAGTTTCATCAACACTTGCCTTGTTGAACTTCTGACCTCATCAATGAACTCCAAACTATCCAAGATTCTGCAGAATCATCCGGTCTGGATTAACCTAGCTTTTCCATTACCCATTCTTGACAATCTACACCAGATTCCAGTCCCTCAACTAGTTCAATTACAAAAAATATCTCTTCATTTACAAGTCCTTCCCGAGAACCCCTTATTTTCTATTCTCTAGCCTCCAGTCCCCTCCATCTTTCTGATTCTGACACCATCGACCATTGACAACAGAGTTTCTGACCAGTTCGTAACTTCATTCTTCAGAATTCTTCACTGGATATCTTCATATCCCTTGAGCCTGAAAAAAAACCCTTCCAAATCCCATCTCCCTAACCAAGGTTCCATTCTGCCTCACTAAGCCTCTCCCGAAAGCTCAATTCTTTCACTGTGATTCAAATATTTTCCTACATTAAAGATACAAACTCACTAGCTATTCCAAAGCTCAGCACGTTGTACGTTGGAAACATTCAATCAATCAAAGTCTTCACTCACAGGGTGGTGGGTGAGTGGAATTGGCTGAGTTGGTGATGGAGAGGCGAACTCACTGGGGTCTTTTGAGAGACTTCTAGATGAGTACATGGGATTGAGGGTTATAGATAGGCCTGGTAGATAGGGATATGATCGGCACAACTTGTGGGCCGAAGGGCCTGTTTGTGCTATAGAGTTTTATAAAAATAAAATGGGTCATTCTTGTCATTCAGAACTATTGATTGAACTAAAATAAAGTTGAATTATCCAAATCAGTGGAGTTAATTCTTGCAAGCAACACTGTAAAAATTGAATGATTCAATAATTTGAATGAAGTATAATACAATTAAGGGCAAATTGCATGTCTATTTGGTGTACGGAAGATGTAATAACAGCAAATTTGTTCCATTATTTCAGGTATTCTGAGGAGAAGCTAGCGAGCTACGAGCTGGAACATGCTACCTGAAAGTGGAAGCTAATTCAATAATACCTTCAGAAATCAAGCTGGTTCAATACTTGCAGGGAAAAATTACAAGGCTATGAGGAACAGCCAGAAGAACTCTATCAAGGAGTTGGCACAGGTTTGATGGGCCGAATGGCCTCCTTTTTCTGCAGGATCACTTTATGATTGCTTAATTTTGGTCTTGTCATGATAGAACATAGAACATAAAAAAACTACAGCACAAACAGGCCCTTCAGCCCACAAGTTGCACCGATGATATCCCTACCTACTAGACTTACCTATAACCCTCAATCCTATTAAGTCCCATGCATTCATTCAGAAGTCTCTTAAAAGATCCTATCGAATTTGCCTCCACCACCACCTGTGGCAGACGATTCCACTCACCCACTACCTTCTGAGTGAAAAACCTACCCCGATATCTCTTCTGTACCTACTTCCCAGCATCTTAAACCTGTGTCCTCTCGTAGCGACCATTTCAGCCCTGGGAAAAAGCCTACGAGAATTCACCCAATCGATACTTCTCAACATCTTATACACTTCTATCTGGTCGCCTCTCTTCCTTCATCTTTCTAAGGAGAAAAGACAGAATTCGCTCAACCTATCCTCATAAGGCATGCCACCCAATCCAGGCAACATCCTTGTAAATCTCCTCTGCACTCTCTCAATAGCTTCCACATCCTTCTGGTAGTGCGACTTTAAGGATCTTAGCTTCTAGTTTGCAATCTTATGCACAAACCACAAAATCTATTCACCCGAAATAATTCCCATAACACCAACCAGAATGGATTGGTGCTTTTCTTGTGCCTGTTTGGGGTGGAGTTGGTGCTAATCACAATGTGCCCATAATCTTCAATGCACAGGTATCTGTGTTCACCCGAATTCAACTTTAATCACCTGTAACCATGGTGACCAGCTTGTCAGTTGAAGCCAGGAGCCGGCAGTGCTCTTCCTACTGCTGCTCTAATTGCTTTAAATTCAGTTTAAATTCAGCTTAAATTGGTCCAAGTTCTGTCAAGTACAGCAAACCAGGGCACTCTTGTGTGGCTTCAAGCTGCCTGCTGATCACAGGTCACACATACTGAGAGCAGATTAAAGCAGGTAATTGAAGCCAATTGAAAAAAGTAAGAGCATTCAATCAGACAGTTGTCCTCCTAATGCTACTTCTTTGATATGCTCTGTACCATCATTGGCTTTGCTGCTTTATGGTGGTTATCCCCGAGAAATGCATGAGTTATTTCTTGGGAATGCTGCTGTTATAGTGGAGTTGGACACTTTCAGAACTTCCAAGGATAAGCACATGGAGCACTCCAGGATGGGGCGGGGGGGAGGATAGCTTGATCTTGGGTTCGGACATAGCTCGGCACAACATCGAGGGCCGAAGGGTCTGTGCTGTGGTGTTCTGTCCCGTGTTATCCCCAGGTGGTCCGCAGGAGTTACCTCCTGGAAATGCGGGACTTATCCCCGGATGCGTAGAAGTTATTTCCTGGGAATGTGGGATTTATCCCCCGGGAGCATGGGAGTTACCTCTGGGAATGCAGGATTTATCCCCAGGTATGCAGGGGTTATCTAATGGGAATTTGGGAGTTATCCCCTGGGAGCATGGGAGTTATTTTCTGGGAATGTGGGAGTTATCCCTGTGGGAATAATTCCCAGGAACGCAGAAGTTGTCTCCCAGAAGCGTGGGAGTTATCCCTGGTAGTGTGGGAGTTTTCCCCTGAGAACACAGGAGTTATCCCTGGGAGTGCAAGAGTTATCTCTAGGACCATGCTAGCTATTTCCCCGGAGCGTGGGAAATTATCCCACCGGGAGCCAGGGGAGCTATCCCCGGGAACATGGGAGCTGTCCCCAGGAGTGCGGGAGCTATCCCCGGGAGCACAGGCAGGACATGTGTTGAAGTTGTTGCGAAGCTCGTGAGTGAACTATTCTGTTGAAAGTTCTCGCTGTCACAGATTGAGGAACTCACAATATCTACATGGTGTCAAGAATTAGCAGCTTGGCACAAAGACTTTATCACACCGATCCATTTGCCTTTGAAGAAAATATTGCCGGTAGTTGGGAAAAGTTCGAGGAGTGGTATTTTTACGGTGGTGAATTGTATTGTCTGATAAGTCGAAAAATGTCATACATTATTAAACTTAGCGAGCCTTAAGCAGTCGAAAAATTTGAGTCCTGTGTTCTCCAGACAGAGGAGGAAAATAAAAAGCCAGGAAAAAATCCTAAAAAGGCTCGAGAATATCTGTCTCCCAGTAAAAACCATAATCCTGGATAGACATGTGTTCAATCCAAGAAACCAAAGAGCAAATGAATCCATACAATCCTACAGGCACACACTGGAAAATTATTGGCAAAGAAATTTAACTCATTGGGGATCAGATAGCTGATGAAGTTCATAGTGATTTAATTTGTAAACTTACTGCGAAATCCACTCTAATTCCACCTTTTAATCAGCCATTAGTACATGCACAGAACAAAGAATGAAGAACAACACAGCAAAGGAAACAGGCCCTTCGGCCCAACAAGCCTGTGCCGTCATTTTAACATTGTGAGTGCCCTCTTCTACTACGACCTTTATCTACACCAATTGGACTCCACATTAAAGGAATTATAACCAGATTGAGGGACGCCTAAATTAAGGACAATTTGTTAACACCAGTTAGCCTAAGAGCACGTTTTCGGGGTGTGGGAGGAAATCGGAGCTCCCGGAGAAAACCCACGCAAGTACAGGGAGAATGTGCAAACTCCTGCAGACACAGGCCCAAATCCATGTATCTGCACAGCACAGCGATAGTCACTGAGCTGTCGTGTTGCCCATCAAATGGTCCAGGTCAAGCGTACACTAACGACGTGAAGTATTAGGCAACTCTCGAAGCAACATCCAAGAGCAGCCCTCGCACGACGCACCGCGTGTATGCCCCTTGTTGGACAACAAGGTGGACTGAAATACCTGTGGAATAGAAAAAAGAATTAAACCATCAGAAAAATGAAGAAGCGGGGATTCTAGTGGGAAACAGAAGTATTTGCTGTCCAGGGCATGCTTTATTCCAATCCAGCGACCAACATGCTCTGAACAAATTAACTTTTGTTTCATTCAGTTTGTTTGTCTTGTCCTTTGTGATGGGGTTTGGGGCAACATTGCACTGGGGCTGATTTAAGCTGGCCCAAAGCGCCTGCCCTACAACACCAAGACTCAGAAATGACAGCATACAAACACTTCTTCAACTGCGATGCCATTAGTAAGCTACCACGTGAGACTAGATGGTTCGATACTGCCATCAGTCTGTGCTCCGAGAACCAATAACCATGAAGAAGAAAGTAGTCAAAGAGTTGCATTGGGTGATGACAGTGGGTGTGGTAACTCCTCTAGACAAGGGTTTTAGTAATGGTGGTTACAATAAAGATAGTGAACTTGAGCAAGGCACCACTCAGACCTCATCATCCTGTGAAGACAGTGGAGCAGCAGATAACAGACATTTAAAAATGCTGGAAAATCTCAGGAGGTCGGACCTCATCTGTGGAGAGAGAATAGACCCAATGTTTCAAGTCTGGATGATCCTTTGTCAGAGCTTTTGATGACGGGCAGTTCAATCATCTAAACATCTTCTAGAGAAACATCTTCTAATCACACAGATTACCATGCTGAGGTTCCTCAGGTGGAATATACCACAGCAGATAGATTCAGGCGGCAAGGTAATACAGCGGTTAGCACTGCCGTTTTGCAGCTCCAGGGTTCGATTCCTGGCTTGGGTCACCGTCTGTGTGGAGTTTGCACATTCTGCTCATGTCTGTGTGGGTTTCCTCTGGGTGCTCTTGTTTCTTCCCACAATCCAAAGATGTGCAGGTTAGGTTGATTGGCCATGCTAAAAATTGACCTTAGTGTCCTGAGATGTGTAGGTTGTAGGGATTAGCAGATAAAATATGTAGGGGTATGGGCGGGTAGGGACTCAGTGGGATTGTGTTTGTTGCAGATTCGATGGGCCGAAGGGCCTCTTTCCGCATTGTAGGGTTTCTATGACAAGGTCTGTCCTCGTCAATACAATTTTCCAGGCTTATCCAGAACCACAATTCCTACCACCAAGGCTCTGCTGTGGCTTAAACTTTAAACCAAGGTGAAAGATGCCCTCACGCAATGCAGATTGAGAAGCAAAACACATTACGATCGCACTGCCCAGAGGCTTGGCCCTCTCTCACACCTAATCTAATAGCGTGTGGCCAGGGTCAGTGGTACACAGTCAAGCCCCACAACTGAACTGTGGTAACCTCAGATAGTGCCCCATCATCTCCTACAGGTATGGGAACCAACTTCAAAGACAACACAGCGAGCTCTGCACCCAAAGAACAAACTGATGGGACATTCTGAGTCACCCGCACTCAGGACACCAGGGTAGGAAGACTACAAGACTACCAACTGGTGTACCCATGCCTAGGGCATTTGAGGAAATTGAACACAAGGACCCAGGACATTCTTATCACTTAATCGAGAACTGGCCTTCAAATTTTAGCTTTCTACAATAAAAAGAGAGTGGGTAGGGCATGGAAGATATGCGATGGGCTATACAAAACTGCATCACCCATCTGTGCCTCCCTGTACATTGAAATAGTTATACATTAATTGCCTCATTTACCTTGGATGTTACACAATGGTCTGTACGTAGTTTTCAATGGTGCACACTTTTGTATCTTATGATACCAGTGTTCCAATGGGGAAGAGGTGGACCAAGGCATCATGTGAGAACTTGATGGTGCTTCTACGAAAGCAGTTACATGCCAGGAGTGCAGAAGTTATTCCAGGGACGTGGGAGTTATCCCGGGGAGGATGGTGCATATTTAGGGAGCACGGGAGATATTCCAAGAGTGGGGAACTTGTCCCCAGGAGCACAGGAATTATCCCCCGGGAGTGTGCGAGTTATCCTCTGTGAGTGTGGAAGCTATCCCTGAGAGTGTGGGAGTTATTCCCCAGGAGCATGGGAGTTATCCCATGGGAACGTGAGAATTTTCCCCAGGGAGTGTGGGAGTTATTTCCGGGAATGTGTGAGTTATCCCTGGAAGTGTGGGAGTTATTCCCGGGAGCATGGGAGTTATCCCCGGGAGAGTGGGAGTTGTCCCCAGGAGTATGGGAATTATCCCCAGGATGTGAGAGTTATCCTGAGAGTGTGGGAGTTATCCCTGGGAGCGTGGGCGTTATCCCTGGGAATGTGGAAGTTGTCCATGAAAGTACGGGAGTTATTCCCAGGAGAACGGGTGTTATCCCTCGGGAGTTATCTCCAGGAAAGTGGGAGTTATCCCCGGGAGCAAAGGAGTTATCCCTGGGAGTTTGCGAATTATCCCCAGGAGCAAGGAAATTATTCCTGGGAGTTTGGGAGTTATCTCTGGGAATTTGGGAATTATCCCTGGGGGAGTGGGCAGAGGATAAGTGTTGAAAGAGTTGCTGAGCTTGTGAATAAACTAGTTTTTGTTGGAAGTTCTCACTGTCAGTGATTTGGGAAACCATAACATTTACACAGGGCATATTAATAACTAACACCAAAATATTTACTTCCTCTCTATGAACAGATTACAGTATACTTTCTGTTTTATACATATATGTGTGTGTGTGTGTGTGTGAATGTTATATCTCTGCAAATGAGTGGCCACATTTGCTACATTACAGCAATGAGGATATTTCAAAGCTCTTTAATTGGGGATAACTCCCACACTCCTGTGAGTAGAGACACAGTGCTTCCCTTATATTCCTTAATGCCAACCAACCTCATTCCTTCCTCCATTTTAACCTCATTCCTCCCTTCATTCCCTCCTCCCTCCACTTTCCCCTCCCTCCTCCCTCCACTTTCCCCTCCCTCCTCCCTCCACTTTCCCCTCACATCCCCGAGCCGCATTATCAAATCCTGCTGCCCTAAGATCCTTTTTTTTGATTAAGGCTTTAAATAAATTCAAACTCACCAAAAATATTTTTTCTTTCATCCAGACAATTATACACACACACAGACTACATATATATATATATATATATATATATAGATGTGTGTGTGTGGTGTAGATACATTAATAAGCACATATGTTTTACATGTAACCTAGCTGAAAGTGGATGTGTGTGTTTTAAAGCTGTTGAATTTGCCAGGATTTCATTACAATGCCCTGAAGGAGGCAGGCGAAGCTTCCCAGCCCGCAGTGCTGCTGTAGTGAAGGGGTTAAGCTATAATGATGAGGGCTCACTCAGTGTGTGTGTGCAGGCTGGGTGTTGGAGCTGGTGTTTCAGTGAGGTTGCTGTGTGAATAGCGAGCCAGTGGCTGGTTCTGGGCAGTGTGCTCTCCTCTCCTGCCTTTGTTCCCTCTCCCCCAGCCCCGGCGTTTCTGGACGGGAACGGGCGGCCGGCGGTGCTGACCGTGAGGCATTTTCCCCCTCCCCTCCTCTTGCCTTGGAAGGAGCCTCTCCCCGGCCCGCAAGCAGCTCTGCCTCCATTCCGAGCGAGACACGAGGATGAGGGCACCCCCTCCAGCCCGCTGCATCCCCTCCAGCCTGCACGGGAGACAGAGAGACACGTAAAGGAAGACTGCATTGAGCTATCCTCCCCACTCTGCAGTTAACAAAAGGTGAGCAGCTTTTTTTCTAACAAATGAATCTCTGCCTTGTCTGCCCAGAATGAATGAACCAAGGACAAGGCAATGTGAGACCAAGCTCTAGCTGGAGTTGCTTTGTATCAGGGCTGTGTTATCTTATCAACGGTGCCCCCCCCATCCTTTGTGAACAGAAAATTAATCTCAAATCACGCAGAAGTGAGGGGGTTCCCCTGGATAAATAGACACATGTGCTGTCCACTCTTGCCTATACTCCAGCCCAGGTCCGCCAGTTCCTCAATCTCACCATCAATCCTTTAACTTGACTGATTTTTTTTTAAATAAAGCTCATTTTGCTCCATTTGTAAATCTCCACCAGGGATTCCCGTCCCAGGGTAGAACATTGCACAGCACTTAATGATTTGATTTATTCATGTGTAATGTGCACTTCTATTTGCAGTGTAATGACTGTGTTATTTTTTGCCCTTGTGTAGCATTGGGATGGATAATGTGTTATCTTTAGTGTAGAAAGGACACTATCTCCCCATCCTCTCAACCCACCCCCACCCCCACCCCCACATGTGTCTTGAACCCACCTTGTTTGCTGTAACATTTGGTGTAACTCTAATGTCAAGGATGCAACATCTGACAGTGCAACACAGTGTTGTCAGTGATGGATAAGGGGCTGTGTTCACATGAGCCTGAAGATTGAAGTTGATTCCTCCTTTCTGGAGGGGTCAGTATGTAATCTGGACTGTTGCAATAGTGAGGGAATGCCGCATTGCCAACGTTGCTTTTGGGGGTGAGACCAAGGCACATCTGTGTTTGAGTCATAGACTGGAATTTCCCCGCCCTGCCGCTCCCCATGGGCTTTGGAGTGGGAGAGGGGTGCGCAATGGGAAGATCCGTTGACATTGGGTGGGATTTTACAGTTTCGGGATGAGCGAGGTGGTAAACCACCTACCCCCTCACCTCCCCTCTCACGTCACCTCCCCCCCCCTCGCCTTGCCAACCTCCCCATAGCCTCAGGCCCCCCACCCCCCCCACCCCTCTCGCCTCAGCCGCCTCAGGCCCCCCCCCACCCTCTTGCCTTAGGCCCCCCTCCACCCCTCCACCCATCTCGCCTCAGCTCCCCACCCCCCACCCCTCTCGCCTCAGACCCCTCCATCCCTCTCGCATCAGACCCCCCCCAACCCCCTCGCCTCAGACCCCCCCACCCCCCCACCCCCCGCCTCGGACCCCCCCACCCCCCCCCCCCCCCGCCTCGACCCCCCCCAACCCCCCCCGCCTCGGACCCCCCACCCCCCCCCCCGCCTCGGACCCCCCCCCCACCCCCCCCACCCCCCCCCCCGCCTCGGACCCCCCCACCCCCCCCCCGCCTCGGACCCCCCCCCCCCCCCCCCCTCGCACCCCCCCACCCCCCCCCCCGCCTCGACCCCTCCCCCCCCACCCCCCCGCCTCGGACCCCCCCCCCGCCGCGACCCCCCCACCCCTCTCGCCTCAGACCCCCCCCCACCCCCCCACCCCCCTGCCCAGACCCCCCCCACCCCCCCACCCCCCTGCCTCAGACCCCCCCCACCCCCCTCGCCTCAACCCCCCACCCCCCCCCACCCCCCTCGCCTCATCCCCCCCCCTCCCCACCCCCCTCGCCTCCCACCCCCCTCATCGCCCCTCCCCCACCCTCGCCCCCTCCCCTCGGACCCCCCCCGCCCTCCCACCCCCCTCGCCTCGGACCCCCCCCCCCCTCCCACCCCCTCCCTCCCCCTCGCCTCGGACCCCCCCCCTCGGACCCTCCCACCCCCCACCGCCCGGACCCCCCCCCACCCTCCCACCCCCCTCGCCTCGGACCCCCCCCCAACCCTCCCCCCCCTCCGCCTCGGACCCCCCCCCACCCCCCTCGCCTCGGACCCCCCCCCACCCCCTCCCACCCCCCTCCCCTCCCTCGGACCCCCCCCACCCTCCCACACCCCCCCTCGCCTCGGACCCCCCCCCCCCCCCACCCCCCTCCCCCTCGACCCCCCCGCACCCCCCCCCCTCGCCTCGGACCCCCCCCCACCCTCCCACCCCCCTCGCCTCGGACCCCCCCCCACCCTCACCACCCCCCTCGCCTCGGACCCCCCCCCCCCTCCCACCCCCTCGCCTCGGACCCCCCCCACCCTCCCACCCCCTCCCTCGACCCCCCCCACCCTCCCACCCCCCTCCCTCCCCCCCCCCACCCTCCCACCCCCCTCGCCTCGGACCCCCCCCCACCCCTCCCACCACCCCCTCCCACCCCCCTCCCGCCTCGGACCCCCCCCCCGCACTCCCTCCCCCCCCCTCCCTCCCCCCCCCTCCCACACCCCTCACCCCCCACCCCCCCCCCCCCCCCCCCCCCCCGCCCCCCCCCCCTCGCACCCCCCCCCCCCCCCCCCCCCCCCCCCCCCCCCTCCCCCCCCACCTCCCCCCCCCCCCACCCCCCTCGCCACCCCTCGCCTCGCCTCGGACCCCCCCCGCCCTCCCACCCCCCTCGCCTCGGCCCCCCCCCCCTCCCACCCCCCTCCCTCTACCCCCCCCCCCCCCTCGCCTCGACCCCCCCCCGCCTCTCCCCCCCCCCCCCCCACCCCCCCCTGCCCGGACCCCCCCCCCGCCCTCCCACCCCCCTCGCCTCGACCCCCCCCGCCCCACCCCCCCCTCGGACCCCCCCCCCCTCGGACCCCCCCCCCCTCCCACCCCCCCACTCGCCTCAGACCCCCCCCACCTCCCCACCCCCCTCGCCTCAGACCCCCCCCACTCCCCCCCCCTCGCCTCGGACCCCCCCCACCCTCCCACCACCCCACCCCCTCCCCCCCCCCCCCACCCTCCCACCCCCCTCGCCTCGGACCCCCCCGCCGCCCCCCCCATACCCCCCCCCCCCTCGCCTTCGTCACCCCCCCCCCCCCTCCCCCCCCCCGCCTCAACCCACCCCCCCTCCCACCCCCCTCGCCTCACCCCCCCGCCCCTCCCACCCCCCTCGCCTCGGACCCCCCCCCGCCCTCCCACCCCCTCGCCTCAGACCCCCCCCTCTCCTCCCCCCCCCTCGCCTCCTCCCCCCCCCCCTCAGACCCCCACCCTCCCCACCCCCCCTCGCCTCAGACCCCCCCCCCCCTCCCACCCCCCCGCCTCAGACCCCCCCCCACCACCCCCCCTCGCCTCAGACCGCCCCCCGCCCTCCCACCCCCCTCCCCCGCCCTCCCACCCCCCTCCGCCTCAGACCCCCCCCGCCCTCCCCCCCCCTCGCCTCACCCCCCCCACACCCCCCCCCCCCCCCCTGCCTCAGACCCCCCCCACCCGCCTCCCCCCCCCCCCTCGCCCCTCGCCTCAGACCCCCTCCCCCTCCCTCCCCCCTCGCCTCACCTCCCCCCCCCCCCTCGCCTCAGACCCCCCCCCACCCTCCCACCCCCCTCGCCTCAGACCCCCCCCCACCCTCCCACCCCCCTCGCCTCAGACCCCCCCCCACCCTCCCACCCCCCTCGCCTCAGACCCCCCCCCACCCTCCCACCCCCCTCGCCTCAGACCCCCCCCCCCCCCTCCACCCCCCTCTCCTCCCCCCCCCCCCCCCCTCCCCCCCCCCCTCCTCCCCCCCCTTTCCTCCCAACCCCTCACCCCCCCCCTCTCCCCTCCCACCCCCTCGCCTCAGACCACCCTCCCACCCCCCCTCGCCTCGACCCCCCCCCCCCTCCCACCCCCCTCGCCTCAGACCACCCCCCGCCACCCTCCCCAGCCCCCCTCGCCTCAGACCCCCTCCCCCCCTCGCCTCAGACCACCCCCCACACCCCCCTCCGCCCCCCCCCCCACCCCGCCCCCTCATCACCCCCCCTCCCACCCCCCTCGCCTCAGACGACCCTCCCACCCCCCTCGCCTCACCCCCCCCCACCCTCCCACCCCCTCAGCCTCAACCCCCCCCACCCTCCCCCCCCCTCGCCTCAGACCCTCCCAGACCCCCCCCACCCTCCCACCCGCCTCGCAGCTCCCCCCCCAGACCCCCCCACACCCCCCTCGCCTCAGAACCATCCCACCCCCCTCGCCTCAGACCCCCCCCCACCCTCCCACCCCCCTCGCCTCAGACCCACCCCCACCCTCCCCCCCCACCCTCCCACCCCCCCCCCCTCGCCTCAGACCCCCCCCCACCCTCCCACCCCCCTCGCCTCAGACCCCCCCCACCCTCCCACCCTCCCCTCGCCCTCAGACCCCCCCCCACCCTCCCACCCCCTCCCCCCCCCCTCCGCCTCAGACCCCCCCCCACCCCCCTCCCACCCCCCTCGCACTCAGACCCTCCCACCCTCCCCCACCCCCCCCCCTCCCACCGCCCCCTCCGCCTCAGACCCCCCCCCACCCTCCCACCCCCTCGCCTCAGACCCCCCCCCCCTCCCCCCCCACCCGCCCACCCCCCCCCACCCTCGCCTCAGACCCCCCCCCACCCTCTCCCACCCCCCTCTCCCTCAGACCCCCCCCCACCCTCCCACCCCCCTCGCCTCAGACCCCCCCCCACCCTCCCACCCCCCCTCGCCCCCCATCGCCTCAGACCCCCCCCCACCCTCCCACCCCCCTCAGCCTCAGACCCCCCCCCACCCTCCCACCCCCCTCGCCTCAGCCTCGACCCCCCCCCCACCCTCCACCCCCCCTCGCCTCAGACCCCCCCCCACCCTCCCACCCCCCTCGCCTCAGACCCCCCCCCACCCTCCCCCCCTCGCCTCAACCCTCCCCCCACCCCCCGCCTCGGCCTCAGACCCCCCCCCACCCTCCCACCCCCCTCGCCTCAGACCCCCCCCCACCCTCCCACCCCCCTCGCCTCAGACCCCCCCCCCCCTCCCACCCCCCCTCGCCTCAGACCCCCCCCCACCCTCCCACCCCCCTCGCCTCAGACCCCCCCCCACCCTCCCACCCCCCTCCCTCAGACCCCCCCCCCACCCTCCCACCCCCCTCGCCTCAGACCCCCCCCCCATCCCCCCCCCACCCCCCCCTCCCACCCCCCCCACCCTCCCCCCCCCTCCCTCCCACCCCCCTCGCTCAGACCCCCCCCCACCCTCCACCCCCCTCGCCTCAGACCCGCCTCCCACCCCTCCCACCCCCCTCCCCAGACCCCCCCACCCTCCCACCCCCCTCGCTCATACCCCCCCCCGCCCCTCCCACCCCCCTCGCCTCAGACCCCCCCCACCCTCCCACCCCCCTCGCCTCAGACCCCCCCCCACCCTCCCACCCCCTCGCCTCAGACCCCCCCCACCCTCGCTCCCACCCCCCCCTCGCCTCAGACCCCCCCCACCCCTCCCCCCCCTCAGACCCTCCCCACCCCCCCCCACCCTCCCCCCCCCCTCGCCTCAGCCTCAGACCCCCCCCTCACCCCCCCCCCCCTCCCCCTCGCCTCAGACCCCCCCACCCCCCCCCCCCCCCTCCCTCCCTCCCCCCCACCCCCCCACCCCCCCCCCCCTCAGACCCCCCCCCCTCCCCACCCCCTCGCCTCAGACCCCCCCCCCCCCCCATCCCCCTCGCCTCAGACCCCCCCACCCCCCCTCGCCTCCCCAGACCCCCCCCCACCCTCCCACTCGCCACCCCCCCCCCTCACCCCCACCCCCCCCCCCCCCCCCCCCCCCCCCTCGACCTCCCCCCCCCCCCCTCCCCACCCCCCCCCACCATCACCCCCTCGCCTCAGACCCCCCCCACCCCCCCACCCCCTCCTCAGACCTCCCCACCCCCCCCAGACCCCCCACCCCCCACCCCACCCACCCCCCCCCCCTCGCCTCAGACCCCCCCCATCCCCATCCCCCCCCCTCCCCCCCACCCCTGCTCAGACCCCCCACCCCCCCCCCTCGCCTCAGGCCGCCTTCCCCCTCGCCTCACGGCCACCCTCCCCCCCCGCCTCAGTCCCCCTCGCCTCACCCTCCCCCCTCCCACCCCCCTTGCCTCAGGCACCCCCTCCACCCCCCCATCACCTCAATCCCCCTTTCCCCTCCCCCTCCCAAGCCTCGAGAGGCACCCCCCTCCCCCCCCATCCCCCTCGCCTCACCCCCCTCCCCCCTCCCCCCGCCTCATGCCTCGGCACCCCTCCCTCTCATTGCCTCAGGCACCCTCTACAGCATACAGCAAAACAGCGCGGAAACAGGCCCTTTGGCCCAACCAGTCCATTCCCACCCTGCCGCCCTCCCAGCTATTCCCAATTGCCCAAGTTTGGCCCATTTCCCTCTAATCCTTTCCCACCCAGAATAAAGAGGGTCCCATGTCACTATGTCGTTCTGCTGTAGTCATTATCACACAAGAGGCCATTTGACCCTTTGTGTGGGATTGTGTGTGTTCAAATCCCCAGAGTAAAACTTGAAATTATGACTATCACATTCTAAGCAGAGCTTACTATCAAATTGAGCCAATATACATTGCAGACAGATCACTAGACCAGGGCTTAAGGTAGCA
The DNA here is from genome assembly GCA_024679065.1 of Sphyrna mokarran. Taxonomy (NCBI): domain Eukaryota; kingdom Metazoa; phylum Chordata; class Chondrichthyes; order Carcharhiniformes; family Carcharhinidae; genus Sphyrna; species Sphyrna mokarran. Next base: position 38,187,897 of record JAGIQG010000026.1, read on the forward strand.
GTTGAAAATGCATTGGTAATGTTAACCAGCACGTGTGCAAAGAATGCCCTCTCTAACTGGAGGGTGTGTGAAGGGGGAGTAAAGGACATTGTTTACAACGGTGACTGGACTTTGAATGGTTTATGACCATTTTTGGTGAAGTTGCGAACAGAATCGGATAAGGCAAAATACTGCAGATGCCGGAATCTGAAACAAAAACGGAAAATCTTGGAAATTTCTGCAGGTCTGAGAGCATTTCTGATGAAGTGTCTCACAGACTGGAAACGCTGGCTCTATTCTCGCTCCACAGATGCTGTCAGACCTGCTGAGATTTTCCAGCATCTTCTGTTTTTCTATAATTACGTTGGGCGGCACGGTAGCACAGTGGGTTAGCACTGCTGCTTCACAGCTCCAGGGTCCTGGGTTCGATTCCTGGCTCAGGTCACTGTCTGTGTGGACATTCTCCTCGTGTCTGCGTGGGTTTCCTCCGGGTGCTCCGGTTTCCTCCCACACTCCAAAGATGTGCTGGTTAAGTTGATTGGCCGTGCTAAAATCGTAGTGTCCTGAGCTGCATAGGTTAGAGGGATTAGTGGGTAAATATGTGTGGGTATGGTCTGGAATTGTAGTTGGTGCAGACTCAATGGGCCAAATGGCCTCTTTCTGCACTGCAAGGTTTCTATTACATGTTTTCTTTCTGTCTCCTCGTGTTGTTTGCAATATCATTATTCACTTGTACCTACTGTTCTGCTTATTGAGGTTGATCTGTGCTTGTTGTATTGTAAGGTTCAGCGATAAATTGTGCAAGCTGAGGTCCTTGATTGTGTTTCGGTGAAGATTTCACTTTGCAATTTGAACTGCTGGATTCTCAAATCTCCCGGCCAAACTTCTTTGTTTCCTTTTGCTGCAATCTTTCGAGGGTTAAAGCTCCCCTTCTCTTTGTTATTTCCTTCGAAAATATGGATGAAACATAACCAATTGACATGTTTGTGGTCTTTGCCTGTACGAAATGAGCTTTGGCAGTCTCTCTGGACATTGATCCATAGCTCGAAGTTGCCACTAAATTGGCAAATGTATGCAGAAAGGTACAGGGTGGGATTGAGAGGAGGGTCTTGAGAAGAGACTGAAGACGGGTAGAGTGAAAGAGCTTCACTTCGCACCTCAACTGGCTTGCAGCTGCTTGCTGAGAGGGGTGTCCTGAGATGGATTCTCTTCCACGCCACTCAGCTCAATTAGATCAATAAGAGAAAACATTTTTATTGACACATTCCATTGATGGAAATTTTTCTGGCAAAAGGCTCTTGAGCAACCTAGGTGTTTGGCTTGTGCTGTGCTGTGATATCAAAGAACAAAACAGCACGGGAAACAGGCCCTTCGGCCCAACGAGCCCGCGCCACCACCCTGACGTTCCTGCTTCTTCCCACGATCCCCGTCTATGTTTATAGATCTATGGATTGAAAACCAAATTTGACACAATTTAGGGAGAATTTGTTCTCCCTAATCAGCCTAAGAGCACATCTTTGGGATGTGGGAGGAAACCGGAGTACCCGGAGAAAACCCACGCAAGCATGGGGAGAATGTGCAAACTCCCACAGACACAGGCCCAAATCCATGTATCTGCACAGCACAGCGATAGTCACTGAGTTGCCGTGTTGCCCATCATATGGTCTAGTTCAAGCGTACACTAACGACATGAAGCACTAGGATAATCTCGAAAAGAAAAATCCAAGAGCAGCCCTCTCACGACCCATCACGTGTATGCCCCTTGATAGACAACAAGGCGGACCAAAGTACCTGTGGGATAAAAACAAATACATCCCTGTCCTGCAGGGCGGTTTCTCTCCCATGGCTGCAGTTTCGATGGACCTTCAGCTTCAGATCATTTTCATTAGTTCGACTTGGCAGCAACCTGTGATTGAAACTAAAGATATGGTCACTGCATTCTGCCTCAGAATTACTAACGTGTATACAGCATCTACAATGCAGAAGGGGGCCATTCGATTCATTGAGTTTGCACCAACTCTCCAACAGAGTAACTTACCCAAGCCCTGTCCCCATAATCTCACAAATTTACCCTGCTAATCCGGCACATCTTTGGAGAGTGGAAGGAAACTGGAGCACCTGCAGGAAACTCACGCAGACACGAGGAGAAAGTCATTCAAAGCCTGAATCGATTCCAGGTCCCTGGAGCTGTGTTCTTCTCCCTGTTCATAGATGGCGGCTGGGAGCTCTCTGGGCTGACAGTGTTTCAGCTGGTGTTGGGTGAGGGGGAAGTTTTTTTTTGGGGGGGGGGGAAGAGGTGCCACTTCTCAATTTTACCTTCCATGATTTTGTTGCCTGGCTGTCTCAGATCCTTTATTCTGAGGTGGAGGCATAAGGACCGCATAGCCTTGGGTTCATGTCACACTATCTGTAACCCCCATGACTTGCCTGGGCTTGCAACATCTCATTGTCCTTTCTGGAGACAATACACATCTCTTTAACCTGTGCTTAATGCTCTCTCCACTCACATTGTCTGCATCTTTTGATTAGCTGTAGAGACTCGCATTCTAATCAGTATTCTGTAAACTGTGTGTGTGCCTTTACATGCCCCGTTTGTGATCAGAACTCCCCACTCACCTGATGAAGGGGCAGAGCCCCGAAAGCTAGTGGTGTTTGCAACCAAATAAACCTGTTGGATTTTAACCTGGTGTTGTGAGACTTCTTACTGTGTGTGGGCTAAAACCATTAGAGATCCAGAGTAGTGAGTCTGGATATGCACAAATGACTCTCCAGTTCATTTGCTGTGCCTTTATAGAATCCCTATGGTGCAGATGGAGGAGGTCATTTGGCCCATTGAATCTACACCAACCCACCTTTTTATCTTACCCAGGTCCTATTCCCGTAGCCTCACATATTTACCCTGCTAATCCCCCGAACACGTCTTGGGACACTAAGGGGTAAATTTAGCATGGACAATCCACCTAATCAACACATCTTGAGTGTGGGAGGAAACCAGAGCAGCTGGAGGAAACACACGCAGACTGGGGAGGAATGTGCAAACTCCACACATGACAGTGACCCCAAGGCTGGAATTGAACCTGGGCCCCTGGAGTTGAGAGGCAGCGGTGCCAACCACTGTGCCACCATGCCACCCTTTAAATGCTTAGAGAATTGCCCTATGCTAAGATAAATTCCGAGAAGAAAGAAGGCAGTTCACGGTAACACAGTGGGTTAGCGCTGCTGCTTCACGGCTGCAGGGACCTGGGTTCGATTCCTGGCTCGGGTCACTGTCTGTGTGGAGTTTGCACATTCACCTCGTGTCTGTGTGGGTCTCCTTCACTTTCCTCCCATAATCCAAAGGTATGCGGGTTTGGTTGATTGGCCGTGCTAAAATTGCCCCTTAGTGTCCTGAGAAGTGTAGGGATATGGCGGTTGAGCCTGGATGGGATTGTGATTGGTTCAAATCGATGGGCCAAAGGGCCTCTTTCTGCACTGTAGGGTTTCTATGATTCTATGAAAATGTGATGTACCAGCTTCACAACCGACAAGAGAATAGCAGTAAATGCCAGCTTCTCCAGTGATGCCCGCCTGCTGAGAATGAATAAAGGCGTACAACACTGCAGCATAATTGTAGAGGTTAGGGGTCTTTTATGTGGAATATTAACAGATTCTTTGTAGTTAGTATATCTACTTGAATTGAATGGTTCACCTTGCATTATAAATGAAAAACAAACCCCCCATAGGTTAAAGCATTGAAATCAAATGAAAATTAGCTGCTTCCCTCCCCACACCATTGCAATTAAGAATAATCAGAAATGACTCTTTATTAATCTCAAGCCTCTGGATGAAAAGATTGTGTATTTATGTGCCATTTCTGTGATTTAAGGAGTAATGCAGTGCGGTGCTGAGGGAATGCAGTACAAAGGATGTATAGCCTCACTCAGGGAATGCTGCATTATCAGAGATATTATCTTTTAGACAGTGTGATAAGTAGGAGTCCTTCTATCCTCTTGGGTCAATGTAGAAAAGCAGGGAATTTCTTCCCAACATGCTGGTCGTTATTTCGCCCTCGACCAACATCAGACAAACAGATTTTCTGGATTTGATTACCAACACAGTAGTTAGCGCTGCTGCCTCACAGTGCCTGGGTTCGATTTCAGCTTTGGGTCACTGTCTGTATGGATTTGCGCGTTCTCCCAGTGTCTGCGTAGGTTTCCTCCAGATGCTCCGGCTTCCTCCCATACTCCAAAGAGGTGTGGATTGGCCATGATCAAAGTGTGGGATTACTGGGTGAAGTGGCCCACAGTAAGATGCTCTTTCGGGGAGATGGTGCAGACTTGATGGGCTGAATGGCCTCCTTCTGCACTGTAGGGACCTTATGCATTTAATTGACTGGACTTTCCCCATCCATGTGTACCTTGCGATGTATGACGCGCAACTTGCATTTGCAAGCTGCATGTACTTATTGTGCTCAATCAGATAAGATCCCCCACACTTGTAATGAGCTTGTAATGTAATTGACCCTCACAATAGAGAATGAATATTGTTGATTGCAACCTCCCAGAGTATCAGGCTGTCTGGAGATGCTAAGTCCTGTGTACGTTATCTGAGTAATTGAAAAATGCCTGGTTCAATTGAGAACAGGCTTTAACAGTTGCATAAAGGATTCTGAATAAAGAGAGGAAGTGGTTGAATGGACTGATTTTCTCCACACGTAGACCTGAATCTGTTCATCAGGACTTGGCTTGACTGATGGGATGATATTGAATCTTCCTCTGAATTCACAAAGCATTCACAACAGATAAGAATGGCTTTTCATTAGGATTGCTATCCTTTCAGGTATTAGTGTAGCCTCTCAACTCAACCTTAGCATGGAACTGTTTGACCATGTGGAGTTCAGTGGATTGAAAAGTTAGAGAAGGGAGTGAGTGAGGTTGGAAAGATTCCCAGTTTGTGCCGCTGCCTGCTCTTCCTCTTCCCCTTGTGTGGCACATCTTAACTCTTGTCATCTTTCTTTCTCTCTGCCACTTGGTTACCTAGCGAGGGGGAGGGTCCTGAGGGCAAGGGTGTAGTTTTGTCAGGCTGGAGGTGGCAAAAATAGTGGTGAGGTGGGTGTGATAGAATTAGAGTGAGGATGAGAATAGATAATGGCCAGGGACGGTGAAAGTTCACTATCTGTATGGATTCACGGGGTAAAGAATGCTCCACTTTTGGCAGTTCATCTGTGGGTAAAGTGCTGATCATTTCCACCCAGTTTAATAGACACAGCCGGTCTATATTTGAGTCCACCATTTCTCCTGATGAACAAATGACTTTTTGTTCCTCAGGAACATTTCCAGCCCTTCCTGCTTTTGGATGAACAGTATTTGCTGAGATTTCTTTTTCCATTCCCATTCTCTTCCTGGGCCTAGTGGTGCACTAAGGCAGATTTTCCTCTGTTTCCATAGCTAGTAATTCCCAGAACAGGGTTGCTAGTCTGTTGTCAGGGGCTTATAGCTCGAGAGGCACCACTCCACAGCAAGCGTAGCTGACCAGGAGTCTCCCCCGCTCTTATGGTCAGCACTTGGCGAATTTGGAAGAGTTTTCCAATTTAACACTTGACCTGTTTGGCCACGTTACGAGTGCACCTTCCTTGGTCATTGTTCTCGGAGTGGGACTTGAACCCGGAGCTTCTGGCTCAGAGGCAGGAATACTACCCGCTGCCCCAAAGTCTCACCTATTAATCGGCCAACACATCCGTCTTTGTGACACACTGCCTCCATACACCAATTGGAAAGATTCATCACACAATTAGATGATCTTTGATTGTCAGCCAAATTTTCCCCCGTTTTCAAAGATTTTTAAATTGGTAATAAGAAATACTTAAAATATCAGATACAAACATCTTTTTTGATGCTTATTCTCAGTGGTGTCCAGGGGTTGGATTTTAATTCCTGGAGACACAGATCCTGGAAAATTTGCCAACCCTACTGAGTTAAAAGAATGTGGGTTCAAGTCTTGCTCTTGCAATTTAAGTACACAATTTACGCTGACACCTCCAGTGCAGTACTGAAGGAGTGCTGCACTATAGGAGGTGCCGTCTTTGGGTGAAGCATTAGTGCAAGGCTACCTTTATTAAGTGGATGTAAAAGATGGCATGGCAATATTTTAAAGATCAATTGGTGAAGCTAATATCCATTCCTCAGTCAACATCACTGGAATGCAGATAACCTGTACCTTTGGGAGCTTGATGTGCACGTATTTCCACACTGTGAGTAATTACATTTCAAAATATCCTCCTATCTCTGTAGTTTTGAGGGAATATATTCTCGGGGAAATCACTGTTACCTTTCCATCAGTCTCTTGTTCATCTGCAGATGCAAATAGCTCTATCCACCTTTCTTTCATATCCCATTGGTTGTTCCCAATGTCCTATAGTTGGTGGAGTTAAGACTATGTTGGACCTCCCATTTGGGAATATTCATGAATGAAAACCACATTATTAGACCAAGTGCCACAGGAGAAACATCTTTATACAGCATGCAGTTGTGATCTGGAATGCATTAATTGACAGTTTATTTATTACTGCCACAAGTAGGTTTGCATGAACACCGCAGTGAAGTTACTGTGAAAATCCCCTAATCGCCAGAATCCATCGCCCAGGTACACAGAGAATTAAGCATGGCCAATGCACCTAATCAGCACATCTTTGGGAGGGAGCACTCATAGGAAACCCATGCAGATTCGGGGGAGAACGTGCAGACTATGCACGGTCTCCCAAACCAGGAATCAAACCTGGGTCCTGGTGCCCTGAAGCAGCAATGCTAACCACTGTGCCCCCTAAACAGCTGGTGGAAACAGGTTCAACAATCAGAAGGGAAGTGGATAAATATTTGAAAGAGGTCAGATTTCATGGCTGTGGACAAAGAGTAGAGTGAATACCTCTTCTGCACTGTCTGATTATACATGTTCAGACCAGCTCCTAGATGTCACATTGCTCACCAACCAGCCATCCACTGGGAGTTGGATCAGACAGGTTATAGTCTCCTGGTCACACACAAGCTTTGTCAATATCTTGTCCTGACTGTGCTGGAGTGTGGTGGCAGCTCCAAGGAAAGGACAAAGGCGTGGTTGGAAATTAGTGGGGTTCATATTGCAGTGCCTGGATTGGAGGCACATTTAAATTGAGCAATACACATACAGTAAGTGATGAGGAGAGTAGAACAAAGAACAAAACAGCATGGGAAACAGGCCCTTTGGCCCAATGAGCCCGCGCCACCATCCCGATGTTCCCACTTCTACCTGTGATCCCTGTCTATGTTTATAGATCTATGGATTAAAAACCAAATTTGAGACAATTTAGGCAGAATTTGTTCTGCCAATCATCTTTGGGATGTGGGAGGAAACCAGAGCACCCGGAGAAAACCCACGCAAGTGCGGGGAGAATGCGCAAACTCCACAGACACAGGCCTAAATCCATGTATCTGCACAGCACAGCGATAGTCACTGAGCTGTTGTGTTGCCCATCAAATGGTTCAGGTCAAGCGTACACTAACGACGTGAAGCACTAGGATACTCTCAAAAATCCAAGAGCAGTCCTCTCACGATCCATCACGTGTATGCCCCTTGTTAGACAACAAGGTGGACCAAAGCACCTGTAGGATAAAAACAAGTACATCAATATCATCATCTATTTACACACGACCCAGGGACTCCCCAAGGCTCGTGATCCCGATTTTAAATCAGTTTTCTATTCACCTCCATTCCCATTCTGTTCATGTGCCCATCTAAGTATTTCTTAAATAACTCCAGAGTGCCTGCCTCCACCACTTTACTTGGCAGCACGTTCCATATCCCCACCACTCGATGTGAAAAAACTCCCTCTAGCATCCAAATTATACCTTACCCCCCTTACCACCCTCACCCTTTTTCCTAGGATGGACTCAAATAGCATGAGGAGTCCCTCATGCTATTTGAGTCCATCCTAGGAAAAAGCTTAACCCTGTTTACTCTATCTATACCCCTCATAATCTTGTACACCTCTATTAGATCTCTCTAAGTCTACGTCTTTCTAAGGAAAACAGTCCCAATTTGCCTAACCTCTCCTCGTAACTCAGACCTTCCATACCAGGCAGCATCCTGGTAAACCTCCTCTGCACTCTCTCCAGAGTCTCCACGTCCTTCCAGTAATAAGGTGACCAGAACTAGACGCAGTATTCCAAATGGGGTCTAACCAATGTTTTATACAACTGCAACATTAAAAGCCAGCTCTTGTACTCTATACTCCTTTCTGTAAAGGTTTAGAGATTTTTGTCTCAGGCTCCTGTGAGAGGCAGGGGAGGAGATGCAGGACTCTGACCCAAATTTTTAATTCCTCTCTGGCCACATAAGAGGTGCTGGAGCAATGGAGAACGGCTAATATGGTTCCACTATTTAAGGAGGGATGTAGGGCTTAACCAGGCAACTATATATTAATATCACATCAGTGGTGGGAAATCTATTGGGAAAAAATCTGAAGGCAAGAATCTATCTCCACTTGAAGAGTTTGTTCAAGAATAGTTAACGTGATTCTGTCAGAAGGAATCATATTGAACAAATTTGATTGAATCTTTTGAGGTATACAGATAACAGTAGTGCAATTGACGTAGTTTATATAGATTTCAGCAAAGCTTATGACGAGGTCTACATGGGACACTAATAAATAAGGCAAATGCACATGGATAATTAAGATAATTTGATAAAGTGAATTTGTGACTTCTAAGGAGCATCTTGACAAATACATGATTAGGAGGGGAAAAGAGGATATAAACCTCAAAAGGGTAGGGGGTTTTAGTTCAGTTGGGCAGCATGATAGGTGAAGGGTTGAAGGTCTGTTCCTGTGCTGAAATTTTCTTTGAATTAACAGATCAAGGAGACAACAGATTGGGAATGGGATGAGGTGGGTGTGGATGGGCAGCCAAATGGCACGAGAGATAGTTTGCTGTTCAGGTTGAGTCAGGGAGTGGTCTTAAGCGCAGTTGCAGTGGGAAGGATGGAATGTGTAGAGAAAGTGTTCTGCTATATGGAAATCCAGCTGCTACAACCTTAAAAAGTTCATCCTCGGTGCATGTTACATATAGCACGCTTTGAGTTACTCAAATCTCTGCAAACTGATTGACTTAGTTCTGCTTTCATGTTTTGTGCAATTTGTGGTGTATAGGAAAGAACTTCCAGTTGTGCTTTTGAGGCACAGGGAGTAATGAGGCGGAACGCTGAGTGGTAGAACATTCCTTCATTAACGCTTGGGAGAAGCAAATGAGCTCCCAGCTGCCTGTAGTTGTTATTTTCCTGCCGATTTGCCTTTGTGATACTTCGAGGATTAGATGGAAAAGCCTTCAGGCCACGGGCTGTCAAAGGGGCTGTGCCCAAACAATGTGAACTGTGTGAAATCAGAGGCTGATGTATCTCCATTGTTAAGTCTAAAGGTTTGGATGTTCCTTACTTAAACCTTCGTTATACTGTGAGGGGAGCGGATAGCATGGCCGTTTGCTAATACCGAGCAAATTTTCACCTCTTTTGCCTCCTGACCTATTTATTGGGTGCAAATTGAAGAGAAAGTGGTTACCACAAGTCTACGTGCTCTTTCAGTTTCACATTGAATGTGTGTGGCTTTCCTGAGGGGACAGAGGAGAAGACTGATGCGTGCATTGACATTTGAATGACTCCCATACATTCCTCCCAGTCTCTTCACCCGAATATTGTCAGACACAGTGTCGGTTTCCTAGGCTTTAAGCTCTGGAATTCCCTTGCTAAACCTTTCTGCCTCGCTACCTCTCTCTTCAATTCAAGACCCTCCCTAAAATTCACTCCTTTAACCGCGCTTTTGGTCACCTGCCCCAAAATATCCTCCAATTAAAAACCCAGAAAGATTTGATATGTTATTGTCACCGGTATTAGGGCAGCACAGTGATTAGCACTGCTGCCTCATTGCACCAGGGACCCGGGTTCAATTCCAGCCTCGGGTCACAGTCTGGGAGGAGTTCGTACATTCTCCCCGTGGGTTTCCTCCGGGTGCTCCGGTTTCCTCCCACACTCTAAAGATGTGTGGGTTAGATCGATTGGCCATACTAAATTGACCCTAGGTGGTCAATGGTGATAGGGCCTGGGTGGGATTGTGGTTGGTGCAGACTCGATGAGTCGAATAGCCTCCTTCTGTACTGTAGGGATTATATTGGAGTATACAGCAAAAGGTATTGTTTCTTGTGTGAACAAAGAACAAAACAGCACGGGAAACAGGCCCAACGAGCCCACGCCGCCACCCCGATGTTCCCACCTCTACCCGTGATCCCTGTCTATGTTTATAGATCTATGGACTTGAAACCAAATTTGAGACAATTTAGGGAGAATTTGTTTTGCCAGTTAGCCTAAGAGCACGTTTTTGGGATGTGGGAGAAAACCGGAGCACCCGGAGAAAACCCACGCAAGCACGGGGAGAATGCGCAAACTCCCACAGACACAGGCCCCAAATCCATGTATCTGCACAGCACAGCGATAGTCACTGAGCTGTCGTGTTGCCCCATCAAATGGTCCAGGTCAAGCGTACACTAACGACGTGAAGCACTAGGATACTCTCAAAAAAAATCTAAGAGCAGCCCTCTCACGACCCATCGCGTGTATGCCCCTTGTTAGACAACAAGGTGGACCAAAGCACCTGTAGGATAAAAACAAGTACATCAATATCATCATCTATTTACACACTTCCCAGGGACTCCCAAGGCTCATGATCCCTATTTTAAATCAGTTTTCTATACCCCTCCATTCCCATTCTGTTCCTAGTGCACCCAGTTTCTATCAATCAATAACTCCAGAGTGCATGCCTCCATACCACTTTAGGTGGCACGATTCCATACCCCCACCACCCTCCGGTGTGAAAAAACTCCCTCTAGCATCCAAATTATACCTCTACCCCCCTCACCCTAAGCCTGTGCCCTCATGCTATTTGAGTCCATCCTAGGAAAAAGCTTAACCCTGTTTACTCTATCTATACCCCTCATAATCTTGTACACCTCTATTCGATCTACGCTGACAAAGCATACTGTACATAGAGAAGAAAAGGAGAGGGGCATAATGTAGCATTACAGTCATAGCTAGGATGTAGAGAAAGATCAACTTAATATGAGGTAGGGAAGAAGCTGTTCTTGAGTCAATTGGTATGCGATCTCAGACTTGTGTATTTTTTTAACCAAAGGGAGAAGATGAAAAAGAGTATGTCTGGGCTCTTTAATTACGCTGGCTGTTTTTCTGAGGCAGTGGGAAGTGTAGACAGAGTCAATGGATGGGAGGCTAGTTTGATTGATGGATTGGGCTGCATACTTGGTCCTTTTGTAGGTTTTTTTGCATATGTGGACAGAGCTGGATAGGATGTTGGTGATCTGGACACCTAGAAAAGTGAAGCTCTTGACCATTTCCGCTTCATCCCTATTGGTACAGACAGAAGCATATCTTCGTCTATTCTTCCTGAAGTCATGACTCTGTCCTTCACCGTACTGACATTGAGGGAGAGATTGTTGTAGTCACACCACTTCTCTTTCCTGTACTCTGTCGCAATAAAGACTCAGCAGCTCTACTTGTCCGATATGACACTTCTTCTTTTACTGCCTCTTGGGGAATTTTCACCATTGCAAAAGGGCTATCTAAATGCAAATGCTTATCATGAGGTGTTACCGATATCAACGTGCCTCTCCGTGGGCCCCCGGTGACCAGAGAACTGATTCAGCGGAGCCAAATCATTCCAAAACCAACAGCAGTTCCTTCATTGTAACAGAGACTTCACTTCAGGTACACCAGCTGTGATGTACCTGACAACACCAGGTTTAAGTCCGACCGATTTATTTGACAGTAAACTCACAAGCTTTCGAGGTTCCCCTCTTCGTCAGGTGAAAGAAGAGTACTGACCTCGGACAGAGCGTATAACAGTTATTTTCCTTAGAGCAGAGAAGGCTTAAGTGGGATATGATTGAGGTGTACAAAATTATGAGGGACATAGGATGGAAGATAACTTTTCCCCATCGTAGGGGTATATAGTATTTTATGTTGGGCTTTTAGGGTTGGACAGAGAGAAAACTTGCCCTCTTTTACCTTCTTACTTTTCGTTTGGCTCATATCCGACCCTTATTGCCCCTAACCAGGCAGAAGGGTAGAGTTCGAAGGGAAGGTTCATCCCAAGTGAAGGGTAGGTCGTGCCTTACTAACCTCATTGAGTTTTTTGAAAAAGTGACTAAAGAGGTGGATGGGGGTAAGGCGGTTGATGTGGTATATATGGACTTTAGTAAGGCGTTTGATAAGGTGGCCCATGGAAGACGTCTGCAGAAAATGCAGATGTATGGGATAGAGGGTGATTTAGCTAATTGGGGTAGGAATTGGCTAGCAGATAGAAGACAGAGGGTGGTGGTTGATGGGAGATATTCATCGTGGAGTTCGGTGACAAGTGGTGTACCTCGGGGTCTGTTTTGGGGCCCCTGCTGTTTGTAATTTTTATAAATGATCTGGATGAGGGTATTGAAGGATGGATTAGTAAATTTGCAGATGACACTAAAGTCGGTGGAGTGGTAGATAGTGAAGAGGGGTGTTATTAGTTTGCAGAGAGACTTGGACAAGTTGCAGAGCTGGGCCGAGAGGTGGCAAATGGAGTTTAATGTGGAAAAGTGTGAGGTAATGCACTTTGGCAGGAACAATAAATGTGTAGAGTATGGGCTAATGGTAGGGCTCTTAATAGTGTTGAGGAACAGAAGGATCTTGGTGTATGTGTCAATAGATCCCTGAAAGTAGGCAGTCAAGTGGATAAAGTTGTTAAGAAGTCATATGGAGTCTTAGCTTTTATTGGTAGGGGGATTGAATTTAGGAGCCGCAGCATCATGTTGCAACTGTACAAAACTCTAGTGCGGCCGCACTTGGAGTATCGTGTGCAGTTCTGGTCCCCACATTATAAGAAAGATGTGGAGGCATTGGAGAGGGTACAAAGGAGGTTTACCAGGATGTTGCCTGGTATGGAGGGCAGATCTTATGAAGAGAGGCTGAGGGATTTGAGGTTGTTTTCATTAGAAAGGAGGCGGCTAAGAGGGGACCTAATCGAAAAATATAAGATGATTAGAGGTATAGATAGGGTGGATTGTGATAGCCTTTTTCCTAGGATGGAAAAAGCTAGCACGAGGGGACACAGCTTTAAATTAAGGGGTGATAGTTATAGGACGGATATCAGAGGTAGGTTCTTTACCAAAAGGGTGGTTCGGGAGTGGAATGCCCTGCCTGCAGCAGTTGTAGATGCGCCAAGTTTGGTGGCGTTTAAGAGGTTAGTTGATACGTATATGGAAGAGAAGGGAATGGTTTAGTTTGGAGGGACATTGCTTTTTATATTGGTCGGCGCAACATCGAAGGCCGAAGGGCCTGTTCTGTGCTGTAATGTTCTATGTTCTATGTTCTAACCAGCTTTTCACCAGAGCTGGTGTACTTGAAGTGAAGTCTCTGTTACAATGAAGGAACTGCTGTTGGTTTTGGAACGATATCTTATCTTTATATTATGCCTTCTTGCCTCCTGGAGTTTTTCCATTTACTAAGTTTTTTTTGTGTGAAGAGCGGTGGAAAGGGGGGGTATTTGTCTAGTGGGGGAATAAAAGAAAAAGGGGTGTTCTTTTGTACCTGAGGGGTGGGGGAGGAAAGAGAAACTTGTGGTGATAAAGAGGGGGGGTGGGGCTTGTGTATCGCATGGGGTAGAATGCCAAAATATTCTGCAAGTGCCAAGAGTTAACAGGTGTGGACTGCCCCTTTAAGAGTATGGGTCAGGTGACTCCTGGACAATCTGTGGGGACCGTGTTGGACAGTCTCAGATCTGAGTGTGAACAAGTGCACAACTTCAACAAAGAGCTCCTAGTGTTCAAGTTATCGAGCCTACCTCGTGATTCTGTATGCATTGTTCGTCCAAAGGGATATCCGTAACCTCATTTGCATTTAGATAGCCCTTTTGAAGTGATGAAAGGTCCCCAAGAGGCAGTATCAGATTTTCTGAAGAAGCGCCACGTAGGACTTGGAACGTTTTAACTCTGCTTCGCTCGTGACAGATGTTGCCAGACTTGCTGAGTCTTTCTAGCACCTTCTGTCTTCTTGGGAGGAGATATTGGAACAGGCCTCTGTAGAGGGGGCTGGAGATTCAGAGGGAATTTGAGGGAAAACGTTTTTACTCAGGGGATCTGGCGCTTGCTGTTTGAAAGGTTGTCGAAGGTTTCACAACATTAAAGTAGCGTTTAGAAGTATTTATGTCCAACAGGATGCTCAACGAGACAGTAAGAAGTCTCACAACACCAGCTTAAAGTCCAAGCAATCTATTTATAGTAAACACCACAAGCTTTCGGGGTTTGCCCCTACAAAGAACAAAACAGCAAGGGAAACAAGCCCTTCGGCCCAACAAGCCCACGCCGCCTGATGTTCCCACCTCTTCCCGTGATCCCTATCCATGTTTATAGATCTATGGATTAAAAACCAAATTTGAGACAATTTAGGGAGAATTTGTTTTGCCAATTAGCCTACGAGCACATCTTTGGGATGTGGGAGGAAACCGGAGCACCCGGAGAAAACCCACGCAAGCACGGGGAGAATGTGCAAACTCCCACCGACACAGGCCCAAATCCATGTATCTGCACAGCACAGCGATAGTCACTGAGCTGTCGTGTTGCCCATCAAATGGTCCAGGTCAAGCGTACACTAACGACGTGAAGCACTAGGATACTCTCGAAAAAAATCCAAGAGCCGCCCCTCTCACGACCCATCGCGTGTACGCCCCTTGTTAGACAACAAGGTGGACCAAAGCCCCTGTAGGATAAAAACAAGTACATCAATATCATCATCTATTTACACACTTCCCAGGGACTCCCAAGGCTGATGATGCCTATTTTAAATCAGTTTTCTATACCCCTCCATTCCCATTCTGTTCATGTGCCCATCTAAGTATCTCTTTGTCGGGTGAACTTCCTGTTCACCTGATGAAGGAACAGCGTTTCTGAAAGCTTGTGAGTTTACTATCAAATAAATTGGTTGGATTTTTAACCTTGTGTTGTGAGACTTCTTACTGTGCCCCGCCCTAGTCCAACACCAACATCTCCACATCACACTCAACGAGGCCCCAGTTTAACATCTGATCTGAAAAATGCCAATTTGTTCAGAAATTATACTAGACTAGATTTTGACTCGTTCCTCTGGAAACATCAAATCCCCTACAGTGCACAAGTAGGCCATTTGGCCCATCAAGTCTGCACCAACTCTCCCTTCCACCCTATCCCCACAACGTTTACAATGACCAATTCACCTAACCTGCACATGAGGGAGGAAGCCAGAGCACCCCGAGGAAATACACGCAGATATAAAGAGAACATGCAAACTCCATGCAATGCTAGAATTGAACCTGAGTTTCTGGCACTGAGGCAGCAGTGCCGAAAGATCTTATTTTGTGCTGTAAAATTTACGACTGATATCATTGGCTTCTGTTGGACATCCTTGTGGTCATAAAAGATGCTTCTTTCAATTTTTTGTGGCAAAGTTCTCTGCCATCACTTGAAAACATCCTGGGACTCTTTGTGCCTACCCGATTGGGACCCTTCATTTAACCTTTGCCCTGTAGGTTAACATCTTTAAGACACAGCTCCCTCACTATTGTAATGAAGTACCAGTTTATTTAACAGGTTCAAGAGGGATTGTACTGATGGCATTCTAATGTGACAAGTGAGAATGCTGTCCCTGGCTCAGACTGACATTTCAGTTGCTATTAGATGTATCGTCTCTGCAGTTTATAATGGGGTGTGTTAATGTGGATACAATTTGCCGCTCTAAGCATGAGGCAGCGCTATTATAACAAAACAAAATTGTAGGGTCATCGATACAAAAGCTGTAATCCAACACCATTTAGAGGGATTAAGTACACAAGGTAATTGGACCTGAACATGGTGCTATTTGCCCTTTTGTTCCCAGTTGAGGAGTGTAGCCTGTAACCCAATACGCTTTAGAACTGATTAAATATGTAAGAGAATTGCACCTTAAGATACAAACCACCTTAACATCTGTTCCTGCGTAAAACAAAACCTGGAGCATTGAAACCGGAAGCAGCAATTTGCAACTGAGTCAACAGAATTGGAAAGTTGGTTAAATGATTACCCAAGTTAAACATAACTGTTTGAAGTGTTGGGGTCTGAGTTTCCCCTTCTCTATTGCCTACCAATGTTGAGTCATATCAAACAGATCTTTTACTGATATGAAGTAGTTTTTGTTGGAAAATGTTTTGACATTTGTTCTTTTGGACTCGGGAGTGTTTCCCTCAGGTAATTTTATTCCCTCTTTATATAGTTGCTGGGAGGAACGAAGAGCAGGACAGGAGACAGGCCCTTCGGCCCTCCCATCCTGCGCCGCTCATTGGTCTAACTGGACCATTTGTTTGTATCCCATTCTGCTCATGTGGTTATCCAGATAAGTCTCAAATGATCCCAGTGTGTCTGCTTCCGCCACCCTGCTTGGCAGTGCATTCCAGGTCCCCACTGAGTAAAATACGTCCCTCTGATATCTGAGTTAAACCTTGCCCGCCATCCCCTTGAACCTGTGACCTCTCGTGACAATTTAGGGGGGGAAAAGTTTGCCTCTGTTCACCCTATCCATACCCTTCATAATTTTATACACCTCTATTAGGTCTCCCCTCATTCTCCGTCTTTCCAGGGAGAACAACCCCTGTTTACCCAATCTCAGAAGAGTAGGGGATTGTAGTTCAGTCAGGCAGCATGGTCGGTACAGGCTCGGTGGACCAAAGGGTCTGTTCCTGTGCTGTAATTTTCTTTGTTCTTTGTAATATTTAACCCAAAAGTGGAAACTGGGAATACCATCTCAATTAAATCCAGACCTTTCAAGGGGCATACACGTGATGGTCGTGAGAGGGCTGCTCTTAGATTTTTTTTTCAAGAGTATCCTAGTGCTTCACGTCGTTAGTGTAAGCTTGACCTGGACCATTTGATGGGCAACACGACAGCTCAGTGACTATCGCTGTGCTGTGCAGATACATGGATTTGGGCCTGTGTCTGTGGGAGTTTGCGCATTCTCCCCGTGCTTGCGTGGGATTTCTCCAGGAGCTCCAGTTTCCTCCCACATCCCAAAGATGTGCTCTTAGGCTGATCGGCAGAACAAATTCCCCCTAAATTGTCTCAAATTTGGTTTCGATGCATAGATCTATAAACATAGACAGGGATCGCGGGTAGAGGTGGGAACATTGGGGTGGCGGCGCGGGCTTGTTGGGCCGAAGGGCCTGTTTCCCCGTGCTCTTTTGTTCTTTCCAAAATTCAGTGAATAGGTAGCAGCTGGTGATCATGAAACCTGGGCTTACAGCGTACGTTTAGTGTGTGAGGACATGCTGTTGGTGATGAAGAACAATGTACAGGAGGGTGATACAAGTTTGGTGGTGTTTAAGAGGTTAGTTGATAAGTATATGGAAGAGAAGGGAATGGTTTAGTTTGGAGGGGCATTGCTTTTTATATTGGTCGGCGCAACATCGAAGGCCTTGCTATAACAAGGTTAATTCTGTGGTCAACGTGAAACTGTTTCCTTCCCGAGCTCCTTGTTTGACAAAATGAATGCTGTTGTGATCCTGCCGAGTTGTGTGATTGGCTAGGGGAGATCTCAAAGTGTAAAAAGGAGAAAGGAAAAAATAAACGGCAAGTGTTGAAACTGTGGAATTAAAAAGCGGAAATGGCTGGAGATACACAGCCGGCCCATGAATTCCGCAATGATTCCAGTTGCTTTTGCTTCATGCTAGACTCATATTTGAGGCTCCATTAAGGCTCAAGTGAAACAACCAAAGCTTTGCTAAGGTTGGCTGCCAGATATTCTTTTGGACTGTCGCAACCTTAGTTTTCCGGAACCTGGATTCATCGCTCTTGCTACCTCCATCTCTCCTCTTAAAAAGCTCAGAGGATTCCTTCTCTTTAACTATTGTCCCATCCCACCCTCTTCTTCAGCTTAGCTTGTCTGGTCAATCATAGAACATAGAACATTACAGCACAGAACAGGCCCTTCGGCCTTCGATGTTGCGCCGACCAATATAAAAAGCAATGCCCCTCCAAACTAAACCATTCCCTTCTCTTCCATATACTTATCACCTAACCTCTTAAACGCCACCAAACTTGGCGCATCTACAACTGCTGCAGGCAGGGCATTCCACTCCCGAACCACCCTTTGGGTTAAGAACCTACCTCTGATATCCGTCCTATAACTATCACCCCTTAATTTAAAGCTGTGGCCCCTCGTGCTAGCTTTCTCCATCCTAGGAAAAAGGCTATCACTGTCCACCCTATCTAAACCTCTAATCATCTTTATATGTTTCGATTAGGTCCCCTCTTAGCCGCCTCCTTTCTAACGAAAACCATTTTGAGCCGAATATTGTGTTCGCATCAGGGATCATCTTAATTGACCCAAAATTTGGAAAGGGGAGGGTGGGGATATTCCTCAGCAGCCTTGGTAGTGTGACTTGGAGCTGTGGCCATTGCTGGGATTGTGCCTGGAAAATGAAGGTAGCATGGAAACAGCCAGACCTCGAAGAGGGGAATGAGGAAAAGGAGAAGCAGAGAGAGGGTGATAGATGAGGGCTAGAAGCACCATTACCCTTGAGGGGCCCCCCAGGGTCAAAGGAATGCTTGAATAGGTGACCTGCCAACTACGAGGCTGATGCTGAGAGGCTGGCAAAGTCCTCAGGTGTTGGGTGATGGCAACACCTAAAGCCATAACCCTTCCCATCCCCCAACTGGCACTGGAAAAGTTCTTAATTAAGCCAAATTAAATGGCTTAATTAACCTCTAGGCTGGACACCATGCACTGCCACATACCCTACTGCTGGCAAGATGGCAGTGTAGCAGGAAGATGATGGGTACACTACTTCCAGCATCTGTCCCAACCCAGCGATACATCTTGGTGATGACCTGGTGATATTATCGCTGGGCTATTAATCCAGAAACTCAGCTAATGTTCTGCGGAGCCAGGTTCAAATCCCACCCAAGGCAGATAGAATCGTAGAAACCCTGCAGAAGTAGACCATTTGGCCCATTGAGTCTGCACTGCCCACAATCATACCCAGGCCCTACCCTCCCATCCCTACACATCTACCCACTAATCCTTCCAACCTACACCTTTCAGGGCAGTAAGGGGCAATTTAGCATGACCAGTCAACTTAACCCGCACATCTTTGGAATGGTGGTGGAATTCAAATTCAATAAAGAAATATCTGGAATTAAGAATCTGCTGATGACTATGAAACCATTGTGGATTGTCAGAAAAACCCATCTGGTTCACTAATGTCCCTTAGGGAAGGAAATCTGCCATCCTAACCCAGCCTGGCCTACATGTGACTCCAGAGTCACAGCAATGTGGTTAACTAACAACTGCCCTCGGGCAACTAGGGATGGGTAATAAATGCTGGCCAGCCAGTGACTCTCACGCCCCACAAATGAGTTTAAAAAAACCAGCTGTGATCTATGATCTCATCCTCAGAGGGCTAATAAAATTCAGCCTGTCTTAGCACTTCAGCTCGCTCTCCTCTACGTGTAGAATGTTCTAGAAAACTCACTTTTTCTGAAGGAAATACAGGACCCAAATTTATTCAGGGTCTTTCCTAGCCTCAGAATGTCTCAAAATACCAGTGAGGTCCTTCTGAACTATAGTGACTATTACAATGTAGACAGGCACTGCACAGCAATATTCCACAAACAGCGGGGAGATAAAACTATCAGACAATCTGTTTCAGCAATTATTATTTTGCAGAATAATTATTGGTTCGGACAGTAGGGAGAAGTCTCCTGTTCTCTGACATATTATCCATGTCAGATGATAAAGCTGAAACTTCCTACAGCTTTTCTGAGTAATAACACCTCTGTAAGAGGTCTGACAACACCAATTTTAAATCCAACTGATTTATTTGATAGTAAACTTGCAAGCTTTCGGCCTTTGTAGCCTTCTTCAGGCGAGTGAGGTGTTCTGGTCTGCAATCGCACACATATCAGCACAGACAGTTTACAGATTACTGATTAGAATGTGAATCCTTACACCTAACCTGCTATTCAAGTCTTAAAGTGGCTAACAATGTGAGTGGAAGGAGCACTGAGGACAGGTTAGAGAGATGTGTGTTGTCTCCAGACAGCACAGTAAGTGAGGTTTTTTGCTAACCCAGGCAAGTCAAGGGGGTTACAGATAGTGTGATGTTAAGCCAAGATCCCTGTTAAGACCATCCTCATGGTAACACCTCCTGACAGGGCAGCACACCCTCAGAACCGCGCACTGGACTATCAGCCTAGTTTTCAACCCTTGACTGACCCACCACCACCTTATTCAGAAACGCGAGTGCAGAACTGAACCACAGCCAATAACCCCAGGGAGATACATCTGAAACATTCACCCACCGTTCCTCCTTGTACACGCTTACAGACATTTTCTCTCTTTAGTCACCCTGTAACAGACAGAGGTAAAGAAAGACAGCAAACCCTATAGCACATAAGGGCAATTACTGGGTACTTGTCCACAACACTGGTGACTAAAGACCGAGTTCTGGGTTTACGCCATCTTAACTGTAATTTACATTGATAAAAAACCTTTAATATAACAAAACATTGCAAAAACCAAGGCTAACACAGCAATGCAGTACTGAGGGAGTTCTGCATTATTGAACCACATTATATTCATCCAAATAAGATCAGGAGCGCTATTCCCCTCTGCCTTGGTCAATATTTATTTTGCTCTTAACAGCTCCAAAAATACAGATTAGCTGGTAATTATCACACTGGTGTTTGTGACAGATCACTGCACATTAATTGGTTGCTGCGTTTCTTGCGTTACAATGGTAAATAAACTTTAAAAAAATACTTCATTGCCTATAAAACAGCTTGGGGCATCCTGTGGTCACAAAAAACGCAGTCAATTAGAAATGCAATTCTTTCTTTCAGGCACATCACATTATCAGCCAAAGATAAACAGGCTCTGCTGTGAGTTAGGATACTAGCGATGGAGTTTTCGATAGGATCGAGCTCCGGAAGGTGCGAGATGTCTAGATGACCAGAGAGTTGAGTCTGGAAATGACCACGATATGAATGAGGTTTCTGGTAGCCCACATGTGAAGACAAAAGATGGCATAGAAATGGGAGAAGTCTTGGTGATGTTCCTTCTTTGGTCCTCACCCACAAATAGCTTCTCTCATAGAACATAGAACATTACAACGCAGAACAGGCCCTTCGGCCTTCGATGTTGCGCCGACCAATTAGGAAAAAGCAATGACCCTTCAAACTAAACCATTCCCTTTTCGTCCATAAACTTATCTACTAACCTCTTAAACGCCACCAAACTTGGCGCATCTACAACTGACGCAGGCAGGGCATGCCATACCCTTACCACCCTCTGGGTAAAGAACCTACCTCTGACATCCGTCCTATAACTACCACCCCTTAATTTAAAGCTGTGTCCCCTCGTGCTAGCTTTCTCCATCCTAGGAAAAAGGCTATCATGTCCACCCTATCTAAACCTCTAATCATCTTATATGTTTCGATTAGGTCCCCTCTTAGCCGCCTCCTTTCTAACGAAAACAACCTCACATCCCTCAGCCTCTCTTCATAAGACCTGCCCTCCATACCAGGCAACATCCTGGTAAACCTCCTCTGTACCCTCTCCAATGCCCCCACATCTTTCTTATAATGTGGGGACCAGAACTGCACACAATACTCCAAGTGCGGCCGCACTAGAGTTTGTACAGTTGCAACATGACGTTGCGGCTCCGAAATTCAATCCCCCTACCAATAAAAGCTAAGACTCCATATGCCTTCTTAACAACCTTATCGACTTGATTGCCAACTTTCAGGGATCTATTAACATATACACCAAGATCCCTCTGCTCATCAACACTATTGAGAGTCCTACCATTAGCCCTATACTCTACACATGTGTTATTCCTGCCAAAGTGAATTACCTCACACTTTTCCACATTAAACTCCATTTGCCACCTCTCGGCCAGCTCTGCAACTTGTCCAAGTCTCTCTGCAAACTATAACACCCCTCTTCACTATCTACCACTCCTCCGACTTTGGTGTCATCTGCACATTTACTAATCCATCCTTCAATACCCTCATCCAGATCATTTATAAAAATTACAAACAGCAGGGGCCCCAAAACAGATCCCTGAGGTACTCCACTTGTAACCGAACTCCACGATGAATATCTTCCATCAACCACTACCTCTGTCTTCTATCTGCTAGCCAATTCTCCTCACAAAACCCCTTGACCCTCCTCTGTCCTTGCAATTCACATCCTCGTTGCTAATTTCCTTTTCCTCTTCAATGTCTTCAAATATGTTGTCACCTCCAAACCTGTTTTTCCCAGAGCTCCTTGATTCAATTGCTCCAATCAAGTTTCTGTCTATTGAAATGGGTCTTATCAAAGTCACAAATGACATTCTATGATAAACCATGATAAACATTCCTTCCTCGTCCTTCTTGACAAATCTGTGGTCTTTGACATGGTTGACTACATTATGGGGGTGGGGGGGCAGTTTAGAACAGAGTTGAGGAGGAACTTCTTCACTCAGAGTGGTGAATCTCTGGAATTCTTTGCCCATTGAAGTGGTGGAGATAACCTGGTTGAATTTGTTTAGGTCTCGGACAGATAGATTTCTGATAGATAAGGGAATTAAGGGGAGCGGGCAGAAAAGTGGAACTGATCCACTTCAGATCAGCCGTGATCTCACTGAATGGCGGGGCAGGCTTGAAGAGCTACTTGATGTACTTCTGCTCCTATTTCTTACGTTCTTATGTTTTAATCCTCCAACACCTCTCCACTATAGTCCAGCTGAGTGAGACTGTACTACCTAATTCCATTCTTATCAACCCAGGTTCAGCTAGGGAAGTTTACCTTCCTGCTTCCACGTTGTTACCTTTGGTACTCACTCGAGGATCTATCCTCGACCCCTTCCTGTTTCTCATCTACGTGTTGTTTTGATGGAACTGGAAGATCACACTAGCAGAAAGGGGCTGGAAAACCTCTCCATCATGTCATTTTTGACCCCTAAATGAGCTTCTGGTGACATGTTTTGTGCCATTACTTAGATCTTTTATTTCCACTTGCAAAGGGATGCCCAGTGGCACAGTGGTTAGCACTGCTGCCTCGCAGTCCCAGAAGCTTGAGTCTGACCTTGCGTGACTGCGTGGAGTTTTCACATTCTGCCTACGTATGCGTGCGTTTCCTCTGAATGCTCTGGTTTTCTTGGCACAGGGCACAAAAAATGCTGGTTTGTTGGATTGGCTGAGGTAACTGCACAGGAGTTTAGGATGGGATATCGATAAGATACCCTATTGGAGAGTGTATGTAGGTTTAATGGCCTCTTCTTGCACTGTAGGGATCCTTTGGGTCTGTCAGCTAACTCTGCTCCCTATCACCTTACCTGCTTCTGATTCATGTCTTTCTTAGGTCTAGAATTCCAATGTTCCCCTGACTAGCTTCCACCTTCCACCTTCTATGAATTTAGGTGAAAACTTTATTCCCTATCCTGATTCGTACCAATTCCTGTTCATCCATCACTGCTGTGCTTGTTGAATTACACTAACTCCTAACTAAGTAATGCCTTGACCTCAAAACCCTAATTCAAACAAGTCCATGGCTTCACTCCTTCCCCAGTCTCTGCGATCTCTCGGCTGCAACCAACCCTCCAAGATATCCACCTTCCTCCAATTTGAGCCTCCAGTACGTGTCTCAAGTTGAATTACTCCACTAATATATGGGATGGGATGGCACGCTAGCACAGTGGTTAGCTGCACAGCTCCAGGGACCTGGGTTCGATTCCCGGCTCAGGTTCACTGTCTGTTTGGAGTTTGCACATTCTCCTTGTGCCTGTGTGGGTTTTCTCTGGATGCTCTGGTTTCCTCTCACAGTCCAAAGATGTATGGGTTATGTTGATTGACCATGCTAAAATTGCCCCTTAGTGTCCTGAGATGCGTAAATTAGAGGGATCAGCGGGTAAATATGTAGGGATAGGGATTGTGGTCAGTGCAGACTCGATGGGCTGAGTGGCCTCTTTCTGTACTGTAAGGTTTCTATGATATAAAAGCAGTAAATGCTGGTAATACTCAGCAGATCCTGCAGTATCTGCGGAGCTTGGGTTTTTTTCTACAGACGCTGCCTGACCAGTTGAGTTTTTCCAGCATTTTTTTGCTCAGAGTTCTCCCTGTATCTGTGTGGGTTTCCTCTGGGTGTTCCAGTTTCCTCCCCCAGTTCAAAGATGTGTGGGCTGGGTAGATTGGCTATGGTAAACTGACCTTTGGTGTTGTGGGAATTAGCAGCATAAATAGGTGGGGTTATGAGGATAGGGCCTAGTGGGGCTATTTTCGATGCAGGCTCGATGGGCTGAATGGCCTCCTGCACTGTTGAGATTCTTTAATTTCCAGTTTCTGCAGTATTTTGGTTTGTTGTGGTTTAATCACTCCACCAGTGGCTGCTGAGGGCCCAGTTTGAAATTCTTTGATTTCCTTTATTATTGTCACATGTATTAGTATACAGCGAAAAGTATTGTTTCTTGTGTGTTATACAAATCATACCGTACAGAGAGAATGCAGAATGTGGTGTTATAGTCACAGCTAGGGTGTAGAGCGGTCGATCTAGTTCAAAAGCCTGACAGCAGCAGGAAAGAAGCTGTTCTTGACTTGGTCAGTATGTGATCTAAGACTTTTGTATCCTTTTCCTGATGGAAGAAGGAGGAAGAGAGAATGTCCGAGGTGCATGGGGTCCTTAATTATGCTGGCTGCTTTTGCGAGGCAGCAGGAAGTGTAGACAATGTCAATGGGTAGGGAGGCTGGTTTGCGTGATGGATTGGGCTTCGTTCATGACCCTTTGTAGTTTATTGCGGTCTTGGGCGGAGCAGGAGCCACACCGAGCTGTGATGCATCAAAAAGAATGCTTTCTGTGGTACATCTGTAGAAGTTAGTGAGAGAATAGCGAACCTGCCAAATTTTCTTTTTCTTCTGAGAAAGCGGAGGCTTTGGTGGACTCTCTTAACAATAGTGTTGGCGTGGAAATTCTCTTCTTGTTTCTCTCTGGCTCTCTACCTCGCTTTGCTGTTTGACAACACGTGCTCAAATCCACCTCTTTGACCAGATCTTTGTTCAGGTGCCTTAATGTCTCCTTCTGCGGCTCATCGTTCGATTAATCTTCTTTGGGTTAATATTTTGGGGAGATTTGCTAAGTTAAAGATATTTGTATAAATTATAAGATGTTGTTGGATGTTGGATCAGAGAGTCCCAAGTTTCATTCTGTTATGAATTGTCAGATCAGTCAATTAGTGAGAGCACCAAACTTGCTCTCAGTGCCTGTGAGCAGGGATCTCCCACTTTCTGAGCACTGTCAATGTGAATGTGACTAGCAGATGGAGTATAATGTTAGCAAATGTGAGGTTATCCACTTTGGTAGAAATAATAGGAGGAGGGATTATTACTTAAAGGGCAAAAAGCTGCAGCGCGCTACGGTGCGGAGGCACCCAGGGGTCCTTGTACACGAATCGCAAAAACCCAGTTCTTATGACTCGATATTTGAGGATTGCATCTTTGAATTTGCATGTGCTGCCTCTCATGGAGGAATAGCCAGCCACTGACTGTTTCAGTGGGCTAAAGTCTTAGAGGAGAGGAGGGTGGGGTTGAGGTGAGCTGGTGGGGGGGGGTAGTGATGGGAGAGGTATACTTGGGTACCATTGACTGAAACAACCAATGCAGATAAGAGAGGGAAGGGGAGAAAGTTGGAAAAAAACTGGATGCAACAAATTTAGACTTGGGTAGGGCTGTGTACTTGAGCCTTTCCTTGGGATCCTCGTTCTTACTTGCTGCAGATTCAAGTCCATTAGCAAACCTGAAAAGAGGGTGTTTTGTTTTGGTCACTGATTTGATGCGAGAGCGGGATTGCCCCGGATGTAAGCTCTCTGTGGCTGTTGACTGAAATGGTAAACAGCATTCCCCTGTGAGGGAGCAGATGTCAAGGCCCAAATCATCTGGGAAAGGCTTTGAACATCTCCATTTAGCTGCTGACAGAATCGGCCCAGCTTCCCAACCAAACAGAGCGAGTATAAAAAAAAAACTAATAATGTGGGACAAATTGTCATTCTTATGGAAATGGGCTGTAAGGTTCAGGGCAGCTTAAACTTCCCCAAACCACTGGGAGAAATCTGGGTTATAGCCTAAGCGTAAAGGGTGGCATAGTAGCACAGTGGTTTGCTAATAGACTTGAATCTGTAGCAAATAAGAACGAGGGTCCCAGGAAGAGGCTCAAGTATACACCCCACCTAACTCTAAATTTGTTGCATCCAGTTTTTTTCCCAACTATCTCCTTTACAGCTCCAGGGACCTGGATTTGATTCCCGGCTCGGATCACTGTCTGTGTGGAGTTTGCACGTTCTCCTTGTGTCTGCGTGGGTTTCCTCCGGGTGCTCCGGTTTCCTCCCACACTCCAAAGATGTGCAGGGTTAGGTTGATTGGCCGTGCTAAGAAATTGCCCCTTAGTGTCCTGGGATGGGTAGGTTAGAGGGATATGTAGGGATATGGGGGTAGGGCCTGGGTGGGATTGTGTTTGGTGCAGACTCGATGGGCTGAAGGGCCTCTTTCTGCACTGTAGGGTTCTATGACATTGTGAATGTAATCCTAGTTTACTCGCATAATGTTTTGTTTCGTGTACGGCACACTCTACAAATAACTACTTGTTGGAATTCTAGTGGAAGGGAGGATACTAATCAGGAAAGAATTCCTGGCGTGTGCATGGGCATCAATAGAAGTGATAGATGGACATTTATTGCCCTGAGAAGGTGATTCAAGTGAGTCACTTTTGTACCAGTTGATGAGATTCACTGTGGCTTCCCAGGACAAGGAAGAGTGTGCGACGTTGCTGGAGAAATGGAGTTAGTTTTTTATTTGTTAGTGTCACAAGCCGGCTTACGTTAACGCTGCAATGAAGTTACTGTGAAAAATCGCCACACTCTGGTGCTTGTTCAGGTACACCGAGGGAGAATTTAGCAGGGCCGATACACCTAACCAGCACGTCTTTCAGACTGTGGAGGGAACCACACCACCCGGAGGAAACCCATGCAGACGCTGGGGACAGCGTGCAGACTCCACACAGACAGTGACCCAAGACTCTAGTGCTAACCTACCGATAGAGAAAAGATACAACTATGTAGGGAAGACCAGGTAAAAAAGGGAGGTTTCTTTGGGTGGTTTGGCTTTATCAGCCATGGGGGAGTAGGGGATTGCTAAGACACACCGATTAGAATGCCCACTGTAGCTTTCTGGCATTTTATTCCAGTTGTGTTAGAGATTTCTCGCTCCCCATATCCTCCAGCTCCCACACACCCTCCATGGACCCTTATACCATGCATGTCAACTGAGATCCCCTCCAACCACCCCCTAAAATGTTTCATACTGTTTATCCCAAATCAATGCCAAATTTGGTCTTCAAACAGAAAAAAAAATCTCACAACACCAGCTTAAAGTCCAACAGGTTTAATTAAACCTGTTGAACTTTAAGCTGGTGTGGTGAGATTTCTTCCTGTTTTACCTCAGTCCTATGCTGGCATCTCCACATCAAATTTGGTCATTTCCATAGAACCATTGAATCCCTACAGTCAGAAATTCAGCCTGACTGCATCAACTCTCTGAAAGAGTATCCCGTCCAGCTCCCCCCTCTACTTCATCTCCGTAACCCCACGTGCTTTATCTTGGTTACTCCTCTAACCTACACACCTTTGGACACCTAAGGAGCAATTTAGTGTGATCAATCCATCTGACCTGTACACCTTTGGGCAGTAGGAGAAAACTGGGCTACCTGGAGGAAACCCATGCAGAAATGGAGAGAATGTGCAAACTCCACACAGACAGTGAACCAAGGAATTGCACCCAGTTCTCTGGTCTATGAGACAGCAGTGCTAATCACTGCGTTACTGTTCTGGCCCTTCCAAGTCACCCAGTATGCATGAGGTACATAACCAATGAGCAAGATAATAACAATGCCGTGCATGTATAATGAGGCTTGGCTGGGAGCCCAGCTTAATAAAAAGATTAGCTTAGCATGAGTTCTACTTTTGCAAATGAACATGAATTGTTCACTTTGTTCAGCTGACGTCTTTAAGTGATTACTGTAATTTTTTTCTTGTGATCTCTTTTGTCAATGTCTCATTACTCATTAGGTCAAGATGAAGAGATGGAAAACGTTTGCAATCTCTGTTATTAAGCAAGCAAGTTTTTAGAGGGTTTTAGGAATAATAGCTTTTTTAAGGAAGTCTTGTCAATGGGGTCATAGAGTCATTGAAGTTTACAGCATGCAATCACGATCTTTGGCCCAACTTGTCCATGCCATTTTTTTTTAACTTGTAAACCCCTAAGCTAGTCCCAATTGCCCACATTTAATTCATATCCCTCTACACCCATCTTACCCAGGTAACTGTCAAAATGCTTTTTAAAATACAAAATTGTATCCACCTCTACTGCCAGTTCTGGCAGCTTGTTCCAGACACTCACCTTCATCTGTGTGAAAAAGTTGCCCCTCTGGACACTTTTAGCTCTCTCCCCTTTGACCTTTAAACCTATGCCCTCTAGTTTTAGATTCCCCTACCTTTGGGAAAAGATATTGACTTTCTAGCTGATCTGTGTCCCTCATTATTTTATAGAGCTCTATAAGATCAGCCCTCAGCCTCCTACGTTCCAGAGGAGAAAGTCCCAGCGTATCAAGCCTCTTCTTATAAGTCAAATCATCAAATCTCATTAGCATTCTAGTAATCTCTTCTGCATTCTTTCTAGTTTATTAATAATATCTTTTCCATAATAGGGTGACCAAAACTATATACAGTATTCCAAGTATGGCCTTACCAATGTCTTGTATAACTTCAATAAGACATCCCAACTCCTATATTCAGTGTTTTGACCAATAAAATCAAACATGCTGAATGCCTTTTTCACCTGTGCCTCCACTTACAAGGAGCTATGAACCTATACCCCTAGATCTCTTTGTTTGTAACTCTCCCCAACGCCCTACCATTAATTAAGTAGGTCCTGCCCTGGTACATTCTACCAAAATGTGTCGCCTTGCATTTGTCTAAATTAAACTCCATCTGCCATTCATCAACCCACTGGCCCAATTGATCAAGATCCTGTTGCAATTGGAGAATCCACTATGGTGTCATTTACTAACCATGCCTGCTATACTCTCATCCAAATCATTAATATAAATGACAAATAACAGTGGACCCAGCACTGATCTCTGAGGCATACTGCTGGTCACAGACCTCCAGTTTGAAAACAACCCTCAACAACCGCCCTCTGGCTTCTGTCATCAAGCCAATTTTGTATCTGTTTAGATACCTCACCCTGGATCCCGTGAGATTTAACCTTATGCGACAACCTACCATGCGGTACCTTGTCAAAGGCCTTGCTAAAGTCCATGTAGACAACATCAACTGCACTTCCCTTATCTACCTTCTTGGTTACCCCTTCAAAAAACTCAGTGAAATTTGTGAGACATGATTTTCCATTCACAAAGCCATGCTGACTGTTCCTAATCAGTCCTTGCGTCTCTAAATGCCTTTAGATCTTGATTCTCAAAATACAATTTACCCGCCACAGATGTGAGGCTCTCTGGCCTGTAATTCCCAGGCTTTTCCCTGCAGCCCTTTTTAAACAAAGGCACAACCTTTGCCCTCCTCCAATCTCCAGGCACCTCACCTGTGACTGTCAATGATTCAAATATCTCGGGAAGGGGACCTGCAATTTCTTCCCTAGCTTCCCACAATATCCTGGGATGCACTTCATCAATCCGCAGATTTATCTACCTCGATGGATGGATGGATGTTATTTTTCGCTCAGCACTTGGCAATGTACATAAATAATAAGCCATGTTGCCTATTGGGTGAATGGGCACAGAAGGTTGGACTGTATGAGGAACCATACAGTGGCTCAAGCATTGCGCTGGAATATGAGGGGCATGGTGGTCAAGATACGTTAAATTCACTTGAAAGTTTCCTGAATTGAGGCTTTGATGCATGATGCCTCAGGGGAACTGTGAACCAGGAGTTACAGAGAAACTGCCCAGACTCTGCAAAAGTTTTGGGATGTCTACTGCACTCCAATGGAGCTGCCAGGAATGAACATAGAACATTACAGTGCAGTACAGGCCCTTCGGCCCTCAATGGTTCCACTGGCTGGCGCAACAATCTAATGACCCTCTAACCTAAGCTATTCCAATGTTATCCGTATGCCTATCCACTGACTATTTGAACGCCCTTAAAGTTGGCGAGTCCATAACTGCTGCAGGCAGGGCATTCCACGCCCTTACTATCCTCTGAGTAAAGAACCTACCTCTGACATCCGTCCTACAATTACAATTCCTCAATTTAAAGCTACGTCCCCTCGTGTTAGCCATCACCATCTGAGGAAAAAGGCTCTCACTGTCCATCCTATCTAATCCTCTGATCATCTTGCATGCCTCAATTAGGTCATTTCTTAACCTTCTTCTCTCTAATGAAAATAACCTCAAGTCCCTCAGCCTTTCCTCATAAGATCTACTCATCATTACCAGGCAACATCCTGGTAAACTTCCTCTGCACCCTTTCCAATGCCTCCACATCTTTCTTATATTGAGGCAATTGAAGGAGCAACCCAGAATTGGTCCTCCCCGTCATTGTGAAATCATTTCAAAGTCTGTGTAACTGTGCGAAAACCCAGGCCTCATTCTCAAATTGCTATCCTGGTAACAGTCCACAACAGCACCTTTTTAAATAGCGTAATCTAATCTTTAAACCTGCCTGAATGAATAGACTAAAGTCCTTGTCTTTGTTGACTATCAGAACGATAAATATCTGAATGTTTAAAAGAACACCAGATTATGAGCTCAGTGACAGGGTGGGTGTTTGGAAATTTGAAGGAGGGGATGTGTGCTGTTACCATCATCCTGAGTGTTAATGTGGCATTTTATATTCATTCGAAAACACATCATAAATGAAATAATAAATTGTTCCAGTGATACAGAGAAAACACTGAGTTCTATTAATTAAAAGATCAACCAGCCTTGGATTTGAACAAATGCCTCAGGCTTACAGAAGTATCTAATAATACAAGAGGCAGAGCCTTAGAGAGATAGAACATAAAACATTACAGCATAAACAGGTTGCGCTGATCATATCCCTACCTACCAGGCCTATCTATAACCCTCAATCCCATTAAATCCCATGTACTCATCCAGAAGTCTCTTAAAAGACCCCAATGAGTTTGTCTCCACCACCACCAGCCAATTCCACTCACCCACTACCCTAACATCGTACCCCTAACATCTCCTCTGTATTTACTTCCTTAAACCTGTGTCCTCTCGTAGCGACCATTTCAGCCCTGGGAGAATAGCTTCTGAGAATCTGCCCTATCTATTCCTCTCAACATTTTATAAACCTCTATCAGATCACCTCTCATCCTGCGTCTCTCCAGGATGAAAAGACCAAGTTCCTTCAATCTAAGTAAGATGTCTGCGTCTTCCTTTACCTATTCGCAGCTGTGGTATATCTCTCCCCCTCTCCTACCCTGGCACACTGTCAGGTAAAGGATTCAGTAACACTGAATCCAAGGCAAGGTGAAAAGTTTGGATGGAATAGATGAGGTTTGTGAGGCTGTGGACTCAGTGCTTGATGGTGTGGGGAGGGGGTTGGGGTTAGGAGTGTTAGAAATTACAGCAATATTGGGCAATGCTGACATACAGCAGCAGGATGATTCAAGCTGTCTCCTTGCTGAGTGCTACATGCCAGTGGGAAAACACTCATCTGATTTAATCACCCTTAGTGGTTAAACTTGCCTTACGCAAGACTTAAAGAGGAACAGGAAAGTGGAATTGAGGCCCGTAATCAGAACTCCATGACCTTACCAATTGGGGGCTTCAGGCGTAGATGGGCTGAATGGCCAGCTGCTTCTTGTGTTCTCTGAACCAAAAGGTTCACTCCCCACCCATTGTTTAGATGTTAAACTGAGGCCGTGCCTTTCCCGACAGGTAGATGTGAAAGATTCCTGCTAACCATTTTGCAAGGGATTAAGGGAGATCCCTCAGGTGCCTGAGCCAGTCTCCATCCTCAATCGAGTTTGCAAAATAAAGGTGAACAGCGTTACCTCGCCGCTGTTCGTGGGACCTAGTGATGCACAAGATGGATGCTTTGTCACAACATAAGAAATAGGAGCAGGAGTTAGCCATCCAGCCCCTCGAGCCTGCCCCGCCATTCAATAAGATCATGACTGATCTGAATTGGTTCAGTTCCACTTTCCTGCTTTCTCCCCATAACCCTTAATTCCCTTGTCAATCAAAAACCTATCCACTCTTGACTTAAGTATATTCAGCAAGGTAGCCTCCACCACTTCATCAGGCAGAGAATTCCAAAGATTCACCACCCTTTGTGTGAAGAAATTCCTCCTCAACTTTAACCTGAACCGTCCTCCCCTTATTTTGAGGCTGTGCCCTGTAGTCCTGCTATCTTTGCTAAGCAGGAAGAATCTCTCAACCTCTACCCTATCCATCCCCTTCATTATCTTATATGTCTCTATAAGATCCCCCCCTTCAGCCTTCTAAACTCCAAAGAGTACAAACCTAGCCTATTCAGTCTCTCCTCATAACCCAATGCCCTCATCTCCAGTATCGGCCTAGTGAACCTTCTCTGCACCCCCTCCAAGGCCAATATATCCTTCCTCGAATGCAGTGACCAAAACTGTACACGGTAATCCAGCTGTGGCCTCACCAGTACCCTATACAGCTGCAAAAGTACCTCTCTACTTTTATATTCTATCCCCCTCGCTATAAAGGCCAACATCCCATTCTCCTTCTTAATCACCTGCTGCATCTGCAGACTGCGTTTTTGCGATTCGTGCACAAGGACCCCCAGATCCCTCTGCACTGTTGCATGCTGCAGCTTTTCGCCATTTAAATAGTAATCCTCCCTACCGTTATTCCTACCAAAATGGACAACCTCTCTCTTGCTAACATTATACTCCATCTGCCAGGTCCTCGCCCACTCACTCAGCCTATCCAGATCCCTCTGCAGGCTTTCCACGCAATTTTCTTTTCCACTCATCTTCGTGTCATCAGCAAAATGAACATAGTAACTGCACTCAACGAGCACTGAAGTACACTTTGTGATTTAATGTTCTTCATGAACGATGCTAATAACTGTGATTGCTGGGGGAGTTTGTCACTGTACTGCACTCCTGCCTAGCTCCCCACAATTCGCCCTAAAAAGAACAAAGAACAAAACAGCATGGGAAACCGTGGCCCCTTTGGCCCAACGAGCCCGCGCCGCCACCCCAATGTTCCCACCTCTACCTGTGCTCCCTGTCTATGATTATAGATCTATAGATTAAAAATCAAATTTGAGACAATTTAGGGAGAATTTGTTTTGCCAATTAGCCTAAGAGCACATCTTTGGGATGTGGGAGGAAACCGGAGCACCCAGAGAAAACCCACGCAAGCACGGGGAGAATGCGCAAACTCCAACAGACACGGGCCCAAATCCATGTATCCGCTCAGCACAGCGATAGTCACTGAACTGTCGTGTTGCCCAAAATATGAACTTGGCTGAACCTCTAATGCTTATCTTCTAATTTGCACCAAGTCTCATTCACACCAGTTTGCTGTGTGCTCACGAATCTGCATTGGCTCCTAGTTCTGTCATGCTTCTATTAAAAATTCTCCTCTTTAAATTTCAGATTGCTCCATGAGTTTGCCTTTTCCATGCCTATATTACATCCTTGTCCTACAGTCCCTCTGAGACCTTTACATTGCTCCAGTTCAGGGTGCTTGTTTGTCTCTCCCCCCACCCCTGCCCCCCCCAGTTTTCTTCACCCAGCTATTAGTAGCAACAGGGGTCTGGACTCAAACTCTGTGTCTAAACCTCTCTCTCTTTTCTCTTTTCTTCTTTCTCGCGTTTTTTCTCTCTCTCTCTCTCTCTCGTTCTCCCTCTCCCGCTCCCGCTCTTCATGGAATCATAGAATCCTTATAATGCAGAAGGAGGCCATTTGGCCCATAGGGTCTGCACTAATGACAATTCCCCCTATGTATTTACCCTGCTAGTCCCCCTGACACTACGGGACAATTTAGCATACCAGCCAACTTAACTTGTACATCTTTGGAAACTCATGGAGACACGGGGAGAATGTTCAAATTCCACACAGACGGCTACCCAGCGCTGGAATTGAACCCGGGTCCCTGGCGCTGTGGAGGCAGCAATCTTCACCTGCCAGAATTTCGATTTAACGGCTATCGCAGCCCCTCCCCAGCCCTCTTCCCTCACACATCAATGTCCCTTCACTCTGAACCACTAACCATGTTCCCTCTTTTTATCAAATTTCGGCCTTCCGGAATGATCTGTGCGCTGCTGCAAAGGTAGTGCCAAGGAAGTAACGCTTCCTCTCAGACTTTCTAGAATTTTCACCAAGGCCCAGCACCTTGTGACTCTGGACTTTGACTACCGTCAATGCTCTGCGTTAGATCCCAGCCGAATAAAACACATCCCAGAACGGAACCAAGCTCGGTACATCATAATTTTTACTGTATTTTTAACCGTTTTTTTTTATTCATTTGTGGGACATGGGTGTCGCTGGTTAGCCAAGATTTATTGATGTGGAGAAGCCGGCTTTGGACTGGGGTGAAAAACAAAGAAATCCCCACAACACCAGCCACCTGAAAAAGGGGAAAGGCTGCCCTGAAAGCTTGCGGCTCTTGGTACAAATAAACCTGTTTGGACTGGTGTTGTGGGATTTCTTTTTAGCATTTATTGCCCGTCCCTAGTCGCCCTTGAGAAGATGGTGGTGAGTTGCCTTCTTGAATCGTTGCAATGCATGTGCTGTGGATCCACAGTGCTGTTAGCGAGGGATTTTGACCCAGTGACTGCGAAGGCTTATCTTTCCAAGTCAGGCTGGTGGGGAACTTGCAGGTGGTGGTTTTCCCATTTATCTGTTGCCCTTGTCCTTCTCGATGGAAGCGGTTGTGGGTTTGGAAGGTGCTGTCTAAGGATCTTTGGTGAATTGCTGCCGTGCATCTTGTAGCTAGTACACACTGCCGCTACTGAGCAGTGGTGGTGGAGGGAGCGAGTGTTTGTAGATGTGGTGCCAATCAAGTGGGCTGGATGTGTCAAGCTGGTTGCGTGTTAATAAACAGGGCCCCAGACTTGCCCTTTCTCGCTAAACTGAAACCCATCCCAAATTTCATCTTCCTTAACACACAAATAAAAATAAATTAAACCTAAAGATGTAACAATTGCCTTGTGTACTGTGAGCTGGAGGTGTTGCCAGACCCCTCATTTACCACGTTATCCGGTAGCTCAGTCCACACTCTCTGCGTGAAGATTCCCCCTTTAAACTTTTCCCCTTTCACCCTTAACCCATGCCCTCTGGTTTTTTTTCTCCCCTATCCTCAGTGGAAAAAGCCTGCTTACATTCACTCTATCTATACCCATCAAAATCTTACACACTCTATCAAATCTCCCCTCATTCTTCTACGCTCTAGGGAATAGAGTCCTAACCTATTCAATCTCTCTCTGTAACTCAGCTTCTGAAGTCCTGGCAACATCCTTGTGAACCTTCTCTGCACTCTTTCAACCTTATTTACATCCTTCCTGTAACTAGGTGACCAAAACTGTACACAATACTCTAAATTTGGCCTCACCAATGCCTTATATAACCTTAACACCAACTTTTATACTCAATACTCTGATTCCCTTCTAGATGGTAGAGATGGCAGGTTTGGAAGCTGCTGTCCAGTAGCTTTGAGTTGCTGCAATGTGTCTTGTAGATGGTACACTGTCTCCACTATGCATCACTGGTACAAGGAGTGAATGTTAAGGTGGTGGATGGATACATACCAGTCTTGTAGCTTGAGATTGGCTCAGGCCATTGCGATATCGAACAGCAGGGCTTCAGTACTAGTATCAGAATTTTGGCAAACCCATCCTCTTTGCTCTAAATGGTCTATTCAGTCAATGATATCATGTGGAGTGAGTTTGAATTGGCCGAAAATTGGTATCTATGATGGTGGGAGCCTCAGAAGGAGATAACGATGCATCTTCCACTTGACATTTCTGATTGAAGCAAAGGCTTCGGCGATGTGCTGGGTGGAGTTACAGTGCGACACACAGTGCTCAGATACAAGGACCCAAACAGCAGGGAGCCCAAAAGTGATGAGCCAATCAGGGATAGAACTATTTTGAAATCTCTTCCAGAATATACATGTCGATTACTCTGAGCCAATCGCAGAGGAGGGAGCAGTTCTTTCCTGATCATCATAAGAAATAGGAGCAGGAGTCGGCCATCCAGCCCCTCGAGCCTGCCCCGCCATTCAGTAAGATCATGGCTGATCTGAAGTGGATCAGTTCCACTTTCTCCCCGTAACCCTTCATTCCCTTGTCAGTCAAAAACCTATCCACTCTTGAACATATTCAGCGAGGAAGCCTCCACCACCTCAACAGGCAGAGAATTCCAAAGATTCACCACCCTTTGCATGAAGAAACTCCTCTGCAATTCCGATCTGAACTGCACCCCCCTCACTAATCTTGAGGCTGTGCCCTCTAGTCCTGCTATCTTTGCTTAGCTGGAAGAGTCTCTCAACCTCTACCCTATCCATCCCCTTCATTATCTTATACGTCTCTACAAGATCCCCAAAGATCACCAGTGAGAATGACATTACCCATGCGGTTTGTGGCATTGTATGTAGTGAGGAACTCAGATGTGCAGTCAGGAGAGACCCAGCCCGCAATGCCTGTTGGGGAGAATGTGCAAACTCCACATAGGCAGTGACCCAAGCCAGGAATCGAACCCAGGTCCCTGGAGCTGTGAAGCAGCAGTGCTAACCACTGTTGGGGAGTTGTAGTTCTATTGCACTTGGCACTCAGTGTCTGGGAATTGGAATCTGAGATAGCAAGATCCAAAATGGCTGTCATGGAGAAGGGGCAGGAATTGTTGATGTGAATTGTAGTCTTGCGTGGCAGAACCAGAATTTAAGCCATTTAACCTCCTCTACCCCAACCCCCTCTCCTTCAACCTCTATGCACCCCTCCTTCACAACACCATTCCTATATCTCAATCCCCATTCCTCAGCTTACTTCACCCATCCCCCATGTCATCCCTACATCAACCCCTCCATCCCTCATTCCTTTAAATCCTAGAGGTTTTATCAATCACCTCACTATCCTATTAAAGCTTAACCACAATAACTTCCTTCTGTGCCGTGAAATTCTACGGTTCCCATGTGGAAATTGGATATCATCTCAGGAGTGCTGCTACTGATTAATTCCATTACTTCCCAACACGTTGAGGAAGGAAGAAATTCTTGCCAGTACCCCAAAATTAGCTATTTATGTTATGAAGCAGTAACATTGGTCAGAAATTAGGATGTGTCACTTTATTCGATGGACAGGCTTGCACAGAGAAGATGATTTGAGGGTGTGGGTAAAAACTTCTTCCTTAACGTGTTGGGAGTAATGGATTTAATTAGTAGCTGTACTCCTGAGATAATATCTGAACTGTAGAATTTCGCAGCACGGAAGGAAGAAATTTGGCCCAATGTTGTCACTCTTTGGAACATCTACTCATATCATCCTATTTCCCATACGCTTCTATTTTTAAATTTTGGATGTGAAATGTTTGATAGAGCCTAATCCTGCCAGTGTCTCTGGTGGGAACATGATGCAGAGATGCTGGAGTAAACACAGTAAGAAGGACAGCACGGTAGCACAGTGGTTAGCAATGCTGTTTTACAGCTCCAGGGTCCTGGGTTCGATTCCCGGCTCGGGTCGCTGTCTGTGGAGTTCGCACATTCTCCTCGTGTCTGCATGGGTTTCCCTTCGGGTACTCTGGTTTCCTTCCACAGTCCAAAGATGCGCGGGTTAAGTTGATTGGCCATGCTAAGAAATTGTCTTAGTGTCCAGGAATGCATTGGCTAGAGGGGATTAGTGGGTATAATGCGTAGGGATATAGGGTTAGGGCCTGGATGAGATTGTGTTCGGTGCAGACTCGATGGACCTCTTTCTGCTCTGTAGGGTTCTATGATCCAAGTCTCACAACATCAGGTTAAAGTCCAACCATTTATTTGCTAGTAAACTCACAAGCTTTCGGAGTTTTGCCCCTTCGTCAGGTGGATGGAGAATTCTGACCTCAGACAGAGCATATGACAGCACAGATGGTTTACAGAAATCTGATGGGAACATGCCATGTCCCAGCAACTCCTGAATTCATATCGATGATCGTTACATTGTCATGAGAAAATAATTGCAGCAGACAAGCTGGTAGCTACTGTAAAAGTGGCTTCAATTTTCAGGTATAGAAAGAGGTTTCCAAAATGGGGATTGGGATGTGCTGGTTGACGGAAACAAATTATAGAGAAGACAAATAAAGGTATTTACGTGAAGAGTCAAAGTAATCTCAGAAATAAATTGGCACGATTGCATGTATAAAACACTACAACACAAACAGGCCCTTCAGCCCACAAGTTGCGCTGATCGTATCCCTACCTAATGGCTTACCTTTAACCCTCAATCCCATGTACTCATCCAGAAGTCTCTTAAAAGACCCCAACGAGTTTGCCTTTACCGCCACCGACAGCAGCCGATTCCATTCACCCGCTGCCGTCTGAGTGAAAAACTTATCCCTGACATCTCCTCTGTACTTGCTCCCCAGCACCTTAAACCTGTGTCCTCTCGTAGCGACCATTTCAGCCCTGGGAAATAGCCTCTGAGAATCCACCCTATCTATTCCTCTCACCATCTTATAAACCTCTATCAGGTCGTCTCTCAACCTTCGTCTCTCCAGGGAGAAGAGACCGAGCTCCCTCAACCTCGGATGCGGCTGAAGTTAACTAAAATCAGAGTTGAATGTCAAAAATGACATGGAAAAGAAAACAACTGATCAGGAAGCATTCCCGCGATAAAGCTTTATAAATTCTGTTAGTGACCAGAAAAGCCACATGGCTCCTTGAAAGATTTAGCATCGTGGTTAGGATTAAAGAGAAGGATATTGTTGAAATGGAAATATATATGTTTTAGATTTAATTTCACAGTCAAAGACGAGACAGTGGTAGGTACAATTTAGGAATTAACTGCTTGGATGTAAATTCACCAATAGCCTTGGTTTGGGGCATTGAAAATTTACTTGACCTGGTAACATGTAACCTCAAATGCTGTAGAAAATCAGAGGTAAAATGGGATCACTAACTGTGAGATCGGCAGTAGTTTGAATTGACCAGAGAATGAGCCAGATGCAAGGAAAAATTCACACTTGTGCCAATACCGGTTTGTTAATATGCAACTAAGAACACTGCACTAAGACTATAGACCATTCAGTTCATTAAGCTGGTTCAGCCATTGAAGGTATCTCAACTCTATTCACCTCGCTTTGTTTCATTGAGCTGTAAGTCAAGGTCTTTAATTCATGTTGATAGTAGGCCTGAATTATATAATTAAACTGTTGCATAATGGATTTTGAGTGATGCTAAAGACTAACCATTCAATGATTCATGGTTTAAAATAAAATACCAACTGGCACTAATAGTTTTCATTTAATTTTACTGACGTTTGGGGACCCAAATGATTAATACACAGGAAAACTCTGTAACAGAAGATCACTTCTCAGCCTTTTAGCTAAGATCAAGTGTATTTTCGATATGCTGTGTTTGGTTGAAGCCGTTAGTTTCATTTGAAGCGGCATCTCGGCCTTTGGGCTAAGATGCAAATGAGATCAAGCCTTGGAGGAGGAGCTACGTCTACTCCAATCAGCTTGGACCACGTAGATCAAGCCCCAAGACAGGAAGTGAGAACCCTGTCTTGTCAACTTGGATCGGGAATGTCTCAATTTGGACTCAATTTGATCGAATTGGAATAAAAACAAAAAAAATGCCAAAATTATACGGGCAGCACATTGTCTGAGAGCATTTGCACCTCAGGATTTCCCACAACATCACTGGGTGGTGGGGCACACAGGGGAACACGTGGGTATGCAATGGGTGGTGGGGAGGGTGGAAGAGTGAGTGTGTGAGAGATGTGATGATCTGGAATGTGCTGCCTGGGACGGTAGTGGAGGCAAGTTGCCTCACATTCCTTTAAATCGTACTTGGATGAGTATTTGGCACATCATTATGTTCAAGATGTCCACAGGCAATTCGGTCCACCTTGACCAACAAGGTGCATGCACTCGGCAGGTCGTGCGAGGGCTGTTCTTGGATGTTGCTTCAGGAATTGCCTAGTGCTTCACGTCGTTAGTGTATGCTTAAACTGGACCATCTGATGGGCAACATGACAGCTCAGAGACTATCGCTGTTGCTGTGCAGACACATGGATTTGGGTCTGTGTCTGCGGTAGTTTGCGCGTTCTCCCCGTGGTTGCGTGGGTTTTCTCCGGGTGCTCCGGTTTCCTCCCACATCCCAAAAATGTGCTCTTAGACTGATTTGGGTAACAAATTGTCCCTATATTGGTCTCTATATGTCATTAAGACGTTAGGATGGCAGCACGGGCTCGTTGGGCCGAAGGGCCTGTTTCCCGTGCTGTGTTGTTCTTTGTT
The DNA here is from genome assembly GCA_024679065.1 of Sphyrna mokarran. NCBI lineage: Eukaryota > Metazoa > Chordata > Chondrichthyes > Carcharhiniformes > Carcharhinidae > Sphyrna > Sphyrna mokarran. The sequence continues at coordinate 38,228,447 of JAGIQG010000026.1, forward strand.
CTTGTTCTTTGTAAGACTAAGGGCCAAATACCAGTAAGTCAGGTTAGGCAGAAGGTCAGCTGTTTCTTGTGTGACTCGGTGAGGTAAGAGGCTCTTCTGCATCGTCTGATTCTGTAAGAGAGAATGTGTGGGGGTGTGGGGAAGAGACAGTGTTTGCAAGGCGTAGGTTTTGGCCATCAGATCTAGTGGGGGGGAGGGCAAAATGAAGCTGAACACAGGGCCCCATAAAATGTAAACCCACCTTTACCCTCAGGGCACTTGTCACAAGAGTTGAAAATATTATTATCTATGAGGAGGGTGGTAATAAACTTCAAAGGGATAGAGACAGGTTGGCAAATGGGCTGACAAGTGGCAGATGATGTTTAATGCAGAAAACAATGAAGTAACAAAGAACAAAACAGCACAGGAAACAGGCCCTTCGGCCCAACGAGCCCGCGCCGCCACCCCGATGTTCCCACCTCTACCCGTGATCCCTGCCCATGTTAATAGATCTATGGATTAAAAACCAAATTTAAGACAATTTAGGGAGAATTTGTTTTGCCAATTAGCCTGAGAGCACATCTTTGGGATGTGGGAGGAAACCGGAGCACCCGGAGGAAACTGGAGCACCCGGAGAAAACCCACGCAAGCATGGGGAGAATGTGCAAACTCCCACAGACACAGGCCCAAATCCATTTATCTGCACAGTACAGCAATAGTCACTGAGCTGTCGTGTTGCCCATCAAATGGTCCAGGTCAAGCGTACACTAACGATGTGAAGGACTAGGATACTCTCAAAAAAATCCAAGAGCAGCCCTCTCACGACCCATCGCGTGTATGCCCCTCGTTAGACAACAATTCATTATGGTAAGAAGACTAGGAGTATCAAAGTGCAAGCCACTCTTGATGATGGATAATGGAGTTCCCACACTTAGAACACACTCTGTACCCTCCACTCTCAGTGCTATCTCCAAGTGGTATTCAATATGGAAGGGTAATGAAAATGCTATAACAATTGGAATATATCTTACTTGATAGAACCATAGAATACTGCAGCTCAGAAACAGGTCTTTTGGCTCTTCTTGTCTGTGCTGAACCATTTTTTTGCCTAGTCCCACTGACCTGCACCTGGACCATATCCCTCCACACCCCTCTCATCCATGAACCCGTCCAAGTTTTTCTTAAATGTTAAAAGTGACCCTGCATTTATCTGGCAGCTCATTCCACACTCCCACCGCTCTCTGCGTGAAGAAGCTCCCCTAATATTCCCTTTAAACTTCTCTCCTTTCACCCTTAACCCATGCCCTCTGGTTTTTTTCTCCCCTAGCCTCAGTGGAAAAAGCCTGCTTGCAGTTACTCTATCTACACCCATCAAAATCTTATACACCTCTATCAAATCTCCCCTCATTCTTCTATGCTATATTTGTATACTTGATGTAAATAAATTCAGAACACACATCATATCATATGTGGTTATGTTGTCAGCAGAATGAAATCGCAGTGGAATTGAAGCAACTCTTCTTTCTCTGTGGCAGGATATGTGATTCACTCCTGATCTTCTCGTAAAAAACATCAGAATGATCTCTGCGAAGGAAATGCAGAAGAAGAAGCTCTCAAAGGACAGCATGACCTTGCTTCCCTGCTTCTACTTTGTTGAGGTAAGGAGTGATGTGGTTGTAGAATGTGTCACAGGCAAATAATAAGGCAGCAGTTAGCCCGCACGGGATGGAACGGAGTGACTCCCTGACAGTATAACATTTGCATAACGTTCCTGCTAGTCTCCTCTGCTCTATTCACTGCAGTAAGAAGTCTCGCAACGCCAGGTTAAAGTCCAACAGGTTTATTCGGCAGCACTAGCTTTCGGAGCTTCAAGGCCCTTCTTCAGGTGAACGGGATCTGTGTTCACAAACAGAGCATATAAATACACAAACTCAATTTACAAAGTAATGGCTTGCCATTATTGACCTTGCCAATATAACGTACACGCCTCGCGTTTTAATAGTACTTTAGTTAGGCAAACGGCTCAAAACGTAAGGTGAAAGGTTAGATCAATTAGCCCAATATGGTGATAAATGAGCAATTAGTTGGCCACAGGCAATGATATTCAAAAATACAACTCCAGTAAAAGTGAGGGAGGGTTTGCTGACATTGAATAATGACTAGAAGACCCTACTCCATCATTCAGTGAAAGAGATGGATGTACCATTCCGGGATTGTGCAGCTTCCCCACAAGCTGGTACAGTGAGGGGAGGGAGTACTATCCCCAGCAAATTGCTACTGAGCCTTACAGACTACTCTGCAAATGGAGGCTAGGAGCAGCTGCTTGTTCCCAATTTTATTTATTTTTTATTATTATCACCAAGTAGGTTTACGTTCACACTGCAATTTTTAAGTTACTGGGAGAATCCCCTAGTTGCCACACTCCAGTGCCTGTTTGGGTACACTGAGGGAGGATGTCAATTCACCTAACCAGCACGTCTTTTGGAGGAAAGTGGAGCACCCAGAGAAAACCCATGCGGACATGGGGAGATTATGCAGACAGCGAGCCAAGTCAGGTGCCTGGCGTTGAGACGGCAGTGCTAACCACTGTGCCAGCGTGCCGCTAGTTAAGAATGAGGGGACAGCGGGCAGGAATTAACTGGCGATAGTCTTCACAGAGAAAGAGGAGGCCAGCAGTTAGCACTGCTGCCACGCAGTGGCAGAGACCCGGGTTCATTTCCGACAAACTGCTGTATGGAGTTTGCACATTCTCCCCATGTTGGCGGTGGCGGCGCGGGCTCGTTGGGCCGAAGGGCCTGTTTCCCGTGCTGTGTTGTTCTTTGTTCTTTGTTCTTTGTCTGTCTGGGTTTCCTCTGAGTGCTCTGGTTTCTTCCCATAGTCCAAAGATGTATGTGGGTTAGGTTGATTAGCCATGCCAAATTGCCCCTTAGTGTCAGAGGGATTAACAGAGTAAATATGTGGGATTATGGGGATAGATCCTGGGTGGAATTGTTGTCGGTGCAGGCTCATTGGGCTGAATGGCCTCCTTTTGCACTGTAAGGATTCTATGGAAATGGAGTCCTTGTCAAATGAGTCCATCCTGAGGATGAATTACGAGAACTGATCGCCAAAGACAGTTGTATTGAGTCTGACTACTCGGGACCCCCTGATCATTCTTGTGTCCTGTTTTCTGAAGGTTTGTTTTGCCTTCCTGCTGAAGTTATGATGTTGTTCCAGGATCTTTTCTCCTTGTGTAACACAGCACTGCAACTGAGGTCTAACCAGAGCTCTGTACAACTGAAGGATCACTTCCACCCATGTGAAATTTGGCCCTCTTGAGACAACAGCCAACATTCCCTTCAGTCTTTTTTGGTTTTTAAACATGACAACAAGCTTTAAATGTACTTGCACACCCAGATCACTTTGCTTTTTGACATCTCCATTCAGAAAATACTCTGAATGACTTTTCCTGGGTCCACAGTAAATGCTCTTTCACCCTGTCACATTGATCTGTGTGTGCTGCAGTTATGGATGAATGTCTGGGGGAGAGAGAGACTCCCAGTGCAGCTCCCTTCCCCAGTAAGTCTGTCCAGATCATTACAGCAACCTTTCCTGGCTTGACCGTGGTCCCGTCGAGGGTGAAGTTGTTCTTGGGTGGCGTTGGGAAATAGAAAATGAGGAATTTTTTTATTTATAGTCTCCCCTTTATCTCGGCGACTGCTGCCGCTAATACACTCTGTCTGGCATTTAAGGTTCATCCTGAATCCCTGGAGACAGGTAAGTGGGATGGGAGGAGCACTTGAGGAGAAGTTGCAGTCAGTGATAATGTTCTCGATGTGAAGTCCCTCGATCAGACTCCTGTTTGCCAACTGCTGGCTCAATACCAATGGCAGTGTGGTGAAGGCCTTTAAATGGACATTAATTGGGCACTTAGAACTTCAAGTGGCATCTGCCCCTTAATCAGTTGGGGGGTGGAATTCCCACCATGGCAAGGGGAGGTGGCAAACAAATTACACAGGAACAGGACTTTTGGCCCCCCAAGCCTGCGCTGACCATGCTGCCTGACTGAACTAAACCCCCCTACCCTTCCGGGGAGCATATCCCTCTATTCCCATCCTGTTGGTGTATTTGTCCTTAAAACTTACTATCGTATCTACTTCCATTACCTCCTGTTACAAGTCAGGTCAGACACTTTACGGTCTTCTGTGAAACTCTGAAACCTGACTTGCAAAGTTTTGCGTTGAATTTGGCGAGGTTTCACTCCAGGTATGTTTCAACTGACCCATGAGGAACTTTTATCAAAAACAAAGTTTTATTAACAATATCGTTGACGTGTGCAGTAAGACAATTAACAAGAACTTTTACAAACAAGAAACAACAACCAGGATAATGTATAACTCTCATAAGGAAATATCTTGAATGTGTTCCAACCAAATCCAATATACAAACCCCTCCAAGTAATCAGTACAACATAATATCCACTTGTTACAGGAATCCCACCTCCTGGGATGGATGTTGAAAATCAGAATCCTTACAATGCAGAAGGAGGCCATTCAGCCCATCGAGCCTGCACCAACAATAATCCCACCCAGGCCCTATTCCCATAAACCCGTTACCCTGCTAAACCCTGTGCCCCTAAGAGGCAATTTTAACATAGTCGGTCAAACCTAACCCGCACAGCTTTGGACTGTGGGAGGAAACGGGATGAAACTCATGCAGGAGAACTTGCAAACTCCACATAGATAGTCACCCGAAAATGAGCCTGGGTCCCTGGTGTGGTGAGGCAGCAGTGCTAACCACTGTGCCGTTCAGAAGAGGTTGTAGTCCAATCTGTTTTCCAAAACACAGCTTCTTCGAGGCAGGATGGCAGTACCTGTCCTGCTCACCAGCCTGGCAGGATCCTGCTGAACCTCACTATTTATGCAAAGCCGAGCTCTCCTCGCTGGCTAGCAGCTGATGTTTACGCTCTCATCTGACAGTTCAAAGGTCCCAGCACCATATTAATTACCATTCCAGCACACCCATATCACTGCCTTCAGCCCAGCTGCCTTCACCAGACAGTGCAGGATGTCACCAGCCCAGAGGGAAAAGGGCTAGCAGCCTCAAGAGGAAGCCTATTTCTCGATTCAACCATCTTCCCCCAGAGCCCATCACCTCCCTGTACCCCTTTTGGACCTGTATCCACCACATCAGCAGTCTTCACAGTAAGCGATGTAATATCCCTTTCACCCTCTTACTTGTCAAACAAATCTGGCTTTTTCTCCTCGGACTGCCTCTGCCTTCTATTGTTCGACCTCTTCATCCACTTCCTTATCCCTCTGCCCGCAGCTATGAGCATTCCCCCCTAGCCTCCACCCCACCCTTGCACAGCCCTCCATAAACACCCCCCCTGCCTCCATTCCTTCTTCGTCAGACTACTTGCCCCCATCCCCAGTTGATCTTTGGATCTTTGTTGCAATGGCTGTATGAGTCCCATAGATGTAGAGATGCCGGCGTTGGACTGGGGTAAACACAGTGAGTAGTCTGACAACACCAGGTTTAAATCCAACCGATTTATTTGATAGTAAACTCACAAGTTTTCGACTCTGTGGTCTTTGTCAGGCGAATGAGGTGTTCTGGTCTCCAACAGCACACATACCAGCACAGACAGTTTACAGATTACTGATTAGAATGCAAATCCTTACACCTAACCTGCTATTCAAGTCTTAAAGTGGCTAACAATGTGAGTGGAAGGAGCACTGAGCGCAGGTTAGAGAGATGTGTGTTGTCTCCAGACAGCACAGTAAGTGAGGTTTTTTGCAAACCCAGGCAAGTCATGAGGGTTACAGATAGTGTGACATGAAGCCAAGATCTCTGTTGAGACCATCCTCATGTGTGCAGAACTTGGCTATCAGTCTCTGCTCAGCAGCTCTGCGCTGTCGTGTGTCGTGAAGGCCACCTTGAAGAACGTTTACCTGAACTTACTGTGCTGTCTGGAGACAATACACATTCCTCTAACCTGTGCTCAGTGCTTCTTCCACTCACATTGTTAGGCACTTTAAGACTTGAATAGCAGGTTAGGTGTAAAGATTCGCATTCTAATCAGTAATCTGTTAACTGTCTGTGCTGGTACGTGTGCTGTTGGAGACCAGAACACCTCATTCGCCTGACGAAGATCATAGGGTCGAAAGCTTGTGGGTTTACTATCAAATAAATCGGTTGGATTTAAACCTGATGTTGTCAGACGTCTTACTGTGAGTCCCATAGCACAGTGCTGTCCAGATAGACACTGGTGTGTGGCACCACGCGAATAATATCCCTGTACTCCCCAAACCCAGGCTGAGTACAGAACTGAATGCTGAAACAGGAGCGTCTGTGACTCCAGCAGCACAGATAGATATTGGTGTGTGGCACCAGGGGCAAGGAGACTCCCCAACCCAGCACAGTACTGATCCCACCCAGTGGTTGAGGAGGCTCTGAGTCCAGTAGCACAATACTGTCCATGCAGACCAGCTCAGCGATGAGATGGAGGCAGGAAATGGTCTGCCACGATGCAGCACAACGGCAGAAAGTTATTCCACTCATCCCAAAGTTTCTCGGGAGGGATGGGAAGGGGATGCTACATTTGCATGGAAGACGAATGAAAGGATTGGTACTGGCTTTGAGATGGAGGCGAACCTGTATAAGACATGCTCACTCCGTACACCACTTTAATTTGTTCACATTGAGACGTGGAAGACAGTGTGTGTGTATTCACCCTGCCAGCCAGCGGGAATCACCTTTCCCACTCGCCATCAGGCAGACTTAATCTCCAGAATGGGAAATTCTGCCCTGGGACTTTGGCAAAGAGTCCTGGGAAGCAAGAGAATTGGTGCTTAAATATCCCGGGAAATCCGAAATGGATTTCGTCAGGATTTGCACAGGACTACATCCTCAATGGAGGTCTGAATACTTGGCCTATCCCCTTTTCCTTTTAATGATATAGGTACAATTAGCTGCAATGGGAGTAACACTTCCGAAATAAGATTGTCGATTTAATTCTATTCCAGACCGTCAGAGTTTGATATCTAAACCAATAGATTTAAAAGCTGCTTCAACCTGACTCTCAATTTTAAATTCCACTCGTATCTTATTAATAATACGTTACTCAAATTCCACACCACCCCTTAAGAAGCCATCAGAATACACCACAACGATGGCTGAATGCGTTCCTTCACGATCCCAATAAAACATTGTGGGATCTGCCTTTAATTAACACAAGTCGTTTACAGCAAAACAGATTTCGTTGAAAACTACCCACACCCTCGGAGGCAATTTCTTCACTCTTGCTGTCTCTTTGGGTGGTTTTAGAAGCACTGTTTTCTGGGGAAAAGGGTTTCTGTCTGTGCTTTCTGTTTAAAAACATTTGGGTGAGAGAAACACCATACTATTTGCTTTTGCTTTACTCTTACCTGTTCATCAGTAAGGCAGCCCCAGGACACTTGCATTTTCTTGAAACGTGATGGCATCGTACTCGGGGGAAAACCAATTATCCAGCTTTCCCAATAATCCGTGTCCAGCTTTCGTCTTAAAGAGCCATCAGACAAAACGAAAATAAATGTCTACCAACGCACAGAAGGTCACCACATGATTCAGAAAGGGGATCTGCTCAAACTTTGCAGTCCAACAGGTTGAAGAGATGCGGAGTAAAATTCATTTATTAGAACCATAGAACATTACAGCCCTCCTTGTCTGTGCCAAACCATATTCTGCCAAGTCCCACTGACCTGCACTTGAACCGTATCCCTCCATACCCCTCTCATCCATGAAGCTGTCCAAGTTTTTCTTAAATGTTACAAGTGACCTGGCATTTACCACTTTATTTGGCAGCTCATTCCACACACTCTGCGTGAAGAAGCCCCCCTCTAATATTCACTTTTAACTTCTCTCCTTTCACCCTTAACCCATGCCCTCTGGGTTTTTTTCTCCCCTAGTTTCAGTGGGAAAAGCCTGCTTGCATTCATTCTATCTACACCCATCATAATTTTATACACCCCTATCAAATCTCCCCTCATTCTTCTACACTCCAGGGAATAAAGTTCTAACCTATTCAATCTCTCTCTGCAATTCAGCTTCTCGAGTCCCAGCAACATCCTTGAAAACATTTTCTGCACTCTTTCAACCTTATTAATATCCTCCTCGTAATTAGGTGACCAAAACTGTGCACTATACTCTTAATTTGGCCTCTCCAGTGTCTTATACAACCTCACCATAACATTCCAACTCTCATACTCAATACTTTGATTTATAAAGGCCAATGTTCCAAAAGCACTCTTATTGACTCTATGCACCTGTGATGCCACTTTTACGGAATTATGTGTCTGTATTCTCAGATCCCTCTGTCTTACTGCACTCTAGAGTCCTACCATATACCTTTGTATGTTCTACCTTGGTTTGTCCTTCAAAGTGCAATACCTCACACTTTTCTGCGTTAAATTCAAAGAACAAAACAGCACAGGAAACAGGCCATTCGGCCCAACGAGCCCGTGCCGCCACCCTGATGTTCCCACCTCTACCTGTGATCCCTGTCTATGTTTATAGATTTATGGATTAAAAACCAAATTTGAGACAATTTAGGGAGAATTTGTTTTGCCAATTAGCCTAAGAGCACATCTTTTGGATGTGGGAGGAAACCGGAGCACCCGGAGAAAACCCACGCAAGCACGGGGAGAATGCGCAAACTCCCACAGACACAGGCCCAAATCCATGTATCTGCACAGCACAGCGATAGTCACTGAGCTGTCGTGTTGCCCATCAAATGGTCCAGGTCAAGCGTACACTAACGACGTGAAGCACTAGGATACTCTCGAAAAAAATCCAAGAGCAGCCCTTTCACGACCCATCGCGTGTATGCCCCTTGTTAGACAACAAGGTGGACCAAAGCACCTGTAGGATAAAAACAAGTACATCAATATCATCATCTATTTACACACTTCCCAGGGACTCCCAAGGCTCATGATCCCCATTTTGAATCAGTTTTCTATACCCCTCCATTCCCATTCTGTTCATGTGCCCATCTAAGCATTCTATTTGCTATTTTTCAGTCCATTTTTCTAGCTGGTCCAAATCCCTCTGCAAGCTTTGAAAGCCTTCCTCACTGTCCACTACACCTCCAGTCTTTGTATCATCAACAAATTTGCTGATCCAATTTACTACATTATCATTCAGTTCATCGATATAGATGACAAACAACAATAGACCCAATACCGATCCCTGCGGCACACCACTAGTCACAGGCCTCCACTCAGAGAAGCAATCCTCCATTACCACTGGCTTCTTCCGTCGAGCCAATTTCTCACCTCTCCATGTATACCTAGCTACCGAACTTTTCTAACTAACCTTTCATGTGGGACCTTGTCAATGGCCTTGCTGAAATCCAGGTAGACAATATCCACCACCTTCCCTTCATCCACTTTCCGGTGACCTCTTCGAAAAACTCTAATAAATTGGTCAAACATGATCTACCACGCACAAAGCTATGTTGACTCTCCCTAATAAGTCCCTGTCCATCCAAGTATTTGTAGATCCTATCTCTTATTAGTCCTTCCAATAATTTACCTACTTCTGACATCAAATTTCCTGGATTACTTTTTGAGCTTTTTTTAACAACAGAATAACACGAGCTGTCCTGCAATCATCTGGCACCTCACCCATGGATACCAACATTTTAAATATATGAGCCAGGGCCTCTGCAGTTTGAATACTAGTCTCCTTCAATGTCTGAGGGAATACCCTGCCCGGTCCTGGGGATTTATCTACTCTGATTTGCCTCAAGACAGCAAGCACCTCCTCCCCTTTAATCTGTATAGGTTCCATGACCTTCCTACTTTGCCTTATTTCCACAGACTCCATGCCAGTTTCCTTAGTAAATACGGATGCAAAAAACCCATTTAATATTTCCCCCATTTCTTTTGGTTCCATATAAAGCCGACCACTCTGATCTTCAAGAGGACCAATTTTATTCCTTGTATCCTTTTTCTCTTAATATACTTGTAGAAGCTCTTGGGATTATCCTTCACCTTGATTGCCAAAGCAACCTCATGTCTTCTTTTTGCCCTCCTCCTTAAGTAGTTTCTTGCACTTTTTGTACTTCTCAACCATCTTATTTGTCCCCTGTTGCCTATTTATTGTCACACATCTCTCTTTATCAGAGTTCCAATATCCCTCGTGAACCAAGGTTCCTTATTCACTTTGCTTTTAATCTTGACAGGAACATACAAACTCCACACTCTCAAAATTTCTCCTTTGAAGGCATCCCACTTACCAATCGCATCCTTGCCAGAGAACAGCCTGTCCCAATCCACGCTTTTTAGATCCTTTCTCAGTTCTTCAAATTTGGCCTTTTCCCAGTTTAGAACGTCAACCCGAGGACCAGATCTATCTTTATCTGTGATCAAGTTGAAACTAATGGCATTATGATCACTGGAACCAAAGTGTTCCCTGACACACACTTCCGTCACTTATTCTAACTCATTTCCTAATAGGAGGTCTAATATTGCATCCTCTTTAGTTGTTACCTCTATATATTGATTAAGAAATTTTTCCTGAACATGTTTTACAATCTCCACCCATCTATACCTTTAACAGGATGGGACTCCCAATCTATATTGCACCAATATTAGTTGGTTACCCTGGACCCAAAGCTCTGGAATTCCCTCTGGGAATCTTTCCATCACTCTGTCCTCCTCAGGTTATTCTTTAACACTATCTTCCTTGACTAGACTATTAGTTAAGTGCAGTTTAGTTACGCAGTTATTTAAACTCGGTCGGTTTAGCTGAGTTGGCTGGATAGCTGGTTAATGATAGAGTGATGCCAGTAACGTGGGTTCAATTCCTGTACTGCCCGAGGTTACTTATGAAGGACCATCTTCTCAACTTTGCTGTTCATCTGAAGTGTGATGATCCTCAGGTTAAATCACTGCCAGTTGCCCCTCCCTCTCAAAGGGGAAAGCAGCCTATGTCACCTAGAACGATGCTAACTTTACCTTTTACTTTAATATCCAAGTCTGCCAAATGTTATCTGAACACTGCACGGTAGCACAGTGGTTAGCACTGCTGCCCCTCAGCTCCAGGGTCCCGAGTTCGATTCCCGGCTCGGGTCACTGTCTGTGCGAAGTTTGCACATTCCCCTCGTGTCTGCGTGGGTTTCCTCCGGTGCTCCGATTTCCTCCCACGGTCCAAAGATGCACGGGTTAGGTTGATTGGCCATGCTAAGAAATTGCCCCTTAGTGTCCAGGGATGTGTAGGTTAGAGGGATTAGCAGGTAAATGTGTCGGGATATGGGGACAGGGCCTGGGTGGGATTATGGTCTGTATAGGCTCAATGGGCTGAAGGGCCTCTTTCTGTATTGTAGGATTCTATGATCTATGAAAATCTTGACGTGTTTAACTATGTTGAAGGTGCTATATAAATGCAATATTTTGTTTTGGATGAGTCTGTTGTGATTATGAACATGTTGTTACTGTCTGATTATTCATTAGCTCTGCTTGTGAGAGCTTTCTTCCCCTCTCCTTCCAGCCGATTAACTTTTTTGAGTTCAGTGCTGACACCCTGCCCAGCCTGAATCATGCCCTGTCAATAAGCAGCTCGTATGCACAACACACAGCCCTGAATCTTGCTTTGTAAGCTGAAGGAATTCAACTGGGACATTGACTCTTCCCCCACACAATGCAGCAACTCTCTGACTGATAGGTATTAAACAGAGCTGCACTGGGGGTATTGATGTGACGGATAGCTCTGTATCAGCAGCAAAGTAATGGCAAATCAGATCAGTGAACAGGCATTGTGTTCCCTTATTAGTGATACTCACATCGGAGAAAATCAAACTTGTGACTATTTCCTCTTTCCACACAATTCTTTAGAAGCAAATAAACGCCTGTGTGTGCGCCCTTGCACGAGTGTTAAAATCATAAATAATCAGAGTTCCCACTGACTCTCAGAGCACATTTTGCCACCTCCCCTCGCTCTCTCCTGCCCTCCCTCATTTCTCTCGTGCTCCACCCCTCCATGCTCCCTGCTCTTCCCCACCTTGCCGCCCCCCCCCCCCCCCACCCCCACCACCCTGCTCCTCCTCACCACCCTCCTGCTCTGTCTCCCCCATTCTCCTCTCCCCTGATTTGTCTGAACTGTTAGTGAGACCATTGCTTGAGTGTTAGCAATAGCATTTGGTCACTGCATTTAAAGGCAGGATGTGGCTGAATAGCAGAGTTTGGAGAGAAGGTTCATACAGACAGAACTGTTGCCGCGAGGAAAGGTTTGAGAAATTGAGGTGGTCTTCTTTGGAAGAGGGGAAGGGTGAGTGGATCGGCAGTGGAGATGGATAGAATTATCAGGACCTTGAATAGATTGGATAGGAAGACCCATCAATACCGAGGATTGGGAGGGGGGAATTGGGGTGGGGGGATGTGGCAACGGTTACGTGATTAGTGGGTCACACATTTAAAGTAATTGGTCAACAGGTTATAAGGGAGCTGCAGAATAATTTTGTCACAGTGATGGTGGGACTAACAGCCTGACAGTGCGATGAGGTAAAAACCCCCTCCACAGTCCAAAACACGCTTGTGATGGATGACCCAGGACTATTGGACTAACTTAGTCAAACTTGGATGACAAGGTTCATTACCCCACACACCCACAGGGGTGTGTGATGCAGACTGAAACTTTAGTACCGTACTGCAGGAGTGCTGCACTGTCAGGGATGCTGCCCTTTGGGTAGAACTTTAACCTGTTGTTCTGACTGCCTTTTCCAGGTGGACTCTCCGGAGTATTGGAAAAACAACAGGAGGTGGGGAAAAGTTATTCCTCCTAACTTGGCCAATATTCGTCCCTCAGCCAGCATCTAGTAAATCCAAGGGCTGATTATTCAGCAGGAGTTGGCTGGATTTGAATGAATTGCTGTGTTTTCGACAGTGGCTCATTGCTGTGAGCAGCTCAGTGGCAACGCAAGCCCCTTCGCCTTGTTTTAGCTGGGAGCAGGGAGTGAGCAAGTCTCTTTCCAACGACAATAAAAGTCCTGAAAGAGATTTGTGCTGGAAATTGCTTTCTCTGTAACGGGTGAAGAAGCGAAGATAGCGTTGGTTGGCAGGCAATAAATAGAAAAGATTGCTTGGGTGTCAGGGGAGAGAGAGAGGGAAAAAAATCTTCCAAATGTTTTCATTTACGGGAGGGTAATGAAGTCGGATATATTCAGTCCATTTCTCGGGGGAGCTGTGCTAAAGTGCAAACCTGCTGACAGCTTTTCCATTGACTTGTCAATTTTTGCCATGAAATGCATTAGAGAGAATGAAGCCTACCGTTGATGATGCTGGAGATAGGCTGGCCTCATTCTGCGTTGTAACCGTAAAGGTGTGTGAGAAGCCAGAGCAAGTGTTATGCCTTTTGCTGAAGAAGGACTATCTTTGTGTGGAGACTGGTATAGAAATAAGTCCTTCATTGCCTGTACCTACCCGCATACTCATCCGCACTCGCACTCACACTCACCCCTCTCACCTCCCCCCACCCCCCGTAGGTTGGGCTATTTCCTGTTGTTGCAAACGCATCTGTAACTATTTTTATGGTGGGATGTTGAGTGTAGGCTAGTTGCCATCTCAGAAGGGCAGAAGTGGGGAGAAACATGGGCAATTGTGAGGTGGGCATATTCTTAGGTGGTCCACTCTATTTGCTGAAGTATCAGCCTATTTTACTACGTAAGCACCTTAAACTTAACCCCCATGCTTACCTATTCGCTAAAGAAAAAACATGAGCACTATAACAACATTGGAAAGTCTTTTGAGTTTCTCAAGAAACAGTCACAATAAGCCATTTAAAAACCTTTTTTAAAAAAAAAAGGTATTAATCCTCTTAAGAGCTCATAAAACTGTCAATCAGAACAAAGCTCACAGTCTGCTACAGAGCTCTATTAACAGACCCCGCTGAGCTGAAGCCATTAGTTGGGTTTGGAGCTCAGCCAAGCATTCATAATAAGATCCCCTTGCACAACTCGGCCAACAAAACCTCTATCACCATTTGCATTAAAAATTTTGAAGTAATGGAACAAATGGCTGGTTTTCAGTCAAAGCTATCAGCTATCTGTTCAGTTATTTCAAAGGCTCAACAGATGGCTGGGCTATCAATCAATTACAGATCAAAGCAGCAGGTTCATCTGACACATGATAATCTCAGACACACGATAATCCGAATCTCAGTACTGTTGAATGCATCTGAGGATTTCTCCACTTTCACGATGTCAGTCAACTTCGTGGTCACTTACCTTTTTTAAAGATTGCCCTATCAGCAATAACTGTATTAAAAACATACTCCATTCATCAAACAACATCTCACTGTACCTGTGAAGGTGTCAACGTTTTTTTGAAATACCTGTCAAAAGATTCCAGATTAATATTCACCGAATCCCTAAAGTGCTATGAACCACAGTGCCTAACAAAATGTGGCCACCTCCACGGAATTAGCAAATGGTCTAAAATACCCGTGGCAAGGGTGGAATTGCTGTGTGCAGACTCAGTGTCAGCGTCTTCTGCATTAAAATCCCACATGACAGGAACAATGGTGGAAATCCCAGCGTGGGCTCCAGCCCACTATTTCTAAATCTTGACCCTGGCCGTCCCTACACAGACAGAGGCATGAAGAAAATCTGACATTATAAGTATCAGTAACTACTAGCTATGGATGTCAGGCATATGGGGCACCCTCTTTGCACTTGTAACCAATTACTTATGAAGAGCAGTTGCTGGAAACATTTTGAGTACTGGTTGGAATATCTGCCATGGGATCCTGACATTCACCCTGAACTGGGCAATGGGAGCTCAGTTTATCCGAAGGAATCCTGAGAACAATGGAACCTTCACCAGGGTAGTCCTCCCTCAAGACTATCCATAACATCCATGGCGGGGATTGAAATTCAGTAAGAGTCTGGCAACACTACTTTTAAGTCCAACCGATTTATTTGTTAGTAAATCTGCGAGCTTTCGACTTTCGTCTTCATCAGGCAAATGCAGTGTTCTGGTCTGCAATAGCACACATATCAGCACAGACAGTCACAGATTGCTGATTAGAATGCGAATCCTTACACCTAACCTGCTATTCAAGTGTTAAAGTGGCTAACAATGTGGGTGAAGGGAACCCTGAGCATTGGTTAGAGAATTATGTATTGTCTTCAGACAGCACAGTAAGTGAGATTTTTGCTAACCCAGGCAAGTCATGGGGGTTACAGATAGTGTGACACAAAGCCAAGATCCCTGTTAAGACCATCCAACATTGCAAGGAAGGATGTCCTGAAGCACGGTACGTTGGGGAGACCATGCAGACACTACGACAGCGGATGAATGAACATCGCTCGACAATCACCAGGCAAAACTGTTCCCTTCCTGTGGGCGAACACTTCAGCAATCATGGGCATTCGGCCCCTGACCTTTGGGTAAACGTTCTTCAAGGGGGCCTACACGACTGCTCAGAGGCTCTGCGCTGAGACTGATAGCCAAGTTCCGCACACATGAGGACGGTCTTAACAGAGATCTTGGCTTCATGTCATGCTATCTGTAACCCCCATGACTTGTCTGGGTTAGCAAAAAACCTCACTTACTGTGCTGTCTGGAGACAATACACAATTCTCTAACCAATGCTCAGGGTTCCCTTCACACACATTGTTAGCCACTTTAAGACTTGAATAGCAGGTTCGGTGTAACGATTCGCATTCTAATCAGTAATCTGTAAACTGTCTGTGCTGTTATATGTGCTATTGCAGACCAGAACACCTCATTCGCCTGACGAAGACGAAAGTCGAAAGCTCGCAGATTTACTATCAAATAAATCGGTTGAACTTAAAATTGGTGTTGCCAGACTCTTACTGAGTTTACCCCAGTCCAACGCTGGCATCTCTACATCATGGGGATTGAAATCACAGTGTTCTTTTCATAGAATCCCTAACAGCATGGAAGGAGACTGTTCAGCCCATTGACACTCCACCAATTCTCTGAAAGAGCACCCCATCCCCCAGCCCTCCTGTCCTCCCTATCCCTCAGGCCTTTACCATAATCCATCTAAACCTACGTATCTTTGGACTGTGGGAGGGAACTGGAGCACCCGGGGGAAACCCACACAGACACAGGGAGAATGTGCACAGACAGTGACTCCAGTCCGGAATTGAACACGAGTCCCTGGTACTGTGATGCAGCAGTGCTAACCGCTGTGCCCTCATGGCTTTGAATGTAACCAAGTGTATTTTGACACGTTATGTAAGCCCTGGTGATGAGATTTGACGTTGGTATTGTGCTGATGTTTGTTGTTTGTGTTGTAGCTTCCCATCGTGGCTTCGTCGATCGTCACCCTTTACTTCCTGGAGCTGACGGACTTGTTCAGACCGGCGAAAGTGGGGTTTCAATGCTATGACCGTGCGCTGAGCATGCCCTACGTGGAGCCCAGCGAGGAACTCATCCCATTACTGATGCTCCTCAGCCTGGCGTTTGCTGGACCTGCAGCCTCTGTGAGTAACATTCAGTGAGCAGTGCTTGTTAATGACAGCGCGAGGCCATTCAGCCCTTCGAGTGTTCTCCGCCGTGGCTGCGATGTCCCTCAACTCCACTTACTTACGCCTTAATGATCTAACCCATGAAAAATCTGACAATCGGTTTTCAGTCAGTTGACCCTTGACCTCAAATATTTGCTGGCAAGAGTGTGAAATCTCCTCTGCCCTTTTGTCAAAGTGAAATGATTCATGGAAAGCCTCCCTCTAATTTGAAGATTTTGCCCCTTTGTTCAAGACCCATTCTCCACAGAAAAAGGTTCCTCTTCATCGAGTGAACAAAATCATTTAATCTTTTTAAGTACCACAGCTAGAGATAGAACATAGAACGTAACCTGAGACTCTGACTGACTTTATTAGTAATGATGTAGAGGTGCCGGTGTTGGACTGGGGTAAACACAGTAAGAAGTCTCACAAAGTGTGTAAATAGATGATGATATTGATGTACTTGTTTTTATCCTACAGGTGCTTTGGTCCATCTTGTTGTCTAACAAGGGGCATACACGCGATGGGTCGTGAGAGGGCTGCTCTTGGATTTTTTCGAGAGTATCCTAGTGCTTCACGTCATTAGTGTATGCTTGACCTGGACCATTTGATGGGCAACACGACAGCTCAGTGACTATCGCTGTGCTGTGCAGATACATGGATTTGGGCCTGTGTCTGTGGGAGTTTGCTCATTCTCCCCGTGCTTGCGTGGGTTTTCTCCGGGAGCTCCGGTTTCCTCCCACATCCCAAAGATGTGCTCTTAGGCTAATTGGCAAAACAAATTCTCCCTAAATTGTCTCAAATTTGGTTTTTAATCCATAGATCTATAAACATAGACAGGAATCACGGGTAGAGGTGGGAATATCAGGGAGGCGGCATGGGCTCGTTGGGCCGAAGGGCCTGTTTCCTGTGCTGTTTTGTTCTTTGTTCTTTAACACCAGGTTAAAGTCCAACCGAAATAAATCGGTTGGACTTAAACCTAGTGTTGCCAGACTTCTTACTGTCTTTATTAGCCCATCCTCATTGCACATTGGGAAACAGGGTTCTTTCCTATCCTGAAGGTTACAGTAAATCCTTGCTCTTGCTTTGAAATCTACTGAAAACACCAGTTGTGTGGAAATGTTCTAAGCAAACACTGTTTGTGTGGAGTTTCTCCTTGTGTCTGCGTGGATTTCCTCCCACAGTCCAGAGATATGTGGGTTAGGTTGATTGGCCATGATAAGAAATTATCCCTTAGTGTCCCAGGATGTGTAGGTTAGAGGGATTAGTGGGTATAATATATGGGGGTAGAGCCAGAGTGGGATTGTGTTCCGTGCAGACTCGATGGGCCAAAGGGCCTCTTCCTGCACTGTAGAGTTTCTATGGTTCTAAACTCAAGTAAATCATAGCATCATCTTGATACCGTACTTTGGGAGCCAAAAACAAGGCAAATAAAGAGGGTGAGGTTATGTAGTCTTGTGGGTGAAAATCTATTTAAAAACGACGTTGTTAAATGGATCTAATCTTAAGGACCGTGTCTTCAGTTGAAGACGAGAACAGGAGTGTGTCTTCACTGGAATTATACTGGCCACTGGGCCTCAAAACTGGGTTCAGTGTGGAGTCCAACTGGAACTGTGATGGACGGTGTGAAATTGCCAGAGGAAAATGGTTACAGGGACGGATTAAATTGCACAGGGTACATTTTGCAGCCGTTTTCTTTTCATCATACACACGATGGGTCGTGAGAGGGCTGCTCTTGGAGTTTTTTTCGAGAGTATCCTAGTGCTTCACGTCGTTAGTGTACGCTTGACCTGGACCATTTGATGGGCAACACGACAGCTCAGTGACTATCGCTGTGCTGTGCAGATACATGGATTTGGGCCTGTGTCTGTGGGAGTTTGCGCATTCTCCCCGTGCTTGCGTGGGTTTTCTCCTGGTGCTCCGGTTTCCTCCCACATCCCAAAGATGTGCTCTTAGGCTAATTGGCAAAACAAATTCTCCCTAAATTGTCTCAAATTTGTTTTTTAATCCATAGATCTATAAACATGGACAGGGATCACAGGTAGAGGTGGGAACATGGAGGTGGCGGCGCGGGCTCGTCGGGCTGAAGGGCCTGTTTCCCGTGCTGTTTTGTTCTTTGTTCTTCTTATCATAATTTTCCTATCTGTTTTTTTTTCAACTTCAGATTATGATTGGAGAAGGGATTGTCTATTGCTGCCAATCCAAGCTAAAGAATAAGGAAGGTTCTGAGGGTAGCATTAATGCGGGAGGATGCAACTTCAACTCATTCCTCAGGCGGACAGTAAGGTTTGTTGGTAGGTTCTGTTATACCATACACACTGTTCGTCACGTTACTTTGCCGGAATGTCAGAATTGTTATCGGCCGTCTTGTTCACCTTCCACCCACTCTGGCAATGATCCACGGTAAATGGGATCAGTGACCAATCACAGCAATCAATTTCTGTCAATTAGTTCGTAACAAATGGCAAATCTTCATTGCAGGGTGCAGAACACATATTGAGATTCCACCACACTCACATTTTTGTCAGATTAATCCAGCCAAGGAAAATGGGGATTAGCCAACAAACTGTAGAATATTACAACTCAGAAACAGGTCTTATGGCCCTTCTTGTCTGTGCCGAATCATTTTTTTTTGCCTAGTCCCACTGACCTGCACTTGAACCACATCCCTCCACATCCATGAACCCATCCAAGTTTTTCTTAAATGTTAAAAGTGAGCCCACATTTATCCGGCAGTTCATTCCACACTCCCACCACTCTCTGCGTGAAGCCCCTCCCTAATATTCCCTTTAAGCTTTTCTCTTTTCACCCTTAACCCATGCCCTCTGTTTTTTTTTTCCTCTCCCTTAGCCTCAGTGGAAAGAGCCTGCTTGCATTCACTCTATCTCTACCCATATTGGAGTTCTGACTTTTGATTTGGAGACCACTGATCATAAGGCTTGAAGTGTTGACGGGCTCGAGGGGTTTTCCTATGGGTAGACTTGTAAGGCTGGAGAGAGCTTGGCACTTGCCGCCCCAAGGGTCAGTGCGTAACCCACGACCACCAACTGTCACAAGCACGCTCCCGTTTAACCCTCGGTGGGACTAAGTCACAGGGCCTTGGAGAAGTCCCAGGGTCCCATGGGCAGGAGGGTAGGGTACACCCTAGGGGTGATCTTGGCCTCGAGGGTAGATTTTTGGGCGGGGGTGGGAAAGGGCCAGAGCTTCAAAGTCTCAGAGGGGAAGCTGCCCCAAATCTGAAGTGGCCTTCACAATGAGGACCCCATTCCCACTTAAGTCTTTTCTCCAACTTGTATGCTCCCTTCTCCTGCCAATCTAAAACTTGGAGTGGGCTCGCTGAGGGCCTTCGTAGATAAGAAAGTAGATTTTCCACCCAAGGCCCTGCCCACACAGAGGTGAAATTATGTCCAGATCAGGGTGGATGGGACCCTGATTCGCCCCAGCTCAGAATCTGCCTTGACGGACGTAAAATTCTACCCTGTATTTCTCTGAAAAGCCTAGATATAAGACATAAACCCCACCTAGAGTTGTGATGAGCTGTAATAGTTACACGTCCATGTTAGAGCAAAAGTCTTGTCTTTGGATTCCAACTGACCCTTGATGGTGGAATGGATTGCACCAATAATTCGGAGTCAAGGAAATGAGTGGGGAGGGGAGGGGAATGGCGCCGCTGACGGAACCAAAGGAGAAAATGCTGGAAAATCTCAGCAGGTCTGGCAGCATCTGTAAGGAGAGAAAAGAGTCCTTTGTCAAAGCTTTGCTGCTGAGATTTTCCAGCATTTTCTCTTTGGGTTTCAGATTCCAGCATCCGCAGGAAATTGCTTTCAGGCAGTGTTAAAGAGATCGGCTTTCTGAATGTGAGTAGTGGTGAGGGAAAAGTGGAGGAGTTTCACCAAGATAGTCCTAAGCTTTGGGTTGGGATGGTTGATGGCTCTTTTTGCAATCATTCAGAGGCTGGATGAAGGAATCTATCAGTGTTAAAAAATGGGTTTCTGTCCTTTGATTCTCCAATGTCAGTTCAAATGTATTGAGAGGGATTTTATTCATTAGTAGCATTGGCTGTGTGTCTATGTAGATAGAGTATCGTGCTTTATTGTATGGGACCTACTCAATACTATGTTCTCAACAGCTCACATGGAGAACAGACAGGGAATTATACCTATAACTAATCTCAACCCATACTGGACGTAATTTTGATTCCCCATTTCAAACCTTGTTTTGTAGAGTTCAGTATAGACCAAAGTTATGTCCAAATATACAAGCACTTACAGATAGGAAAAGAGCCCCTTGTTCATCTGGTCAGTCATGTACAGCATGTGGTCCGCAGCACAATATACAGGGATGGATTTTGCTAAGTTGGTCCAGAACTGGTCACGGGCATTCAGCTTCTGATCTTCGGGTAAACGTTCTCCAAGGTGGCCTTCATGACAGCGCGGAGTCACTGAGTAGAAACTGGTAGCCAAATTCCTCACAAATAAGGATGATCTCAACCGGGATCTTGGGTTCATATCACGCTATCTGTAGCCCCCATGACTTACTTGAACTTGCAACATCTCACTTACTGTCCTGTCTGGAAACAACACACATCTCTTTAACCTATTCTTAATGCTATCTTCACTCACATTGTCTGCACCTTTTTAAGACTTGATTAGCTGTAAAGACTTGCATTCTAATCAGTATTCTGTAAACTGTGTGTGCCTTTATATGCTCTGTTTGTGATTCGGACTCCCCATTCACCTGATGAAGGGGCAAACCTCCAAAAGCTAGTGGCGTTTACTACCAAATAAACCTGCTGGACTTTAACCTGGTGTTGTGAGACCTCTTACTGGGTCCAGAACACTCAGGGGCCATAGCAGGATGTCAGTCATAATGCAGCCAATTAAGGAACCTTCCAGGAACCCAATCCAGCTGAGGATAGAGTGGGGAGCAGAGAATGGGCAGGCCCAATAGGAGAGTGCATAGTGATGCCTGTTGGAAAGTTTAACCGAGAGAGATGGGTGCTATTCAGTGTAGGAGAAAGCAGGGGCACTTCAGCCTGGGGAAGTCCTCTGAAGAGCAAATATGGCCATTATGGCAGAGGGGAGATCCTTTGGCACCCACCGCTGTGGGAGGAGAAAGATTTAAACGATGCCTTACTTGGCCTTCATCATTCCCCTACAACCCAGAGCTGCTAGTCAATGAGTGGCTCCAACCTCCATGAGAAGCCCAATCTGCTATCAGGAAGATTCCAGCAATGTCACCAATTTGGGCACTTTGCTGAGCCTCACTAGCTTCTTGCTGTTGCCAAGTGGATGAGTGAGTGGGTGGTTCCAGTCCGACCCTGTATCTGAGAGAACCATTCAGGAGAGAGGTCACATTGGGAGCAGTCTCAACATGAGATTCTCTCACTTCACTCCCAATCCTGCTTCCAAACCCATCTCCAGAAATATTTATCTTTACCCAGAAACCACATTATCGATTGGGAGAGGCAAAAAAAAAAGAGTAGATTTAAAAAAAAACACAGGCTCATTTGGGGAAGAAAATCTTGGGAAATTTCCCCAGTTAATCAAAGCTAGATCCTTGTGGCTCTGATAATTCTCCCCAGTACCTGGCTCCACCTCAGATAGAAACGGGTACAGCCCTCGGGCGAAGGAATTCAGTGTATCATTGACAAACTAAACGACTGCTCTTCAAAGTCAGCCTAGTCTACGCTTTTCTCTTATTTTGGTAAGTAGGGTGTTTTAAACTAGGAATCAACATAATGATCCTCCTCTACACACTTTGCAAAGCTGCAAAGGCATCCACCGTGATCAGGAATGGCACAAGTAGAAATGATCAGGGTAATACTAACTGCAGCTCATTTGCACATTTTGGTCAAATTCCCTCTGACAGTCAGCACAATATCACTCCATGTCTAGTTTAAGCTACACTCCTATCAGACACTAATCAGATTAGTCACAGAGCTGCTCTGGGCATCATATGAATTCTACCAGGCTTTCTAACAAATAATCCCCCTGAGGTTATTCGAAATGGTTCTTCATCAGCTGAGCACTCAGCTGGAATTCCCTTCCTTACCAATCCCATTTGATTAGCCAGAAAAGCAGGAAACTCTTCTTGGGTTGGACACGCTTAAACTTGGCTCCGCACTTATGTTGACTAATTGCCCATTGTAAATGGATTGCTATGTTAGCAATGAAGGGAGCCTGTCCACAATTGTATCAGGGGATGTAACAGTTATGTCCTTATACCGATTAACATTGGGGCGGTTGAAGTTGGTGATTAATAATTTGCTATTCGGATAGTTAAGTACATGACTGGACCTTAGATTCAGGCAGATGACCTTCCATCCATATCGCCCCTCCCTATTCCCAGCACACCATTGGCAGAGGAAAAGGATTGTCCATACGCATCACTATTTCACAACCACAGAACCTCCTCGGGAGGAACCTTTAAGAACATAAGAAATAGGAGCAGGAATTGGCCATCCAGCCCCTCGAGCCTGTCCCACCATTCAATAAGATCATGGCTGATCTGAAGTGGATCAGTTCCACTTTCCTGCTTCCTCCCCTTAATTCCGTTGTCTATCAGAAATCTATCTACCCGTGACTTAAATATATTCAGCGAGGTAGCCCCCACCACTTTAATGGGCAGAGAATTCCAGAGATTCATCATCCTTTGAGTGAAGGAGTTCCTCCTCAACTCTGATCTAAACTGCCCCTCCCTTATTTTGAGGCTGTGCCCTCTAGTTCTGCTATCCTTTCTAAGTGGGAAGAATCTTTCTATCTCTACCCTATCAAGCCCCTTCATTATCTTGTAAGTCTCTATAAGATCTCCTCTCGGCCTTCAAAACTCTAGAGTATAGACCCACTCTATTCAATCTAGGCTAACCCCCTCATCTCCGGTATCAGCCTGGTGAACCTTCTCTGTACTCCCTCCAAGGTCAATATATTCTTTCACAAATAAGGGGACCAAAACTGCACACAGTCCTCCAGCTGCAGCCTCACCAGTGCCCTGTACAGTTACAGCAAGACCTCCCTGCTTTTATACTCTATCCCCCTCGCTCTAAAGGCCAACATTCCATTTGCCTTCTTGATCACCTGCTGCACCTGCAGACTGGGTTTTTGCGATTCATGCGCGAGGAGCCCCAGGTCCCTCTGCCCCGCAGCATGCTGCAACTTTTCACCCTTAAAAAAAAATCCCTCCTACTATTAATTCTACCAAAGTGGATTACCTCACGTTTGCTAACATTACACTCCATCTGCCAGGTCCTCGCACTCACTCAGCCTATCCAGATCCCTCTGCAGACTTTATATCCAATGAAATGTAGTCCTTGCTATGATATGAGAGAGCAGCCAACTAGGGTGCTACAAATTCCAACAAACAGCAGCCAGATAAACGGCCAGATCATTTGTTTTAGTGACGTTGGCTGAGGAATATGAATATTGGCCAAGACACTGAGAGAATTCCCTTCCCTCTCAAATGATGTCATGCAAAATTTTGCGTCTCTGCCTGAGAGGTTTAGCATCTCATTGGAAAGACAGCAATGCAGCACTCCCTCAGTATTGCACCGCTACGTCAGCGTAGAAGTTGTGTTTGGTCACTGGAGCAGGGCTTAAAGCCACAATGCATCATCTCAGTGATAATATGTGCTACCTTAATCGCATCAACGAGGAATATTCAACCGGGGGGCTCCTCTGCACAGTCAGTTTAAACTGAATGGATTCACACTTGGTAATTTTTTCTATTTATTTGTGGGACATGGGTATCGCTGGCTGGGTCAGCATTTATTGCCCATCCCTAGTTGCCCTTGAGAAGGTGGTGATGAGCTGCCATCTTGAATCGTGGCAGCCTACGTTGTGTGGGTTGACCCACAATGCCGTAAGGGAGGGAATTCCAAGATTTTGACCCAGTGAAGGAATGGCGATATATTTCCAAGTCAGGATGGTTTGGAGGGGAACTTGTGGTATTTCCATGTATCTTTTGCCCTTGTCTTTCTAGATAGAAGTGGTGGTGGGATTTGGAAGGTGCTGTCTAAGGATGAATTTCTGCAGCGCATCTCGTAGATAGGTTGCACTGCTGCTAGTGAATATCGCTGGTGGAGGGATTGAATGTTTGTAGATATGGTGCCAATCAAGCGGAGCTATTTTGTCCTGGATGGTGTTGAGCTTCTTGAGTATTGTTGGAGCTGCACCCATCCAGGTAAGTGGGGAGTGTTCCATCACTCTCCTGACTTGTGCCTTGTAGATGGTGGACAGGTTTTGGGGAGTCAGGAGGTGAGTTCCCATCCTCTGACCTGCTCTTGTAGCCACTGTGTTTATGTGGTGAGTCCAGTTGCATCCAATCCCCGACAACTTACTTTGTGGGGACGTGTTCTAGCATTTGGTGCTGTCTCAATATGGATTTGAGTCTCGTCGCTGTTATAAAAGAACATTACTTTGATTTTTGCTTTGGTAATGAATTTGAAAGCTAACATCTGTTTCTTTGCCCTTTACTTCAAAGAAAATTTTTGCTCTGTTGGATGCTTTGCAGTTTCCTCCGGAGAGATCTCAGTGCTTTCTCGGGGAGCTGCATCGATGAATAATTCTCCCTGTAGCAAAGAGATAAAGAGAGTGCGACCAGCAGCAAAATTTTCAAAACAGTGAGCGCATTGCGTTAGACTCCTGCCCATTGCTGGAAATCTCTTGTTTCTTTTAGTTCCCAGCGTTTAGAGAAATATCAATTCTCTGGAGGTTGCCAAAGCCCAGGGGAAACATATCCTGACAGGTTTAATTCAGATCTCGCTGAGATGAACCCATAGTTCAAATTGCAGTGTTAATTAACCATTAATTGGTGGGTAATAGCTGCATTGAGAATGTGTGAGGGTCTTTGCGCAGGGTTGGAGTGTAGACAAAGCATCGAAGTAGCACGATTGAGGCAATCAGCACTAAAGATTAGTTTTATCGCAGCAGCTGATGGTTAAAATTGGGCCTGACCTTTTTGATTTCACTGCTTAAAAATCCAGCACCGTTATCAGAAACAGTAGTCTCTAGCATGCTGAATAGACATTAGACTGATATTGTGGGTTAATACATTTAAGGTTAAGAGAGAGAGAGATACAGGAAGGAGAAAGGAATAGAAGGATATGCAGATGGGATGGATGATCATTGAAGCACAGAATTGTTACAGTATTGAATGAGGTCAGTTGGTCCATTTGTATCTACAGAGGGGGTGAAAGGGGGCGTGTGTACAGCTGCATGGACTTCCTGCGACCAATTGCTTCTGTGCTGCAAATTCTATAACTATCAGAATAATTACAGTTAGATTTATAAATGTCACTCTACAATGACATACTTTTCTTCTGGCAAAGAAATTTATTTTTGGGAACTTCCTTCTGAAGGTACCTCCCTCAGGATATTAAGTTGAGATGATTTGGGAAGAGTAGACGAGGATCAATTAATTTTATGTATTCCATTCTCTTTGGATCTCTATTTGTACTTGGAGAATGATAGGGTGATGAACTGTTACTTCTTTCACTTTTCCTTCCTCCCTTCTCACCCAACGACATTATCTTGTCTCCCCTTGCTGGGAACTCAAATCTGTTTCCCTCTGGTATCTCATCCAAGTTACAGTGGTCTTGCTGTGGAACTAGGGGATGATATTCAGTGGATAGTTGTAAAGTCATGTAATTAAGCCTGCTGTTTTTCTCATCTGCCATCAGCGTGTGCCTGCTTAAGTGTATGCTGCCACTGTAAATATACACTCCTTCCGCCCATGACAAACAGTGGGAGCCACGTGTACCATCCACCATCTGCAGGAATTCACCAAAGATTCACCAAAAGTCCCACACCGTCCTGAACATATTGCTGTTCTTTCACTGTTGCTGGGTCCAAATCCTTCAACTCCCTCTCTAACACAACTGTGGGTGTACCGACACCACACGGACTGCAAAAGTTGAGCTTCTCGAGGGCAATTAGGGATGTTGGGGCTAATCATCAATGAAAAAGTATAAGAAAAGGTTCTTGGCTCTTTTCTCGTTATTTATTCCTGTTTCTGCTATCCTTTGGCATTGCGAAGTGTAGCCCGGGTGTAGACCCCATGTTAACATTGTGAATATTCCTCCAGTTGGAGCTGGACTGCTTTGACCTAGCCTCCTTTTACCCGCTGAAGGTCCCAGTCTTGCCTGAGACCTTCAGTGGGATTTATACTGAGGTTTTCTTTCCTTCTAATATGGTGAAGGTCCAGCCGTTCAGCTACACGGTCCACCCTGCAGAGGGGTAATTGGTGAGGTCCCACTTACAGATGGAAATGGCTATGGTCCTCTCGGGGTGAGGGATGGCTTGAGCAGGATGGGGCATGGTCAGAATTAGCATCAATGATCTTCTGTCCCTTTTGGTTTTGCAGGTGTGCATGTATTTGGACTCTGTGCTACAGCTCTTGTGACTGACATCATCCAGCTAGCAACTGGCTACCACGCTCCCTTCTTTCTAACAGTGTGTAAGCCCAACTATACCCTGCATGGCATCTCCTGTGACAACAACCCATACATCACCAAGGATATCTGCTCTGGCTCAGACCACCATGCTATCGTCTCTGCAAGGTAACCGATTTATCCCCAATCTCAGGCATTGCCGTTACCTATTCTGTAGTAGTGTCCCCGTCTCAATGCCAGGAGTTCTGAGTTTGAATCCCTTCCCTCCTGTCCTTTGACAAAGAAGATGCGTTCATAGCATGGCCAAGCTGGTTGACCTTCAACCTGCCAATCCTTCCAATGGCAGGAGGTAATATCGGGAGGGATTCCTGGTCAGTCATATAATGGAAAGAACGTCTACAGTGACATACTTTTCTTCTGGCAAAGAAATTGCCAGAGTAAGGAGGCAGCACGTTAGCACTGCTGCTTCACAGTTCCAGAGACCTAGGTTTGATTCCCGGCTCGGGTCACTGTCTGTGTGGAGTTTGCACATTCTCCTCGTGCCTGCATGGGTTTTCTCCGGTTTCTTCCCACGGTCCAAAGATGTGCAGGTTAGGTTGATTGGTCATGCTAAAATTGCCACTTAGTGTCCTGAGATGCTTAGGTTAGAGGGTAAAATATGTAGGGATATCTGGGTAAGGCCTGGATGGGATTATGGTGCAGACTCGATGGGCTGAATGGTCCTCTTTACGTACTGCAGGGTTTCAATGATTTCTAACATTGGAGTCTCTACCCATCTCTTTCCAGAGCTCCAGACTACAACAAGCATGTAAAGGTGCAACTTGGACCCCTTGAATGAACTGTAACAAAGAACAAAACAGCACGGGAAACAGGCCCTTCGACCCAACCAGCCCGCGCCACCACCCCGATGTTCCCACTTCTACCCGCGATCCCTGTCTATGTTTATAGATCTATGGATTAAAAACCAAATTTGAGACAATTTAGGGAGAATTTGTTTTGCCAATTAGCCTAAGAGCACATCTTTGGGATGTGGAGGAAACCGGAGCACCCGGAGAAAACCCACGCAAGCACGGGGAGAATGCGCAAACTCCCACAGACACAGGCCCAAATCCATGTATCTGCACAGCACAGCGATAGTCACTGAGCTGTCGTGTTGCCCATCAAATCGTCCAGGTCAAGCGTACACTAACGACGTGAAGCACTAGGATACTCTCGAAAAAATCCAAGAGCAGTCCTCTCACGACCCATCGCCTGTATGCCCCTTGTTAGACAACAAGGTGGACCAAAGCACCTGTAGGATAAAAACAAGTACATCAATATCATCATCTATTTACACACTTCCCAGGGTAACGTACCACCACTGTTGCCTTTCTCTATTTCAAAAGCTAGAAAATAGAATCAGGAGTAGGCCATTCAGCCCGTTGAATCTGCTCTGTCATTCAGTGTGATCATGGCTGGCCCTCTATCTCAACACGTACTCCAGGTTCTTTCCCCATGGCCCTTGACACCTTTTTGAATTACTGAGGTGGCTCGCAGGGCTTACGGAGCCTCTTTCATAGAGGCCAGGTCACTGAGGGTCTTTAAGACAGAGATAGATAGATTCTTGATTAATAAGGGGATCAGGAGGGAACGGCAGGAGCATGGAGATGAGGAGAAAAAGAAATCAGCCACGGTTGAATGGCAGAGCGGACTCGATGGGTTGAGTGGCCTAATTCTGCTCCCAATGGTTGGGTCAACCATTGAATGTTAGTTAATGACATACTTCCCAAAGTGTTGTAATGTCAGAAAGTAGCAACCAATCTGAACACAACGAACTCCTACAATCAGCAAAGTGATGATCTGTTTTCGTGATGATGTTAATTGCTGATTGGACAGGACACGAGGGAAAGCTCCCTGACTCTTCCGCAAAGCAATGCCATGGAATCTTTTACATCCCTGTGAGAGGAAAGGCAGGTTCAATACTCTATCCAAAGGACAACCCTCTCTAACAGAGCTGCATTCCCTCAGCGCTGCCCTGGAATGTCAGCTGAGATGTTTGTGCTTGGGGCCTGAGGTGGAATTCCACGTTTGCAACAGGGGTCTTTCTCCCCCAGCAAGAGCTACCCCTCCCCCTACCCCTCCATTCCCTATAGCCCCCATGTGCGCAGTGGCAGAATGCTCACCAGAATTTAGTGCCCATCAAGCACTTAACTGGCCAATATCAGGCTCCGCTGAGGATTGAGGACATTAGCGAGAAATCCCATCATGCTCGCCAAGAGCTTCCAGCCAATCAGAGACCTTTCAGTGGCAGCTGATGGTAGGCCCAGGTTCAAGAAGGAAACAAGGTCAAAGATGATAGAGGGTATAGGATGGGGACCTCCCCAGAGAGTGGTCAGAGGTGGCTTTCAACATAGAACATTACAGCGCAGTACAGGCCCTTTGGCCCTCAATGTTGTGCCGACCAATGTAACCAATTTTATGACCCTCTAACCTAAACTATTCCAATGCTATCCATGTGCCTATCCACTGACCGTTTGAACGCCCTTAAACTTGACAAGTCCACAACTGCTGCAGGCAGGGCATTACACGTCCTTAATACCCTCTGAGTAAAGAACCCACCTCTAACATCCGTCCTATAACTACCACCCCTTAATTTAAAGCTATGTCCCCTCACGCTATCCATCTCCATCCAAGGAAAAAGGCTCTCATTATCCACTGTATCTAACCCTCTGACCATCTTCTATGTCTCAATTAAATCACTTCTTGGCCTTCTTCTCTCTAATGAAAATAACTTCAAGTCCCTTAGCCTTTCCTCATAAGACCTACATGGACCCCTTTTCCAATGCGATGCCCCCCAGTGTGGTTCTGTGATTTAAATTGAGGGACCTCCTGCTCCATTACCCTGGCACCACTCAAATTGTGCATACTGTTCGGCACTTGAGCAAACTGTTGTCTGCTTCACTTGGGTTGTTGGTGTAGAGATGCCCGCGTTGGACTGGAGTAAACACAGCAGGAAGTCTGACAACACCCAGCTTAAGTCCAACTGATTTATTTGATAGTAAACTCCCAAGCTTTCAAGGTGTTTTGACCTCTTCATTAAGCGAACACCTCATTCACCTGATGAAGAGGTCGAAATACCTCAAAAGCTTGAGTTAACTATCAAATAACTCGGTTGGACTTAAACCAGGCGTTGTCAGACTTCTTACTGTGTTCACGTGGGTTGATCCAGTATGTGCCAGCGCTGACTCTCCAATCACAACACTTCCCAGACCTTTCTATCTTTCCTGCTTTTGACAAGGCCAGCTTCACAAACACCTGTCCCCGCGTACCTATCACCTAAAACCCAAACCTGTGATGGAACTGCCTCACGCAAATCTAAGGAACGTTGAGATGGGAGTAGGAGAGCGGAGAAACCTCAGACTTCAACAGCAAGCCAGAGGAAAAACAAGTTCATATCCAAAGACAAGCCAGAGCCAAGATTATTAGAATTTTGTGATATTTGACAGCAAGAATAGAGGCACAACAAATTATATTCCTGCAGTGTACTCGCGAGAGGCAGTGAGGAATATCAATGCTTTAATTAGATTAAACTCTGGCTGCCAGAAAGCAGGGAATGAATGGGATATTAAGTAGCTGGAAGCACAGAAATCGGAGTCGAGCTTTTAAAATGCACTACAATCCTTCCTGAATTGCAAATCCTTTCGGCATGGGATAAGAATGTGACAATGACTGTAGCATAGCACCAGTGAAGATAGATTGAGGGACAGTCAGTGTCTCACTCTCTAACCTTGGAGGTATTGACTTTAATAAGACCTACACTGAGGACATAATTTTATAATTAGGGTAAGTTTTTTTTTTAAATAAAAAAGCTTAATGATACTGGGAATTGCAACTTCAAATTATGAGTCAAGATTCCCTTGTTCAGAAGATTTAGAATTATCTGATTGAGGTCTTTAAAGTATTGGGAGAGTTCTACAGGGTGGATACAGAGAGCTAATTCCTTTTTTAGAATTAATTTATGGAATGTAGCTGTTACTGGCAAGGTCAGTATTTATTGCCTATCCTTCATTGCCCTTCAGAAGGTGATGGTGGGCTATTTCCTTGAACTGTTACAGTCCCTGAGGTGTAGATACACCCACAGTGCTGTTAGGGAGGGAGTTCCAGGATTTGGAGCTAGTGATAGTGAGGGAACGGAGATATATTTCCAAGTCAGGATGGTGAGTGATTTGGAAGGGAACCTCCGGATGGTGGCATTCCCAGGTATCTGCTGTTCTTATCCTTGTAGATGGTTGTGGGTTTAGAAGGTGCTGTCTAAAGAATTTGTTGAGTTCCTATTAGTGCATCTGGGTAGATGGCACACACGGTTGCCACTGTTTGTCAGTTGTAGAGGGGTTGAATGTTTCTGGAGGAAATAGCAATCAAGCAGCTGCTTTGTCTTGGACGGTGTTGAGTTTCTTGAGTGCTGTTGGAGTTGCACCCATCCAGGCAGTAGCAAATATTCCATCACACTCCTGACTTGTACTTTATAGACAGGCTTTTGTGAGTCACGAGGTGAGTTACTCGCCACAGGGTTCCTAGCCTTTGACTTGCTCTCGTAACCACAGTATTTATTTGGTTAGTCCGGCTGAGTTGCTGATGAAGGATGATGGTGGAAGGGGGTTCAGCAATGGCAATGTCATGGGGTGATGGTTAGATCCTCTCCTGAGAATCAAGAACAATAGGGCGTAATCAGAAAATCCGAACCAGACCATTTAGGAGTGAGATCAGAAAGCACTTTTCCTTCCAAAGGGTAATGCAAGTTGGGACTTCTTGACCATAAAAACTGTGGATTTACAACCCATTGATGGATTTTTATGATGTAACAGGATATGGAGCTAAAGGACCTTAATATATTGGTTAACTATGATATTGGTTGACGGAACCGCCTTGAAGGGCTGAATAGCCTACTCCTCATGCTCCTACTTAAATCTTAACTTCAGAAGAATTTGGAATATGGTTGGTTGAATAAGCGGCTTTCCGATATTTTGAAACGTTGATTTTTAAACAATTAGAAATGATTGAGAATGTGTCGAAGGCTGGAGTGCAGGAAATCTTATCGTAGTTCTTCAGAAACAATGCAATCTTGACCCTTCATTCCATTGGCATTTGTTTGTTCGGGCTCAGTCACTGTTTGTCTGCCCTCAGTACCAGTTCCAATCAGCTGGCTTATGATAGACAACTTGCCCGAGATTTCACTCAGTGATATTTCGATTGAAAGAAAAACGGCTGCTTGGCAGTACAGAACTTGAGCATCGATTGAAAAAGAGACATGTTGTCAAATCTTTTCATCATGCACTCATCAGGATAGAATGCTGAATTTCAAAAGCAGCAACAATTTGTACTGCACCCTTTCCCTTACGCTGTATAAATTGTCGTCCCTTTGAAATTTGCCATTCTTGCTTCCATCCTGATGAGTGAAAGGTGGCAAGCTTTGATGGCATGTCAAAGATTTTCGCAATACTAAGACAGAATTTTTCCTTCTTTTCACGCCAGGAGGGTAATTCTCTCATCCTGCTACTAGGCCGGGAGACTTGAGCAGAGGCTGTTTCACAGAATCCCCACTGGGTGCCAAAATCTTTGCGTGTCTCCCAGTGCTGGAAATTGACATGGAGCTGCATGATGTTTGCGGATCCTAATTTGAATATGATTTAAGTATAATTAGCGGGCCTGGGACTGAAGTCTCCAGACCTGTTACACTCTTCTCCCCCTCTCTCCTGCCAGGAGTATTTCACTCCAGTATAGATCCCCATTTGTGTGGCCTGGCCCTGTTGGAGTGAAGGGGGTCAATTGAAGACCCCATGAGTGTTGGACGCTTGGCATTGCCACCTTGGCATAGGGCAGTGCTAAGAGGGTGGTTTCTGGGGTGGCAAGGGCCTGATGTGGGCAGGCCTCTGGGGAGCAACCTCTGTGGGATGGAAGTGGAAGTTCCTGTTATCACTCTGCTTTTCTGAGGCTGAGTGACAGAAGGAGGAAGGCCAGTGATTGGGGCTGGCCACTGGGGCAGCCTGCTATGGGGCAATGGGGGTCGGAGCTCGGAGTGAGGGGGGAAGGGGGGGGGGTGGGATCAGATCCGGGGAGGTCAGGGCTGGCTCAAGCATGTTTAAGGGACCAGCGTGGGGGATGGTTTGCACGATTGGCAATGCGCATGTTGCAGTGCTGGCTGGTAATCGGGATGCCGGCTAAAAGGAACCACTTGCGCGTGTGCTGACCTTGGCGCTGATGGATCAGCGTGTGCGCAATGGCCCCCTCTGCTACTATC
The DNA here is from genome assembly GCA_024679065.1 of Sphyrna mokarran. NCBI lineage: Eukaryota > Metazoa > Chordata > Chondrichthyes > Carcharhiniformes > Carcharhinidae > Sphyrna > Sphyrna mokarran. The sequence continues at coordinate 38,261,588 of JAGIQG010000026.1, forward strand.
CTCTCCAGTGGGAAAAGGCCCGCTCACTTGTTCCTGGAGCAAATCGAGTTTGGTTAACCATGATATTGGTTGACGGAACCGTCTCGAAGGGCTGATTGGCCTACTCCTCATGCTTCTATTTAAATCTTAACTTCAAGAGAATTTGGAATATAGTTAATTGAATAAGTGGCTTTCCAATATTTTTGAACGTTGGTTTTTAAGTAACTAGAAATGATTGAGAGTGTATCAAAGACTGAAGTGTAGGAAATTTTATCATTGCTCCTCAGGAACAGTGCGATCTTAACCCTTTATTTCATTGGCACTTGTTTGTTCTTTGTTCTGGCTCAGTCACTATGTTTGTCTGCTCTCAGTACCAGTTCCAATCAGCTGGCTTATGATAGACAACACATTCCATAGAAAGTGAAAGATTCATTTTGAAACTCCCGTTGGGGGGAGAAAAAAAACAGCGGAATTTACTCCAGTTTTTATGTAAATCCGACGCTGAGAATTTTTTTGGGAGAATGTCCCCCGGACCTCAGAGGGTTGTAGTTCTGGGGCAGGTTGAAGAGATAGTGCTGAATTTGGAGTAGTGAAGATGACTTACGTTTAGGATTCGGATAATGGAAGCAGAGATCTGAATGAGCTCAGGTTTATGGAGGAGGGAAGGTAGAAGGCCAGCAAGAGGTACATTGGAATAGCCAAGCCTAAAGGGAAGACAGCCATGAATGAGGGTTTCAGCTCAAGTAGGGGTGGACAGTGGTATGGAGGTGGGAGTACGTGTTTTAGTTGACGGACTTAGTTAATCTCAGAGTCAATTCAAGTGCCAAGATTGTGAGTGGTCTGGTTTACTTTAGATTAACCAAGAAGGGAATAGGGTTTGAAGCCGGACGCACAGATAATGGCTTCTGTTTTTCCGATATTTAAATAGCGTATATGTCTGCTAACCCAGTTCAGCCAAGCAGTGGAACAGAGGGACCACCTCAGGTGAAGGTGAGGGTTGAGCTCCATTCAATTCTGCACAATGATAGCAGCCACGAAACCCGATTTCAGGAAGATGCAGGAAAGGTGAACGTGGATTTGAGAGTTAATAACAAGGAGATTGCTCAGTCAGTAGGGCGAGGATAGAAGGGCCAAGTGTTGCTTTATTTGGCACAGTGGTAAGGAGGAAGTTGTGATGATGGCAGATTTGAAGGAGAGGTGAAGGGTTAACATTATCAGCTAACAGGGAATTCAGGAAGGGAACGTGGGTGATCAGCAGTTTAGTGGGACTAGGGTTAAGGGAACAGGAGGTGGGCAAGATAAACTTCAAGATGGCCAGATAGAAGCTAGAAAAAATGGTGCGTTCAGATCTTAGATAGTGTATTACCCTAGAGGAAGTTTGGCATGGTGAACTCAGAAGGAGACGACTGAATTTCAATGTTTTATCAAAGTTTTTTTTATCAATTTTTATCTCACATTGACTTGGTTGCAATGATTGGACATGCTAACTATGAGGAGGCATTTTCGACTGATCGAGAACCTATTGCATTGCGAGCTATGTAAGAGGTGAGTTGTGCCATATAATTTGGAGCCCACATCTGTTCTCCTTGGCAGTGTGACCCAGCTTTACTTCAATATGAATAGCAATGACTCCGTTTGCTTGCACAAGCCAGCAGCTTAATTATTATGTACGTTGCCAGGGATTTTCGCAGGCTTTTTCACTATTCCGTCGCAGAATAGGACTTGTATTATTAAAAAGAATTGATTTTTTTTTTCACGTTCATATTCGGTCGGATGAAAATAAAAGCTCCTTTCTCACTTGTAGTCTGAACTGTGACCATGCCCAGTCAGATCAATGCTGTAACTCAGTGGATGTGCTTCTGTACCATGGTCGTGTTAATTCCCCCACTAATTCCTCTGCATAAAACATCTTCATCTGCTCTATGTTAATGGCCCAGTTTCTTGGATAGGCAAGAGCCTTTTGCTCTATTAACACATTCCTTACCCATTGCTTTTTCTCACTGTAGCGCGCAAACATCCATTCTGTATTGCCATGGCACCCCTGCTCCATGAAGTCTGCAGCCAGGAGCTATGGTAAAGGCTTTAATATTCTTGGCTGACCAGCAATTGCTCCCATTCTTCCCGTCTGGCGTATGTTTGAAGGATTTATGAGCTGATATTCAAGCTATTAGGAATGAACGTTCCTCAGTCATCAAGCCCTGAGATGGGACTCGAACCCAGGGCTTCTGGTTCAGAGGCAATGACGCTAACCACTGCGTCACAAGACCACCCCCCACCCCCCCAATTACCAAAGCGAGAAATGAGGTGTGATTAAATGAGGGTAAATAGAGGGAAACTATTCATTCCGGTTGGAATAAAGGGGCATAATCTTAATATGGAGTTGTGGATAGTTTGGAGGGATATCAGAAGTTGCAGTGTGACACAGATAGGATGCAAGACTGGGCAGAAAAGCGGCAGATGGACTTCAACACGGATAAATGTGTAATGGTCCATTTTGGCAGGTCCAATGGGATGGAGGAGTACAATATCAAGGGTAGGACTCTTAGCAATATAGAGGAGCAGAACGACCTTGGGGTCTGGGTCCATAGGACTCTTAAATTGGCCTCGCAGGTAGAGGATGTGGTCAAGAAGGCTTATGGTGTACAAGCCTTCATTAGCCAAGGGATTGAGTTTAGGAGTCGGGAGATAATACTGCAACTTTAAGACCCTTGTCAGACCCCAGTTGGACTACTGTGCACAATTCTGGTCGCTTCACTACAGGAAGGGCATGGAAGATATTGAGAGGGTGCAGAGGAGATTTACAAGGATGTTGCCTGGATTTGGAGGCATGCCTTGGATTGAGGGAACTAGGTTTCCGCCTTGGAGAAACAATGATTGAGAGGCAACCTAATAGAGGTTTATAAAATGTTGAGAGGTATAGATAAGGTGGATTCTTGGAGGCTATTTCCCAGGGCTGAAACGGTCGCTATGAGAGGGCACAGGTGCTGGGGAGCAGGTACAGAGGAGATGTCAGGGGTAAGTTTTTCACTGAGGGTGGTGAGTGAGTGGAATCGGCTGCCATCGGTGGTGGTAGAGGCAAACTCAGTGTAGTCTTTTAAGAGACTTATGGATGAGTACATGGGATTTAATGGGATTGAGGGTTATAGATAGGCCTGGTAGATAGGGATATGATCGGCACAACTTGTGGGCTGAATGGCCTGTTTGTGCTGTAGTGTTCTATGGAACAAAGAACAAAACAGCACGGGAAACAGGCCCTTTGGCCCAACTAGCCCACGCAGCCACCTCGATGTTCCCACTTCTACCCGCGATCCCTGTCCATGTTTATAGATCTACGGATTAAAAACCAAATTTGAGACAATTTAGGGAGAATTTGTTTTGCCAGTTAGCCTAAGAGCACATCTTTGGGATGTGGGAGGAAACCGGAGAAAACCCACGCAAGCACGGGGAGAATGCGCAGTATTCCAAATGAGGTCTAACCAGCGTTTTATACAACTGGAGCAAGGGCATAGAATCTGTACAGTGCAGAAAGACGCCTGTATCGTCCATTGGGTCCACACACTACAATCCTGTCCAAGCGCTATCTTCGTAACCCCACATATTTACCCTGCTAATCTCCTTGAAACTATGGGGCAATTTACCATGGCCAATGCATCTAATCTGCACATTTTTGGAAAAAAACTGGAGCATTTGGAGGAAACCCACGCAAACACGGGGAGAACGTGCAAAACTCCATATTCCGACAGTGACTCCAGGCCGAAATTGAACCCGGGTCCCTGGCGCTGTGAGGCAGCAACGCTAACCACTGTGTCGCCCTGCCCCCTGTCCTTCTGTTGAAAGAACACATGCCACGATGGCTAAAACGGCTGTTTTTCTAAAGAGTTAGGAGGAAGAGTGATTGACCGCAGGGCTGTAATGAACAATGAGCTCACTGTGTCTAACATAAAACTGCATTATGTTTGATTCACAGGAAAAGCTTCCCTTCCCAACATGCCACAATCTCGGCCTTTGCTGCAGTCTACATCTCGGTGAGTCCCTCATTTGTTCAGGCAACTCCGGACTGGTACAATCTGACATGGAAGTCCTTGCAGTACAATGGTCATTATTTTGTTGCTCCATGGAACCTGAATACATTTCCTTTTCACAGAGTTTGCGAGTGCCTCAGTCATTCTTAATGTATGGGTTTCTGCTGTTTTCATTCATTCCCGTGATATTTAATCAGATTGTTCCCAAACTATGGTATAATTTTGGATCTTAGAAACTTTCCTGTTACGGAAATAATAACCGACACCTTCAAGAGTTGGAGAGCTCGTGTTCGGGAGTGTGACAACACTGTCTAATATGTCACGGTAAAGTTACAGAGCCCTGAGGGGTAATGATAAGACCCTTTTGTAATCTGAACAGGTTTTTGTGTCACTTACATCTAGAACATAGAACATTACAGCGCAGTACAGGTCCTTCGGCCCTCGATGTTGTGCCGGCCAGTGGACCCTCTAACCTAAACTATTCCAATATCTGTCTTCACCTGCATTCCTTGGCCAGACTCTGTCTGGGATACTACACAGAGTTCTCTTTATTGCATCCCAGGAAGGATAGATCAGTTATGGAGGGCTACAACAGAGATTCACCAGATTAATGATGACATAACAACAACCGGTTATAATATATAGTGGCTTTAATGCTATAAAACATCCCAAAAGTGGTTCACAAGAGCATTGAAAATAAAAAAATTGGCACCCAGCCACAAAAGGCCACATTAGGGCAGATCACGGCTAAATGTTTGGACAAAGAGAGAGGTTTTTAAAGAGCCTCTCAAAGAAGGAAAGAGAGGTAGAGAGTCAGAGAGGGAATTCGGAGCTTGGAGTCCAGGTTACTGAAGGTGAAGGGAGTAAAATCAGGGATGTTCAAGAAACCAGAATTGGAGAAGTGCAAATATCTCAGGGGGATGTGTAGGCAGGGTCGATTTCAGAGATAGAGAGGGGTGAGAATTTTGATATTGAGGTGTTGCCCAATGTTGAAGTTTATTCATTAGTCACAAGTAAGGCTTACGTTAACACTGCAATGAAGTTACTGTAAAATTTCTCGAGTTGCCACACTCTGGCACCTGTTCAGGTCATCGCAGAATGTGGGAGGAAACGGGAGCACCCGGGGGAAACCCACACAGACACGGGGAGAATGTGTAAACTCCACACAGACAGTGACCCAAGCCGGGAATCGAACCTGAGTCCCTGGCGCTGTGAGGCAGCAGTGCTAACCACTGTGTCCGCCCCTGAGGAATCAGTGTGTTGAATGATTCAAAGTTTATGGTGAATAGAGTGTGGAAGATCAAGTCGAACAGAGTGGCCAATGGCTGGAATGGTGGGCAGCTGGTTGTGGAGTGGAGGGTCATTGCGGGGAGAGGTGGTGGTGGGACACTAACAGTGTCTGAGAGCAGGGGGTTTGCAGGAAGTGGGATCTGGGAATGGCGGGGGCAGGGGGAGCAGGGAAGGCAGGCAGGGAGGACAAGTCAATGAGATCATGCCAGGGTGAAGGTCAGCAAGAGCGGCGGGAGGTGGGTCAAGTCAGTGAGAGTATGGAGAGGAACCAAGGAGGGATAGAAACAGGGACAGGGTGAGGGGTCAGGTTGCCGAGAGCGGGGAAGGGTGGCAGGTTAGTGGGCACAACAGGAGGCTGGCACTGTGCGTTCTCCACGTTTGAAGGACAGAATTCGGGAGAAACCCAGGATGTCGGACAGTGGCGTCAAAAATAGGACAATCCCCTAAAATACAGGACAGTTGATCATCCTGAACTAGGAGGCCATTGGAATAATAAGTCTGGAGGTAGCAGAGGCACAAATGAGGGGTTTAGCAGCAAAAACAAAACCAGGAGATATGTCAGTGAGGATAGACATTCTTAGTGATGGTGTGGCTATGTCACCCTGAGGTCAAATATAACAGCAAGGCTGCAAACAGTCTGGGTGAGTCTCGGACAGGGAGATGGATGAGCTGATAGCTGGAGAATGGAGCTTGGACTGAGAACTGAAGACGAAAGTTTTGGCCCATCTCTTGTATAATTGGGGAAGATTTCGGCTCACCCAGTACTCGATGTCAGACAAGCAATCTGATCGTTTAACCGCTCTGGAGGTGTGGAGAAGGGGTGCTGATGATGAAGACTGGGGTGCCATCAGCCTGTGTGTGAAAACTATGCTGTGTGGATATTGTAGATGAGAAAGGTGAGGGGGGGTGTGCTGATTCTTGGTGATAACAGTGTGGGAACTGGACGGGAAGCTATTACGAGTGAAACGATATGACGGAAAAGAAGGGAAACAGGCAAGTGCAGTCCCACCGGCTGGAATCTGGTGGAGTGATGTAGGAGAGAGATGGTGTGATGCATCATATGAAAGGCTGCAGAATAGTTTAGAAAGGTTAAGAAGGAAAGCTTCCCTTTGTTGTCGCCACATCCGATGTCATTTGAGATTTCTGATTAGAGATTAAATTACGAGAGTACATAGCGTAAATTAACTTGTTTTCCAATGAAAGGGCCACGAGATGATCTGATCCAGGTGTATAAATGTGCGGGTTAGATTGATTGGCCATGCCAAGAAATTAATAGAACGTAGAACATTACAGCGCAGAACAGGCCCTTCGGCCTTCGATGTTGCGCTGACCAATTATGAAAAAAGCAATGACCCTCCAAACTAAACCATTCCCTTCTCTTCCATAAACTTATCAACTAACCTCTTAAAACGCCACCAAACTTGGCGCATCTACAACTGCCGCAGGCAGGGCATTCCACTCCCTAACCACCCTCTGGGTAAAGAACCTACCTCTGATATCCGTCCTATAACTATCACCCCTTAATTTACAGCTGTGTCCCCTCGTGCTAGCTTTCTCCATCCTAGGAAAAAGGCTATCACTGTCCACCCTATCTAAACCTCTAATCATCTAATATGTTTCATTAAGGTTGAAACATATTCAGGATAATTGTCCCTTAGTGTCCAGGGATGTGTAGGTTAGAGGGATTAGTGGGTATAATATGTCGGGATATGGGGGTTAGGCCTGGATGGGATTGTGTTTGATGCAGACTCGATGGGCCTCTTTCTGCACTGTAGGGTTTCCATGATAAGAATCTATGATATAACACTAAGAGGATTTGCTAAGAGAATGGAGAAACTATTTGTTCTAATGGCAGATTCAAGAATGACAGGACATAATTGCCAGGCCTGTTAGGAGGAAAATCGGAAAGCATTCTTTCACACACATGGAATTTTGGAAAGCCTGTAGCAGGCAAACAACTGGAGCTTTTGAGACCAAGATCGATAGTGTAAGGGTAGCAAGAGATAGGGAGCGAAGGCATGTGAGTGGAGTTGAGATAGAGATCAGCCGTGACTTGACTAAATGATGGAATCTGTTAAGGGACTGAACAAAATCTTTATGCTTTTTCTTTCCCAGATGTACTTTAACTCGACGATATCTGATTGCACCAAACTCCTAAAGCCAGTGCTGGTTTTTGCCTTTGCAATTGCTGCGGGTATCTGTGGCCTGACACAGATTACCCAGTACAGGAGCCATCCCATCGATGTCTACGTGGGCTTCATCTTTGGGGCAGGAATCGCTGCATATCTGGTGAGTGTGCAGCCTCTCTCGTCATCTTGTAAGTGCTGGGTTAGCCGGGTATGTGGCGTGCAAATCTGTACTCGTGAGGGAGAGTGAGTTGGAGGTGTTCAGTCTCTGGGAAGCCCCTTTTACTCTGCCACCTCCTATATGTACAGCCATTGTCAAATTTGCACTGCGATATCGGGAGATGCTCCCAGTAGATCCACCCCTCGGGAATCTCAATGGAAGAAACTAAAAATGAAGGGAAAGCAGCATTTTAGTCATACAGCCACACTCAGGACTTCAGGATGTTTGAAGCATTTTATAGCCAACACAGTCCCTTTTGAACTGTAATCATAATCTGATCCCCAAAAGCCATCCTGTGAGAAAAATAGAGATTATTTGTTTGTTGACATTGGTTGAATGTTGGTCCAGGCTACCTAGGAGTACCCCTTCCTCATTTTTCAAATAATCTTGTGGGATCTTTTAGATCTATCAGGAGGACCAATAGAACCTCAGTTCAACATCTGATCTACTAAAATCAACTCCCTCAAAACTATATTGAACTATGAGCTGAGAATTTGCATTCATACCTTTGGAATCATAGAATCCCTACAGTGCGGAAGGAGGCCATTTGGCCCATCGAGTCTCCTCCAGCTGTCTGGATTAGTATCTTATACAGGTTCGACCACATATCCTAGCCCCTAACTCTCTCAGTTACCATGACTAATTCACCAAACCTACGCATCTTGGGAGACTAAGGGGCAATTTAGAATGGCCAATCAACCTAGCCTGCATGTATTTGAATTGTGGGAGGAAACCAGAGCATCTGGAGGAGCCCATGCAGACACAAGGAGAATGTGCAAACTCCACGCAGACAGTGACCCGAACCGGGAATCGAACCCAGGGTCCTTGGAGCTGTGAAGCAGCAGTGCTAACCACTGTGCTACCGTGCCACCCCATATCCTGCCTTGACTCTCTCCAATTCCACTCTGCTGCCATGGATCTCTCTAAGGAATGCTACGCTCTGCATTTCTGACAAGGCCGGGCTTGGGAAGGCCCAAGAAGAAATGCAGAGCAGTGTTGAGTCGGGAGGAAGTGGAGCAGCAATGGGATGATGACTGTTATTCCCTATTGATCCAGGTCATTGATCCCAATTAGGCATGGCCCCTTTCACAAGACCTGACCAATGAAACAGTAAGAATTTAGCAACACCAATTTTTATTCCAACCAATTTATTTGATAGTAAAATTGCGAGCTTTCAACACTCTGTGTCTTCCTCAGGCAAATGCAGTGTTCTGGTCTGCAATGGCACACATCAGCACAGACAGTCAGAGATTGCTGATTAGAATGCGAATCCTTACATCTAACCTGCTATTCGAGTGTTAAAGTGGCTAACAATGTGGGTGAAGGGAATCCTGAGCATTATTGGAGAATTGTGTATTTTCTCCAGACAGCACAGTAAGTAAGGTTTTTTGCTAACCCAGGCAAGTTACAGGGGTTACAGATAGTGTGTCATGAAGCCAAGATTCCTGTTAAGACCGTCCTCATGTGTGCGGAGCTTGGCTATCAGTCTCTGCTCAGCGACTCTGCGCTGTCGTGTATCACGAAAGCCCCCTTGAAGAACATTTACCCGCAGGTCGGAGGCCGAATGCCATGACTGCTGAAGTGTTCGCCCACAGGAAGGGAACTGTTTTGCCTGGTGATTGTTGAGCGATGCTCATTCATCCGCTGTCGTAGTGTCTGCATGGTCTCCCCAATGTACCATGCTTCGGACATCCTTTCTTGCAACGTATTAGGTAGACAACGTTGGCCGAGTTGCAAGAGTATGTACCGTGTACCTGGTGAATGGTATCCTCACGTTTGATGATGTCGTCCATGTCTATGATCCGGCATGTCTTGCAGAGGTTGCTGTGGGAGGGTTGTGTGGTATTGTGGTCACTGTTCTCCTGAAGGTTGGGTAGTTTGCTGCGAACAATGATCTGTTTGAGGTTGTGCGGTTGTCTGAAAGCAAGAAGTGGGGGGATGGGGATGGCCCTAGCGAGATGTTCATCGTCATCAATGATATGTTGAAGACTCCGGAGAAGATGTCGTAGCTTCTCCGCTCCGGGGAAGTACTGGACAACAAAGGGTACTCTGTCCATCGTGTCCTGTGTTCGTCTTCTGAGGAGGTCAGTGCGGTTTTTCACTGTGGCACGTCGGAACTGTCGATCGATGAGTCGAGCGCCATATCCTGTTCTCACGAGGGCATCCTTCAGTGTCTGGAGGTGTCTGTCACGATCCTTCTCATCTGAGCAAATTCTGTGTATACGGAGGGCTTGTCCATAGGGAATGGCTTCTTTAATGTGTCTAGGGTGGAAGCTGGAGAAGTGGAGCATTGTGAGGTTGTCTGTCGGTTTGCGGTACAGTGAGGTGCTGAGGTGACCGTCCTTGATGGAGATTCGTGTGTCCAAGAATGCAACTGGTTCTGGAGAATAGTCCATGGTGAGTCTGATGGTGGGATGGAACTTGTTGATATCATCATACAGTTGTTTCAATGATTGTTCACCATGAGTCCAAACGAAAAAGATGTCATCAATGTATCTAGTATATAACCTTGGTTGGAGATCTTGTGTGGTGAAGAAGTCTTGTTCGAACCTGTGCATGAAGATGTTGGCATACTGAGGTGCGAATTTGGTCCCCGTGGCTGTTCCGTGTGTCTGGATGAAAAGCTGGTTGTTGAAGGTGAAGACATTGTGGTCCAAGATGAAGCGGATGAGTTGTAAAATTGCATCCGAAACAGCGAACACTTCAGCAGTCATCGGCATTCGGCCTCCGACTTGCGGGTAAATGTTCTTCAAGGGGGCTTTCGTGATACACGACAGCGCAGAGTCGCTGAGCAGAGACTGATAGCCAAGCTCCGCACACATGAGGGCGGTCTTAACAGGGATCTTGGCTTCATGACACACTATCTGTAACCCCTGTAACTTGCCTGGGTTAGCAAAAAACCTCACTTACTGTGCTGTCTGGAGAAAATACACAATTCTCTAACCAGCGCTCAGGATTCCCTTCACACACATTGTTAGCCACTTTAACACTTGAACAGCAGGTTAGATGTAAGGATTCGCATTCTAAATCAGCAATCTCTGACTGTCTGTGCTGATGTGTGCTATTGCAGACCAGAACACTGCATTTGCCTGAGGAAGACACAGTGTTGAAAGCTCGCAATTTTACTATCAAATAAATCGGGTAGATTAAAAATTGGTGTTGCTAAATTCTTACTGAGTTCTTACCACCCCAATCCAACGCTGGCATCTTTACATCAATGAAACAGCACAGAGAATTGTGACATTTAGCTAATTATCAATCAGGAAAAAGTTCCTGTACTGAATAATTAAACCTGTCGGCCCAAACAGTCACACTCAGGGCAGAGTGCTCCCAGTTTAATTGTGCTGCTGGTCACTGTTTACAATTGATGTTTTGTCTCATTTTCAGCCCAGTCCTCATTGCTACACTCAGGCATTTTGATTAAATACAATCCACTTCCAGCCTGAGTGATTGAATGTTTATTAACAAGACAGTTTCTGATGCTGTACAATCGATAGGAAATACCAGAATGGTGACATGGTTTACCCTGGAACCACAGTCCCTCATTAATTGGGCATCAAATGATATCGACAATAAATGATCTTATCATTAAAATACTCATATTCCAAATCTAACCTTTGTCCCTTCAAAATCAAGCCATCAGAATCCGATTTAATATCTCCCAATTTTCTTTGTTAGTTACTGCCTCACTTTTGTCTGAAGTTATATGAAGATGGATTATTTTAGTTTAAGTCACACTGCCATGGGAACAAAGAAAAATTAGGAACAGACTCTTTGGCCCTCCGCACTGTCTGTGTGGAGTTTGCACATTCTCCTTGTGTCCGTATGGGTTTCCTCTGGGTGCTCTGGTTAGGTTGATTATAGTCATGTCAAAATTGCCCCTTAGTGCACTAGGATGCTTAGGTTAGAGGGATTAGCATGTAAAATATGTGCTGGTATGGGGGTAGGGCCTGGGTGGGATTGTGGTCGGTGCAGACTCGATGGGCTGAAGGACCTCTTTCTGCACTGTAGGCTTCTATGGTACTGACCATGCTGTTTGACTGAACTAAAACCCCCTACATTCCGGGACCATATCCCTCTATTCCCATCTTCTTCATATATTTGTCCAGATGCCCCTTAAAAGTCAACAACGTTTCTGCTTCCAATACCTCCCTTGGCAACGAGTTCCAGGCACACACCATCCTCTTTGTGTAAAAAAATAAATGCCTCGTACATCTTCAAACCTTGTCCCTCGCACCTTAAACCTGTGTCCCTTAGTAATTGACTCTTCCACCCTGAGAAAAAGCTTCTGACTATCCACTCTGTCTATGCCCCTCATAATCTTGTATGAGTTTACACATTTAGGAAAAGCATTCACTCTTCCGGGAATTGTTCCTGCTTTAGAGAAGCAGGAGTAGAAGAAATATTTCCAGATCAAGTGTAACACACAGCCAGCTAGAGAGTAAAGCTCTCTCTGTTCCCTATCCCAGCCTCAGAAGAGCATTTCTCTTGAGTCATCCATAGCTTTCATGAGTAAGATTAATTAGTATCGGCCTGCCCCTTTACCTGCTCCCTCCTCACTCTTCAGGATCCCAAACACTCCTTTCAGGTGAAGCAGGTTTCACTTGGACCTCCTCAAATCTACTTTATTGTATTCACTGCTCTCAGTGTGGTCTCCTCTACACTGGGGACCACTTTACTGGTCCCAAAACAGGCCCCAGCCCATCCCCACATGATCACTTGTCTCTCATTGTTCAGCTTTGCTCTCACTGAGCTGTTTCTCTATTAACACATTGTGTGACCCTGCCTCTCTTCTGTCGCTAACAGAACCATACCCCTCTCCCAATGTAATTCATCACATTTCTAATTTTTTGAATTCTGTAGAAGGGACTCAAAACGTTGACTGTGTTCCTCTCTTCCGCTGCAAGACAAAGAACAAAACAGCACGGGAAACAGGCCCTCGACCCAACGAGCCCGCGCCGTCACCCCGATATTCCCACCTCTACCTGTGACCCCTGTCTATGTTTATAGATCTATGGATTAAAATTTGAGACAACTTAGGGAGAATTTGTTTTGCCAATTAGCTTAAGATCACATCTTTGGGATGTGGGAAGAAACCAGAGCACCCGGAGAAAACCCACGAAAGCACAGGGAGAATGTGCAAACTCCCACAGACACAGGCGCAAATCCATGTATCTGCACAGCACAGCGATAGTCACTGAGCCGTTGTGTTACCCATCAAATGGTCCAGGTCAAGCGTACATTAACGACGCGAAGCACCAGGATACTCTCAAAAAATCCAAGAGCAGCCGTCTCACGACCCATCGCGTGTATACCCCTTGTTAGACAACAAGGTCGACCAAAGCACCTGTAGGTTAAAAACAAGTACATCAATATCATCATCTATTTACACACTTCCCAGGGACTCCCAAGGCTCATGATCCCAATTTTAAATCAGTTTTCTTACCCCTCCATTCCCATTCTGTTCATACCTGCTGAGTTTATCCAGCATTTTCTGCTTCTGCCTTTTCAGGGTCAGTATGAGAAATGAACCCAACTTACTTATCCTCAGCGCTTAGGCTGGATAAGATGCTCTTTCGGAGAGTCAGTACAGACTCCATGGTCCGAATGGCTTCCTTTTGCACTGTAGGGAATCTTCCAGCATATTGCAATAACTAAGTTACAAATCAATTGGCGTTGTGCTGGGTAAACTGACATAGAAATCATCATAGAAACCCCATAGCACAGAAAGAGACCATTCAGCCCATTGAGTCTGCACCGACCACAATCCCACCCAGGCCCTACCCCCACATCCCACTAATCCCACTAATGTATTTACCCACTAATCCTTCTAACTTACACATCTCAGGATGGCATGGTGGCACAGCGGTTAGCACTGCTGCTTCACAGCTCCAGGGACCTGAGTTCGATTCCCGGCTCGGGTCACGGTGTTCTGGCTTCCTCCCACAGCCCAAAGATGTAGGGTTAGGTTGGTTGTATCAAAATTTCCCCTTAGTGTACTGGGATGCTTAGGTTAGAGGGAGTAGCGGATAAAATACGTAGAGGTATGGGAATAGGGTGGAATTGTGGTTGGTGCAGACTCGATGGGCCAAAGGGCCTCTTTCTGCACTGTAGGGTCCTGGGGTTCTATGATTCTAGGACACTAAAGCCAATTTTAGCATGGTCAATCAACCTAACTGACATATCTTTGGACTGTGGGAGGAAACCGGAGCACCCAAAGTGTGCACGTTGCTGGATTTCTGCACCAGTGTGAACTAGTACGTACAGTATCAGCAGTTATCTTGCATGACAGTACTGCATTGATGGGAGCATATCGGAATTTCGGAATCAGGATTTCTAAAAATGCCAAGCTTAGTTAGAAAATCTCGCTGTTTTGCTCATATGTTGGTCGAGCAGGAAAGGCAACAATAATGAGCCAGTTATTCTTAGATTCCTGATTTTCTATGCCAACCAGGGAGTCAAATGCCTATCAAAGAGATCGCTGCTGCTGCTTTGTTGCTTCTTCTCTTGGCTGCGTTGCTGTTGCTGCTGTTTGCCAGCTTCCTCCTCCTGTTGCCCTTCAGTGAACCCATCTGGCAAGGCCCCAGTCAAATTGCAAGTCAAGACCAACAAAGGTGGCACTTGGCTGAGGTTCACCGCGGAGCGAGGGGATAAGCTGAGTCGTAAAATAACTCAAAGAGTTGCCCACTGCAACATCTGCCAACTTGCCGTTTCCATGGAGACCTTCACCACAGTGTGGGCGATGGGCATTAATTATACATCTGGACTTGACAAGTGGCGAAGGTTCGAGGATAATTATAGCTTAGCAAATGTTACAGCAGTTGCCTGGTTTACCGAAGCAACCCTTCTGTAAATGAGACTTGAGGAAGGACAGGTGCTATTTGCACAGTGATCTAAGTCAAAAGTGAAGAAAATGATTTACCGAGACGTCTTAAACATCGTTCTAGCAACGATGCGACTGAAGAATTGTGACGCAGCGTGTGTGATTTTCTGTGACGACATTGCTATTTGAAAGGGATTGTAGGCCACCGTTACAAAATATGCTTTGAATGCGTTTGGTGGATTGGCCAGACTAAATTGCCCCTCAGTGCTAGGGAGACTAGCTAGGGTCAATGCAAGGGGTTGTGGGGTGGTATTGTGGTCAGTGCAGACTCGATGGATCGAATGGCCTCCTGCACTGTAGGATTCTATGATTTATTAGAATATTTTACAAACTTGGAAATAGGAGGAGGCAATTCAGCCCCTTCAGCCTGTCCTACTATTTTACAGCGGATCTATATTTCAGCGTTTTTGCCCGATTCTGCTCTGTCTACTTTACTGAGTTCACTTTCCAAAAAAAAATACCACTGTAGGCTTGAAAATGTCAACCGACCCTCTGCATCGACAGCCTTTTAGCAGAGAAAATTCCAGATTTTCAACTCTTTAGGGTGAATTTTACCTACGCAGGGATCGGAACAGGCAAAAGGCAAACCGTAGAAAGATCCATTGACCTCTGGTGGGATTTTTGGCTTGAGGGTGATCATTGCTGGAAAAATCCCACCCTTTGTGTAGACACAATTATATTCTGATTTCATTCCAAATCGGCTTCGTTCCAACTGCCTTAACCTGGATTCCGGCACCGGCGGAAATAATTTGTCTTCATTTCCCCAATCGAATCCCCTCATTATATTAAAAAGCTTTACCTCTTTAATTTCGGAGGCATGGTCAGTAAGTTTGGTGGCATAATGGACAGTGAAGAAGGTTATCTCGGATTCCAATGGGAACTTGGAGTTTAATTTAGATAAATGCGAGGTGATACGTTTTAGTATATTGACCTAAGGCAGAACTCACTCAGTTAATGGTAGGGCACTGGGAAGGGTTACAGATCAAAGAGATCTAGGGGTACAGGTTCACAGCTCCTTGAAAGTGGAGTCACAGGTGGACAGAGTGGTGAAGAAGGCATTCAGCATTCTTGGTTTCATTGGTCAGAACATTGAACACAGGAGTTGGGACGTCTTGTTGAAGTTGTACAAGACATTGGTAAGGCCACACTTGGAATACAGTGTACAGTTCTGGTCACCCTATTATAGAAAGGATATTATTAAACTAGAAAGAGTGTAGAAGAGATCTTGGATGCTCCTGGGAGATAATGGTTTGAGATATAAGGAGAGGCTGAATAGACTTTTTTCCCCGGGAGGGTAGGAACCTTAGAAGTGATCTTATAAAGGTCTATTCATAATGAGGGGCATAGATAAAGTAGATAGTCAACATCTTTTCCCAAAGGTAGGGGAGTCTAAAACTAGAGGGCAAAGATTTGAGGTGAGTAGGGGAGAGATACAAAAGAGCCCAGAAGGGCATTTTTTTCACACAGAGGGTGCTGAGTGTCTGGAACAGAGGTAGGAGTAGAGGTGGCTACAATTTTGTCTTTTTAAAAGTATTTAATCGATGAGGTACAGAGGGACATGGGCCAAACGTGGGCAATTAGAACATAGAACATTACAGTGCAGTACAGGCCCTTCGGCCCTCGATGTTGCGCCGGCCAGTGGACCCTCTAACCTAAACTATTCCAATATCATCCATATGTCTATCCACCGACCATTTGAATGCCCCCAAAGTAGGCGAGTCCACAACTGCTGCAGGCAGGGCATTCCACGCCCTCACCACCCTCTGTGTAAAGAACCTGCCTCTGACATCCGTCCTATAACTACCACCTCTTAATTTAAAGTTACGTCCCCTTGTGTTGGTCTCACTATCCACCCTATCCAGTCCTTTGATCATCTTATACGCCTCAATTAGGTCACCACGTAACCTCCTTCTCTCTAATGAAAATAACCTCAGGTCCCTCAGCCTTTCCTCATAAGGCCTTCCCACCATACCAGGCAACATCCTGGTAAACCTCCTCTGCACCCTTTCCAATGCTTCCACATCTTTCGTATAATGCGGCGACCAGAACTGTACGCAATACTCCAAGTGCGGCCGCACCAGAGTTTTGTACAGTTGTAACATAACCTCACGGCCCCTAAATTCAATCCCTCTACCAATAAAAGCTAACACACCGTACGCCTTCTTAACAACTTTATCAACCTGGGTGCCAACTTTCAAAGAGCTATGTACTTGTACCCCAAGATCCCTCTGCTCGACAATACTATTAAGGGTCCTTCCATTAGCCCTATATTTCATATGCCTGTTATTCCTACCAAAAACTAGGTAGCATAGACAAGTTGGGCTGAAGGGCCTGTTTTCAAGACTCTCTGATTCTGTGACCTTTTACACAATACAGGTATAAGCTGGGTTTTGACATTCTTTCTCAGCAAGTTACTTATGGCCAAAATTCTCTGGCCGTTCAGGCCCCACCGCTGCTGCAAGCGAGGACAGAGAATTTGACCCTCAGCCACGTCTCCATTCACTACGGCATAACCCAGGGAATCCCACTGGCGTGAGCGACCCCGGAGAATTCTGGCCAAAGGTTTGAAAGCTATATGCTGGTAACGTTAGACTAAGTTTGGTGTGAGGAAGCTCGTTGTAGCACAGATTGGTTGGGCAGAATGGCCTACACGGTCAATGCAGGACCATTTGCTGTGAGCTCCTCTTCTACCATTTTGTTCTGGGATGCAAGTCAAGGGTTTGACGCAACGAAGGGATTGCGGTGAATGCCCTATCAGTGCAGAAACAAATACAGTTAAGTTATGATGGTGCAGAGTAGATGACTGAGAAAAGTCTAAGCCCTTTTCAGAGTTGTAACAGAGTTTAGTTCCTTGGTGCTAACATAGCTGAGCATGGTTACCTCATAGAACATAGAACACAACAGGCCCTTCAGCCCACAAGTTGCACTGATCACATCCATGACTATCAGGCCTATCTGTAACTCTCAATCCCATTAAATCCCACATACTCATCCAGAAGTCTCTTAAAAGACCCCAGCGAGTTCGCCTCTACCACCACTGACGGCAGCCGATTCCATTCACTCATCACCCTCTGAGTGAAAAACTCACCCCTGACATCTCTTCTGTACTTGCTCCCCAACTCCTTAAATCTGTGTCCTCTCATAGCGACCATTTCAGCCCCGGGAAATAGCCTCTGAGAATCCACCTTATCTATTCCTCTCAACATCTTATAAACCTCTATCAGGTCGCCTCTCAACCTTCGTCTCTCCAGGGAGAAGAGTCCCAGCTCCCTCAACCTATCTTCATAAGGCCTGCCTCCCAATCCAGGCAACATCCTTGTAAATCTCCTCTGCACCCTCTCAATAGCTTCCACGTACTCATTGAATATGTTTAAGTCATGGGTAGGTAGATTTCTGATAGACAAGGGAATTAAGGTTTATGGGGAGAAAGCGGGAAAGTGGAACTGATCCAATTCAGATCAGCCATCATCTTATTGGATGGCGGGACAGGCTCAAGGGGCTGGATCGCCGACTCCTGCTCCTATTTCTTATGTCGTTAGCACAATGTTTCTGTAGAGATGTTGCTTGATTTCAAAGCCGAGCCATATTTCAGGCGGGCAAATTGTACATTACTCATTCTGTCTTCTACTTTCGCAGGGATTTCACGCCGTCGGAAATTTCAAGGCCTCGGAGGACGCTTCTCCTGCACGACCTCCCCCGAAGGTGGGGGGGCTCAGGCCCCTGACGCACCTGCGCCACGACTCGGTCTACCAGCAGAGCAAGTCCCTCAGCACGGACGAGCTGAACCCGCAGCCCAGGCTCGACGGCCTGGCGCAGCGGGAGAAGAACTCGCTCAACAGCCTGAAGCGCGCCAGCGTGGACGTGGAGCTGCTGGCGCCCCGCAGCCCCATGGGCAAGGAGAACATGGTGACATTCAGCAACACCCTGCCCCGGGTCAACACGCCCAACCTGGACGAAGCCGCTCGCCGTCACATGACCATCCACGTCTCGATGGACGCATCCCGGTCCAAGCAGCTGGTGTCCCAGTGGAGGCAGAAGCCGGCAGATGGAGCGCCCTTGGATCAGGACCTGGCAATCGGCCAGTCGCAGCCCCAGATGAGGGGCGCCGGGGGGTTCGACCAGGAGGAGCCAGCGCCCTCCTCTCTCTACCCCGCCGTGCAGGCCAGGAACTGCGAGAGGGGGGGTGGTGGCGCACGGGTGCTGATTCAGTCGAGGCCCGGCCCCTCGCAGCTGGTCCACATCCCCGAAGAGAGCCAAGGGGGCGCCTGCACCTCCCCCAAGAGCAACTCGGCGCGTGCCAAGTGGATGGTCATGGCGGAGAAGGGGGGCGCCCCCCGGCCCAACAGCCAGCCGCGCATCATGCAGGTCATCGCCATGTCGAAGCAGCAGGCCATGATCACGGTGACGCCAAAGCACGCGGACGGCTCCAGCAGCTCGGAGTCGCCGCCGTATAGGCCGCCCTCCGAGCGCGACTCCCCCAGCGTCGTCACCGTCGACGCGCACGGCTCCCACCCGGTAGTCCGCGTCTCCTCCGGCAATGGCGGGCCGGGGCCCTGGGAGTGGAAATCCCCGCCGGGTGGCCCAGAGCTTCACGAGGCCTACGAGCTGAATGACCTGAGCAGGGACTACCGAAGCTACAGGTCCTCCAAGACCAGCGGCATATCCCCGGTCTCGTCGGCCAGCGACCTGGAGCAGGAGGATGCCCGCTTCTGCAGTGTGGCCACCATCAACGTCGCCGGCGCCGAGAGGGGCGAAGCCAACTCAGAGACGCTGACTGTCGCCTCCAGCCGGGACTCGACGCTCCGGAGGAAACCCGTGTTCCTGGGCGAGCGGGAAGGCAGCACGGACGGGGATCAGGACGCTTACTTCAAGAAACTTCAGGCCAACAGGAGATTCAAAGACTGACCAAGACCCTTACCATGGAGGGGCAACTCTTGTAGATATCCTGGTGAAGTTTTCAGGACATCCAACTCTGCCACCCTCAACTCTTTGGGAATTAGCTATCCGTGCAATACGTCCATCCCGATGTTGAACAAACTGGGAGCAATAAAACAGTTTCCCGGGAGATCTCTGTCCTCAAACTCTTCCAGCTGATAATCCATTCCACGTACAGATTTAATTGTGGTTTTAGCCTTCCCGCGACTTGGAAAACAAGGTGTAGAGGTTGGACTGGGGTAAACACAGTAAGAAGTCTGACAACCTGGCAAAGACCAGAGGGTCGGAAGCTTTGTGAGTTTACTATCAAATAAATCGGTTGGATTTCAACCTTATGTTGTCAGACTCCTTACTTGGAAAACAAGAGGGCCCGCAGTAGAGGTCCGATTCGTAAGTGTCCAAGACACTCCGCGGTCAACCATTGTTCAGGAAGGAAGGATTCCACTTTCTTTTGACACTTCGGGGTGTCCCAAAGCTCGTCGGAGCTAATTACTGACTGAAGAGACCAGGATGTATGGGCCATTTTAACTCGCATGTAGCTCGTGTTCTTATCTGCTTTAAACTTGTAGTCTTGTATTTAAGTTGTGGTTTTAAATTGGTAATGGTTAAAGGAGCAAGAAATGGAATTAGTGTCATTAGTGGTTGACCCAGTGGTGTAATACTATTTAATACGCTGGTCAGCATCCTGAGTCGAGCATGAGACTTTGTAAAAGACGTGTAGACAATAATCACTTTGTATAGCTGTGCCAAACAGTAGCCAACCCTTCCAAAAAGAAGCGTGGGCATGAACCTGCAAATTGTATCACAGATAGTTGGGTGCTAATTTGATTGACGTGATTTATTGATTGTAAATTGGCAAGCCAAGGGATCTCACTTGACTTGCTAGAACGAGGCCAGAAACCTTGAGCTAAGAAAGAAACTGAACAAAGGCAAAATACTACAGATGCTGGGAATCTGAAATAAAGACAGATAATGCTGGAAATACTCAGCAGGTCAGACAGCGGCTGAGGAGAGAGAAACAGAATTGTAGGGTCGTCGACATACAACGTTAACTCACATTCTAACACCCCAGGAGCTGCCTGACCTACTGACTATTTCCAACATTTTTGCTTTTTAAAATTTAAGAACTATTGCGAATGAATCCCAGCATATGTTCGCTATGATCTGGGAGAATGCAAAACCTGAAATAGCTCGACTATAAACTATCAGGTCAATACGTAGGACATGTGTTGTCCAATTTTGAAATGCAAGCAATATATAGGAATGCAATATATTAATTAGCTATTAGAGTCCATATTAGTACCCACGCCGCCAAGCGTGACAAATGATGCTCTCTGTAGTGTGTTTCCTTTTAGGTTAAGTCTGAAGTTTGCACATAATTCCACAGTTTGGGATCGGCTGAAGCTCTTCCCAAGGTTAGCACTGAGACTTATTAGCACAAGTCTGAATGAACCAATTCTCAGCCACTTGCTGATTGTTACTCCGATCCCCACACACGTCGCACCTTTTGAAGGTCCTGCCCAGCATTCACACTGGTGTCAGAACTGTGCAGGGGAACACGGCAAGAAGAATAGACGTTCAGCCTCTGGAACCTGCAAGTAAGAGCCACTGTCCTTTCCTTCTGTTGAAGATCGGGAGGTGCGGATAACAAGGATTTGGTGCTGCGAGAAACGGATGAATTGGGAAGGAGGAGCAGTTAACCCTCGACCTGTTCGGGAGCGAAGGGCAGCTTTGCACAGAATTACGATAATTTTTTTTCCCTTCGAGCTGCAGTTGCTCTTTTGTGCTGTTACAGCTGCCTCTTGATGACCAGGCTTAGAAATGTACACAGTCATGTTTATGAATGTTAACACCTTGCTCTGAAAGCTACACAGGTGTCGGAATTCTCCAATCTGGCTGGGATTCTCCAGTCCCGCTGCAGTGAATTTTGGCCGAGCGCCAAATTTTCCATTCTCGCTGGCAGTGGCGTTAGAGCATGCGAGACTGGCGAATTTTGACTAGAATGTTTACTTCAACTGAAAATAATAGTTGCCCGCTTAATGTTTAGTGACGCGTGCCCACGTGAGAAAGATTGAGGATTTTTTTTTTAAAAGCATGGAAAAGTCAGCTCGTGAAGCTGGACTCGAACCCCCTTTTAGACCTCGAGAAGGAGCTTGCACCACAACAACCAATACCATTCCTTCTTAAGGATTTAACCAAGGTGGAAGGGAAAGCACTTGAGATTCAATGCTGGGGTCATTAAGGTTATCCGAGTTGGGTAGAGTTCATTGGTCAATTTAAGCGGAGATAAAATATTCCAGCGTTTTTTTTTTGGAAGTGACAGGCTATCTATCAATACAGATGATCACACAGAGGCAGGACGCCATCAAGTGAAATAGAAACAATAAAGAATTGAATGGAGTTAAAATTGACCCTGTGATATTGGAAATCCGGAATCTTGTGCGACTGAACACGGATACACTGGTGAAAACCCAGCATTGAAAAAAATTGTAAATAGAACTTGACAGAGAAGGCAGAGACTAGTCGTAAACAGCACTTCCTGTCTGAATGTTTATAGAATAAGTTTATTATTAATTGTGAGGAATGATGTACCCAATTTTAGTGAAGCCAATTATTGTGCTCCATGCTAGTAATTTGAATGATAGCTCCTTATGTACTGAGGTATTTTGTACTTTGAATGTGTCATTTGGACAGAAGCAAGTTTTAGAATTAATGGTGAATTCAATAAACATTGTTTTAAAAAAAACCCAGCACGTATTAAATCCTCTGTTTATGAGGAGCAATACTTTATCCGCCCCAATTTTAACCCTTCGTTCACTGGCAGGTCATACCTTCAGAGAATCATAGAGCCTTACAGTGCAGAAAGAGGCCCTTTGGCCCATCGAGTCTGCACCCAACACAATCCCACCCAGGCCCTACCCCCATATCATACCCACTAATCCCTCTAACCTATGCATCTGAGGACACTAAGGGGCAATTTCTTAGCGTGGCCAATCATTGAATGTATGGCATGGAGACAGACCCTTCGATCCAAACTGGTCCATGTTAACCAAAAAGCCCATTTACATAGAACAATACAGCACAAACAGGCCATTCGGCCCACGAGTTGCGCCGATCACATCTACCAATCCACAGACCTATCTATAACCCCCTACCCTATTCTTTTCCATATACTCACCCAGAAGTCTCTTAAAAGACCCCACTGAGTTTGCCTCAACAACCTCCGACGGCAGTCGGTTCCATTCACTCACCACCCTCTGAGTGAAAAACCTACCCCTGGCATCTCCTTTGGTATTTGTTTCCCTGCACCTTAAATCTGTGTCCTCTTGTATTGACCATTTCCGCTCGGGGAAATAGTGTCTGAGAGTCCACGGGGTTAAGCTAACCCCATTTGCCTGCATTGACCCACATCCTTTAAACCTTTCCTATTCATGAGTCTGTACAAATAAATGTTGTCAATGTCCCTGCCTTCAACCACTTCCTGATAATCATGCACGCCTCATCCTCAGCTGCTAAGCTCGACCATTCCCTGCCTAAATCTCTCCATCCCCAGCCTCTCTTCTCCTTAAGACGCGCCTCAAAACCTATCAAACTGACCGAGCTTTTGGTCACCTGTCCTACTTTCATCTGACGTGGCTGAGAGTTAAAATTTTTATCTAGTAATGCACCTTTAGGGTGGTGCTAGTACGCCAAAGGGGTTACTTAAATGTAACTTGTGCCAACAACACAGAAGGTTGGGGAGGCGAAGGAGCAACTGAGCTGAGGAATAACAATGTTTGAGAACAGAAACTCTACACGTGCCCCGTGAGTGTCACGCCAGAGTGTCAGTATGAACAACACCAGTGGTATTTTCAGCATTCAGATGTGAAATGCGGGCAGCACAGTGATTAACAGCGCTGCTTCACAGTGCCAGGGACCCGGGGTTCAATGCCAGCCTTGGGTCACTGTCCGTGTGGCATTTGCACATTCTCCCCATGTCTGTGTGGGTTTCCTCCGGGTGCTCCGGTTTCCTCCCACAGTCCAAAGAGGTGCGGGTTAGGTTGATTGGCCGTGCTAAATTGATCCCAGTGTCAGGGGACAAGCAAAGGGGGGTTCGGGAGTGGAATGCCCTGCCTGCAGCAGTTGTAGATGCGCCAAGTTTGGTGGCGTTTAAGAGGTTAGTTGATAAGTATATGGAAGAGAAGGGAATGGTTTAGTTTGGAGGGGCATTGCTTTTTTCATAATTGGTCGGCGCAACATCGAAGGCCGAAGGGCCTGTTCTGTGCTGTAATGTTCTATGTTCTATATATGAGGGGTTATGGGAGTAGGGCCCTGGGTGGGATTGTGGTTAGTGCAGACTTGATGGGTCGAATGGCCTCCTTCTGTATTGGAGGGATTCTATGATTATGTGACATCAGTAGATATTTTAAAAATGTACAGACTTCCTGTATGAGTCCAGATAAAGCAGGATAGTAGTTTAATGAGCAGCAGATTAAAATAGATACCAAGAAGAGGTGGCACAGTGGTTAGCGCTGCTGCTTCACAGCGCCAGGGATCTGGGTTTGATTCCAGCCTCGGGTCGCTGTCTGTGTGGCTTTTGCACATTCTCCCCATGTCTGAGTGGGTTTCCTCCGGGTGCTCCGATTCCCTCCCACACTCCGAAGATGTGCAGGTTAGGTTGATTGGCTGTGCTAACTTAATCCCAGTGGAAGGGGGGAGGGGGTGGGGGGCAGCAGGGTAAATACGTGGGGTTACGGGAGTAGGGCCTGGGTGGGATTGTGGTCGGTGCAGACTCGATGGGCCGAATGGCCTCCTGTAGGAATTCTAGGAGAAAATAGTTTTTGAAACAAGAATCTAATTGGTCAATTAATTGAGCTGGTCACAGGTTCTCCTTGAGGAAGAAAGGATCCTAACCGGATAGAGCTCTTCCTGATTCCGCAGCAATCCCAAATTTTGCTTCAAAAGTCAGTGAAGCACTTTTTGTTTCGGTCACTTCTGTTTGCGTAAGAAACGATCTGGCACAGGAAGATCCCACAAACTCCAGCGTGACAACAACCAGGTAATCTGTGGTGTTGTTTGAGAGATATATGTCAGCCAGTGAGAACCAGTAGCGTATTTTATCCACGCTTATTCACGCCGTCACTAAGACCATCCGTGTTTTCCCCCCCCCCACAACGCAGCCCAACTTTGTCGCTATGTCTGCTCATCTGCCGCTGAAACCCTTGTGCGTGCCTCATCTCGAGAAGGGCCTATTCTAATGTCCTCTCAGCTGCTCTCCTTTGTAATTGTGTAAGAATTAGCTCGAGGTTAATCGCAGAGCTCTGCTGCCCAGCTCCTAACCTGCGCTGAGATTTGTTTTCTTATCAGCCCACGTGCTGGTTGGGCCAAGGTAAAGGGCAAATGCCTTCAAATGCTTGAATTTGAAACAGAAGACGCTGGAAAATCTCAACAGGCGCCTGAGAACAGAGCCAATGCTTTGCACCAGGAATATCCCCCACCATTCCAGGAGATTGGAAGAAGCCGTGTGGGAGCGAGGTAACTCCTTTTAACTTTCATTCATTTCATTCATGGCCTTCGCACACTTTCTGGGAGGGATAACAAACTGATTTGCGCTAATATTTACCCACTGCCTTCCCACTATCTTCAACTGCCATGGTGAAGTAATTAGATCGCGTCCATTGTGACAGCATTCCCTTCTATTTATTTTAAATTATCTGCATTATTTAGTCATTATTTTATCCAGATTGTTAAATGCAGCTGCGAGCTTGTGAATCTTTGGAGTTTTCCAACTAAGGAGCACTGCGGAAAATCAATTGTTGAGTGTATTCAGCCCTGGGATCGATAGCTTTTGAGCGCTGGAGATTATGTATGGAGTTTGCACATTCTCCCTGTCTTTGCATGGGTTTCCTCCAAGTGTTCCCACAGTCCGAAAGATGATACCAAATTCTCTCACTGTACACAAACAGGCGCCTAAGTGTGGCGACTCAGGGATTTTCACAGTAACTTCATTGCAGTGTTAATATAAGCTTGGAGATGACATGTGACGTTCGCATGTTCTCTCCATCTCTGCATGGGTTTCCTCCAGATGCTCCCACAGTCAGAAAGATGTGCTGGTTAGATACTAAATTCTTTCACTGTACACGAACAGGCGCCTGAGTGTGGCGACTCGGGGATTTTCACAGTAATTTCATTGCAATGCTAATGTGAGCTTGGAGATGATGTCTGGCGTTCACATGTTCTCCCCATCTCTGCATGGGTTTCCTTCAGGTGCTCCCATAGTCTGAAAGATGTGCTGGTTAGGTACTATATTCTCTGTGTACCCGAACAGGTGCCTGAATGTCACCACTCTGGGATTCTCACAGTAACTTCATTGCAGTGTTAATGTAAGCCTACTTGTGACACTAATAAATAAACTTTAAAAACGTCAAATTTAAAGAGCTTGTCTAGCACGGGAAAGGGGGAGTTGGGATAGAAAATGAGCCATGATCTTACACGAGGGAGCAGCAGGCTATATTTTACGTGGTGGAGTATTTGCTTGGATTAAGTGCTTGAGAAGAGAGTTGGAATTAATCTGTTTATGTCTCGGAGGTGAGAATGCTGCTAGCTGAGCCACAACTGACACTTTTCAGAAGACACAATACAAACATTGAACACAATCCAGACCTCCGTTATCGACATGCAAATCTATAAATGTAACCGAGACAAATCAATTTAAATTTAAAGAACAAGTCAATCAACCGCAACCGGGGCTAAAGAAAGTAGATGAGCATAGAATCTTAATAGATCGAGGCATAATTCATATTCTTTAAACGTGCGTACAATAATGCCAGGCAATAAATATTTGATTAGACAAATTCATATTCAAAAGGAATACAGATTATTGCATTGTGATTGCAGTAGAAGTTTAAGCAAACACAATTATATTGGTGCTGAGATGATTAAATGAGATGCCAAGTTAGGATTTCCCTTTCTGCACCCTGGTATTACACCCATGGGAGGCCAGACAAAAGCACATTGACATTCAACTGGGGCGGAAAATCTCATCCACAGCGTCAATAGCAACTGTTTCCAAAAGATCTCAATAACTGTGTCCCTCACCACCTTCAGATAATATCACAGTGCCCAATCGAGAGATGGGACCGGGTCGACGTGTGCGCTTAAAGTTTATTCATTAGCGTCACAAGTAGGCTTACACTAACGCTGCGTTGAAGTCACTGTGAAAATCCCCGAGTCGCCACGTTCCTGTGCCTGTTCGGGTACGCTGAGGGAGCATTTAGCGTGGCTAAACCGACACGTCCTTTGGACTGTGGGAGGAAACTGGAGCACCCGGAGGAAACCCACGCAGACACGGGGAGAATGTGCAAACCCATCGCAGACAGCAACCCAAGCCAGGAATTGAACCCAAATGGTGTGAAACAGCAGTGTTAACCACTGTGAAACCCCTGCCACCCCATGTATAGTGTAATATCAGAAGAAATAGGAGTGAGAGGGGCATGTTTTTCACTGAGGGTGGTGGGTGAGTGGAATGGGCTGCTGACAGTGGTGGTGGAGGCGAACTCGCTGGGGTCTTTTAAGAGACTTCTGGATGAGTACATGGGATTGAGTGTTATAGATAGGCCGGGTAGGTATGGATATGATCGGTGCAACTTGTGGGCCGAAGGGCCTGTTTTTGTGCTGTAGTGCTCTATGAGAGTAGACCATTCAGCCTATCAACAATTTGCTGCATCCCAATCATATCTGATTGTGGCTCGAACCCCACTTTCCTGAATGCTCCCCATAACCTTTGCGGTAAATGGGTGGCGATGCGGGGATCGGGGTGGGGGAAAAGGACATGGGTAAGATGCTCTGTTGAGGAATCAGTGCAAAGACAATTGGCTCGCGCTGTCTGACTGCCATCCAGAGTTGTGTTTGAGTCACGTTCAGCTTGATGGGGGTGAGGGCACCTATGGTGAATCAGAGAGAGGGCAGCTGGCAGACCATCATTAGAGAGGGTGGTAAGTATCTAAGGGGCTGCAGTAAGTTGGCAGGAGCAGATGGCTGATTGCTATTGAGAGAAAGCAGAGCAAACAGCGGCTCTGTGATGAGGAGGTTCGATTCGCGGAGCAGCGATAAGTGATTGTGCCCGTCAAGCAGCATCACAGCTGTCCCTGGGATGAATTCTGTGTTGTGATGAGTTTTGTCAGGTTTTAATTAGTTTCCTGTTGGGAGGAGTACAAACTGGTGGCAGGAAGCCAAGGTAATCCTTCCCGCCGTCTGGCAAAAGCAGGAGAATCGCTTCCCGTTCCTTCCCATTTGATTTTTCCAAAACAGGATTGCGAGGACCAATTCCAATGTAGATCTGGATTCAACTCCACAGCATCATCACCATTACAATCCACTGCAAGTAGGGGCCAAGCTCAGGAAGGGTACTGTGGCTCAACCATCTCATTGAATGATAGAACCCTATGGTGCAGAAAGAGGCCCTTCGGCCCACTGAGTCTGCACCGACTGTAATCCCACCCAGGCCCTACCGTATATCCCTCCATATTATTACCCGCTAACCTCTTTTATGCATCTTAGGACACTAAGGGGCAATTTCTTAGTGTGGCCAATCAACCTAACCCGCGTATCTTTTGGACTGTGGGAGGAAACCCACGCAGACACGAGGAGAATGTGCAAACTCCACACAGACAGTGACCTGAGCCGGGAATTGAACCCAGGTCCCTGGAGCTGTGAAGCAGCAGTGCTAACCACTGTGCTACTGTGCCACCCTAATAGTCCTCTTCATAGACCGTGTTCTAATATTGAGGAATTCCAAATGTTGGTGTGTCCTGCTACAATATCTCCTTGTGTGGCTGGGGGTCACATTTTGCTTTGGAAGGTTAGAGATTGTCATTCCTGGAACGCGAGCATCGCTGTTGTGTTCCTGCCTATCTGGCTGAGGATGTGGAGATGCCAGTGTTGGACTGGGTTAAAACAGAAAGAAATCCCACAACACCAGTTTAAAGTCCAAACAGGGTTTATTTTGTAGCAAAAGCCGCAAGATTTCGGGACAGCCCGTCCCTTCGTCAGGTGGCTAGGAGTTCAGAACTTTAAACTGGTGTTGTGGGATTTCTTTCTGTTTTATCTCGCTAAGGGACAGAGCACAAAAGCCTGTTGGTTCTTGACAGGCTTCCATTTGGCACGTGGGGCATCAGAGTTCAGGAAAATGGGATGGATGGTTTGATACTCTCTCACTTGCGCGTGCGCACACGCTCTCACACGTTCCATAATCACATTTTGGTTTGATTTTTGTAAAGTTACTTTGTGATTTTCTTTATTACAGTGCCCCTTTTAAGGGGTTGCCCACTAAGAACATAAGAACTCGGAGCAGGAGTCGGCCATCCGGCCCCTCGAGCCTGCTCCGCCATTCAATAAGATCGTGGCTGATCTTTTTGTGGACTCAGCTCCACTTACCCGCCTGCTCACCATAACCCTTAATCCCTTTACTGTTCAAAAATTTATCTATCCTTGCCTTAAAAACATTCAATGAGGTAGCCTCAACTGCTTCACTGGGCAGGGAATTCCACAGATTCACAACCCTTTGTGTGAAGAAGTTCGTCCTCAACTCACTCCTAAACTTGTTTCCTCTTATTTTGAGGCTATGCCCCTTAATTCTAGTTTCATCCAACAATGGAAACAACTTCTATCTTATCTATTTCCTTCATAATCTTAGATGTTTCTATAAGATCTCCCCTCATTCTTCTGAATTCTGATGAATATAGCCCCTCCAGTATCCCTTCCTTAAATAAGGAGACAGGTGTGGCCTCACCAGCACTTTATACAGCTCCAACATAACCTCACTATTTTTAATCTCCATCCCTCTAGCAATGAAAGACAAAATTCCATTTGCTTTCTTAATTACTTACTGCACCTTTAAACTAACTCCTTGAGATTCCAGGTCCCTCTGCACAGCAGCGTGCTGCAATTTTTTACCATTTAAATAGTAGTCCATTTTGCTGTTATTCTTAGCAAAATGGATGACCTCACATTTTCCAACATTGTAATCCATCTGCCACACCCACTCACTTTGATTATCTAATCGTCCTTTGCACACTTTGCTCTGCCACTCAGCTTAGTGTCATCTGTGAATTTTGACGCACTACACTTGGTCCCCAACTCCAAATCATCGATATAAATCATCAACAATTGCGGTCCCAGCACTGATCCTTGAGGCACACCACTAGTCATTGATTGCCAACCAGAAAAACACCCATTTACCCCCACTCTTTGCTTTCTGTTAATTAACTAATCCTCTATCCATGCTAATACATCACCCATAACACCATGCACCTTTACCTATGTCGCAATTTTTGATGTGGCATCTTGTCAAATGCTGGAATTCTGGAAATCCAGGTACACCACATCCACAGGTTCCCCATTGTCCACCGCACATGTAATGTTCTCAAAGAATTCCACCAAATTAGTCAAGCATGATTTTCCCTTCATGAATGCATGTTGCACCTTTCCAATGGAACAATTTATATCCAGATGTCTCGCTATTTCTTCCTTGATGATAGATTCAAGCATTTTCCCTCCTACAGAAGTTAAGCTAACTGGTCTATAGTTAACTGCCTTTTGTCTACCTCAGTAGTGTCACATTTGCTGTTTTCCAATCTGCGGGAACCATCCCAGAGTCCTGCGAAATTTAGTAAATTACCTCTAGTGCATTTGCTATTTCTCTCGCCATCGTTTTTAGTACCCTGGGATGCATTCCATCAGGATCCAGGAGACTTGTCTACCTTTAGCCTCATTAATTTGCCCAACACTACCTCTTTTGTGATGATAACTTCTAGATCCTCATCTACCATAGCCTTCCTGTCATCAATTTTTCCCATGTTATTTGTGTCTTCGGCTGTAAAGACCAACACAAAATGCCTTGTCCAGTTTCTCATTTCCAGTTATTACATCCCCCTCTCATCCTCTAAAGGACCAATGTTTACTTTAGCCATTCTTTCTTGTTTTATATACGTGTAGAAACGTTTGCTATCTGTTTTTAGGTGCTGAGCCAGTTTATCCTTATAATCCATCTTACTTTTCTTTATAACGTTTTCTGCTGACCTTTAAAGTTTTCCCAATCCCCTAGGTTCCCAGGAATCTTTGCCACTTTGTATGCATTTTCTTTCAATTTGATACCCTCCTTTATTTCCTTAGATATCCATGTCTGATTAGCTCTTTTCTACTGTCCTTCCTTTTGCTCAGCACTCAGAAAGTTCGCTTTCAAAGTCCTCCACCGTTTCTTAATTGTCCCACCGGAAAGTTTTGCTCCCAGTCTACCTTAGCCAACTCCTCCCTCGTCCCTTAATTAGTTCATTTAATCTTTCATTAATTTATCAGTCATTCCTCCTCCTTATTGGTTTGAATTCAAAAGCGTGTAAACTAGGTTACTGAATCAATAGTAACACACACTCATTTTTGCACACACTCGTCCTGGTAATCTCAACAAATCCTGCTGATGGAAAACTCTGATTAGCAAAATCATAAACTCCAGCCATGATCCCACTCTGATTATCATGGATGACAAAGGCCATGGAGATCCCAGAATGGGAGCAAGAGAAAGCCATTCAGTCCCTCGACCCTGTTCTGCCATTTTGACAAACCCTACATTATACAATGACAATTCAAAAGTGTTGAAGTGATTTGGGACTTGCTGAGAGGTGCTATATAAATGTAGGTTTTATTATACTTGTAAGCAGCAGGCAGAGTTACTGTAGCTGTGGTGAATTAGGAGGCCCAATACTGAGTGTCTCTGGATAATTAATTACAGATTTTGGAGAGTGGTTTAAAGAAATACTGACAAGAACATCTCTCAACAGCCCTTCAACTCCCCCTTCCCTCCCCCTCCCAACCACCATCACACAACACTCCTTTACCCCCTTCTAACTTCCCACCACATCCCCCCAACCTGCACCCCAAACCCCCTTCCTATCACACCCCCTTCCCAGCACACTCCCCCAACCTACAACCCAAACCTTATTCCCAAACTACAACCCAAAACCCCTTCCCATCACACCTTCTTCAAACTACACCACAAACCCCCTTCCCAGCACACTCCCCCAACATACAACCCAAAACCCCTTCCCATCACACCCCCTTCAACCTACACCCCAAACTTCATTCCCAGCACACTCCCCCAACATACAACCCAAAACCCCTTCCCATCACACTTTTCAAACTACACCACAAACCCCCTTCCCAGCACAGTCCCCAACATAAAACCAAAAACCCTCATCACACCCCCTTCAACCTACACCCCAAACTTCATCCAGCACACTCCCAACATACAACCAAACCCCTTCCCATCACACCCTTCAACCTACACCCCAAACTTCATTCCCAGCACACTCCCCCAACATAACCCCAGACCTCATTCCCACCACACCCCAATGTACATCCTAACCACCCCTTCCCACCAGACCCCCCAATCTACACCCCAAACCTCATTCCCACTACACACCCCCAATCTACATTCCTAACCCCCTTTCCCACCACACCTTCCCCAACCTACACCCCAGACCTCATTCTCACCACACCCCTAATCGACATCCCTAACCCCTTTCCCACCACACCTCCCCCAACCTCATTCCCACCACCACACCCCAATCTACATCCCTAACCCCCTTTCCCAGCACACCTCCCCAATCTACACCCCAGTTGAAGATTTCAGTCAGGTATATGAAAGGAGAGTGCTAGTGAGCATGTACATTGAGATGTTGTGAGGTGCGCCTCGCCGTCCCTCTCTCTGTAAGCAGTCTGACAACACCAGGTTTAAGTCCAACCGATTTACTTGGTAGTAAACTCAAGCAAGCTTTCGAGGTTTCCCTCATCATCAGGTTAATGAGGTGTTCTTGTTTCAAACAGAAGACAGTTTACAGATTAGAATGCAAATCTTTACACCTAACCTGCTATTCAAGTCTTAAAGTGGCTAACAATGTGAGTGGAAGGAGCACTGAGCACAGATTAGAGAGATGTGTGTTGTCTCCAGACAGCACAGTCAGTAAGATTTTATGCTAACCCAGGCAAGTCATGGGGATTACAGGTAGTGCGACTTGCCTGGGTTAGCGAAAAACCTCACTTACTGTGCTGTCTGGAGACAACATGCATCTCTCTAACCTGTGCTCAGTGCTCCTTCCACACACATTGTTAGCCACTTTAAGACTTGAATAGCAGGTTAGGTGTAAAGATTCGCATTCTAATCAGTAATCTGTAAACAGTCTGTGCTGTTATATGTTCTGTTTGAAACGAGAACACCTTATTCGCCTGACGAAGAGGATAACCTCAAGCTTGTGTGAGTTTACTTTCAAATAAATCAGTTGGATTTAAACCTGGTGTTGTCAGACTTCTTACTGTGTTTACCCCAGTCTAACGCTGGCATCTCTACATCGTCCCTGTCTCTGTCATGGAGGAGTGCAGCAGAGCTCTTTCCATCTTCTCCATCTGCTCCATCTTCCTGATGCTCAGACCCAGCGGCACAGACACTGCTGCTGCTCCCATCCCCTGATGCAGCTGTTGTGAGGCAGGTCATCGATTCCTCCCCCTCCTGGTGAGGATGCAGCAAATCCAGAAACCCAACACACAGGATCTGCAGAAGCGCTCCCAAGTATTTCCAAACAGTTCCTTATAAATTGGGTGCTTGGCCCTTTAAGGGACCCTAGTACGGGGCCCATTTTGCAGCTTCGACCTTGATTTTGGGCAGGGTGATGCACAAATTTATTGCTACAGCGGTGTACAAACTCAGGATTCAGATCAGCCAGTGAGCTTGTGAGATATAACTTCAGTAACTCAACCTGGGAATCGAACCGGATCCCTGGTGCTGTGGGGCAGCAGTGCTAACCACTGTGCCACCGTGTGATATCGGGTTTAGAACAAAGAACAAAACAGCACGGGAAACAGACCCTTCGGCCCATCAAGCCCGCGCCGCCACCCCGATGTTCCCACCTCTACCTGTGATCCCTGTCTATGTTTATAGATCTATGGATTAAAAACCAAATTTGAGACAATTTAGGGAGAATTTGTTTTGTCAATTAGCCTAAGAGCACATCTTTGGGATGTGGGAGGAAACCGGAGCACCCGGAGAAAACCCACGCAAGCACGGGGAGAATGCGCAAACTCCCACAGACACAGGCCCAAATCCGTGTACCTTGTGCTGCTTCCGGAGCTCACTGGGAAGGTGCTGTCTTGGAAAGATCTCTCTCAACAGACTGAGTCAGAATCTGATGGCAGTTCTCTGCAGTGAACTTTGTGTCCCTGCCTCTCACGGAGCCCTCCGCAGCTGGAGGAACTGGGCAGCGTGGTGGTTAACACTGCTGCCTCTCAGCACCAGGGACGCGCTTCGAGCTTGGGTCAGTGCCTGTGTGGAGTTTGTGTGTTCTCCCCATGTCTGTGTGGGTTGCCTCTAGGTGCTCCAGTTTCCTCCCACAGTGATGTGCAGCTCTGGGGGCATTGGCCATGCTGTATCGCGCCTTAGCGTCCCCAGTTGTGTAGATTTAGGAGAATTAGTGAGGTAAATACATGGGTTTATAGGGATAGGGTGGGGAATTGGCCTGGATAAGATACTCTGTTAGCGAGTCAGTGCAGATTCAATGGGCTGAATTTTTGTTCTGTTCTGCAGTGATTCAATCCCTCAGGTCTGCTCTGATGTGGAGATGCTGGTGTTGGACTGGGGCAAACCCAGAAAGGAGTCTCACAACACCAGGTTAAAGTCCAACAGGTTTATGTGGAATCACGAGCTTTCGGAGTGTTACTCCTCCTGGTGTTGTGAGACTTCTTACTCTGGTCTGCTCTGTTCTAGATTACTGCATTGTGACAGCTATGGCTCAGTGCATTTATGCCTCCAAGTCAGAAGGTTATGAGTTCGAGCCCCACTTGAGCAGACAATCTAGGTTAGTGTTGTACGAAAGAATTGCAGCTCTGTCAGAGATTCTGTTTTTATTAAACATACGAAAGTAAACTGAGGCTCTACCTCCCTTATAAGGGATTGTAAAATACCCTGAGCATTGCTTTGAAGACAAGCAGGTCCGCCCAGTTAGTATTAATCCCTCAAACAAAATCTACAATAAGTTAACGAGCTATTGTTGCATTACTCTGCTTGGTTGTTGTGTTTCCTGAGAATAATAAGTCGTCCTACAACACCAGGTTAAAATCCAACAGGTTTAATTGTCAGTATAAGCCACTAGCTTTTGGAGCACTGTCCCTTCACCAGGTGAGTGAAAGTTCTGTTCACAAACAGGGTATATATAGATACAAACTCAATTTATAAGCTAATGGTTGGAATGAGAGCCTTCACAGGTAATCAACTCTTAAAAGTACAGACAGTGTGCGTGGAAAGAGGGCTAAGCACGGGTTAAAGGGATGTGTATTGTCTCCAGACTGGACAGTTAATGAGATTTTGCAAGTCCAGGCAAGTCATGGGGGTTACAGATTGTGTGACATGACCCTAAGATCCCGGTTGAGGCCATCCTCGTGTGCGAGGAAATTGGCTATCGGTCTGTGCTCAGCGACTCTGTTGTTGTGAAGACTGCCTTGGAGAATGCTTACCCGAAGATCAGAGGCTAAATGCTCGTGACTGCTGAAGTGTTCGCTGATATCTTTACTAACAATGAGACGGCACTGCAAAAATTGCCTAAACGTTTAAAAAAATGTTTTAAAAAAATAGCAGTCTGTGAAAGTGTGTCTTCGTGAGTGGGTATGCAAGTGTGAATGAGATTGTAGGTGAGTCTGTTTGTGTGTGTGAGATTAAGTGTGTTTGCATGTGTTTGTGTGCGTGTGTGTTTGTTGGGGAGAGGGTGTATGTGCAATCAAGATTAATTTCTTGATGGATTGCAACGATGAGTTAATAATTCCACTATTGCTGTATCGAGTAAATAGCAGGCTGCTAGAACCGGCTGTTTACAGTCTTCCTTTTCTCCCATCTCCCACTCAGTAAAGTGAGGATCCTCCCTCTCTTAATGAATGCGCCATTGCTGCAGATCGGACAAGTGTGGCGACAGCTCATTTCAGAGTGAGATGAGAATGCACAGGCTCGCAGCTGTGGGGATGCTGACTTTCATTAAGTATTTAATAAGAGCAGATTGCTGCTGGTGTGGGGATATATTGAACAGAACAGGTCAATTAGATTCCATCCAGGGCCTCCTGTCACCAGCCCCTGCGCTAAGGGGTA
Organism: Sphyrna mokarran; assembly: GCA_024679065.1. Taxonomy (NCBI): domain Eukaryota; kingdom Metazoa; phylum Chordata; class Chondrichthyes; order Carcharhiniformes; family Carcharhinidae; genus Sphyrna; species Sphyrna mokarran. The sequence continues at coordinate 38,297,199 of JAGIQG010000026.1, forward strand.
TGTGATGTTGTTTCCAATCACATTCCAGCACATCTTGATTCCCCCCCTCCGTCTGCAATGCAACTTCCACGTTTTAAATTAAAACAGCAAAAGTTCCCTTGGTTGGATTATAATTTATTGCAATCCCAGCTGCGAACAGATATATCCAGCCCTGAACCAATTTCCCTTCCGGCACTGGGAAGTGCCATTTCTCTACATGTGCAAATAACAGCAAGCAACATTACTGCTTGACAGCTCCACAGAGACATCTGTAAAACACAACCAGAAACATTGATGGCTCTGAGATTGTGAGGTAAAATATCAAAACAATTCAGACACCATTGATTATTTCTGGTGTAATGAAGTCTCCGGTGTGTTTTTGTGCTGAGATAGGGGGATAGAGAGATAAGTAACTGAAATACAGTATTCGTAACAACACTCTCAAATGACAAAAGCACAGAGATGGCGGGCCCTGGGAAATAAGGGGCACTCACAAACAATTAATACTTGCAAACGGTGAATGCAAGCGGCAAATGGTAAACGCACCGGCAATAAACACACCAGAGCGATGGACACACGCAAACAATAAAGACAGAGCAGTTGCTTGTGAATGTGTGTGCCCGTGTGAGTGGGTACGTAAGTGTGAGTGAGATAGTTTGTGTGTGAGTCTGTCTGTGGCTGTGTGTACACAAGTGTGTTTGTGTATGGGTGAGAGAGCATGTGTGTGTGTGTGATTAAGAGTGTTGGCAGGTGTGGGAGTGTTTATGAGAGGGTGTGCGAGTGAAATTGAGTGAGTGTGAATGTGCGTGTAGGGATTAGTGTGTGTGTATGAAATGCACAATACACATTGCACTGGGTGCTTGTATACTGGCATGTGTTTGTGTGTGTTGGAATGTGTGTGTGTGTAATGAACAGTACACGTTACACTGGATGCTTGGGTATCCACGCTTGTGTGTGTGTTGGGTTTGTGTGCATGTGTGCGTATGTTGGGGGCATGTGTGGGAGTGAAATGCACAGTACACATTACACCTAATGCTTGGGTATCCACACGTGTGTGTGTGTGTGTGTGTGTGTGTGTTTAGAACAAAGAACAAAACAGCACGGGAAATAGGCCCTTCGGTCCAACGAGCCCGCGCCGCCACCCCAATGTTCCCACCTCTACCCGCGATCCCTGTCCATGTTTATAGATCTATGGATTAAAAACCAAATTTGAGACAATTTAGGGAGAATTTGTCTTGCCAATTAGCCTAAGAGCACATCTTTGGGATGTGGGAGAAAACCGGAGCACCCGGAGAAAACCCACGCAAGCACGGGGCGAATGCGCAAACTCCCACAGACACAGGCCCAAATCCATGTATCTGCACAGCACAGCAATAGTCACTGAGCTGTTGTGTTGCCCATCAAATGGTCCAGGTCAAGCGTACACTAACGACGTGAAGCACTAGGATACTCTCGTAAAGAATCCAAGAGCAGCCCTCTCATGACCCATTGCATGTATGCCCCTTGTTAGACAACAAGGTGGATCAAAGCACCTGTAGGATAAAAACAAGTACACCAATATCATCATCTATTTACACACTTCCCAGGGACTCCTAAGGCTCGTGATCCCTATTTTAAATCAGTTTTCTATACCCCTCCATTCCCGTTCTGTTCATAGACCCATCTAAGTATTTCTTAAATAACTCCAGAGTACCTGCCTCCACCACTTTACTTGGCAGCGCATTCCATACCCCCACTACCCTCTGTGTGGAAAAAACTCCCTCTAGCATCCGAATTATACCTTACCCCCCCTCACCCTAAGCCTGTGACCCCTGGTGCTATTCGAGCCCATCCTAGGAAAAAGCTTAACCCTATTTACTCTATCTATACCCCTCATAATCTTGTACACCTCTATTAGATTGTATGCGTATGTGTGTATTGGGTTTGTGTGAATATGTGTGTGTGCTGGGGTGAGAGTGAAATGCACAATACACATTACACTAGGTGCTTGTGTATCCGCATGTGTCTGTGTGTGTGTGTGTATGAGTGAAATGCACAGTACACATTACACTGGGTGCTTGTATCAGATGGAAACTGTAAGGCATTTAAAAACGAGATAGTGACACTTTGAAGAGAGTGACAGATGGGAGAAGGCCGGAACAGAAGGGAATAAAAAATGTGTAAGGAAATGCGATGGAGATTCCTGTGTGACCATTAGAATAACATCAGCTGGGCTTTTTATGCTGTTACAAAGCAGGATAAGAAAAGAGAGGCAGAGAGCCAATAAAGGAAACAATAGACAATGTATCTAGAGGGCAAGGAGTTCCTGACAGAAAGAAGTCAATAGGGCTGAGTGAAGAAGGGTCAAACATTCTTTCTAAATTAACGTGGGAAACTCAACATCAATGCTCTTCAACTTTTGTTTAATAAACAAAGGGTTGCTTTTTGAGCCTTGAAGCTGCCTGTCAGGATTATTCCTGCCGGATGTGATGCTTGTGGGGGTTGGTTACAATACCCATCAGTCAGAGGGAAATCTCATCAGTAGCGAGTGCGGCAGATAACCCCTCTGGGACAGGGGGGGGGGAGCGGGGAAGTGACCATCAGGCTGCAATCGTAATCCTTGTTTCACTTCTACAAGTTGGGAAAGGTATTTGTATAGATGGTCACAAGCTGTCAGTCTGATCTGCTTAAATTACGAAGCTTCTGAATCCACTCAAGCAGATTCCCTATAATGAATTCAGCTGTTACTGAATCAACCTCCTGTAAAACTAATTATCTAAATAAATTGAGTCAACCTACGCTAATAACTTAACTAACTCAACGATCACATGTCATACTGCAGGAAGACAACTCTCTGCTGACGATAAGGGCAAATAGTATAAGATCTAGATAGAGTCATATAATACAGAAAGAGACCCATCAAGTCAATTCTGGCTATTAAGGACCTATCTATTCTGATCCCATTTTCCAGCTCTTGATCCATTGCCTTGTATTCAGTGGCATTTCAAGAGCTCATGAAAATACTTCTTAAATGTTGTAAGGCTTCTTGCCTCTACCATCCTTTTAGCCTTGATGTGGGGATGTCAGCATTGGATTGGGGTGGGCACAGTAAGAAGTCTCACGACACCAGGCTATTTTGGTACCACAAGCTTTTAGGTAGAGAATTCCAGATTCCTAACACCCTTTGGGTGAAAACGTTTTCCCTCAAATCCCCTTTAAACCTTCTGTCCCTTACCTTAAATCCACCTGGTTATTAACCTGTTGCTAAGGGAAGAAGCCCCTTCCTCTCTACCCTAACTGAGATGGAGTATAACGTTAGCGGATGTGGGGTTATCCACTTTGGAAGAAATAATAGCAGGATGGAATATTACTTAAATGGTGAAAAGTTGCAGCATGCTACGGTGCAGAGGGACCTGGGGCTCCTTGTGCATGAATCACAAAAACCCAGTCCGCAGGTACAGCAGGTGATCAAGAAGGCAAATGGAATATTGGCCTTTATATCGAGGGGGATAGAATATAAAAGCAGGGAGGTCTTGCTGCAACTGTACAGGGCACTGGTGAGGCCACAACTGGAGTACTGTGTGCAGTTCTGGTCCTCTTATTTGCAAAAAGATATATTAGCCTTGGAGGGAGTACAGAGAAGATTCACTAGGCTGATACTGAAGATGAGGGGGTTAGCATATGAAGAGAGATTGAATAGACTGGGTCTACACTCATTGGAGTTTAGAAAGCTGAGGGGGGATCTTATAGAGACATATAAGATAATGAAGGGGATGGATAGGGTAGAGGTAGAGAGATTCTTCCCGCTTAGAAAGGAAAGCAGAACTAGAGAGCACAGCCTCAAAATAAGGGAGGTGGGGGGAGGAGGGGGGGTGGTGGGAGTGCAGTTTAGAACAAAGTTGAGGAGGAACTTCTTCACTCAAAGTGTGGTGAGTCTTTGGAATTTTCTGCCCATTGAAGCGGTGGAGGCTACCTCGTTGAATATGTTTAGGTCATGGGTAGTCTGATTGACAAGGGAATTAAGGGTTATGGGGAGCAGGCGGGAAAGTGGAAATGATCCACTTCAGATCAGCCATGATCTTATTGAATGGCGGGGCAGGCTCGAGGGGCCGGATGGTCCACTCCTGCTCCTATTTCCATGTTCTTCTGACCCTTGTAATTTTGTATATTTCAATCAGATCCCCCTTGGCCCTCTCTGCTCTAAGGAAAACAACCCCAACTTAACCATCCTCTCTTCAAAGCTGAAATGCTCCATCCCAGGCAACACCTTAGTGAATCTTCTGTGCACCCTTTCTAATTCAATCACATCCTTCCTATAGTATGGCAACCAGAACTTCAGACAGTACTCCTCCTGTGGCTACAGTTCTATCATAACCTCCCTGCTCTTACATTCTATTCCTTGGCTAATAAAAGCATGTGTCTTCTTAACTACATTATTTAATTGTCCTGCTGTCTTCAGTGTCCTATGGACCAACACCTCAAGGTTCCCCTGGTCCTCTACACCTCATCAAATTCCTTTCTCTTTTTGTATCTCTTGGCTTCCATGCGGAGTGTAGAACCTTCTCTGCCAACTGTTTGTTTGGTGTTATCAAGACTGCATCTATTTTGAGTGATTTTTTTTTTTTAGCCTGCTGTTGTGCCTGGTTGTATTTCTGGTTAAGTCTTTCTAACCCTCAATTTGCCATCTTTGGAACACGGAGTTGTTCTTTCCCCTCGGTAACTTTGTGACACCTCAAACATTTGGGGGACGAATTTTGCCATCAGGAATCGGAGTGGGTGAAGAATGGACCATGGAAAAGTCCATTGACCTCGGATGGGATTGCCTGGTGTCAATGAACAAAGAGCAACACAGCACAAGAAACAGATCCTTCAGCCCAACAAGCCCATGTTGCCCATTCTAACCCTGTGAGTGCCTCATTCCAGTCCTCCTCCTACCCATGACTTTTGTCTATGCCTCTTGGACTCCACAAAAAAGGTGTGCAAAATTTAGAGAATTTTATGTGTCCAAATTAAAGGAGGTCTAATTTAGGCACAATTTGTTAACACCAATCAGCCTAAAAGCACACTTTTGGGGTGTGGGAGGAAACCAGAACACCCAGAGAAAACCCACGCAAGCATGGGGAGAATGTGCAAACTCCCACAGACACCGACCCAACTCGTATCTGCACAGCAAACAGTGATAGTCACTGAACTGTCATGTTGCCTGTCAGTTTAAGCGTACACTAATGACGTGAAGGACTAGGCAACTCTTGAAGCAACATCCAAGAGCAGTCCTCGCACGACCCATCGCGTGTATGCCCCTCGTTGGTCAACAAGGCGGACCAATTCACCTGTGGATGTTAAAAAAAGACATCAATAAACATGCAGAAGGGGCAAGTGAGGCTGGAAAATCCTGCCTTTAATGTTCAGATCTCAAACAGTTTGATTCGTTGCAGATTTTAGTTTCTCATATGTTTTCAGAGGTACATACTCAGCTTGAATTTGTATTTCAAATCTTCCAATTCAGTTCTGATGTGAACATTTTCCAACGTTACTTCATTATCATTTTTCAGGTTTTGTTTATTTTGGCCTTCCTCAGATACTTTTATTCACAACCAGCTAATCACTCTGCACTGCTACCTGCTTATCGCAGTCTGGGAGATGTGTCAGAATTTCCAAATATTCATTTCTTTGGGATTTCTGTAAAGTGCTTGGCTTTTTTGGTGCCTTCATGTGGTTTATTTAGGTGATATTTTTGTCCTTTTATAGTTTTAATGAAGATTTTCGATCCTTTTAAAACTCTGACAACTCCACAATTTAAAAACTAAAACCGTAAAATCAAAGGCCTTTAATAGATCATCAAAGCTGGCTGAGGTTTCATCAATTCTTCCGATTAGATTTCTCCCTCCACAAGTTCACAAACTAGTATAAAAAGGTATTAATCTGTACTTTCTTTGGGTGAAATCTTACTAAAAAATTAATATTATTTTCGGCGAGAAAACTGATGCGTTTCTCTTGAGACTTTATGACACTCTGTTTTTAAAAAAAAAATCATGTTTTGTGTTGTCAAATAGGGGGCAAGGTTCAACAGCGAGCAAAACCCTGCTGCTCAAAGGTTGGACGCTATCCTTAAAGAGCGCCCTGATCAGAACTGGAGTAAATCTCTGCCCCAGCCCACCACAGTGGTCTCAGGAATTACAGAGTAGGGCTTGACTGGGTTGATTGATAGGTATGAGGATAGGTATGGGTACAACTAAGCTTTCTCAGAGAACTCAAAGCACTCTGTTTTTTGGGATCTTTAGAGAGGGATTGCTTTCTCTGAATCTCTTGCTCTGTCTGAAATGGAGACTGCAGTCTGTCAGGAAATGAGATTTTTTTCTCTGAGATTCTACTGTTTGAGGGTGGAGCTTTCTCTGGAAGTTACTGCACGAGAGTCAGAAGATAAGAGTCTGTCTGGATCATTCTCTGGAAGTGTCAGTAAGCTGGAAATCTAATACTCATGTAAATATCTTTGGTTTCTTTGCTAACTGGATCTAAAGGAGGGATTTATGTCAATGGGGGGGAATACTGTTCAATTGGAACAACAGAGAGAGCTAGCTGTTAAGAAGTCATTTAAGTATTCCAGTTGGAAAAATTATGCTCATTATTTTTGTTACATTTTAAAATTAGGTTTGTTTTGGTAAAAGCTTCCAAGTGGGTCACTTGTACCATACTGGAGTAAAACACCTTTTGCGCACCAGTGCTAAAGCCAGATGTAAATGTTAGGATCTAGGCTAACTTCATAAAATACCTTGGCGTCTCCTTAAAATATCCCCATTGCAGCTGTTTATGAGTTTGAATTCATTTTAAAACACAACTAGTAATAAATCAGTGATAAAGCTCTAAGAGAAATGATCAGGTTGACTAATGACCTTTCGAGAAAGAGAGAGAGGTTTGCTGTATTTACTTGCTTTGGTCTATATGTGACTCCATTCCCGCACCAATCTGTCTGACTTGGAACTGCCCTTTGGTATGTTCTAGCAAACCATTTGTTAACCTCACACCATCCTGGAGTTAGGTTGAGTGGGCAGTTAATGCCAGCCTTGCCAGTGATGATTTTATTCTGAGAAAGAATATTAAAACTAAGAGCAGTATGCTGTGTTCCGGTCTGTCTGGAGAGGAGAGACACTGGGAAGGTACTGCTATCATCAACAGCGGCAGGAGGATAGGGATTCACGCTTCATTTATACTCAATCTGCTGCAAACTGGTACCAACTGATGTGCTGGAAAGCAATAAATTGGGTCAGAAATGTAAATGAGGAGCTCATTGCTGCCTTGCAGCCTATTTTTAGCCTTGGCAACATAACTTCAGAGGGAGCATCCATTATTCATCTGCAGTATTGTCGTAAATCATTACTGCTCCGGGAATAGCAGCACCTAGCTCCATTATTAACAAGATACAGCTCTCAAAATCTGTCAGACTGCGCACTCACACTCACTCACACACTCACACACACACTCACTCATTCACACATACACTCACATGCACATGCACACACACATACACTCACACATTCACACACACTCTCACACTCACAAACACATACTCACACTTACACACATTCACACTCTCACTTGCACACGTACATGCACATGCATACACACACACACATTCTCATACACGCACAGATTACACTCACACTTGCACACGCACTCACACACTCATACACATTCTCACACTTGCACGCACACATGGACACACACTCACGTTCTCACAGACACTTGCAGTCGCACATGCACTCATACACAAATTCATACACATTCTCAGACTTACGTTTGCACACGCACATGCTCACCCACACATTCACACACACACACACACACACACAGACACACTCGCACACAAACTCACTCACACACATTCTCACACTCACACACATACTCACACTTGCACACACACACATGCACGTACACACACACTCACACATACACACTGACACACATTCTCACACTCACATTCACCCTCATACTCACATGCACACTCACACTCACATACATACACACTCGCTCACTCACTCACTCACACATTCATGTTCTCACACATACTCACATGTACACTCACACCCACTCACACTCTCGCACATCCTCTCTCTCTCTCTCACACACACACTCTCTCTCTGTCTCTCTCTCTCTCCCATTCTCTCTCACACACTCTCGCTCACACACACACACACTCTCTAATGCATATACACTGTTACACTCACACAATACTATTGCCTCTGCTGTGCCACTTGCCCCTGAATGTGTGGGGATAGAGGTGAGTAGGTGGGTGTAGCAGCACATGGCAGCCCAGTCACACTGACAGGGAAGAGATTACTTTCTTCCGCAGTGAGATCCTCTGTCCAGGAGTGGGTTACTGGAGCCGCAGCGGCGGGGCTGCCGTCAGTGCAATTAATGTGATAAAAAGAACTGTATTCTGCCTTTCAGCGCACATTAACCCTTCCTGTGCTGAGACAGTGAAGCTTACACTGTCACACAGTGATAAACCTTCATTATCTTGAACAAATGGCTAATCACCCAATTATACAGGAGACAGTCTGACTGGAAATGCCGGTGTAATTTCTAACTAGGGTTTAAACCTCACTGACAGAAATTTTTCCGTCCACGAGAATAATGTTCCACCCATGATGGCTCCAGCACTTGCTTCACAGCGATTGCAGAAGGAGCAGCAGCGAGGAAGGCCAGAGCAGCATTCCCAGAGGGAGCCTGGACCAGACTGCTGGATGGAGGGGAGCAGAGTGGGGTGCATTCTACCAACCCCCCTAACCGCCCCAGGGGAAGGCCTCTCGCCCAGGACACCCCCCTCCCCGGGATGCAGGGGGCCCCTGATAAGTGCCAACTCCCTCCAGAGGAGGACGGGGCAGTAGTGACACAGAAAGATGAATGATCCCCCTCGCTCAGCTGGGGTAAGTCAGCCTCGTGACTTACCTCGCACACCCCTCCCACACCCACCTTTATCCCTCCCCGGCCTTTGCCAGCGTGGCTCAGTTCATCACCACCCTCTCTGAAGCACTTGAGTGCTGTGCAAGCTCGGGGATTATGTTCACTGCGGGGATGTTGAGGGGGGTGTGGGGAGTGATGTTGGGGAATGTATGGAGCAAATCCCATCAGACAAAATAGGCTCAACACTGTTCATCCAGCTGTGATACAGAGGAATTGTGTGGGGCTGGGGCTGCTTTAATGCTGGCGTTGGACTGGGGTAAACACAGTAAGAAGTCTCACGACACCAGGTTAAAGTCCAACTGGTTGCGTATAAAGATGGCGTATAAATAAAGATGTGGAGGCATTGGAAAGGGTGCAGAGGAGATTTACCAGGATGTTGCCTGGTATGGTGGGAAGGTCTTATGAGGAAAGGCTGAGGGACTTGAGGTTATTTTCATTAGAGAGAAGAAGGTTAAAAGGTGACTTAATTGAGACATACAAGATGATCAGAGGGTTAGATAGGGTGGACAGTGAGAGCCTTTTTCCTCGGATGGAGATGGACAGCACAAGGGGTCATAGCTTTAAATTAAGGGGTGGTAATTATAGGACAGATGCTAGAGGTGGGTTCTTTGCTCAGAGGGTAGTAAGGGCGTGGAATGTCCTGCCTGCAGCAGTCGTAGACTCGTCAAGTTTAAGGGCGTTCAAATCAGCAGTGGATAGGCACATGAATAGCATTGGAATAGTTTAGGATAGAGGGTCATAAAATTGGTTACATTGGTCGGCGCAACATTGAGGGCCGAAGGGCCTGTACTGCGCTGTAATGTTCTATGGTTTATTTAGTAGGAAGAGCCACAAGCTTTATCATACCCACTAATCCCTCTAACCTATGCATCCCTGGACACTAAGGAGCAATTTCTTAGCATGGCCAATCAACAAAACCCACCCATCTTTGGACTGTGAGAGGAAACCGGAGCACCCAGAGGAAACCCACGCAGACACGAGGAGAATGTGCAAACTCCACACAGACAGTGACCCGAGCCGGGAATCGAACCCAGGACCCCGGAGCTGTGAAGCAGCTGTGCTAACCCACTGTGCTACCGTGACACCCGCTTTGCTTCCCATGTTGCACCCCATCCCACCCACTCATGTCCCATGTACTCATCTCTCCCTTCCCCACCCTTTAGACATCTCCTGTAGGGTCCAGGAAGGTCACAAACTTTGACAATTCTATCGTGAGTATTTTCAATTTAATTCACACTGATGTGTGGCCATTCCTTTAGCTACTGATGTCTTGAAATCTGGAATTCCACCTCCACAACTCTGCCTCTTTACTCCCTTCCCTTCCTCTAAGACAGTTTCTAGCACACAAGGCTACCAACCAAGTGCTGGAAAATGGGATTGCAATAGGTACGTGTTTAACAACTAATGCAGACCAACTATGATTTTGTGCTATAAAACTCAATGACTCTATGGATGAAATTTTACACCTTCACTCATTCAAAACCATAAAATTCTGCGTGAAGCCAGCAGATCTTCCCATGGTCTATCTTCACCTGCTGCAATACCTGTGATGGGCAGGGTGGTTAAATTCTGGCCAATGACTCTAAACCTTTGGTCAAGTTTTTTGACTTTTTTGCCTTAATATCTCCTTATGTGATGCTTTGTTAGATTTTATTTGAGAACACGTTTGTAACACACCCTGGGGTAGCCCATCATGATAAAAGTACTTTACACATGAAAGTTAGTGTAGTTGTGTTTTTTTTTAATTAGTCTCCAATTAATTTCTGTTGAGTGTGTTAAGTGTAATAAATAGAGGCAAGAAGGGCACTCAAGCCCTGTGTAATGCACATCCTGTTTTTATGTGGGAACTCCAGGATAGGTTTTATGTCTTGGGCAACTGGATGTACAAGAAGTGCTGTCAGCTGAAGGAGGTACTAGTGATCATTCATGAGACTGAGAGCTCCGTGGATAACTTGTTTCTCGGGCTGGTCGCCATGCAGCTGAAGAATGCGTAGGCAGAGACAGCATCTTATCATCAGCCAACCCTTCCATCTGCTGCACAGATTTTGTGAACTTTCTCTGGAAGGCCAGTGCAAGAATATCCTTTCTTAAATACGGAGACCAAATCTGCACATCCAGATCTGTTCTCACCAAAACATGTACAACTGTACCAAGATTTCTTTATTCTTGTAATCTCCTTGCAATAAAAAAAAACATGCCATTTGCCTTTCCAATGCTTGCTGCACCATGCAAATTGTCTGTGTTCCTTATACAAGTGTTCCTATGTTTCCTTGAACAGCAACACCTACAAGTGTATATCATATTATGCTTTTTCATTCTTACAACCAAAGTGGATAATTTCACATTTCCCTACATTACATTCAATCTGCCATTTGTTGCCCATTCACTTAACCTGTTAATATCTCATTGCATCCTCTCTGTGTCCTTCCCAGGGTTTACTTTCCAAGCTAGTTTTGCACCATCAGTAAAAGTAGATGCATTACTCCCTGCCTCTTTATCTAAGATGTTAATTTAGACCTGGGCGGCACAGTGGGTTAGCGCTGCTGCTTCACAGCTCCAGGGTCCTGAGTTCGATTCCCGGTTTGGGTCACTGTCTGTTGTGGAATTTGCACATTCTCCTCATGTCTGCGTGGGTTCCCTCCGAGTACTCTGGTTTCCTCCCACAGTCCAAAGATGTATGAGTTAGGTTGATTGGCCATGCTAAGAAATTGCCCCTTAGTGTGCAGGGATGCATAGGTTAGAGGGATTAGTGGGAATAATATATGGGGATAGGGATTGTATGGGATTGTGTTTGGTGCAGACTCAATGGGCCGAAGGGCCTCTTTCTGTACTGTACAGTTCTATGGTAGATTGTAAATGGTAGGTGATCCTGCTCTGATCCTTGCTTCATTCCACTACCTACCCACTCGCTCCTTTCCATCCACTAACCAATCCTCCATTGATGCTAATATATTATTTCCACATTCACGAGCCCTTATTTTGTCTATTAGCTGCTTAACTATCAGGCAAACTCTGGCTTCTGGAAGATGGCTGACAAGCAGTCAGATTAAGTGAATGTTAATATCAGGTTTCCCCAGTGGCACAATGTCAATTTGATATAATTCTCAATGAAGTATATTGGCAGATGGGATGCCAATCTCATAATAAACACTGGCTCAGAGCCAACTCTTGTATTTGACATTCCTCGTTAGTCCTTTGTGTCTCATGGTGCCAAGTTGATGGTTTTTCCAATGATTATGCATGTCAAACACTACTCACTACCTCCACTGCTCAGTAGCAGGAGTGTATACTATATATAAAATATACCGCAGCAATTCGCTGAAAATATTTAGACAGCACCTTCTAAACCCACTTCCATTTAGAACACAGAACACTACAGCACAAACAGGCCCTTCGGCCCACAAGTTGCACCGATCATATCTATACCTGCCAGGCCATAGAACTATCTGTAACTCCCAATCCCACTAAATCCCATGTACTCATCCAGAAGTCTCTTAAAAGACTTCTCTAGAAGGACAAGAGCAGCAGATAAATGGGAACACCGCCACCTGCAAGTTCCCCTCCAAGTCACTCACCATTCTGACTTGGAAATATATCCCCATTTCTTCAAAGTTGCTGGGTCAGGATCCTGGAATTCCCTCGATTACGGCATTGTGGGTCAACTCAGAACATCAACTGCAGCGACTCAAGAAGGTTCACCACCACTTTCTCAAGGGGCAACTAGGGATGGGCAATAAATGCTGGCCAGCCAGTGATACCCATGTCCCACAAATTAATTAAAAAAAAAATCACATCTATATGTGATGCAGCTATTTCTTTATCGGCTGAGTTATACAGGAGCGGAGTTGGCGTACAGCTCGCTTCCCTGCGCCCCACTGGAAGAAATGTCAGCGTTGAGCAGACTGATACTAAACACAGCCTTGTATGCTGTAGGCAGTCCTTGGGACATGAAAGTTTGATTCTCACGCCATAGTTGGACTGTGGGAGGAAACCGGAGCACCCGGAGGAATCCCACACAGATACGAGGAGAATGTGCGAACTCCACACAGACCCGAGCCGGGAATCGAATCCAGGATGCCTGAGCTGTGAAGCAGCAGTGCTAACCACCGTGCTACCGTGCCATCCACTCACCAACGCGAGCCTGATTGTCGCCCAGGTCTCGCTGCGTTTGGGCTTGAACTCCTCAAGATCTGAGGAGTCGCGAATTGTGCTGAAGATTGTGCAATCATCAGTGAACTACCCACATCCAACCTTGTAATGGAGGAATGCCATTGATGCAGCAACTGAAGGCAATTGGGCCTAGGAAACTCCCTGAGGAAGGAGCTGAGATGATTGGTCTCCAATCATCCTCTTTGTGCCAGGTATAACTCCAACCAACGGAGAATTTTTCCCCTGCTTGCCAGTTTTTTTAGATGTCCACATTCAGACAAATACAATATCATGTATAGTCCCATTAACCCATTGAGTGCAGAGTGCGGCATTAATAGTAACTGCACTTATATTGGCTGTAAATCTCTACAAAATACCCACTTGTCATGAAAAGCGCTATATAAATGCAATTTTTTTTTACTATCTTCCCACAAAACTAGTGCTTTAAAAGTGTTAATTTGGCTCCAAAGTGCATTGGGATGTCTTTACAAGATGAAAGGGATATTATTATTGCGAGTTTTTTTTTTCCCCTTTCCGTTCTCTGTTATCAATTCTCTTGCTTTGGTTCTCCTGATACGTTCTCTTTGTCCAAGTGTCTGACAGCGAACAATACTTTGCAAAACGTTTCCTCCTTCGGGGTGGGGGGGCGGTTTAGATCGGAATTGAGGAGGAACTTCTTCACTCAAAGGATGGTGAGTCTCTGGAATTCTCTGCCCATTGACTGGTGGAGGCTCCCTCGCTGAATATATTTAAGTCACGGGTAGATAGGTTTCTGACAGACAAGGGAATTAAGAGGAGAAAGCGGGAAAGTGGAACTGATCCACTTCAGATCAGCCATGATCTTATTGAATGGCGGGGCAGGCTCGAGGGGCTGGATGGCCGACTCCTGCTCCTATTTCTTATGTTCTTAAGGGCTGCTCGCCACTGGAAAGTTGCCAACTGCAGTGAGTTCTTTAACACCAGCTTAATCATACCCACAAGTCAAACCTGGGTAAATCTGTAGGTTCCTAATTGCCGTTGAAGCAAAACAAGTGTTGAAACCGAGTCTTGTCCCTGAGCAAATATTTACACCGGGAACACGGGCAAAGGCCAATCCTTGCTCAGTTAATATTAAATCACCGTGTGGTCGCAAAACGTGGTCTCACTGACACAGTTAGTGGAAGTGCAGGAGGGTCGGATAAAATGGGAGGATTAGTTTCGACATTCAAGCCTGTCGCTTTTTGGGGGCTGAGATCAGAGGGAAGGGGGAGGGGATTTGGCCGCTGCTCTGGCTCATTCAACCCGAACGCACCAGCTGAATTCAGATACAGGAAGCCAGCCTGCCCTGAGTGGGGGGGGATCATACTTAACTGGCAAAGAAAAGGAAGGCTTGTATTTATATGGAATGCCTTTCACAACCGCAGCATGCCTCAGGAAAATTTACAGCCAATAAAGTATTTCCTCGAGTGTAGTTTCTGTTCTAATGAGGGTCATTTGGCAGTCTGATGTCACTGGGGCAACGGAGGCCATTTTAACAATGGGCCCATTCGAGGCCCTCTCTATCTCCATGGCAACATAAGGAGCCAGGCCATCAGAGGCCCAACTAACTTGGCTTTGTTTTAATTACTGAACATTCCTCCCACCCCTTGGTGTCCCACAGAAACCTCACATTGGACTCAAAACCGTTAACTCTGTTTCTCTCTCCACAGATGCTTCCAGACCTGCTGAGAGTGTTTTCCGCTTTTATTTCAGATTTCCAGCGTCCGCAGTATTGACGTTTAGAGGATATCTTGGGCGCGCCCTGCCCTAGGTTCATTCCCATTGCCCCACTTTCTAACTCCATCTCCCCCCCCCCCCACCCCGTTATTATTTCCATTGGTTCCCCACAACAAACTGGTTATCCCTCTCCCACCATCAATGTCCACTCCGAGGTGCTGATGATTTTTGTTTAATCGATCATGCGATGTGGACAGTCCGTCCAATTGTTGCCCATCTCTAATTGCCCTTGAACTACGTGGGCCTTTCAGCTGATCATTCAGAGCCAACCACGTTACTGTGGGCCTGGAGTTACATGTAGGCCAGACCGTGTAAGAACAGCAGATTTCCTTCCCAGAATGACATTAGTGAACCAGATGGGACTCTTAGAATAATTGATGATAGTTTGATTGTCACCATTATTTAGGCCCGGAATTCTCCAATCTCGTTCACGCCTGCTGCCCGTGAAAACGGAGAATTTGATACTCAGCCAAAACTTCATTTACTGCAGATTTCTTTTTGTTTTTGTTCCAATTCGATCAAATCAAATCCAATTCAGCATCTCAACAAGTTGAGACATTCCCGATCCAAGCTGACCAGACAGCGTTCTCACCTCCTGTCTTGGAGCTTGATCTACATGATCCAAGCTGATTGGAGTAGGCTTAGCTCCTCCTCCAAGGCTTGATCTCATATGCATCTTAGGCCGAGATGCCGTTTTTAAAAATTGCTTCAAATGAAGCTGAAATATAACCTTATGATTTCAACCGAGCACAGCATGTCAATATTACACTTGATCTTAGCCAAAAAACCCAGAAGGACTGGAGAATCCCAGCTATGAATGAGGTTGGAGAATGGAACATAGAACATTACAGCGCAGTACAGGCCCTTCGGCCCTCAATGTTGCACCGACCAGTGGAACCAATCTAATAACCCTCTAACCTAAACTATTCCAATGTTATCCATATGCCTATCCAATGACCATTTGAACGCCCTTAAAGTTGGTGAGTCCACAACTGCTGCAGGCAGGGCATTCCACATCCTTACTACCCTCTGAGTAAAGAACCCACCTCTGACATCCGTCCTGTATTTATCACCTATCAATTTAAAGCTATGTCCCCTCGTGTTAGCCATCATCATTGAAGGAAAAAGGCTCTCACTGTCCACCCTATCTAACCCTCTGGTCATCTTGTAAGCCTCAATTAGGTCACCTCTTAACCTTCTTCTCTCTAATGAAAACAACCTCAAGTCCCTCAGCCTTTTATGGTCTTTGACTGGTTTACAAGTCCAGAATTTGTTAATGGAATTCGTGTCCCCAAGAGTATTACCCTGGGTCCAGTGACCATTGCCATCATCTCTCATTCCTATTTGGTTAGAACACAGAATGCACTGTGGGTGGGGACTTCAATGTCTGTCACCAGGAGCGCCTCGGTACCACCATCACAGACCGAGCTGGTCGGGACATCGCTACTGGACTGGGACTGTGACAGGGGGGTGAGGGAAACATGATTGGAGAATTCCGGGCCTAAATAATGGTGACAATCAAACTATCAGCAATTGTTCTAAGAGTCCCATCTGGTTCACTAATGCCATTCAGGGAAGGAAATCTGCTGTCTTACCCGGTCTGGCCTACATGTAACTCCAGGCCCTCAGCAACGTGGTTGACTCTTAATTAGCTGCTGAAAGACTCTCGTAGTTCAAGAGCAATTAGAGATGGGCAACAATTGGGCAGACTGTCTATATCTCACAGTCAATTAAACAAAAACCATACTTTCCCAACTGGAACTAAACAGCGATGGACAGTTTTCCCTTTCTATTTGATGGCAGGAAGTGAAGGAAAGGAACTGGTTGTTTGGAATCTGTAACCATGTTAGTGTACCTCGTTAGTGATTAATTATTATAATTTGACAAGCATATAGAGGCTGGAACTGGGTTCAGCCAGTTAAATATTCATTTGACATATCATATTCACCTGATAAAAATGAAGTCTTCAGAACGATTAGTTGTGATTGGATATCAGTGACTTCAGAACAAATGCGTACTTCGTAGAATCATAGAACCTACAATACAGAAAGAGGCCCTTCAGCCCATCGAGTCTGCACCGATCACAATCGCACTCAGGCCCTACCCCCAATCCATACATATTTTACTCACTAATGCTCTCTAACCTATACATATACGATCAATTAGCATGGCCAATCAACCTAGCCCGCACATCTTTGAACTTGTGATTGGTATATGCAAATTACTTATAGGATAAGCAAAGTTATAATTGTTCATGCTCTGTATCACTCAGCAAGTCTGTATGCCACTTTGTGGAAAGCGGGCTCCCTTGTGATAGCGTGAATAAAGACTGATTTAAAACTCCAAAAGATTTGTCTGGTCTGTGAGGGTGCAATGTATCAGTTCACTGGGTGGCGTCGAATTTCCACATCAGTGTACAATCTCCAATGTTTCAGGTTGTTGAGTATAGAACACACTGCGCAACACCAGGTATACTTCCATTCCTTTTATACTGCCAGTGGCTGGTGAAGGTATTTGGGAGACTCATGGTCAAGGGTAAGTGTTACTTCAGGGTTGCTAATCAGGTTAAGCTTTAGTCGAGCTGTGGGTACATAGTTGTTCTAAAAAGTCCTTTTGCTTTGCAAGCTTGAATCGCAAAGTTAGACAGTGAGCATTCATTAGATGGCCTCTTTGCTTCCAAGCCTCAAGAGGTTTAGAAATTGGCTTGACTCACTATCTAATTCAATATGCGCACCAGTTGTAGTGTTGGGAAGCGGAAGATGCACTTTGGATCATAAGGAATGTAAAGACTACATGATGGAGGATTTGGTTATACTGAACCAGAGAGATTATCCAGGGCACAAACCATGCAAGAGTGAAGGGATCAGGACAATAATACACGTTCTGGCCACAGTTAGAGATTGTGTGTTTGAAGTACTCCATTATAAAAAGGACATTTGGTAAATAATATTATGGACTCTTGCTTTGAGGAGTGACATCAGATCATGGGCCCACTTTCACCGGGACACAAAGGCAAAGATGTAATACTGAAGAAGAATTTTGACTGGCTGAAATTGAAAGGATGAATTGCTCTCATTGGAGAGCCGTTTCAATGTGTTCAGTGGGAGGGTGAAGGGGGAAGATTAGGGAGTGAGAGGAGGTGATTATACAAGTGAGATTGGGAGAATAGGAGATGGAGAGGTGAGGAGACATGATGATAGGTAAGGTTTGGAGAATGGGGGTTTTAGGAACATGAAGGAAAAGGCCAGCAATATGAAGCAATTCATTAGAGAAAATTGTTTGATGCAACAGTCGGATAAAGGAATACTGTTTTGGAGGGTCGGTGCAGATTTGATGGATTGGTTGGCCTCCTTTGCATGTAGAGGTTCTAGTCGATGGTCTGAATGCTCTGGGTTAGCACCTATTCATCATTGTGGCAAAACAAACAGATGGCACGGTGGTTAGAACTGCTACCTCACAGAACAAGGGACCCAGGTTCAATTCCCAGTTTGGGTCATTGTCTGTGCGGACTTTGCACATTCTCCCCATGTCTGCATGGGTTTCCTCCGGGTGTTCCGGTTTCCTCCCACAGTCCAAACTTGCGCTGGTTAGGTGAATAGACCATGCTAAATTGACCCTAGTGTGGGGGGGAATTAGCAGGGTAAAGTACGTGGGAAAGGCCCTGAATGGGATTGTTATCAGCTTAGATTTGATGGGCTAAATGGGATCTTTCTGCACCTTCAGGATTCTAAGATTCTATTATTCTAAAGAATCCCAACAAGACAAACCAGCAAATGTGAAACTGGAAGAGTGAAGAGGACTACATTGGTTGAGTTTCATGGGCTGGGAGTTTTACAGAGATGTGAATGGTTCTCAGACTCTGAGCAACTTGTACTCAGAGTGAAGTTGCTGTTTAAAGTAAAATCAGGGCGATCTTCTCTTCTTGCCTTGGTGGCCGGTGGGCTGGATGAGCCAATAAGATCAAGGGAGAACCAAAAAAATCAATTTGTCCCATTTCTCACCTCTCGCAATATTACCCACACCGGATATCCTATGAGATCAGCCTTGTGCACAAAAAAAGGGTCTGCGGGGGTGGGGTGATTGATCCAAGTGGGCAGGATTAGTGACACGGGTGGGAAGGATATGGCAATTATTTGTGGAGCACTGCAGCAGGGGTTGAGGGGGGGGAGCCACGAAGGCTATAAACAGGGGGAGGCAGTGACAGAGCACAGTAGCATATGGGCGGCACGGTAGCACAGTGGTTAGCACAATTGCTTCACAACTCCAGGGTCCTGGGTTCAATTCCCGGCTGGGTTCACTGTCTGTGCGGAGTTTGCACGTTCTCCCTGTGCCTGTGTGCGTTTCCTCCGGGTGCTCCGGTTTCCTCCTAGAGTCCATAGATGTGCGGGTTAGATGCATTGGCCAATCTAAATCGCCCCTCAGTGTCCCGGGATACATAGCTTAGAGGGATTAGTGGGTAAAAATGTAGGGGTAGGGCCTGGGTGGGATTGTTGTCGGTGCAGACACAATGGGCCAAATGGGCTCTTTCTGCACTGTCGGGTTTCTATATCTTTTCTATGTCAGCACAGAAATCTGCACATGCAGAATTGCACCATCTGTTACTATCAGCCGGCTTTCAGGCAATTTCGGCCCCTTCCTGCTGGTGGATTCCAAATTTGGCGAAGTTTTCTGGACTAAATCAGGTAAGATATGTTGTTTAAGTCACCCAAGAAAAAGCACAAATTGCCCCCATTTTCAAATCTTGTTTGCGATTTAAGATCTTTTTTTTAAGATGTGTTTGATTCAAGCGACAGTGAAGAGAAGGGCTTGATGTAAGGCCTTGCTGCCTGGTACAGCCTGAGTCCAGGAAGCAACTGTTTGCCCAAGACTACAAGGAGATTCCACTCGCTACGAATTATCATCCTTTTCGTGGGTAATTAATCTGGAGGGAAATCAGACTGAGGGAATTTACTCTTCGCGGTGTCTCCATGAATGTGATCCTAATGAAAGACATCTTTCCACTAACAGGAAGTGGAAATTGCCTCATTAGCTTTCTGCGTTTTCAGAGGAGCAGATGCTTTGCAATGTCTCCTGCTGCTAAGTTTCCCCTGTAATTAATGCAGCCCGCGTCCTCTGATAGATCAAAATTCAAAAGAAACACTAACGCAATTAATCCGTCTTCATTAAAAGAGCCACTGATCTTAATTAGACAAGACTGCACTTATATTCTAATAGAGCTCCTTGTATCCAGACCTGTCACCGGTGCTGCATATTTACAAAATATTGCAATTCACTCATTACCCACCTCAGCAAGTCTGTTCCTAATAAACCACATTGCCAAGGCTCAGCTGTAATACCTGAACATGTTAAAAAAAAATTCAGTGTGCTGTAATTCCTTCACCCTGTGAAGCAATTGGAACACAAATATTATTAACTGAAGGTTTACTCTGCGTCCCGGATAACGAACACCAGAACGAAACAGGAGCTCCTGGTTTTCCTGCTAGAATTTGACTCGCAGTGTCTTGACTAAATATCAAAATAGAAGGAAGCGGTGGTTAGCATCTCACAGCCCAAGGGTCCTGGGTTCCATTCCCGACTTGGGTATCATCAGTGTGGAGTTTGTATGTTCTCTGCGTGGGTTTCTCCTGGGTGCTCCATTTCCCTCCCCAGATGTGCATGTTATGTAGATTGGCCATGCTAAATTGACCCTAATTTCAGAGGGGAGTGGCTGGGTAAATATGTGGGCTTATGGGGATAGATTGGGATTGTCGTCGGTGCAGACTCGATGGGCTGAATGGCCTCCTTCTGTACTGTAGGGATTCTGTGAAGGTCGGAAATGGTCAAACTGAGAGTGATTTGGAAAATCAGTTGAGCTAACATGCCTGGGATACAATGTTGATTTACTATTGCTTGACGGATGAAGATGCTATTTTGCTATCGCTGTGAAACCTCACATCTCCCTGACATCCATTCCTTCTCCTGGACTCACCCAACATGCCAACATCAACATATAAGAACTCTGGTTTTGGCCAGAGTTCTCCAGACTTTTACACCTCTCCCCCCACTGCCAGGCAATTCTAAGCCCAATCACCATTCCCAGCAGCGGGACTAGAGAGTCTTAGCAACGGGGAAGGTTGTAGAATTTCGCTCTCATTTCTCTTTCTCTCCTTCATCCCTGTGCTTTCTTAACAAAGCGAAGAGCAACGAACAACACAGCACGGGAAACAGGCCCTTCGGCCCAACGAGCCCGCGCCGCCATTTTTAACAGCGTGAGTTCCCTCTTCCAGCCATGACCCTTGTCTATGTTTATGGAAATCCACATTGGAAACCAGATTGGGGAGGCAATTTAGGGACAATGTATTTCTCCAATTAGCCTAAGAGCATATCTTTGGGGTGTGGGAGGAAACCGGAGCACCTGGAGAAAACCCACACAAGCATGGGGAGAATGCGCAAACTCCCACAGATACTGGCCAAAATCCATGTATCTGCACAGCAAACAGGGATAGTCACTGAGCTGTCGTGTTGCCCATCAACTGGTCCAGTTTAAGTGTACACTAACGATGTGAAGCACTGGGCAACTCTCGAAATATCCCAGATCAGCCCTTGCAGACCCATCCTTGTATGCCCCTTGTTGGACAACAAGGTGGTCCGAAATCTTGACGTTTTCTTCCAGCATCTTTGCACTCTTTGCCTATTTTTTAGTCCCACTCCCTCCTATACTATTTTTAATTGTATTATTTCCTGGGATGTGGGTATCACCAGCAAGGCCAAGATTTATTGTCCATCCCTAATTTCCCTTGAACGAAGTGGCTTGTTACGCCATTCCTCAGCATGTCCGACAGCTAAAGGGAGGCGTGTGATTGCCATGTGAGAGAGGTCAGTGCTTGTCTACCGCTGCCTGTGGTCCTAAAGAAGTAGGATTGGTGTCCCCAACTCCCCTGAGCTACCCTGTTAACTTCCCCAGTGATTGGGCCCCTCTCCCTCTCTACCCAGCCCCTCCTGATGCTGTTATAGGTCCAATACATGACTCTGAGAAGGCTTGAGAGATTGGGGAACTTCAAACAGGGGCTGTTGTTTAGGACTGAGATCAAGAGAAACTACTGCGAAGGGACTTGAAGCTTTGCAATTCTGTACCTCAGGGGGTAGTGGGTGTTCTACTATCGATCTCTCAAGGAGTCAAGTGATTTGGGGAGCGGATGGGGAAATGGAGGTGAAGACCAAGGTGCTAAATAGCAGAGGAGGTTCAGGGGGTCATTGCTACTCCTGTTTATTTTGTGTTTTTTGAATATTCGACAATCATTCTGGGTCTGGCTTGGTGCTGAACGCCTGTCTCCCAAGCATCCACAATAGCAGTCACCCCAACACTCCCACCCAGCCTGATTCGATTTATTATTAGATCATAGAACCCTACAGTGCAGAAAGAGGCCCTTTGGCCCATCGAGTTTGCACCAAACACAATCCCACCCAGGCCCTACCCCCATATATTACACCCACTAATCCCTTTAACCTATGCATCCCTAGGCACTAAGGGGCAATTTCTTAGCACACCCAATCAACCTAACCCGCACATCTTTGGACCGTGGGAGGAAACCGGAGGAAACCCACGCAGACACGAGGAGAATGTGCAAACTCCGCACAGCCAGTGACCCGAGCCAGGAATCGAACCCAGGACCCTGGAGCTGTGAAGCAGCAGTGCTACTGTATTGGGATACAGTGAAAAATACTGTTTCTTGTGCTATATGAAGCATACTGTACATAGGGGAGAAGGAAAGTAGACAGTACGAATATAGGGGGGAGTTCTGCTGCCCTACCCCACATGGGAATCATGGCAGGTGGGGGGGGGGCAGTGTGGGAGAGGACAGACCAGGCAAAGATCTGTTGACCTCCATGTGGAGTTTTCCAGTTTTGGGGCAGGGCGGGGCTGGAAAATCCCACCCACGGTATTACAGATTTCAAATTTTTCACCTTTCATTATTTCCACCACCTCACTTAAGTCTCACCTTAACCTGACGAAAGATTGTGGGGGTTTCCTGCTCTTCCCCCCCCCCCCGCATTTCCTGCTACATTTTCCTGCGGTGGAGGTGGGCTGGTGATTAGCCAGCACCAGCGTCTTCCAGTCCCGCCGATGCCCACGGCGTGGCTCCCCTGCCGTGGAACCCGCCACCTTCGGTGGGTCCGGAATATCCCTCCGGTGGGAAGGGCAGGAAAGCCATTCTTTGCTTTGTTTTTGTATCCGGAGCAGAGGATCCCCGCTCCCTATCTCCTGAGCCTGCAGAACAATAAATCCGGGCAGTGTGGGATTTGAATAAAAGCACAAATCAATAACCCAGTGAGCAACAGAATCAATGTTGGCGGAAGTGGTTTTTATACTCCGGTTTAATTCTCACTGCTCCTTGCGCAATGTCTTGATGCATCTCCATGGAAACACGGGCTATAAAGCTGCTGAATTTCACAATCCAAGCAATTTGCTGCTAACAATGCCGGTTAACAGAATCACAGAGAAAAACCATACACAGATGATTCTTTTATTGCCACCCAGCGAACGGTTACATTCCAATGTAATGTACTCAATTATATGGATTAGAAAGTGCTAAAACTTAACTATTCAAGGCACTACGTTCAACATAATATTGTCTTAGGCTTCAAACTCAATTAGAGACGAAAGGGATCATTTTTAACCTGCTCAGCTTGTATGACGCTGACTTTACACTCTGCATTCTCAACGCAGAGTAACTCTGAGCCAGACAGAAATCAGTTCCATCCAGATTCCAGGCGATTTTTACTCGGTTCATCACTGCCGGCACAGAGAAACCATCACATTTGTGTCAGTCCTCTGGGGGAACAATCCACAGAATCACAGCATCTTTACAGCACAGAATGAGGCCATTCAGCCCATTGAGGCTGCACTAGCTCTCTGACAGAACATTCTACCTCATTGTAAATACCCTTCTTTACCCGTAATCTTGCACATTCCAGACAGAATTCTCCGATTCCACCTCTCACTCTCGTGGGAAGGTTGTGGACAATGTGAAACCCCATTGACAGTCCGGCAGCTTTTAGACCAGCACAGCCGGGGAATTTCACTCTCTCTCTCTTTTCAGATAGCAATCCAATTCCCTTCGGAATGCCTCGTGTAAATGTACCTCCTTCACACAGGAGACTTTCGAGGGAGGACAGAAACGGTTTACCAGGATGTTGTCTGGTATGGATGTTATTAGCAATAAGGAGAGGTTAAATAAACTGGGATTGTTCTGGGCGACCTGATAGAAATTATGAGGGGGAGGGAAAGGGTGAACAGCCAGAAGCATTTTCCCAAGGCAGAAATGACAATAACAAGGGGCACAAGCGGGGAGAGGTTCAGTGGAGATGTGCGGAGGAAACTTTTTACACAGAGGGGGCCTGGAATGCTCTACAAGTGAGGTGGTTGAGGCAGATGTGTTAGTGACATTTAAGACTTAATCTGGATAGACACATGAACAGGCGGGGAATAGAGAGATACAAGCAGTTGGTCTAGATAGGGCAAAATGATTGGGCAGGCTTGGTGGGCCGAAGGACCTGTTCCAGTTTATAAGGCTGAGGGGGGATCTTATAGAGACATATAAGATAATGAAGGGGATGGATAGAGTAGAGGCAGAGAGATTCTTCCCGCTTAGAAAGGATAGCAGAATTAGAGAGCACAGCCTCAAAATAAGTGTGGGGGGGGGCAGTTTAGATCAGAGTTGAGGAGGAACTCCTTCACTCAAAGGATGGTGAATCTCTGGAATTCTCTGCCCATTGAAGTGGCGGAGGCTCCCTCACTGAATATATTTAAGTCACGGGTAGATAGGTTTCTGACAGACAAGGGAATTAAGGGTTATGGGGGGAAAGTGGAACTGATCCACTTCAGATCAGTCATGATCTTATTGAATGGTGGGGCAGGCTCGAGGGGCTGGATGCTCCTTTTTTTTTAATGTTCTTATGTTCCTGAGCTGTACTGTTCTTTGTCCTCAGGAAGTTTGTTCCACATTCTAATCACCCTCTGGGTGAAAACATTTTTCTCACATCACTTTAACTCCTGTTGTCAATTATTTTGAATCTGTGTTCTTAATACTTGATTGGGAAGTTTCTCAGCATTTACACTATCCATGCTCATCATGATCCTGAATCCCTCTATCAGGTCTCCTCTCAGCCTTCTTTTCTCCGAGGAAAACAGACTCAACCTCTCCGATCTATCCTCATACCTACAGTTGTTTATCCCTGGAATCACCCTGTATTCTCTCCAATGCCGTCAGAGACACAAGCAGAATTAAGAGGCTAAATTTTACGACACAGTCTTACTGCTGGGTCCAACATCTGGAGATAACCCTGCCCTGGCAGCTGGTGAGACACTGGGATACAGGTGGTAAAATGCCCACTGCTGGGACTGCTATCTGTGTTGAAGATGGCATCAAACCTTCAAGAGCTATTGATCCAATCATCACTGGCCACAAAAATAAAAATCAGAATTCTGCAGATGCTGGAAATCTGGGGGTAAATGGATGTTTTTCTGTTTGACGATCAGTGACTAGTGGGGTGCCGCTGGGATCAGTGTTGGGACCGCAATTGTTTATGATTTATATAGATGATTTGGAGTTGGGGACCACATGTAGTATGTTAAAATTCACAGATGACACTAAGATGGGTGGCAGAGCAAAGTGTGCAGAGCATGCTGGAAGTCTGCAAAGGGATATATTTAGTCTAAGTGAGTGGGTGAGGGTCTGGCAGATGGAGTACAAATGTTGGTAAATGTGAGCTCATCCATTTCATTCTCGTTAAGGTAAATTTTTGAACAGTAAAGGAATTAAGGATTATGGTGAGCGGAGAAGGAAGTGAAGTTGAGTCCACAAAAATATCAGCCATGATCTTATTGAATGGCGGGGCAGGCTCGAGGGGCCGGATGGCCGACTCCTGCTCCGAATTCTTACATTCTAATCTGAAATAAAATCAGAAGATGCTGGAAATGCTCAGCAGGTCTGGGGCAGCGTCCTTGGAGAGAGAAACTCATCTGAAGAGGAGTCCCTATGGAGAGGTGGTGGCAAAGTGGTAATGTCACCCAGACTGGCAATCTAGAGGCACAGTCTAATGCTCTGGGGGCACGGGTTCAAATCCCACCATTCAGCAAATAAACATTAGTCTGATGGTAGCCGTGGAATCATTGTCGATAGTCACAAAATGTCAAGTTCTCTAATGCCTTGATCAGGCTGATGCTTCAGTGCAGCACTGGACAGTGTTGGAAATGCTGTCTTTCAGAACTGTTACAACATTGATAAATGTCAGGTCATCCATTTTGGTAGGAATAACAGCAAAATGGAATATTATTTAAATGGTAAAAAATTGCAGCACGCTGCTGTGCAGAGGGACCTGGGTGTCCTTGTGCTGGAATCTCAAAGAATTGGTTTGCAGATAATTAAGAAGGCATAGCTTTGGACTGTGGGAGGAAACCAGAGGACCCGGAGGAAACCCATGCAGATACAGGGAGAACATGCAAACTCCACACAGACAGTGTCTCAAGCCAGGAATTGAACACAGGTCTCTGGAGCTATGAGGCAGCAATGCTAACCACTGTGCCACCATGCCATCCACAGTGGCATAGTGGTTAGCCTTTTGTATCTTTTATATCTGGGATCGATGTTGAAATGACCATATTTTCTATGCGGGAAACACATTTCACTTTCAGTGCCTTAAAATGTCTACTTCTTATTTCCAGCTGTTTCTATTCTTCATTTACTTTTCTTTGAGTCCCACACCCAGGCATAACCAATCAAGAACAGTGAACATTGATATTAATCAGACTCATAGAATCAAACAGGAGATTTGAGTCCTTTTCACTCAGAGGGTGGTGAGTGAGTGGAATCGGCTGCCGTCGATGGTGGTGGAGGCAAATTCAATAGGGTCTTTTAAGAGACTTCTGGATGAGTACATGGGACTTAATAGGATGGAGGATTATAGGTAAGTCTAGGTAAGCGATGGGATCAGAGCAACTTGTGGGCTGAAGGGTCTGTTTGTGCTGTCATTTTTCTATGTTCTATATTCCAGAACCTTGCGAATGTTTTCATTTGAGGTATTTATCCAATTTCCTTTTGCGAATTACAGTTGAATATCTTCCCACCACCATTTCAAACTGGGCAAAGAGCAGAGCTGTGAGGAGTTAACTTGGGAAGAAAAGAGAATAAAGACGCAAGCAGCACAATAAAATGAGGAATGCATTATCGCAAGAGAGCAAACATATTGCTGTAACTCAAACTATAAACGTGGATAAAAATATAGAACACTTCCCTCTCTAGAAACTGGGAAATTCCATGAGAAACAAAGGAAAACGATCTGATTTAATGTGATATTTAGTGAGCCTGAAGCATTTTAGATTAATAGCAGCAAACCTCGCTGCAGCAAAACTAATCAAAAACACATTTCAGTTAATGAGTGGCTGCAGTGCTTTCTGTTCTCATAAATAAAAAAAAGGAAATGATGGGGAACTCATTGAAAGAAGGGCTTCACTCTTTCAGCTACAGTTGAGGTGAAGGGAAGTAGCTTTCACGCCCAAAAGCCAGCCCTGAATGTGGTAAGAAACCATGATATGAATAGATGTGACATACTGTCCTGTCTTGCATGGGGCAGCATGGTGGTACAGTGGTTAACACGGCTGCCTCACAGCTTCAGGGACCTGGGTCTCAGTCTCTGTGGAGTTTGCACATTCTCCCCATGTCTGCGTGGGTTTCGACCGGTTTCTTCCCACAGTCCAAAAGATGTGCTGGTTAGATGGATTGGCCATGTCAAATTGCCCCTCAGTATCAGGGAAACTAGCAAGGGTAAAAAAATCGGGTTGAAGGAATAGGTGGGGTCATGGTCGGTGCAGACTCGATGGGCCAAATGGCCCCCTGCAGTGGAAGGGTGTGTTTCTGAATGGATGGCTGTGACAAACGGTGTTCCTCAGGGATCAATGCTGGGATCATTGCTGTTTGTAATATATATAAATGATTTGGAGGAAAATGTAACTGGATTGATTAGTAAGTTTGTGGATGACACAAATGTTTATGGATAGCGATGAGGATCATCAGAGGATACAGCAGGATATAGGTCAGCTGGAGACTTGGGCAGAGAGACAGCAGATGAAGTTTAATTTAGATAAATGTGAGGTAAGCATTTGGAATGTGTAATGCAGATAGAAAATATAAAATAAAATAATGATAGGCAGAGGGATCTAGGTGTACAGATATACGGGTAACTGAAAGTGGCATTGCAGGTGGAGAAGGTAGTCAAGAAGGCTTATGGCATGCTTGCCTTCATCGGCCGGGATATTGAGTTCAAAAATTGGCAAGTCATGTTTATAGAACCTTAGTTAGGCCACATTTGGAATATAGTGTTCCATTCTGGTGACCACACCACCAGAATGATGTGGAGGCTTTGCAGAGGATACAGAAAAGATTTACCAGAGTGTTGCCTGGTACAGAGGGCATTAGCTATGAGGAGAGGTTAGAGAAACTTGGTTTGTTCTAACTACAGTGACAGAGGTTGCAGTGAGACTTGTTAGAGGTCTAAAAGATTATGACAGGCATGGACTGAGTGGATAGTCAGAATCAATTACTAGGGGGGCACAGGTTTAAGGTTGGAGGGGCAAGGTTTAAAAGAGATGTACAAAGCAGATTTTTTACACCGAGAGTAGTGGGTGTCTAGAACTCGTTGCAGTGGGAGATAGTGGAAGTGGATACGGTAATGACTTTTAAGGTGCGATTTGACAAGAATGTGAATAGGATGGGAATAGAAGGATATTGTCCCTGGAAGTGTAGGGGGTTTTAGTTAATTCGGGAAACAAGGTTGCAGGCTTGGAGGGCCGAAGGGTCTGTTCCTGTGCTGTAATTTTCTTTATTTTTTTGTTCTAGAATAAACCAGTGGAAATGAAGTCTGGGATCTTCCTTATCATCTGACCGAATCCATTATACGATCAACTCACTGAGCTACTGGAATTGGGCTGGGACTGGTCAGCAATAGGGGAGCTGGTGGGTGATAGGAGTGGGTGATAGGGGATGGGGGTGGTGGGTGATTGAGGGGGATGGGATTGGTGGGTGATGGGGGTGGGGTTGTTAAGTGATGGGGTGGGGTTGGTGGGTGATGGGGGTGAGATTGGTGGATGAGGAGGAGGTTGGTAGGTGATGGGGGTGAGGTTGGTGGGTGATGGGATTGGAGTTGGTTGGTGATAGAGGATGTGGTTGATGGATGATAGGGGGTGGGGTTGGTGGGTGATGGGGAGGTCAGTGGGTGATGGGGTTGGGATTAGTGGGTGATGGGGTGGGGTTGTTGTGTGATGGGGATAAGGTTGGTTGGTGAGGGGGATGGGGTTGGTGGGTGATGGGTTGAGTTGGTGGTGATAGAGGATGAGGTTGATGGATGATGGGGGTGAGGTTGGTGGGTGAGGGGGATGGGGTTGGTGGGTGATGAGGTTGGAGTTGGTTGGTGATAGACGATGTGTTTGATGGATGATGGGGGTGAGGTTGGTGGGTGATGGGGGGTTGGTGATGAGCAGGAGTGGGTGATGAGGGGGGGGTTGATGGGTGATGGGGGGTTGGTGGGTGAGCAGGAGTGGATGATGAGGAGGTGGGGTTGGAGGGTGATGGGGGGGTTGGTGGTGATGGGTGTTTGTGGGTGAGCAGGAGTGGATGATGAGGAGTGGGGTTGGTGGGTGATGGGGGGGGGTTGGTGGGTGAGCAGGAGTGGATGATGAGGAGGTGGGGGTGGTGGGTGATGGGGGGGGTTGGGGGTGAGCAGGAGTGGATGATGAGGAGGTGGGGTGGTGGGTGATGGGGGGTTGATGGTGATGGGGGGTTGGTGGGTGATGGTGGGGTTGGTGGGTGATGGGGGGGTTGGGGGTGATGGGGCGGTTGGGGGTGATGGGGGGGTTGATGGGTGATTAGGGGGGTTCGTGGGTGAGTGGGGAGTGGGTGATGAGGAGGTGGGGGTGGTGGGTGATGGTGGGGTTGGTGGGTGATGGGGGGGTTGGTGGGTGAGCAGGAGTGGGTGATGAGGAGTTGGGTGGTGGGTGATGGTGGGGTTGGTGGGTGATGGGGGTGAGGTTGGTGGGTGAGGGGGATGGGGTAGGTGGGTGATGGGGTTGGAGTTGGTTGGTGATAGAGGGTGTGTTTGATGGATAATGAGGGTGAGGTTGGTGGGTGATGGGGGTGAGATTGGTGGGTGAGGGGGATGGGGTAGGTGGGTGATGGGGTTGAGTTGGTTGGTGATAGAGGGTGTGTTTGATGGATAATGGGGGTGAGGTTGGTGGGTGATTGGGGGTGAGGTTGGTGGGTGATGGGGGGGGGGGTGGTTGGTGAGGAGGTGGGGTTGATGGGTGATAGGGGGCAGGAGCATGGCGATGTGCATTCACAGCTAGAACAGTCAATGCTCCAGTTGCTGCTTTGTCACATTGCTCGTGCCTGAACTCTCCAGCATTACTCCAGCTCAAACCCGCTGAGGAAGTAACTTCTGGTGACACTTATTATTCCTCATTTGGCTGAGCATCTTTGCCCATATTTCAAAATAAAGTATTTGCATTTATATTTGTGTGTCTGCCACAACCTCACAATCTCCTGCTAAAGTATCTTTGAAATATTGGCGCTGTTGTAATGGATGAAGCACACATCAATAAACACAGGCACAACAAAACAACAGAATAATGAACAGATCATCTGTCTCGCTGATAGTTCTTTGAAGGGTACATTTTCTCAGCTCCAATTCGAGTGCGCTGGGATGTTTTACATCCTTCCATCCATCATGAGAGTGGAGGGAGAGACTGTGGAGCTGATTAGCGAGTGGGCTTTAGAACCGAGATGAGGAGGAATTTATTCAGCCAGAGAGTGGGGAATGTGTGGAACTCTTTGGCACAGAAGGCTGCGGAGGCCGGGTCATTGAGTGTGTTTAACACAGAGACAGATAGGTTCTTGATTGGAGAAAAGATCAAATGGTCACAGGGAAAAGACGGGAGAATGGGATTGAGAAACTTATCAGCCGTGATTGAACAGTAGAGGAGACTCAATGGGCGGAATGGCCTAATTCTACTCCTATATCTTATGGCAAAGAGGTGGCAGATGGAGAAGAATGTGGGGAACTGTGAAATTGTCCAATTTGTCAAAAAGAGAATGGAAATATCAGGTATTGTTTTAAAAGGCCAGTAAGAAGAAACTATCAGAATACAGAAGGCTTGTGTATTCTTCAAAATAATCAACATGCAGTTACAGCAAGCACAAGGCAGGTTGTATTTACTACACAGGGCTAGGGGAGTAGGGGAGGAGGGTGGAGTTGGAGTTGTAAGAATGAAGAAATTCCAATACAATTCCTAGAATCCCCACAGTGAAGAAGGTGGTTTTTCGGCCTGTTGAGTCGTCACTGACTGTCTGAAAAGGCACCTTACTGAGCTCCTATCCCCGTAACCACACATATTTACTCTGCTAATCCTCCTAACCTACAAATCTCGCAAGACTAAGAGGCAATTTAGCATGGCCAAGCCACCTAACCTGCATATCTTTGGAGTGTGGGGGTAGGAAATCGGAGCACCTAGAGAAAACCCATGGAGAGAATGTATAAATTCTACACAGACAACATCCGGGATTGGAATCGAACTCGGGTCTCCAGCGCTGTGAGGCAGCATTTTAACCACGGTGCCATCATGCCATCCAATTGTGGTGTGTTTTTGTAAGGCTACACCTGTAGCATTGTGCACAGCTTTGATCTGCTTATCAAGAGTAGATATTCCTGCCTCTAGAGAGAATGCAGTGAAAACGAAAGTGAGACTCTCTAATCAATTCCATCTCTCTGCTGCTATTCCTTTCTCTGAAATTCAAGCGTGTCACAAATATATATCGTGCAGATGCTCCAAGCTAATGAACAGATACAGTGAGCTATGAAGGAATGAGGAAACCCATGAATGATGCAAGATAATGATGAATGTGAAACTATACCTTGGGCTGGCTGGCCCACTGGGACCAGGAAGTAGCAATATTGACCGTTCCATGGTTGCTGCGTGAGAAGTGAAAGCCTTGAGAAATGAGGATTCATTAATCAGATTTCCAAAGGTGGAAGGGAAGATGAAAGGATAGATTCCGTAGCTCATCCATTTAGAGAGAAGCTAAGCAATGTTGAAGAGTTAGCCCACAAGCAGAAACAAAATGAAACAGATGCAACTTGTGCAATATTTCTGGTTTTAGCCCATCAGCAGCAGGCTGGGACTGCAGATTGCATTAATCTAATTTTCTTTCTACACCTAGAGGTGCACTAAAGCAGATTTTCATCTGTTTCCATAGCAATAGATCGCTAGGGGCTTATAACTTGATGGGGCACCACTCCATACCAAGCATGGCTGACCAGGGGTCTCTCCCACTTAAACTGCTAGCCATTGATGTGTTTGGATGAATTTTGCAGGTTGACACTCAATTTGGCCATTTATGAACACACCTTCCTCAGCCACCAAGTCCTGGAGTGGGACTTGAAGAAGCCAGGGACACTACTCACTGCACCACAAAGATAGATAGGCATGAGATGTTAATGAGTCAGCTCATGACGGGGGAGGTAACTGCTCAGTTAGTCTGGGTATGAGAGATAATTATGACCATGAGAGGTCAGAAGAGGAAAGAGAGCTAACCAAGGAAGAGAATGGGACCTAATACAAAAGGAAAATATTGCAGATGTTGGAAGTGGTTTCCTCCACGTACTCCAGTTTCCTCCCATAGTCGGAGAGGCACGCTGGTTAGGTACATTGGCTATGCTAAATTCTCCTTCAGTGTACCCAAACAGGCTCCAGAGTGTGGCGATTAGGGGATTTGCACAGTAACTTCATTGCAGTGTAAGCCTACTTGTGACACTAACAAACTTTCGAAGTCTGAAATAAAATCAGAAAGTTCTCAAATTACTCAGTAGGCGAGGTGGAATCTGTCTGATCCTCAACCTGGAAAATTCACCCTGTTTTTTGCTTCCACCGACTCGAACGTAAAACGCTGGAAAACCTCAGCAGGTCTGACGGCATTTGTGGAGAGAGAAGAGAGCCAAGGTTTTGAGTCTGGATGACCCTTTGCCAGAGCTGCTGAGGATTATCTGTGGAGGAGGTCGAGGACTTTGTGGAATGTGTAAATAGGCCACGATTCTTACTGCAGTACAATATCTATGTATACCCGAGGGATAACTGAGTCAGAGAGTGTGATCATGCTCAATTGTATTCTGCTTAGAGAACCATCTCTCCATGCCAAACTCAGCAAAGGTCAAAGAAAGGTGTTCAGGACTCTTATTTAATTAAATACAGCTCACGGTTCGGGTACATTTCTCTTGTCATACCCTGTTACTGGTACGCAGACAGTCGAGTTATTCATTACAGACACGGTGCTTTGTCATGTAATTACCCTCCCACACGCTCATTCAGCACCTTTCTCCATCTCTTTTGCACCAGCACCTATGTTGGTGCACTCCTTTATCCAATTTACCTCCCGTCTGCGTTGACTCCTGTTCTGATTGCAATGGATCACATTTTAATTAAAACAGAATTGCCTTCAGTAGTTAATGGCATCGAGAGGAAGGCTGACCTTTTAGCACCTCATTCAGCGCTGCATTTTGATAACCCGTTTGAAAAATGAATGCAAATGAGCATTATTCGATGCTACGATTTGCAATTCCCCTCAGATGCCAGGAACATTTTATCTCCAATTTGTTGTCAGATAAAAATCATTTCGAAGATTTCACATGTTTCAGATGCTCCAGCTGCAGAGGGTCATGGAGAGACCTTGCAATCTAGGCAGACATTTAATCTCACTGCTCTGTGCTGACGGATTGAATTCTGATCCTGAGACGCATTCTGGTCAATATCACAAGATTCAGACCTCAGCCTGGGATTATGTGCAGTTCCCCCGTGTCACAGACCTCGTTGCTAGAGTGTCACCGGTTCCCAGTCGAAGAGATGAACGGGAGCACTGAACAGGAAGGAGGAATGAGCATCGTCACTCAGCCTGTCACCCGACATCATTACCACTAACCTAGACTATCTTGCTCACCTGCCCTTTGATGCAAAAACCATGGCAACAGGAGGAGAACTGAAAGTGCCAGGCTTCAACCAGCCAACTTTCTGTCAGTCAAAAACCACCACCACCAATGGTGCCAGCTAGGCAGGCGCCAAGGATTTGGGTACCAGCATTTCCCCCAATGCTTCAGCTAACTCTAGTCTCTGAGTTGGAAGATTGACCAATATGTGAGCTGGGATCTAGGCTGACATTCATTAGAGAGAAGAAGGTTAAGAGGTCACCTAATTGAGACATACAAGATAATCAGAGGGTTAGATAGGGTGGACAGTGAGAGCCTTTTTCCTCGGATGGTGATGGCTAACACGAGGGGACATAGCTTTAAATTAAGGGGTGGTAGTGAAAGGACGGATGTCAGAGGTAGGTTCTTTACTCAGAGGGCGTGGAATGCCCTGCCTGCAGCAGTTGTGGACTCGCCAACTTTAAGGGCGTTCAAATGGTCACTGGTCGGCGCAACATCGAGGGCCGAAGGGCCTGTACTGCGCTGTAATGTTCTATGTTCTATTCCAGTGAAGTACTGAGGGAGGACATAAACTGAATATTAGAGCTAGGCCAAACAGGAGAAAAGTTGGAAAACACATCTACAAGCAAAGATATGGTCAAAGTGTAGAGATTACTTGGTAATTTTCCTCCTGTTTCCTTCCACAATCCGGTGCTGGTTAGATGCATTGGCTGTGCTAAGTTCTCCCTCAGTGTACCCGAACAGGTGCCAGGTGACTAGGGGAATTTCACAGTAACTTCATTGCAGTGTTAATACAAACTTACCAGTGAGACTAATAAGTAAATAAACTTTATAAACATTGTTGGGTAGCGGTACTGGAAGGGCACGGCTAAACTCCTAGGATAAGTCCTCAGTACTACAGCTGGAATGTTGCTGCTCCTCAGAACCATTGCTGTATTCAATGCATTCCACTGCTTCTTCATACAATGTCAAACGGATTGAAGACTGTCTTCTGCAACGCAGGAGTCCTCAGGAGGCCCAAATGAATCATCCAGTTGGCACTTCTGGCAGAAGATGGTTGCGAATCCCTCAGTTCTGTCTTTTGCATTTAGATGTTGAGCCTCTCGATCATTGAACAAAGAACAAAGAACAAAACAGCACGGGAAACAGGCCCTTCGAGCCCAACGAGCCACCCCGATGTTCCCACTTCTACCCATGATCCTTGTCTATGTTTATAGAAATCTGCATGGAACCAAATTTGAGACAATTTAGGGAGAATTTGTTTTGCCAATCAGCCTAAGAGCACATCTTTGGGATGTGGGAGGAAACCGGAGCATCCGGAGAAAACCCACGCAAGCACGGGGAGAATGCGCAAACTCCCACAGACACAGGCCCAAATCCATGTATCTGCACAGCACAGCGATAGTCACTGAGCTGTCATGTTGCTCATCAAATGGTCCAGAATCCTCCAGCGATCTCAGACAAGTCCAGTGCTGAAATTGAAATTGAGCAAGAAACATTCAGGTAACGTGTCAATTAGTGATATCCCAAAATCAGCGACTATCTAATTCTCTCACGGAATTTGCTGTTTCAACTAAAAATTGCTTCAAAAATTGAAACACCGGAGGTTAAAGGAGAACTGGAACGCCAGCCTGATACCAACGAGTTAATAGCAACAGGAGACAAACTGAAGCTATGTGAATCAAATCTGCCGGCAGATCCTCTCAGTAAGGCATCAAAATAGACAGCAGCACTGAAATCTGACAATAGAACAAAGGATGCAAATGTTTTAAACCAAAGGGCTGGATTGTAACCAGTACTGATACAATGGAGCTACAAGGAAGGAGGCATGTCCTTGAACGCAGATGAAAACTTAAAAATAATGAAGCAATTGCTCACACAAGAAAATATCTGGCAAAGTCTGTGGGAAGGCAAAAAGCATTTAAAATAATTCACAAACTGTCTGAGATGAATATCAGCAGATTTCTCTGATCATCAGTACAACCTTTGCGGAAGTTTCTGAGATAGTGTTACACCCGTATTGCCTAGAGAAGTCGTGATGTGGAGATGCCGGCGTTGGACTGGGGTAAACACAGTAAGTCTCACAACACCGGGTTGTTAAACTTTAACCCGGTTTTATGAGTCTTCTTATTGTGTTTACATGGAAAGACCTCCGACCTCCTCAGAACACGGGACATGGTGGACAGAGTACCCATTGTTGTCCACTACTTCCTCGGAGTGGAGAAGCTAAGACATCTTCTCTTTCAACATGTCATTGATGAAGATGAACATCTCGCCAAGGCCAGCCCCACTTCTTGACTCCAAACAACCGCACAATCTCAAACAGACCATTGTCCACAGCAAACTACCCAGCCTTCAGGAGAACAGTGGCCACAATACCACACAACCCTGTCACAGCAACCTCTGCAAGACATGCTAGCACGAGGGGACACAGCTTTAAATTAAGGGGTGATAGTTATAGGACAGATATCAGAGGTAGGTTCTTTACCCAAAGGGTGGTTCGGGAGTGGAATGTCCTGCCTGCAGCAGTTGTAGATGTGCCAAGTTTGGTGGCGTTTAAGAGGTTAGTTGATAAGTATATGGAAGAGAAGGGAATGTTTAGTTTGGAGGGGCATTGCTTTTTATATTGGTCGGCGCAACATCGAAGGCCGAAGGGCCTGTTCTGTGCTGTAATGTTCTATGTTCTATGTTCTAATCCCTCTCCACATCTTGTACATCTCTATCAGGTCACCTCTCATCCTTCGTCTCTCCAAGGAGAATAGATTCTGTGCTGTAATGTTCTATGTTCTATGTTCTATGCTGGATCATTGACATGGATGCCAGCATCTCACATGAGAATACCATTCACCAGGTACACGGTACATACTCTTGCAACTCGGCCAATGTTGTCTACCTGATATGTTGCAGGGAAGGATGTCCCAAGGCATGGTACATTGGGGAGACCATGCAGATGCTACAACAACGGATGCACGAACACTGGTCAACAATCACCAGGCAAAGTGTTCTCTTCCTGTTGGGGAACACTTCAGCAACGCTTCAGCCTCTGATCTTTGGGTAAGCGTTCTCCAAGGCAGCTTTCACGACATACTACAACGCAGAGTCGCTGAGCAGAGACTGATAGCCAAGTTACGCACACATGAGGATGGCCTCAACTGGGATCTTGGGTTCATGTCACACTATCTGTAACCCCCATGATTTGTCTGGACGTGCAAAATCCCACTAACTGTCCTGTCCAGAGACAATTCACATCTCTTTAACCTGTGCTTAACGCTGTCTCCACTCACATTGTCTGTACCTTTAACACTTGCTTACCTGTAAAGACTCGCATTCCAACCATTATTTTGTAAATTGAGTTTGTGTCTTTATATGCCCTGTTTGTGAATCGAATTCCCACTCACCTGATGAAGGAAGAGCGCTCCGAAAACTAGCACCTACTCAAAACAAGAAAGCAAATTTGCCATGGTAGGTGGCAGACTGTGAAGCCAGCAGAAGCGAGATGAAATAAAAACAGAAAAATGCTGGAAAAAAACTCAGCATTTCTGGCTGCATCTGCGTCGAGGGAAACTGAATTCAAGTTCCGAATCCCTATGGATCCTCTTCAGAGTGAAGAGATGTAGACGTGTGCATGGGTTTTATATCGAGGAAGACAGGGTTTGGAGCAGCTGGAGCAAAATAGACAGAGTTTTGTGGGATTTCCAAAGAGATGAGACAAAGGGGTCTGAGACTCAAGGCTAAGACCTCGTTAATGATAGTGTTAAACACTAAGGATGATGTTGGCCTGAACATCACATGGCAGAACATGTAAAAAAATGCTTTCTGAAAACAAAGCAAAAGACCGTGGCTTGCGCATTTTCATAGCTGCGGGTATGAGGGACTTCAATTATAAGATAGATGGAAGAAGCTGAGCTTGTTCTCCTTAGGAAAGAGGAGGAAGGGAGAAGATTTGATCGAGATCTTCAAATCATGTTGAGTCTGGACAGTCTGATAGGGAGAGAGCCAGAGGAGAGTGATGTAGAGCGATTGGCAAAAGGATCAACAACGACCTGAGATAAAACCTCGCAGCCAGCGATAAGGATCTGGAATGAACTGCCTGTAGGTGGTGGAGGCAGATTCAATCTAAAAGAAAACTTAAAGAGGAAAGAATTTCAGGCTCTGTGGAAAGGAGCAGGGCAGTGGGATGGGAAGAGTTGCTTTTCCAGAGAGCCAGCAGGGACACAACAGGCCGAATGGCCTCCATCTTGTGTTGTCACCATTCTTTGAATCTATGGTCACTTCTACAGTGGACAGTAGATCGTGAGGATGAGGTCATGTAGATTTTCCTTCCTCTGTTGGTTTTCCAAGATCTATGTTGGCCCAATCTGGCAGGTAATTTCTTCGTAACAGTCTGACAATTTTAAATCCAACCGATTTATTTGATAGTAAATCTGCGAGCTTTCGGCGTTTGTGCCTTCGTCAGGCGAGTGAGGTGTTCTGGTCTGCAATAGCACACATATCAGCACAGACAGTTTACAGATTGCTGATTAGAATGTGAATCCTTACACTTAACCTGCTATTCAAGTCTTAAAGTGGCTAACAAAGGAACCCCGAGCACAGGTTAGAGAGATGTGTATTGTCTCCAGACAGAACAGTAAGTGAGGTTTTTTGCAAACCCAGGCAA
Organism: Sphyrna mokarran; assembly: GCA_024679065.1. Classification (NCBI taxonomy): domain Eukaryota; kingdom Metazoa; phylum Chordata; class Chondrichthyes; order Carcharhiniformes; family Carcharhinidae; genus Sphyrna; species Sphyrna mokarran. Next base: position 38,335,681 of record JAGIQG010000026.1, read on the forward strand.
ATCATGGGGGTTACAGATAGTGTGGCATGAAGCCAAGATCCCTGTTAAGACCGTCCTCATGTGTGTGGAACTTGGCCATCAGTCTCTGCTCAGCGGCTCTGCGCTGTTGTGTGTTGTGAAGGCCCCCTTGAAGAACGTTTACCTGAAGGTTGGAGGCCGAATGTCCGTGACTGCTGAAGTGTTTGCCCACAGGAAGGGAACTGTTTTGCCTGGTGATTGTTGAGCGATGCTCATTCATCCGCTGTCGTAGTGTCTGCATGGTCTCCCCAATGTACCATGCTTCGGGACATCCTTTCTTGCAACGTATTAGGTAGACAACGTTGGCCGAGTTGCAAGAGTATGGATCGTGTACCTGGTGAATGGTATCCTCACGTTTGATGATGTCGTCCATGTTGATGATCTGGCATGTCTTGCAGAAGTCGCTGTGGCAGGGTTGTGTGGTATTGTGGTCACTGCTCTCCTGAAGGTTGGGTAGTTTGCTGCAAACAATGGTCTGTTTGAGGTTGCATGGTTATCTGAAGGCAAGAAGTGGGGGTGTGGGGATGGCCCCAGCGAGATGTTCATCATCATCAATGATATGTTGAAGACTCAGATAATTTCTTCAGAACCCTGCCAGCTTGGAGGAGAGCAGAGATCTCGAAGAGTGAAGGGCTGGAGAGGGTGACCGAGATAGGGAGGGAGAAGGCCGTGAAAATAGTTAAACACAAAGCTGGACATAGCTTTAGATTAAGGGGTGGTAGTTATAGGACGGATGTCAGAGGTAGGTTCTTTACCCAGAGGGTGGTAAGGGTATGGAATGCCCTGCCTGCTGCAGTTGTAGATGCGTCAAGTTTGGTGGCGTTTAAGAGGTTAGTAGATAAGTTTATGGACAGAAAGGGAATGGTTTAGGTTAGAGGGTCATTGCTTGTTCCTAATTGGTCGGCACAACATCGAAGGCCGAAGGGCCTGTTCTTCGCTGTAATGTTCTATGTTCTATGTAGCTTATTTCTGGTATCAAGTTGGTACACCCGAGTGGCTTATCCCTGCCATTTCAGCGGGCAGTTAAGAGTCAAACCACATTGCTGTGGGTCTGGAATCGCATTTCGGCTGGACTGGGTTAGAAATTTTTGCAGGGGGAATCTCATAGAGACTTATAAAATTCGAACAGGACGAGACAGAGTAGATACAGGGAGAGTATTCCGGATGGCGGGATGTCCAGAACCAGGGGACACACTCTGAGGATTCGGGGTGGACCATTCAGGATGGAGATGAGGAGACATTTCTTCATCCAAAGAATGGTGAGACTGTAGAATTCATTACCACAGGAAGTAATTGATGTCAAAATATTGCATTTATCCAAGAGGCGGCTGGATATAGCTGTTTGGAATGAATGGGATCAAAGGTTATGGGGAGAAAGCAGGATTAGGCTATTGAGTTGGACAATCAGCCATGATTTTGGTGAATAGCAAAGCAGGATTGAAGGGCTGAATGGCCCCCCTCCTGCTCCTATCTTCAATGTTTCTAAAAGGCCATTGTTGTACAGATGTGTGCGTGTCAGTACACTGTAGGGAACTTCTTGGTCACTGAAATTAATGCTTCATTCCAAATTTCTGTAATTATCTGAATTCCCAGCATCTGCAATTTAAACTCACATTACTACTCGCTGAGCCCTGAGGCATAACAAAAGTGCTGCTGTATTCTTACAAAACTTGGTCAGATTTGAAGGAATATTTTCGTGGAGGGCAGGGTTGGTTGAAGTGAATTCAGCGAGTGAATTCCAGAGCTTAGGGACAAAGAACTTGAAAGCATGGCGGAGTGAATGTGGATTGGGGGTGTGCCGGTACATGAGATGCCAGCGTCGGAGGAGAGCAGAGATCTCGGAGAGCGAAGGGCTGGAGAGGGTGACCAAGATAGGGGGGGAGAAGGCCGTGAAAATAATTACACACGAAGCGGGAAAAGAGTTGCTGAGCTTGCAGCCAATGTTGGCGGGATCGTGCGACTGGAATTGAGAGCAATTTCATGGTTTGTTGCTATCGTTTTCACAAGTCATTGGGAATCATCACGGTGATGAGATGGAAGTAAACAGTTGACAGCCACCTATCAATACATTATTCACGTCGATGATGTTATTCCCACACCTGAAGACACACTCTACCTCAATCAAGAAATGTACACCAGTTGGCTAATTCATTACAACTTTTCACTCACGAACAACATCTCAATGTATTGAGCGGGAAGCAATACTTAGTCACAGAGAACTGTCTCACGCCTCACATGGGCAAATATCAGATATTCAAGTAAACAAAGGATACTTTACGCCATTCCATAAAATGTCAGGTCCCATCTTTGACCTTTCACCTCTCATTGCCCTCTCTCACCTTTATCAAAGAACAAAGAACAAAACAGCACGGGAAACAGGCCCTTCGGCCCAACGAGCCCGCGCCGCCACTCCAATGTTCCCACCTCTACCCGCAATTCCTGTCTATGTTTATAGATCTATGGATTAAAAACCAAATTTGAGACAATTTAGGGAGAATTTGTTTTGCCAATTAGCCTAAGAGCACATCTTTGGGATGTGGGAGGAAACCGGAGCACCCGGAGAAAACCCACGCAAGCACGGGGAGAATGCGCAAACTCCCACAGACACAGGCCCAAATCCATGTATCTGCACAGCACAGCGATAGTCACTGAGCTGTCGTGTTGCCCATCAAATGGTCCAGGTCAAGCGTACACTAATGACGTGAAGCACTAGGATACTCTCGAAAAAAATCCAAGAGCAGCCCTCTCACGACCCATCGCATGTATGCCCCTCGTTAGACAACAAGGTGGACCAAAGCACCTGCAGGATAAAAACAAGTACATCAATATCATCATCTATTTACACACTTCCCAGGGACTCCCAAGGCTCATGACCCCTATTTTAAATCAGTTTTCTATACCCCTCCATTCTCATTCTGTTCATGTGCCCATCTAAGTTTTTCTTAAATAACTCCAGAGTACCTGCCTCCACCACTTTACTTGGCAGCGCGTTCCATACCCCCACCACCCTCTGTGTGAAAAACTCCCTCTAGTATCCAAATTATACTTTACCCCCCTCACCCTAAGCCCGTGACCCCTCGTGCTATTCGAGTCCATCCCAGGAAAAAGCTTAGCCCTGTTTACTCTATCTACAGCACCCAGTGGGTGGTATCTAACAATCCCATACAGGTCTTAACTCCTGCTGCCAATCCCCCCTGACATTAAAGGTCAGCTTAGCATGGCCAATCCAACCTAATCTGCACATTTTTGGAGTGTGGGAAGAAACTGGAGGAAACCCATGCAGATACGGAGAGAACGTGCAAACTCCACACAAACAATGACCCGAATTGAACCTGGGTCCCTGACATTGTGAGGCAGCAGTGCTAACCACTGTGCCCCCGTATTGCCCTACTCTCTCTGGGTGTGAAACCAAAAGCAAGGGACGTAATCTGAATTAGAATGATGCTGTTCTGTATGATGTCGTTTGTTATACAAAGGGTAGCAGAGATATAAAAGTGTTTCCTTCTAAACGCTATAAGTATTGGGGATCAAGTGAAGGTTTCATGAGAGCAATCGCTGGATTTTTATTAGGGAAAAGTGAAGGTATACGCTATTCAGATACAGATCAGTGCAGTGGGAGAAACTGAGTGGTCTCCTGCAATCCCTATTGATGTATTACACAAAGCTGTGTCCCCTGTCTGTGTGCTGAGAGTATAACCACATTTGATGGGCAATTGAATCCAGCAGCAAATTCTAATTGATGAATCAATAATAAATTCTTATTGAGGGCAGAGAGAGGTTATTAGATGCATTTAAATGAGCAATGCAATTTCACAGGCCTGGGCAGGTTTAGTGATCCAAGTTTTATTAAGCGCTATGGGGGAAGCGGCTCTTAAAACCATCAGATTTTTTTAGGTGATGCAGTGAAAGACTTTGAAATGTCTTTATACAAAGTCATATCGTTATTATTTTGTCTGCGTTTCCAGCGATTCGGAGTGTGTCACATTGCGTTAGTTTGTGTCCATTGCTCGATAAGCCTTCTCGGAGTTATCTCAGCGTAGAGGGAAAGCTCTCTCTGCTCCCATTCCCAGGTGGTTTGTCGAAACAATGACACATCTGCAAATGCTAAATGACAGTGTTTGACTTGTGCCGAAGTGAAGCGAGGGCTCAATTTTCTTTCCTTTGCTCTGAGCCTGGGAAAATTACACCCTTTTAGCAAGTGTGAGGTTATCCACTTTGGTAAGAATAACGGTAGGAAGGATTACTATTTAAATGGAGAAAAGCTGCAGCACGCGACGGTGCAGAGGGACCTGGGGGTCCTTGTGCACGAATCGCAAAAACCCAGTCTGCAGGTGCAGCAGGTGATTAAGAAGGCGAATGCAATGTTGGCCTTTAAAGCGAGGGGGATAGAATATAAAAGCAGAGAGGTTCTGTTGCAGCTGTGTAGGGTGCTGGTGAGCTGGAGTACTGTGTGCAGTTTTGGTCACCGCATTCGAGGAGGGATATATTGGTCTTGGAGGAGGTGCAGAGAAGGTTCACTAGGCTGATACCGGAGATGAGGGTGTTGGATTATGAGGAGGGACTGAATAGGCTAGGTTTGTACTCTTTGGAGTTTAGAGGGCTGAGAGGGGATCTTATAGAGATGTATAAGATAATGAAGGGGATGGATAAGGTAGAGGTTGAGAGACTCTTCCTGCTTAACAAAGATAGCAGGACTAGAGGGCACAGCCTCAAGATTAGGGGGGCGGGAGGGGTTCAGATCGGAGTTGTGGAGGAGTTTCTTCACGCAAAGGGTGGTGAATTTTTGGAATTCTCTGCCTGATGAGGTGGTGGAAGCTTCCTCGCTGAATATGTTCAAGTCAAGAGTGGATAGGTTTTTGATTGACAAGGGAATTAAGGGGAGAAAGTAGGAAAATGGAACTGATCCATTTCAGATCAGCCATGATCTTATTGAATGGCGGGGCAGGCTCAAGGGGCTGGATGGTCGACTCCTGCTCCTATTTCTTATGTTCTTACGTTCTTTGGGGGGATCTAACAGAATGCGCAGTGCGCCTTGCCTAAAGAGGAAGAAACAGAACTATTCCATAGATAGTGGCACAGAATCCATCCGAGCAGGCAAGCAATTCACCATCTCACGGCACCACGGACAATGCAGCACTCCTTCAGTGTGAATCACCAACCCAGATTGAAAGACTCTTGAATCTCAGAATTGTTCCAGTGCAGATGGTGGCCATTTGGCCCATGGTGACTGCGCTGGCTCTTTGAATGAATGTTTCACCCCACGGCATGGGGGGATAGCACTGCTGCTTCACGTCTCCAGGGACCTGGGTTCGATTCCCGGCTCGGGTCACTGTCTGTATGGAGTTTGCACATTCTCCTCGCATCTGCATGGGTTTCCTCCAGGTACTCCGGTTTCCTCCCACAGTCCAAAGACGTGCTGGGTTAGGTTGATTGGCCGTGCGAAGAAATTGCCCCTAAGGGTCCAGGGATATGTAGGTTACAGGGATTAATGGGTATAATATACAGGGTAGGGCCTGGATGGGATTGTGTTCAGTGCAGACTCAGTGGGCCGAAGGGCCTCTCTCTGCAATATAGGGTTCTATATTCCATCCCCTTCTCCCTGTAACTCAGTACCTCCTTCCTTTTCAGTCTAATTTCCCGTCAATTGAACCTGTTTCTCAGGCAGTGGATGCTGACCACTCACTGAATGAAAATAGTCTTTTTTCTTATTGCTGTCATTTCTTCTATAATTATTTTAAATCTGTGCCTCTCATTCCCAATCCTTGGAGGACTAATGGCCCCTAATTAAGAAGAGAGAGTGCTGTCAGTGAGCTGAGGTTAATGTAAATACCAGTCTGCACCAAATGCATTGTCTGGAAGTGTGTGGCAGGTTCAACTGAGGCATTCAGGAGGGCAATAGACGATTATTGGAATAGAAACATTGCGCAGGGGCAGAGGAAAATGACAGGAGAATGACGCAAAGCAATGAAGATTTGTTTGAAGAGCTGAGATGGTTTTCCTGACCCGTACAGATATTAGAGCAGGCGAGGGGCAGACTATAAAAATATCTGTTGACCTAGAGCTGGATTTTCCAGTTTCAGGGGCAAGTGCGACCATAAATTCCCACCTGATGGATCAAATGGCCTCCTTCTCTGCCGTAACAATTCTGTGATTAAAATCGAGTGTCATCAGTAGGGATAGTACCTCTGAAATAACACTGAGCTTTCAAGCAGATGCCATGTAGCGCAGCGAATTGTGATCCAGAAGCCACCTAACCAATGGCAGAGTGTGAACGAGGAAAGGGGTCTAACCCAGTGCCTGCCGCGTTCAATTTCCTCCCTTCTCTTCAACCTTATTCCATCGGCAGAGTTACAAAGGACAACACAGCACAGAAAACAGGCCCTTCGGCCCTACAAGCCCATTTTAACCCTCAGTGAGTGCCTCGTTCCAATCCTTCTTCTACCTATGACTTGTGTCTACGCCTCTTGGATTCCACAGTAAAGAGGGTGCAAATTTAGAGAATTTTATGTGCGCCAGATTAAGGGAGGTCTAATTTAGGGACAATTTGTTAACACCAATCAGCAGAAAAGCACGTTTTTGGGAGGAAACCAGAGCACCTGGAGAAAACCCACGCAAGCACGGGGAGAATGGGCAAACTCCCACAGACACCGACCCAAGTCGGAGATCTGACCCGGGTCCCTGTATCTGCACAGCAAACAGCGATGGGCAACACAACAGCTCAGTGACTATCGCTGTGCTGTGCAGATACATGGATTTTGGCCTGTGTTCTTTGTTCTTTGATCCAAGCTGGGAATTGAACCTAGGGTCCCTGGCGCTTCTGAGGCACCTATCAGGGTCTCAGGAGAGGAACCCCAGCTTTTCCAATCACTCCGCAGAACATTCCTGCTTGAATAATTAAGATGTTAACTTTCTCTTCCAGCAGATCATCTGAGGTAAAACAGCAAATAAGTTGGAAACTCTTAAGAAAGGTTATGTCTCACCGAGCAATAAACTATATATAAATCTGCCATATCCCAGGAGTCCAATTATTGATATTGCACACTGACTGCAGAACTCTCTACATATCCAGCCTTTGCCGAGTTGGAAACATTTAGCAAACGGGTCCCTCACAATTTCTAGGGGAATTCCACACCACTATAGCCAGTGAGTCATCAGTAAAAGCGCTTGACTATTTCAAATTTAATTAAAAGTGAACAATAGGTGATAGTAGCTAATTATTTCCCTTGCATTCATGGGTTTGGGAGTTAGTGGGAAGACCAGCATTTATTGCCCGTCCATAATTGCCCTTGAGAAAGTAGTTGTCAGCGTGGACTCAATAGATTGAATGACCTCCTTCTGCACTGTTGGGATTCTACTTGTAGTTCCAAGTATGGCTTTGCGAGCTGTGGGTCCACCATTCAGGCTAGCTGCTCGCAGACTGTTTTTCTAGACTGTTCCCTGACCATGTGACATAACGATGTGGAGATGCCGGCTGGGGTACACACAGTAAGAAGCCTCACAACACCAGATTAAAGTCCGACAGGTTCATTTAATAACCACCTAATGTTGTAAAAGGTCAATTTTTCCCAGGGAGGGAGAAATTGACTGCATTCAGTTAACACCGGGATATTGCTCTCTGAACCGCATTGTACAGCTTCTCACTTCAGTTGTTTGCATCAAATGAGCCATTCATCAAAGGCCAAAGTCTCATTTTTAATTAGCACAATCCCATCGTGCGATGAGATTCGGACCATTTGATGTCCGAAAATTCTTTCTAAAATGTAACACAACCATTTACATTTGGGAGTCCTGCATTAAAGGATTTGAAGGTTTGATCTAGCTGCCACTGTTAAACGTCACCCCAGTATCTGACCCACCTCAACATCATGCTCATTGCCAACCAATGGACACGCTCAGCAGTAAATACCGTGAATTTGGCGTTCATGGGGATAATACACGTCACAGTCTTGCAAAGTGTTTGGTGAGCTTGAAGGGTAAAGATCAAGAACATAAATAAACAGAGCAGGAGTAGGCCACTCGGCCCTTCAAGCCCATTCTGTGATTAATGAAATCGTTGCTGGTCTTTTATTTCAACACCAGTTTCCTGCATTATCCCTATATCCCTTGAAGATTTGAATCCGTAGAAAGATATTGATTTGAATCTGGAACTAACTCAATGACTGTGGCCCTCTGGGGTAAAGGGGTCCAAAGATTCTCCGAGTGAAGGAGACCCAGGAAATACTTTGGCGGACATTCGTTACACCCTCTCAATGGCAAGGAGACAAAACCGTGCACATTACTCCAGGTTTGACTTTGATTTGATTTGACTTATTATTATCACATGTATTAGTATGCAGTGAAAAGTATTGCTTCTTGCACAGTATACAGAAAAAGCATACCGTTCTTAGAGAAGGAAGTGAGGGAGTGCAGAATGTAGAGTTACAGTCATAGCTTGGGTGTAGAGAAAGATCAACTTACTGCGAAGTAGGTCCATTCAAAAGTCTGATGACAGCAGAGAAGAAGCTATTCTTGAGTCTGTTGGTATGTGATCTCAGGCTTTTGTATCTTTTCCCCAATCTCACCAAGTGGTCTCATCAAGGATTGCAGTAAAATCTTTCTATTCCAGTACTCAAATTCTGTGTAATGAAGATTGACATGATATTTGCCTCCCTATTTGTTTGCCATGCCTGCATGCTCACAAGAATGAAATATTTCTGGATGGTTTTCAATGTTTTGAATGAATTTATTGACATTAAAACACAATAGATTTCCAGGTAAATATCCCATACAATGCGAATAACAGAGTACAATTTGAATCTCAGAGGGACCAGTTTCTGTTTTGGGTTTTGAATTTGTCATCCACGCTTCTTCTTAAACTGTTTCTCAAGATTCAACAGCCAGCTGTCGAATGTTTAATCTAATTTTGTCCTTATCTTTATATATTTAATTAGTTGCATGATTGCTTTGAGAGCCCGTCATAAGATTTGATGATGATGTTATTGGGATGTTGCACAGGCTGTAGTTTTAGTTTTAGTTTCTATTCTGTGCAGTGCAGGGAACACCTCTTTCAATAAACCCTAGTTGGGGTTAGTGTGAATCTACATGTGCAGAGCACATCTTTTCCTTTTGTTTAAAACCCACAATCTTTAACATAGGATATACCATAATATCTGATTGCTTACTATGTTCTTCCCAAGTACACTGCCTAACAAGTCTATGGTACCCCCCAGTGTTGCTAAAGGTAATATTCTTTTCTCTCCTGGTGTGTTTTGGTCTATTAAATTATTAAGCGTGTTTGAACAGTACAATAAGTTACAGGTAATTAATTTTTCCCAAGGCAACTTTAAATCAACAGGGCCCATGCTAATTTTTGATATTTGCCAATCCAACAATTATGAGCTCGAGGCCCTTACTCAATAGATGTTTCAATTCAATAATCTTTTTCTCTGCAGCTTATTGATTCCAAATTAAGCTGTGAGTTTGTTTTGATTATATTGCACACGAGTTATCCTTCATTTGCTGTTCATAGCTGGAACCTACCTTGCTTCTTTATCCATGTGTTCATTCTATCAATCCAACACTTCACATCTACTCCTTTATCTCACTGTTCCCAGGCAGCTGATGCTCTGACCATTCCAGATTTATTATAGAACATAGAAAACCACAGCTCAAACAGGCCCCAAGTTGCGCCGATCATATCACTACCTACTAGGCCTGCCTATGACCCTCAATCCCATTAAATCCCATGTACTCATCCAGAAGTCTCTTAAAAGGCCCAATGGGTTCGCCTCCACCACCACCGACGGCAGCTGATTCTACTCACCCATCTTTAGTCAGTCTTATTGAAGATTGTGCACAACAAGTCCAAAACCCTGCAATTAAAGTAGCCTAGTGCTTCACATCGTTAGTGTACGCTTGACCTGGACCATTTGATGGGCAACACGACAGCTGAGTGACTATCGCTGTGCTGTGCAGATACATGGATTTGGACCTGTGTCTGTGGGAGTTTGCGCATTCTCCCCGTGCTTGTGTGGGTTTTCTCCGGGTGCTCCGGTTTCCTCCCACATCCCAAAGATGTGCTCTTAGGCTGATTGGCAGAACAAATTCTCTCTAAATTGTCTCAAATTTGGTTCTAATGTATAGATCTATAAACATAGACAGGGATCACGAGTAGAAGTGAGAACATCGAGGTGGAGGCACAGGCTCGTTGGGCGGAAGGGCCTGTTTCCCATGCTGTTTTGTTCTTTGTTCTTTGTTCTTTGTACAAGAACCCTCTTGTAACCCAGTGATTTACTCATGTGGCAAGAGGCGTGTGAGCTTGATGAGTGAATTATTCCTGTCACCCCCAAAAACCAGCAACAGTACATTAACCCATAACGTTCCACTCTCTATTTTTTTCATATTCCTTCGTGGGATACGGGCATCATTGGCTGGCTAGCCTTTATTGCCCATCCCAAGTTGCCTGAATGCAGTTGCGAGTCAATGACATTGGAGAAACAGATAGACCAGATTAGGATGTCAGATATCCTTCCCTAAAGAAAGATGGGTTTTGCGACAACTGACAATGGTTTCATGGTCATCAGCAGATTCTTAGTTCCAGATATTTTTTATTGAATTCTACTTCCATCTGCTGTAGTGGGATTCAAACTGGGTTCCCAGTACATTAGCTAAATTCCTGGATTAATAGTCCAGCGGTAATATCACAAGGCCATCATCTTCCACTGTATCTATGACAGATATGCCAGGTTATTGGAAATGTCAAATGGTCAACGCCTGGAAATTAGTGTCTCTCTTCCTCTGTATTAAGGGTCAAGTTATTTCACACGTTATCCTCTTAATATGTTTGAAGGGTTTTATTCTCAGTCAGCAATGTCTCAGACACAGCAGTGTGGGAATTAGCTGTGTTTCACTGCACAAAGTTCTAGACCTCCAGTCTAGAACTTCAACCAAAGTCAATAGCTCCGTTGACAGGAGTATAGTGTTAATACACTTATGGTTAAGTCAGTGAGGAGGTGAGGGAGAGAGGAGCAGAAGGATGTGGTGACAGAGTTAGTAGAAGAGGGATGGGAAAAGGCTTAAGCAGCAGTTCTGAGCAGTTGGCCTGCTTTTGTACTAAGAACAAAGAACAAAACAGCACAGGAAACAGATCCTTCGGCCCAACGAGCCCGCGCCGCCACCCCGATGTTCCCACCTCTACCCGTGTTCCCTGTCCATGTTTATAGATCTATGGATTAAAAACCAAATTTGAGACAATTTACGGAGAATTTGTTTTGCCAATCAGCCTAAGAGCACATCTTTGGGATGTGGGAGGAAACCGGAGCACCTGGAGAAAACCCACGCAAGCACGGGGAGAATGCGCAAACTCCCACAGACACAGGTCCAAATCCATGTATCTGCACAGCACAGCGATAGTCACTGAGCTGTTGTGTTGCCCCATCAAATGGTCCAGGTCAAGCGTACACTAACGACGTGAAGCATTAGGATACTCTCGAAAAAAAATCCAAGAGCAACTCTTCCACAACCTATCGCGTGTATGCCCCTTGTTAGACAACAAGGCAGACCAAAGCACCTGTAGGATAAAAACAAGTACATCAATATCATCATCTATTTACACACTTCCCAGGGTCTCCCAAGGCTCATGATCCCTATTTTAAATCAGTTTGCAATTCGATGTTTGCAATTCCCCACAGCCTCAGGTTACTACATAGGGTGAAATTTCTAATTCTACTAACAGCCTGTGTGAGTTTCAGGCAGCTTTTCGAAGGCAGTGTTTACTCATTCACAGGTGGTTGCTAAGTTTGTTCAGAAGCATTGAGGTTGGATCGGGACATTGCTGGTTCTGGAGCTGAGATACCTCACACAGCAGCAGCTGTTTAAAGGAAAATGACCACAAGTCAAAGGAAAGCAAACTTGCTGTTCCAACCCAATGCTTAAAGAATTGGAAATTTGATGACAGCAGAGAAAGGCTTTCGACATTTTAACTGGTTCTCCTGGGAGATGCTGTAATGGGAAGTGTGCCTAAGGCAAACATAGACTCCCCTCGTGTTGAGTTAGCAGCCTCAGGCTTTGGAAGTTCAAATACCAGAAAGGAACGGAGCAATACAATTTGAAAACATTGATTTCTTTCCGGCAAAGCACCTCAGGAAGGAGGTGGACATAAGGGCAACACAAATTTACAACCCATGGAATCCCTGCAATGCAGAAGGAGGCCATTCAGCCCATCAAGCCTGCACCAGGTCACAATTCCACCCAGGCCCTATTCTGATGCATTTACCCTAGCTACTCCCCCTAACACGAAGGGGAAATTTGGCATTCGCCTAATCTGGACATCTTTGGAGTGTGGGAGGAAACCAGAGCATCCGGAAGAAATCCACACGGATGTGGGGAGAGTGTGCAAACTCTATACAAACAGTGACCCAAGCCAGGAATTGAACCCAGGTGCCTGGCGCTATGAGGCAGCAATGTTAACCACTGTGCCACCATGTAGTACTTGAAAGTTTGGACATTAACACACATTATATTGAATTCAATCGCTATTTCTGGAATAATGTTCATATTCCTGATGCAAAACATTGAAAAATGGGATATTTTGAACAAGGATTTGATGCTTGCTGTTTTCATGTCTTCCAAGAGCTGGCCTTTAATGTTGCAGTTGTATAAAACGTTGGTTAGACCTTATTTGGAATACTGTGTCCAGTTTTGGTCGCCTTACTACCGGAAGGACAGGGAGACTCTGGAGAGAGTGCAGAGGAGGTTTACCAGGATGCTGCCTGGTATGGAAGGTCTGAGTTACGCGGAGAGATTAGGCAAATTGGGACTGTTTTCCTTAGAAAGACGTAGACTTAGAGGAGATCTGATAGAGGTGTACAAGATTATGAGGGGTATAGATAGAGTAAACAGGGTTAAGCTTTTTCCTAGGATGGACTCGAATAGCACGAGGGGTCACGGGCTTAGGGTGAAGGGGGTAAGGTATAATTTGGATGCTAGAGGGAGTTTTTTCACACAGAGGATGGTGGGGGTATGGAACGCGCTGCCAAGTAAAGTGGTGGAGGCAGGTACTCTGGAGTTATTTAAGAAATACTTAGATGGGCACATGAACAGAATGGGAATGGAGGGGTATAGAAAACTGATTTAAAATAGGGACATGAGCCTTGGGAGTCCCTGGGAAGTGTGTAAATAGATGATGATATTGATGTACTTGTTTTTATCCTACAGGTGCTTTGGTCCACCTTGTTGTCTAACAAGGGGCATACACGCGATGGGTCGTGAGAGGGCTGCTCTTGGATTTTTTTCGAGAGTATCCTAGTGCTTCACGTCGTTAGTGTACGCTTGACCTGGACCATTTGATGGGCAACACGACAGCTGAGTGACTATCGCTGTGCTGTGCAGATACATGGATTTGGGCCTGTGTCTGTGGGAGTTTGCGCATTCTCTCCGTGCTTGCGTGGGTTTTCTGCGGGTGCTCCGGTTTCCTCCCACATCCCAAAGATGTGCTCTTAGGCTGATTGGCAAAACAAATTCTCCGTAAATTGTCTCAAATTTGGTTTTTAATCCATAGATCTATAAACATGGACAGGGATCGTGGGTAGAGGTGGGAACATCGGGGTGGCAGCGCGGACTCGTTGGGCTGAAGGGCCTATTTCCCGTGCTGTTTAGCTCTTTGTACTTCTTACTGTGTTTACCCCAGTCTAACACCGGGATCTCTACATCAATAAATGCTGACCAGCTAGCTTCACCCATGTCCTACAAATTAGTAAAAAAATGTCCAGTTTTGGAGCAAGCAAAGCGGGCTATCAAGTACAGAATTAAAAGATGTTCAGATGATGCAAGATTTATAATTCATAATAGTTAGTCGCCCTGAGCTACTAATAGCTTTGGCAGGTTAAACGTCAGGGTACTTTGTTTACCTAACAGTTCTTTCTGGTTCACAACAATCCTGAAAATGCTAAAATCATGAAATGATTGAATCCCTAAACATTTCAGATTAGAGATGGTACGATTGTTCTTGTTAATACGTTTACCCACATAGTGTAGCAGCACCATCTGTTGGTTTAACCTGGTGTTGTGAGCCTCCTTACTGCGTTTATCCCAGTCCAACGCCGGCATCTCCACATCATGGTTGAGGCTGGGATGAGGTCTAACCCACGTTGCCCATTCCCAAGACCCTTTGAGATATTAAATACCACGGGAACGATTCTCCCATCCCGACTGCGCGCATTTCTTGGCTTTCGGGATGGGGGAATCACGTGCCGGCCATTTCGCGGGATTGTGTCGAGAATGTCGCCCGTCTCTCACGGCCGAAGAACAAGCCGAGGAGGGACCGTGCTGGAAACCGGAGGGAAGAGAGGTAAGTCATTAAAATCTTTTAACAATGTATTTTTAAATGTGATTATCTGGTCTCGGCACGGGGTTTTACCAGCTCGATAATATCTCCCACCTCAGCAGGAATATTACACTCTGGAAAAGTTTACAGTGGCTCCCCACTTATGGGGAACTGGTGGGAGACCCCACTGGAGTGAAGGGGGAGCAATTGAGCCCCCAAGGGGGTGTGCCCCCTGGGCATGGGCATCTTGTTAGTGCCAGCCTGTGCCCCTTGGCATTGCCTGAGCATTGGGCATTGCTAGAGAGAATCATAGAATCCTACAGTGCAGAAAGAGGCCCTTTGGCCCATTGAGTCTGTACTGACCACAATCCCACCCAGGTCCTACCCTCTTTATCCCTACATATCTTACCCACTAATACCTAACTTGGACACTAAGGGGCAATTTCTTAGCATGGCCAACCAACCTAACCCGCACATCTTTGGACTGTGGGAGGAAACTGGAGTACCCGGAGGAAACCCACGCAGACATGAGGAGAATGTGCAAACTCTACACAGAGAGCGACCCGAGCCGGGAATCGAGCCCAGGACCCTGAAGCAACAGTGCTAACCACTATGCTAGTGTGCCACCTGAAACAGGTGGGGAGGAGGCGGGGGCTTAGGGCTAGGGCCTATAGTGCGCAGGGCCTAGGGGGCAACGGGTGGGAGTGGGGAGTCCTGCTGCCACTCTGCATGGGGATTGAGGGAGGCCAGTGATCGGGACAGACTGGAGTGGAGACAGGGTTGTCCGCTGGGGTGGAGGGGGCAGGTAGGGAGATGGCCATTGCTAAATGGGGAGGGGGCTGGGGGGGCTGGACATCGGAGCAGTCCGGAGTGGGGGTGTTCAGGGGTTGGCCCAGGAATGGTTGTGGGGACCGCAGTTAGGTCATGGGAATGGATGGGGGGGGCGAGGGGGGAGTGGGGAGGGGGGGGTGCAGCAGTGCGAGGGGCCACTGCACACCCACAGAGTTTCAGAGCTGACAGACTCCATAGACCCCGTTCTCCCTGGGTTTTTAATGAGGCTCTCTGTAGTGCACAGAGTGCAGAGGTTTCGGTCTGGAGTTGAACTGAAAAAACACAGTTGGGTATTTAGGCCGGTTTTTTCACCAATTCAGCACTCTTGGGAGAATCGGCCCACTATCATCTCACATTCCCCCCTGTCCTGCACGAGAATCAAGCCTCAGCTGTAATGGAAGGCAGTGGAATGACTCGTTTCCACTCGAGCGTCATTCACATTATTCCCCAGACACGGAGAAACTTCTCTCCATGGAAACAATCCCCGCCCCCCATTCCCCACCCTGCCCTCACACAATCCCTTCCCATGGAAATAAACACCCCTCATACTCCACCCCGCCCCCACACAATCCTTCCCCATGGAAACAAATCCCCCCATACACCACACCGCCTCCACACAATCCCTCGCCATGGAAACAAACACCCCTCCATGTCCCAATCACCCTCTGCGCAATCTCTTGCCATGGAAGCAACCCTCCCATATCCCACCCCGCTCCCACACAGTTCCCTCCGCATGAAAACACTCCCCCCTATATCCCCACCCGCCCCCACACAATCTCTCCCCATGGAAATAAACTCCCCTCATACCCACCCCACCCCCACACAATCTCTCGCCATGGAAATAAACTCCCCTCATACCCACCCCACCCCCACACAATCTCTCCCCTGGAAATAAACTTCCCTCATACCCACCCCACCCCCACAATCTCTCGCCATGGAAATAAACTCCCCTCATACCCACCCCACCCCACACATCTCTCGCCATGGAAATAAACTCCCCTCATACCCACCCACCCCCACACAAATCTCTCGCCATGGAAATAAACTTCCCTCATACCCACCCCACCCCCACACAATCTCTCGCCATGAAATAAACTCCCCTCATACCCACCCCACCCCCCACACAATCTCTCGCCATGGAAATAAACTTCCCTCATACCCACCCACCCCCACACAATCTCTCGCCATGAAATAAACTCCCCTCATACTCACCCCACCCCCATACAATCTCTCGCCATGGAAATAAATTCCCTCATACTCACCCACCCCCACACAATCTCTCGCCATGGAAATAAATTCCCCTCATACTCACCACCCCCACACACAATCTCTCGCCATTGAAACAAACACCCCCATACCCCAACCCGCCCCCACACAATCTCTCCCCATGGAAACAAATCCCCCCACACTCCACCTCGCCCCCACACAATTCCTCCCCATTGGAAACAAACACCCCCCACTACCCCACCCCATCCTCCACACAATGGAGTTCCCAGAGGAATCTCCCTTGGCACCCTGGCATTTCCCTGGCTTGTTCCTGGTAGCGCCAGTGGGAAGTACCATGGGGCAGTGCCAGTGGGCAGTGCAAGGCGTCAGTGCCAAGCTTTTCTATCCCGCTGAATGGAGATTGGACAGGCTGACAGATTCTCTGACATTGCTACAGAGGGAACATGGCATGAACTGCCGATTAGATCACACACGTGTTTCAGCCCTTTGGCCTTCAATGGGAAGTTGGATACAAACCATCTGTGTCCTGTAAGAACATCCTCAGAGAAAGCAAAGAGCCACATGGATAAATCTACATCAAGAATGGTCCTACCCAATTCGCTCAAGAAACCGAACTTTAGTTAAAGAGTTAAAGTTCAGTTTGGGTTAGAATTTCAGTTAAGGTTAATATTGAAGTGTGAAAGTTAAAGTGTTTCAACTGCAGTGAGTTTGAGTTGGAGACCTAAAGTGTTAAATAAACAAAACTTTGCTTAAGAGAATTTGAATCAACTCTTGTCCGTTTCAATTGATTTGATTTGATTTGTTATTGGTAAATGTATTAACATGCAGTGAAAAGTATTGTTTCTTGCATGCTGTACAGACAAAGTATACCATTCATAGAGAAGGAAAGGAGAGAGTGCAGAATGTTGTGCTACAGTCACAGCTAGAAAAAGATCAACTTGATGTAAGGTAAGTCCATTCAAAAGTCTGACAGGGAAGAAACTATTCTTGAGTCGGTTGGTATGTGACCTCAGACTTTTGTATCTTTTTCCCGCAGGAAGAAGGTGGAAAAGAGAATATCCGGGCTGTGTGGAGTCCTTAATTACGCTGGCTGCTTTTCCGAGGCAGCGGGAAGTGTAGACAGAGTCGATGGATGGGAGGCTGGTTTGCATGATGGATTAAGCTACATTCATGAACTTTTGTAGTTCCTTGCGCTCTTGGGCAGAGCAGGAGTCCATACCAAACTGTGATACAACCAGAAAGAATGCTTTCAATGGTGCATCTGTAAAAGTTGGTGAGAGTCATAGCTGACATGCCAAATTTCCTTAGTCTTCTGAGAAAGTAGCAGTAAATAACACAAAGGTTTAATGAGTAGGATGTGAAAACTTTTTTTTTAATCTCATTTGGAAAGCTTGCAGTGAAATTGTAACTGAAACAAGCAGAAATATGAAAGTTTCTGCAGCAAAGCAGATTAATAGGAAAAATCTATGAGGTTCATTCCCCATTCTCCATCAATAATTCATCAACCTACTAATTGAGTAAAAATACCATTTTGAGTGTTTATGAGCTGGTACCAGATGTGTACTGTCAAAAATTCCAAACTTTCCAGAAAAAGGTCCAAGCAAACTCACATCAAGTTTGAAAAAGTTAAGCAATTTGCATATGGATAGGATGATTAAGATAGAGAACCTCAGACGTGACCCCCCCCCCTTAAAGAATTCAAAAATTCACCCTCCCTTCCCAGAAAAATCAATGGAGAGGAACAAAAAGTTTCAAATGCCAGATAAGCAGCCATCAAAAGCAACCAGTACGGCACGGTAGCACAGTGGTTAGCACTGCTGCTTCACAGCTCTAGTGTCCTGGGTTCAATTCCTGGCTCAGGCTCACTGTCTGTGTGGAGTTTGCACCTTCTCCTCGTGTCTGTGTGGGTTTCCTTTGGGTGCTCTGGTTTCCTCCCACAGTCCAAAGATGTGCAGGTTAGGTTGATTGGCCGTGCTAAGAAATTGCCCCTTAGTATCCAGGGATGGGTAGGTTAGAGGGATTAATAGATATAACATATGTGGTTAGGGACTGGGTGGGATTGTGTTCAGTGCAAACTCAAAGGGCCTCTTTCTGCACTGTAGGATTCTATGAAAACAGGTGACTATGAACAAACATACGGATCCCTAACTCAAGGTAAGCTGTGGCATCTAGTAACTCTTCCAGGTTACGGAGAGATGGGGGGAATGATGATGAAGCCTAAACAGGCTTCAGATAAAAAGGAAGTAGTGAAGGAAAAACATATCAGTCTCCAATTTTTACAGGAAGGAGTCAAGATGATAAACCAGTGAGAGTTCAGCCGAGGTGTTTTCAGTGAGGGATAAATAAAAGGAAATTGTTGCTATTCCAAAAGGCCTACAGGAGCACTGCGTCTGGTTCTGAAGGTGGCTCCCCTATGTTCCAAAGTCCCTTCTGTATCCCAGGCATCAGGAAAAGTCATAACTATCCTCAGGGATGCTGGTTATCTCCAAACACTGTGTGTAGCAAAAGTGGCAGAGAGGTCACCCAAAAACCATCATATCGGTAAAAGAGCTTACTGGCAAATGTTTGAATATTCCTTTTGTAAAATTGATGGCACGGTAGCACATTGCTGCTTCACAGCTCAAGGGTCCTGGGTTTGATTCCTGGCTCGGTCACTGTCTGTGTGGAGTTTGAATGTTCTCCTTGTGTCCAGGGATGTGTAGGTTAGAGGAATTAGTGGGTATAATGAGTAGGGATATGGGGGGTAGGGCCCTGTGTGGGATTGTATTCGGTGCAGACTCAATGGGCCAAAGGGCCTCTTCTGCTCTGTAGGGTTCTATGATCTACGATTTACTGTGTAGTAAGTTAGTCAGCGGGCTGTTGATGGTGGGGGTAATTGCAAGCTGAGCAATGGAGAGGGTTAGATTATTGCTGGGCAATGTCATAGCTGAAAGCATAACACTGTGTCGAGAGAGCGCAGAGCCATGCGTAGCGAGGGGGAAATACTAACGGGGATAAACCAAATCCTACTCAGCTATGGAGGGCTAAGAGAATCCCGAAAATTCTCCAGGGGACAACAGGGCCGGTAATGATAAAGGAGGCTAAAGAAAAGCCGATCAGGTTTGGAGAGGCCAGAATAGACATTGTGCAGATTTAACAAAGAACAATACAGCACAGGAACAGGCCCTCCGGCCCTCCAATCCTGTGCCGCTCATGCATCCAACGAGACCTTTCATTTGTATCCCTCTATTCCCAATCTGTTCGTGTGACTATCTAGATAAGTCTTAAACAATCCCAGTATGTCTGCCTCCATCACCTTGCTTGGTAGTGCATTCCAGGCCCCCACCACCCTCTGTGTAAAATACGTCCCTCTGGTGTTGAACATTGCCTCCCCCACCTCTGTCTCCACCTTGTGTATTTATCACCTCCGACCTAGGAAAAATCTTCCCACTCTATCTCTACCCTTCATAATTTTGTCACCTCTATTAGGTCTCCCCTCATCCTCCGTCTTTCCAGGCAGAACAACCCCAGTTTGCCCAATCTCTCCTCATAGCTAAGACCCTCCATA
Organism: Sphyrna mokarran; assembly: GCA_024679065.1. Classification (NCBI taxonomy): domain Eukaryota; kingdom Metazoa; phylum Chordata; class Chondrichthyes; order Carcharhiniformes; family Carcharhinidae; genus Sphyrna; species Sphyrna mokarran. Next base: position 38,355,606 of record JAGIQG010000026.1, read on the forward strand.
TCAGGCAACATCCTTGGTAAACCTTCTCTGCACTCTCTCCAAAGCCTCCACGTCCTTCTGATAGTGTGACGTAGTATTCCAAAGTTGGATAGAACATGTGGAGATTAAATAGGTCAGGATCGAGTCCGTGAGAAGCAATAATGCAAAGACAGAGTGTAAAGAAACTGAGATAGAAGCGGCAGAGGTTGAAGGGAATGTGCCAGAGGTATGGTCAACAGGAATCTTCCTTAAGAACCTAAGCAAGTACAAGGAAAATTCTCAAGGAGACAAGCAGATAGTGAGGGAGACCCGTGACTGGGAGACTCTGGCTGGCTGCAGTGAATGGAGTTTTGGCTGAGAGCTATATTTTCCATCCTTGCTGGCAGTGCTTTTAATTTATTACTTATTAGTCGCAAGTCAGCTTACATTAACACTGCAATGAAGTTACGGTGAAAATCCCCCAGTTGCCACACTCCAGCATCTGTCTGGGGACAGTGGGGGAGAATTTAACATGCCCAATGCATGACTTTCAGACTGTGGGAGGAAACCGGAGCACCCGGAGGAAACCCACGTATCAGGGAGAATATGCAGACTCCATACAGGCAGTGACCCAAGCCAGGAATCGAACCTGAGTCTGTAGCGCTCTGGGGCAGCAGTGCTAACCACTGTACCACTGAGGTGTTCCGTGATGAGGATAGAAGATCAGAGAATCCCAACTAAGTTTCAAAACCCACAAAAACATACTGCAGGCGGTGAACCGGGGCATCTCACAGAAATTTCATAACATTCTTGGAGACTTGGTTGGGGGGCGGGAGGGAGGTGGGGGGAGGGATCACGGGACGGGGGTGCAGGGGGTTGGAAATCCCCTGGGTCCATTGGCTCACAACATGAATTACAATGTCCCAGAAAATCGGGCGTCAGGCAAAAATGGATTTGGCATCTCCATTGTTCCTAACCGTAATGTTTACAAAGACACTAAGCCTGATTGATAGCTGTGGTTTCTTCAAAGGGAATAATTGGTCTGCAAATCAGCAGGGGCAGAAGATCTTTAATTGTATTGCCATTTATTTAAATTAAGTTTTGCACTACCGGAAGGATGTGGAGGTTTTGAAGAGAGTACAGAGAAGGTTCACTGGGATGTTGCCTGGTATGGAGGGTCTTAGCTGTGAGGAGAGATTGGACAAACTGGGGTTGTTCTCCCTGGAAAGGCAGAGAATGAGGGGAGACCTAATAGAGGTGTACAAGAAGGGTGTAGACAGGGTGAACAGTGGTTTGGAGGTGACAGTCACAAGGAGTCACAGGCTCAAGGCGAGGTATAACTCAGGGATGTTTTTTACATAGAGGGTGGTGGGGGCCTGGAATGCAAGCAGAGTGGTGGAGTGGACACGCTGGGGTACTTAAGACTTACCTGGATAGTGACATGAGCAGACTGGAGATGGAGGGATAGAAACGAATGTTCTAATTGAAGATAAGAACCTCAGGACATTCCTGGGAATTAATAGATTCCTATCAGTCATCCAACAAATTTTAAGACTCACCTTGTCACTTACATTGGAGCTACTGAGGATCTTCCATTACTGTCTATATTGTATGTCTATTGATGTGTATTGATGTCTCCTTTTACATCTACAGGTGATTGGTCTGTCTTATTGGCCAAGAAGGGGCATACACGCGGTGGGTCATGCGAGGGTTGCTCTCGGATGTTGCTTCGAGAGTTGCCTAGTGCTTCACGTTCGTTAGTCTATGCTTAAACTGGACCAATTGACGGGCAACATGACAGCTCAGTGACTATCATTGTTGGCTGTGCAGTTACAGGGACCCAGCTCGGATCTCCAGCTTGGATCAATGTCTGTGCGAGTTTGCACATTCTCCCTGTGCTTCCTTGGGTTTTCTCCGGGTGCTCCGGTTTCCTCCCACACCCCAAAAATGTGCTTTTTAGGCTGATTAGTGTCAATAAATTGTCCCTGAATTGGATCTCCCTTAATCTGGCGCATATATAATTCCCTAAATTTGCACCTCTTTATTGTGGAGTTCCACTAGAGGTAGACAAAAATGTCAACGATCGACGAAAGACTTGAATAAGGCACTCACTGAGGGTTAAAATGGGCGGCACGGGCTTGTAGGGCCGAAGGGCCTGTTTCCTGTCCTGTGTTGTTCCTTGATCTTTGTTTGTTTCTGACTTTCCTGCAGGAAACTCGATATATCAATTGAGAGGGGTGGGGATAACCACACCACGAGAATTCACCAGTGAGATTCTTGATTTTGGAGTCTCACGGGATTTTACAGCTATACATCGCTGGTCACAACTGTGGCACATGTGGGTGCGAAATCTCGACCGATATGTTGGTTACCATTAGCATATCCAACGCACTGCCGACAGATGTTTGTGAAAACCTAGACCTCCCCGCCAACACCTAACTCTGCTGTAAAAGGGAGAAGGGCCAGCTTGTCAAAACAAAATCTTCATTGGGCCAGATCCCAGCTGCCAAAAACAACCATCAAATCCCGATAACGCAGAAGGAGAATATTCGGCCCATTGAGTCTGTACCAACTTTCCAACACTTAATTATATCTGTGCCTCATCCAAAAAAATGGTGTCAAGAAGTTCAAATTTGAACTGAGATGGGTCATTTTTCCCTTGTCGCTAAAGAGGTGGATGGGGGTAAGGCGGTTGATGTGGTATATATGGACTTTAGTAAGGCGTTTGATAAGGTGGCCCATGGAAGACTTCTGCAGAAAATGCAGATGTATGGGATAGAAGGTGATTTAGCTAATTGGGTTAGGAATTGGCTAGTAGATAGAAGACAGAGGGTGGTGGTTGATGGGAGATATTCATCGTGGAGTTCGGTGACAATTGGTGTACCTCAGGGGTCTGTTTTGGGGCCCCTGCTGTTTGTAATTTTTATAAATGATCTGGATGAGGGTATTGAAGGATGGATTAGTAAATTTGCAGATGACATTAAAGTCGGTGGAGTGGTAGATAGTGAAGAGGGGTGTTATAGTTTGCAGAGAGACTTGGACAAGTTGCAAAGCTGGGCCGAGAGGGGGCAAATGGAGTTTAATGTGGAAAAGTGTGAGGTAATTCACTTTGGCAGGAATAACAAATGTGTAGAGTCTAGGGCTAATGGTAGGACTCTTAATAGTGTTGATGAACAGAGGGATCTTGGTGTATGTGTGCATAGATTCCTGAAAGTTGGCAATCAAGTCGATAAGGTTGTTAAGAAGGCATACGGAGTCTTAGCTTTTATTGTAGGGGGATTGAATTTCGGAGCCGCAACGTCATGTTGCAACTGTACAAAACTCTAGTGCGGCCGCACTTGGAGTATTGTGTGCAGTCTGGTCCCCGCATTATAAGAAAGATGTGGAGGCATTGGAGAGGGTACAGAGGAGGTTTACCAGGATGTTGCCTGGTATGGGAGGCAGGTCTTATGAAGAGAGGCTGAGGGATTTGAGGTTGTTTTCGTTAGAAAGGAGGCGGCTAAGAGGGACCTAATCGAAACATATAAGATGATTAGAGGTTTAGATAGGGTGGACAGTGATAGCCTTTTTCCTAGGATGGAGAAAGCTAGCAAGAGGGGACAAAGCTTTAAATTAAGGGGTATGAGTTATAGGACGGATATCAGAGGTAGGTTCTTTACTCAAAGAGTGATTAGGGAGTGGAATGCCCTGCCTGCAGCTGTTGTAGATGCGCCAAGTTGGTGGCGTTTAAGAGGTTAGTTGATAAGTATATGGAAGAGAAGGGAATGGTTTAGTTTGGAGGGGCATTGCTTTTTATATTGGTCGGCGCAACATCGAAGGCCGAAGGGCCTGTTCTGTGCTGTAGTGTTCTATGTTCTATGTTCTATGTTCTAATTCAACTAAAATCAGCATATATGACTTTCTATGATCATCCAAACACTAACTAACAGGTGAGGGATATTCAAGTTGAGGTAATAGAGTCATACAGGTTTGCAGCATGAAAACAGATCCTTTGGCCCAACTTATCCAAGCCACCCTTTTTTTAAAACCCCTAAGCTAATCCCAATTGCCCACATTTGGCCCATATCCCTGTATTGTAACTATCCAAATGCTTTTCAAAGATAAAATTGCACCCGCCTCTACTACTACCTCTGGCAGCTTGTTCCAGACACTCACCACCTTCTGTGTGAAGGTTCACTTTGCATAATTACTGCGACAAAGATATGCCTCCTGTCGTTACAAACACTCGCCTTACATCCTGCACAAATGTCAGGCCTGGTGCAATCTTACAGTCTTTGCAAGTTGGCTTCATTTTTTCACATGCCATCCAAGTCATTTTGATCCTTGACTCGCACTCACTCGTGGCCCCCTGCAGTCAATGCACACAGTTACCATCAACCAGTCACATGTCTCCCAACCGTTTCACTTGGGCCACAGCAACTCTGAATCCTTAGAATCCCCCAGAGAACCCCCCCCCAATCCCTTTAAATGAAAGATCCTCCAGTGAGTTACACACACAAACACTAACACAGTTTCTGCTCTATTCTCAAGGGTCTGCTTGAAAGCCGAGATCTGAAGAGTGAAAATTGTTCTATTTGGAGAGAACCTTGTAAGTTTCTCTTTACATGAACTTGCGATGTGTTCTGAACTGCTCAAAGAGAAAAAAAAATTAGCCTTTCCATTTCACCTTCTGTTTCTTACTTGTTCATCCCCTTGGCAATACCTAGTTACATGGGAATTTTTTTTGCGTTCTGAGGATGTGGTGATCAGGAAACTGATTAAGCTTCTTTCCGAATATAACTCTTTGGTCTTAGAGGGGCATTGCACAAAAAGAAAATACAACACATAAGCTTGTGACGCTCTTAAAGTAACTGTTAACAAATCGTCTGATCCACTAGTTATCTTTATAAGCCTGAGGTGCGGAAACGTTCTCTCAACTCGAGACATCGGTGAGTGGAGGAATAACTCTAACCATCAGTCGATGTTCCCAATCGCACTCTCACCAGTTCCTCTTCGTCAGTAGACTACACATGTGTTCATAACAAATAAGTATTAGGTCAACTAACCTTTGCTTGTTACTTCAGCTCCTTTCAGCCACGGGCTATCCAGTTCATTAAAATAATCTATTACCAACTGGATAGATGAGTGTGTCTTGTGTTTGAATCAGGCTGCAGTCACCAATGATAACCCTACCTCCCATTCTGTGTCTGACCAAATCGAGTTCATCGCACACTTCTGCCGCATGAACTTGAGAGAATTAAGGGGAAACCTTTTTGAAATTTAACGTGATTTATTGTGGTAAACATTAACAAAAGCATTCAGGCCGTTAAGAGTTTCTAATCTTTGCCTCGCACAGTATTTCAGCACAGATCTTCTCAAAGTTGCGTTTGCTCAGCAGGTCCCGAGCTGCTTTGATGCCTACGAAGCGTAATGTCTCCCAGAACTCTGTGTCCTCGTCTGGCACGCTCAGCAAATCCTTCCTGCAAATGTAAGGGTCGGGGATGTGGAAGAAGACGTCGCACAGGTCCTTGTCGTAATGCCTACGGGCCAAGTGAGAACACAACTGGACGTATTGCAAAGCAGAAGGTTCCAGGTACCGTGACTTTGGCTTCCCTGCTGGCTTTGCTGGAGATCGCTTCACGTTGGTCGGAATAGAGAGAGGAATGTCCTGAATGTGCAGGTAAGGCGAGTACCAAAAGTAATAATTCCAAGGGTCAGCGGGGGACGAAGTGTAGAAGTGAAACTCGGGCTTGTTGCGATTTGGCCGCATGTAAGATTGTAGGTGATCGAATCTGAGACTTTTACCGAGGTTCTTTCTGTCTAACTGGCTTACTCCGGAAGGGGTTTTCATATCTGGAACCTCAGCTGCTGACAACAAAGAGGGTTGATTGGATCGTGTACCTGTGGCAGGGATTGTCACGCCTGTCACAATACCAGCGGACGGTCTGCTCGCTGTCTGGTGTGCTGTAGTGGGAACAGTGATGCTGCCCTGAGGCTGTGAGGCTCTCTGGTAAAGCCAGTTGCTAACTCCACTCTCTGTGGCCTGCGCCTGTGATTTTACAATCCCCCTGACCACGTCTTTGAGCGAAGGAGACTTCCCTTTCATCCGACAGATTTTTCTGGGAAGGAGACTGATAGGGCTGTCAACCGATTTCTTCAACTGAGAAAAGTGGGTAACCTTCAAGAGAAGAAAATTAGTGAGTGCCGCACATTTTAGTTTATTGATGGTACATAGGCGTAAAAACCTGATTTACGTGGTAAGAATGATCGACAAAGTAAGCAACATTGAGAGGTGATTCTCTGGCCTTCTAGCCATGTGTTTCCCGCCAGTAGGAGGTGGCACGCTGTTTGCTAGCAGCGGGATTCCCGGCGCTATCAATGGAAATTCCTATTTATGTTACCGCACGCCAGCAGGAAACTTGAGGGCGCACTGTCAGCGGGACTGGAGAATCCTGCTGGTGTGAATGACTGGAGAATTCTGGCCAATATGTTATCTCTGACAGTGAACAAAGAACAAAGAACAAAACAGCACGGGAAACAGGCCCTTTGGCCCAATGAGCCCGTGCTGATGTTCCCACTTCTACCCGTGATCCCTGTCTATGTACATGGATCTGTGCATTGAAACCACATTTGTGAGACAATTTAGGGAGAATTTGTTTTGCCAATCAGCCTAAGAGCACATTTTTGGGATGTGGGAGGAAACCGGAGCACCCGCAGAAAACCCACGCAAGCACGGGGAGAATGCGCAAATGCCCAGAGACATAGGCCCAAATCCATGTATCTGCACAGCACAGCGACAGTCACTGAGCTGTCGTGTTGCCCATCAAATTGGTACAGGTCAAGCGTACACTAATGACGTGAAGCACTAGGATACTCTCGAAAAAAATCCAAGAGCAGCCCTCTCACGACCCATCGCGTGCATGCCCCTTGTTAGACAACAAGGTGGACCAAAGCACCTGTAGGATAAAAACAAGTACATCAATATCATCATCTATTTACACACTTCACAGGGACTCCCAAGGCTCATGATCCCTATTTTAAATCAGTTTTCTATACCCCTCCATTCCCATTCTGTTCATGTGCCCATCTAAGTATTTTTTAAATAACTCCAGAGTGCCTGCCTCCACCACTTTACTTGGCAGCGCATTCCATACCCCCACCACCCTCTGTGTGAAAAAAACTCCCTCTAGCATCCAAATTATACCTTACCCTCCTCACCCTAAGCCCGTGACCCCTCGTGCTATTCGAGTCCATCCTAGGAAAAAGCTTAACCCTGTTTCTTTATCTGTATCCCTCGAAATCTTGTACACCTCTATTAGATCTCCTCTAAGTCTACGTCTTTCTAAGGAAAACAGCCCCAATTTGCCTAAGCTCTCCTCGTAACTCAGACCTTCCATACCAGGCAGCATCCTGGTAAACCTCCTCTGCACTCTCTCCAGAGTCTCCACGTCCTTCCGGTAGTAAAGTGACCAGAACTGGACGCAGTATTCCAAATGAGGTCTAACCAATGTTTGTATACAACTGCAACATTAAAGACTGGTTCTTGTACTCCACCTGTTCTAAAACTACTTTGGAACTAATGTCAGTCTAGGGTGACATGGGTGGCACAGTGTTTGCCCTGCTGCCTCACAGTGCCAGGGACCCAGATTCGAATCCAGCTTCAGGTCACTGTCAAAGTCTGCACGTTTTCTGCGTGGGTTTCCTCTGGGTGCTCTGGTTTCCTATCACACTCTGAAAGACCTGCTGGTTAGATGCATAGCTAAAGTCTCCGTCAGTATACCTGCTGGAGTGTGGCAATTGTAACTTCATTGCAGTGTTAATATAAGCCTACTTGTGACACTAATAAACTTCAAGTGTCACCATTGTCAAAGTTCTTCTCAGCTAATTTGATTCCAGATTGCAACAGCTCACTATCTAACTGACTGAAATGATGCCACCGCTGGCTCTTTGGACAGTCAACTTTAACCTGTGTCCCCTATGTACCAGTCTTCCTGCTGCTGGAAACAGCCTCTTGCTCTTTTACACTTTTAATACCATTCACACACCTCAATCAAACCTCTTCTCCACTGTCTCTGCTCTAAGGAGAACAATCCCGGCTTTTCCCGTCTTCATGTAACTCAAATCCCTCATCCCTATTTCTAATAAAATAATCCCTTTCCTAAAGTGGGATGCCCAGAATTGAATACTCCAGCGAGGGCTTAGGAGTGTTAGCAACATAGGAGCATCAGAGAGGAGTAGACCATTCAGCCCATCCCTGATGGCCTAGCCTCTTAGTTTGCTTTTGTATTCAATGTCTTAAGGACTCCAACCAATTTGACTTGCTGTGACACCTTGAAAGATATTTACGCGGACCCCAATCTCTTCTGTTTCCCTTTGAAAATTTTTCCAGTATTAGCTGGCCCCTTTAAGAAACATAGAATCCCTACAGTGCAGAAGGAGGACGTTCGGCCCATTGAGTCTGTGCTGACCACAGAATCCATTCGATTAATCGATTTTGGACAGTGATAGCCTTTTTCCTAGGATGGAGAAAGCTAGCACGAGGGGACACAGCTTTAAATTAAGGGGTGATAGTTATAGGACGGATATCAGAGGTAGGTTCTTTACCCAAAGGGTGGTTCGGAGTGGAATGCCCTGCCTGCAGCAGTTGTAGATGCGCCAAGTTTGGTGGCGTTTAAGAGGTTAGTTGATAAGTATACGGAAGAGAAGGGAATGGTTTAGTTTGGAGGAGCATTGCTTTTTATATTGGTCGGCGCAACATCGAAGGCCGAAGGGCCTGTTCTGTGCTGTAATGTTCTATGTTCTATGTTCTAATCCCTCTCCACATCTTGTACATCTCTATCAGGTCACCTCTCATCCTTCGTCTCTCCAAGGAGAATAGAGCGAGCTCGCTCAACTTATCCTCGTAAGGTGTGCAATGCACATAAGGCATGTGTGGGGTTACAGGGATAGGGAGAAAGGACCTAAATAGGATACTGTCAGAAAGTTGGCATAGTCTTGATGGGCCGAATGGCCTCCTTCAGCACCGGAGGTGATTCTATGATATAAACTAAAGCAGTGATCCTAATTCTGATTACTGGGGAACACCACTGAACATTGCCCTCCATGTAAAAATAACCATCCATCACTATTCTGGCTTCAGTCCCATAGTCAATGGCCTTTGATTTGATAATAGGTTGATTATACAGTACTTCTTCAAACGCCTTTTGAAAATCCACAAACCAAGCGTCAAACATGCAATTCTCAGCAACCTTCTCAATTACTTCATCAAAGAACATAACCAGGCTAATCAAACAAAATTTGCCTAATAAATTAATAAATGAATGCTAACATTCACTTGTTCTCTGCTTTTCCAAAAGCCAATTAGTTTTATTCTGTTTTAGAACATAGAACATAGAACATTACAGCACAGAACAGGCCCTTCGGCCTTCGATGTTGCGCCGACCAATATAAAAAGCAATGCCCCTCCAAACTAAACCATTCCCTTCTCTTCCATATACTTATCAACTAACCTCTTAAACGCCACCAAACTTGGCGCATCTACAACCGCTGCAGGCAGGGCATTCCACTCCCGAACCACCCTTTGGGTAAAGAACCTGCCTCTGATATCCGTCCTATAACTATCACCCCTTAATTTAAAGCTGTGTCCCCTCGTGCTAGCTTTTTCCATCCTAGGAAAACGGCTATCACTGTCCACCCTATCTAAACCTCTAATCATCTTATATGTTTCGATTAGGTCCCCTCTTAGCCGCCTCCTTTCTAACGAAAACAACCTCAAATCCCTCAGCCTCTCTTCATAAGACCTGCCCTCCATACCAGGCAACATCCTGGTAAACCTCCTCTGTACCCTCTCCAATGCCTCCACATCTTTCTTATAATGTGGGGACCAGAACTGCACACAATACTCCAAGTGCGGCCGCACTAGAGTTTTGTACAGTTGCAACATGACGTTGCGGCTCCGAAATTCAATCCCTCTACCAATAAAAGCCAAGACTCCATATGCCTTCCTAACAAACTTCTCGACCTGACTGCCTACTTTCAGGGATCTATGCACATACACACCAAGATCCCTCTGTTCATCTAGACTACTAAGAATCCTACCATTTGCCCTATACTCTACACATTTATTATTTCTGCCATAGTGCATTACCTCACACTTTTCCACATTAAACTCCATTTGCCACCTCTCGGCCCAGCTCTGCAACTTGTCCAAGTCCCTCTGCAAACTATAACACCCCTCTTCACTATCTACCACTCCACCGACTTTAGTGTCATCTTTAGGGTCATTTATTGTCTTTAAAACCATCCAAACCACCAGCATCACGCTGACGGGTATAATAACTTTCCTATTTGCATCGGTGATCAATTTATCACTCTTCATTTGTTAAAGCAAAGGTTGTAGGGTCTAGAATCCTCCAGTCCTTTGGGCTAATAACAAGCTGGAATGTTGGGACCAGCCCCTCTATAATTTCCACTCTTATTTCCCTCTTATCCCATCCAGACAGCATAATGTCTCTGCTTTGGGTACCGTGGACCCTTTTAAATGCCCCTCTGCAAGAAACTACAATCAGCTTCCCATTCAGTGATGCTTCCCGCTGCTATGGGAATGCAGCCAGGATAATTAAGGACCCCACGCACCCTGGACGTTTTCTCTTCCACCTTCTCCCTTTGGGTAAAAGATACACAAGTCAAAGGTTACGTACCAACCGACTCAAGAACAGCTTCTTCCCTGCTGCCATCATACTTCTGAGTGATCAAAGACCAAAGAACAAAACGGCACGGGGAAACAGGCCCTTTGGCCCAACGAGCCCGCGCCACCGCCCTGATGTTCCCACCTCTACCCGCGATCCCTGTCTATGTTTATAGATCTATGGAATAAAAACCAAATTTGAGACAATTTAGGGAGAATTTGTTTTGCCAATTAGCCTAAGGGCACATCTTTGGGATGTGGGAGGAAACCGGAACTCCCGGAGAAAACCCACGCAAGCACGGGGAGAATGCGCGAACTCCCACAGACACAGGCCCAAATCCATGTATCTGCACAGCACAGCGATAGTCACTGAGCTGTCATGTAGCCCATCAAATGGTCCAGGTCAAGCGTACACTAATGACGTGAAGCACTAGGATACTCTCGAAAAAATTCCAAGAGCAGTCCTCTCACAACCCATCACGTGTATGTACCTCGTTAGACAAGGTGGACCAAAGCACCGGTAGGATAAAAACAAGTACATCACCTTACTTATAAGGACCTACCTTATATTAATTTGATCCTTCTCTACACCCCAGCTGACATTACACTGCACCCTTTCTTTTCCTTCTCTATTCTTTGCCTGTATAGTGTGCAAGAAACAATACTTTTCACTGTATCCCAATTCGTATGACAATAATATATTAGATCAAATCAGAATCTTTATCTATTTTTATCCAATCTAATGCTCTTCCTACGCTTCATCAAAGACAGTACACTTTAAAGTGAGCAATACAATGGCACAGTAGTTAGCATTGCTGCCTCACAGTGTCAGGGGAATTGGGTTCGATTCCCAGCTTTGGGTCACTGTCTGTGTGGGGTTTGTACATGGCCCCCCGTATCTGCGTAAGTGTTTTCTGGGTACTCTAGATTCATCCTACAATCCAAAGACATGAAGCTTAGGTAGATTGGCCATGCTAAATTGCCCCTTAGTATCCCGGGATGCGTAGGTTAGAGGGATTAGCAGGGTAAATGTGTGGAGTTGTAGGGATAGGGCCTGGAGTGGGATTGTTGGCCTCTTTCTGCACTGTCGAGACTCTTATGATCCACAAAGTAATTGCGATCAATAATCATGAGTAAACTTCTGGCCTCACTTACTGCAGAGAATTTTTGGTTCTTCCAGAAAGAAGTGAAGGAGTTGTTGGCCACCTTTGGTACCTGGTTATCTCTGGGCGTGTTCTGCCTTGAAATTTTGTTTTCCATCTCATTCCTAGAAACAGAAAAATATTTTCAGATCTACTTGCCATGTGGTGGGAGTGGGGAGCATCACCACCTCTTGACCAGGTAACTCCAGGTTCAAGCCACCAATTCGTGTCTTCAAAAGGTGAGTTCATAATGTGACCAAACAAATTAATTATCAGCCTGTAAATGTTTATAACGTGACTGCAGTAGGGAATGAGTTAATGAACTTTGTAATATTTGGAGAAAGGTTAAAAATATTGTACAATTGGTGTTGCAGTTTGTTTTCATCTTTCTTAGATAGACACAAGATTTGTTTTCATGTGTTCAGACAAAGAGACTGCAGCGCCCTTGCTGTTGTACACAAGTTTATGATAAGCCTGTTCAGAAATAAAGCTGACCCAGCTTGGAGTTATGTCTGTGTTTTTAATTTCGTGGACTTTTGTCTAACAGAGTGAAGCTTGTAATGTCCTAAATATATTTGTAAATATATATTCATTATATACTGCTTATGTGTCATGTACCAACATACAATTGTTCCAACATACAAAAAATGTTATACAATTTGTGAGCATAGATTGTTATACTGGCCCGTTAATTTTAACTTCTCTTGCCAGCCTGTATTTTAGCTAAGGGATATTCACACACGTCACTTGCGGCCCTAAGATAACATGGGAGAAATGCCAAGTCAGCCATGTTCCTACAATGGAGGACAACCCCCAACCTGGGAACACGCTGAGAATGAGAATATGCATACACGATGGTTGGGGGTGGGGGTGGGGGAGGGGTAGGGTGAGGTATAATTATATGCTCTGAACTTGTGTTCAGAGAGATGCCGGGGGGACCGCTGTTAGGTACCAGGTATATCTCGCAAATGTTTTTGCATAAACTTGTAGTACTTTGACTCACAATTAGTCTCAGAGGTATCTTTACCTACAACAGTGACTGACTGCAGTCGGTAAAGTGGGGGGAGAGAGTTTCCTGGCCAGCCATATTGCAACAGCAAACCTCCAAGCATAATTATAGGCCAATCCAATTGAAGCTCATGATTACCAAGGCCCTCTTAAGAGCCTGGGACCTTAAGGAGCAAGGATACTTGTCATGTAACTACATGTCATGCCTCTAAGGTCTTCTTCTGTCTACAAGGAGGCATCGTAGTATTGACACTGCAGTAATAATTCAGAGATAATGCTGTGGGGCACAGGTTCAAATCTCACCATGGCAGATGGTGGAATTTGCACTCAATAAAAACATGGAATTAAAAGTCTAACGATGACCATGAAACCATTGTAGATTGCTACAAAAATCTATCTGGTTCACAAATCTCCTTTGGAGAAGGAAAGCTGTTAGCTTTACCCTGCCTGGCCTACATGTGACTCCAGATCCATGGCCCTCTGAAACGGCTTAGCAAATCCCTCAGTTCAAAGACAATTAGGGAAACTCACAAATCAATACAAAATAAATCCAAAACATCCCCTTTCACGTCTTCGATTCAGTTCAGATGTTGGACAGAGTGAAATAGAAATCCCTGTCAGATATTTTGACAGATATTTTGATATCTGTAATGTTTCATTTTGAATGGGGAAGGCGGGGCTGATATCTGAGGAGAATAGGTCAGGATTGTTTTTGCTGGAGTTCAAACAAATGACTTATATTCTAACATGAGTAGACAGGGAGGATGTTCCCTATGGTGGGGGGAATCCAAAACCAGGGGCCACAGTCTAAGGATTCAGGGTAGATCATTTAGGATGGAGATGAGCAGACATTTCGTCACCAAAGAGTGGTGAACCTGTGGAATTCATTTCCATAGCAAGTAGTTGATGCAAAATAACCTGTCTTCAAGGGGTGGCTAGATATAGAGCACCTGTGGTGAATGGGATCAAAGGTTATGGGGAGAAAGGACTAGGCTATTGAGTTGGACAATCAGCCATGATCGTGATGAATGGCAGAGCAAGCTCGAAGGGCGGAATGGTCCCCTCCTGCTCCTATCTTCTATGTTTTAATGAATGATTCCTGCCCTTGCTGCACCAGATGTCAATGGAGGTAACTATTTTGCTTATCAGCCTGAATATAGTGTTGGGGTTGTTTCCTGATCTCTGGAAGGGAAGAGAATGACCAATGCTTCAGGTGTGAACCAATCAGTTAAACTTCACTCTTTCCTTCTCCAACTCATGGATCTATTCGGTGTAACTTAGGACCTGCTCAGTGGGAGCTGGAAAAGATGTCTATGGCTTCTTGGAGAAGAACACAGCCAGCTTTATTTGATTCAGAAACACACATATATTAATTACATCAAGGACACGGGATATTCAGCCCAACAAATCTGTGTCAGCATTTAGTTTCCATGCAAACAAACGGTCTCAAACATACTTCCCTGCATCCTCTATCCATTCCTTTATTAACCTATCTAATATCATTATAAATATCTCAGAAATTAACCCTCACTTTCCCAGTCTCACAAATCACTGGTTAAGGAGCTTTCCCCTAACTTCTGTTCCAAATCTCTGATGTATATCCTTAGCAGTAAAATCCCTCAGTAATCAGAAACAGTGTCCATCCCCTCCCCTCTGCTCAAGATGCAGGAGTTTTCTACCATATGACTCCCGAATCAGCACTGTTCTCACTGAGAAGAATCCATTTTTACTGGTCCTACTCTGCAACTGTATTTTCTCTTTGCAGGCAGCATGTGCGAATTGAACTGACACCCTCTTTAAATCCTCAATATCCTTCTTATTGTGTGGAAAGCATTGATGCACATTCAATTTCAACTGATGTCCAACTGATGTGGGGTTAGGTGGATTGGCCAGGCTAAATTGCCCCTTGGTGTCAAGGGGATTAGCAGGGTTAATATAGAATCATAGAAAAACTACAGCACAAACAGGCCCTTCGGCCCACAAGTTGCACCTATCATGTCCCTACCTACTAGGCTTACCCATAACCTATACCTGCAGAGGAGATTTACAAGGATTTTGCCTGGATTGAGAGGCATGCCTTATGAGGATAGGTTGAGAGAGCTCGGTCTCTTCTCCCTGGAGAAACGTAGGTTGAGAGGCGACCTGATAGAGGTTTATAAAATATTGAGAGGAATAGATAGGGTGGATTCTCGGAGGCAATTTCCCAGGGCTGAAATGGTCGCTATGAGAGGACACAGGTTTAAGGTGCTGGTACAGAGGAGATGTTAGAGGTAAGTTTTTCACTCAGGGGGTGCTGGGTGAATGGAATTGG
Source organism: Sphyrna mokarran (assembly GCA_024679065.1). Taxonomy (NCBI): domain Eukaryota; kingdom Metazoa; phylum Chordata; class Chondrichthyes; order Carcharhiniformes; family Carcharhinidae; genus Sphyrna; species Sphyrna mokarran. The sequence goes on from JAGIQG010000026.1 coordinate 38,370,691, forward strand.
CTGCTGTTGGTGGTGGTGGAGGCGAACTCACTGGGGTCTTTTAAAAGACTTCTGGATAAGTACATGGGATTTAATGGGATTGAGAGTTACAGATAGTTCTACGGCCTGGTAGGTATTATCGGCGCAACTTGTAGGCCGAAGGGCCTGTTTGTGCTGTAGTGTTCTATGTTCTATAACCCTCAATCTTATTAAGTCCCATGTACTCATCCAGAAGTCTCTTAAAAGACTCTATCAAATTTGCCTCCACCACCCCCGACAACAGGCGATTCCACTCACTTACCACTCTCTGAGTGAAAAACGTACCCCTGACATCTCCTCTGTACCTGCTCCCCAGCACCTTAAACCTGTGTCCTTTTGAGGCAACCATTTCAGCCCTGGGAAAAAGCCTCTGAGAATCCACCTGATATATGGGGTTATGAGGATAAGAGCTGGGTGGGATTGTTGCCAGTGCAGTGGGCTGAATGGCCTCCCTCTGCACTGTAGAGATTCTGTGATTCTATGAAGTCTTCCATTTGATAAGTTAAATGTGCCGTCCTTACAGCCTAAAAATTGGCACTCCAAATGGATTTGTCTGCCTTCTACCAACTCCTGTAGACTGATAGAATAATGTACATCAGACAACTGATTAATGGATGCATACACATGTACACACAGCAAGGCATATGAGCATTCAGGCTCACAATTACATAGAACATAGAATACTACAGCACAAACAGGCCCTTCGGCCCACAAGTTGCACTGATCATACCCATACCTACCAGGCCATAGGACTGTTTAATCTATTTAATCCCATGTACTCATCCAGAAGTCTTTTAAAAGACCCCAGCCTCCACTACCACTAACAGCAGCCGATTCCATTCACTCACCACCGTCTGAGTGAAAAACTTAACTCTAACATCTCCTCTGTACTTGCCCCCCCAGCACCTTAAACCTGTGTCCTCTCATAGCGTCCATTTCAGCCCTGGGAAATTGCCTCCGAGAATCCACCCTATCTATTCCTCTCAACATTTTATAAACCTCTATCAGGTCGCCTCTCATCCTTCGTCTCTCCAGGGAGGAGACTGAGCTCCCTCAACCTATCCTCATAAGGCCTGCCCCCCCAATCCAGGCAACATCTTTGTAAATACCCTCTGAACCCTCTCAATAGCTTCCACATCCTTCCTGTAGTGAGGCAACCAGAACTGCACACAGTACTCCAAGTGGGATTACCTTCACACCTACACATATGCATACTCACACGTATATATATGAACACATACACACATAAAGCATGTACACTCGAACTAAAACTGCATCCACCTGTTCATGAAAATTTTCTGTTCCAGCACTAAGAGCTAATAGATAGGAACTCCAGGTAATCTCACTCTCTCCTGTTTTGTAAGGCAGACACCTGAACTCTTGAGCTTTCAACCTCTGCGTCTAATGCCGTGACATCAGTTTCTTTGTCAAAGCCACCAATCACAAATAGCTCAGTTTGAAACCATGGTGATAGTTTGCTCTGTCATCATGTATCAAAAACACAGCAATAACTTTGGTCCTTCCTTGCTGGGGTAACATGTGCAGTGAATCATATATCTGTAATGGGCGTGTCAGGGGGGCTCAGGTTTGATTCCTGGCTTAGGTCACTGTCTTGTTTTTTCCAGTCCAAGGGAAGTTTCCCTGGGAAGTGTATAAATAGATGATGATATTGATGTACTTGTTTTTATCCTACAGGTACTTTGGTCCACCTTGTTGTCTAACGAGGGGCATACACGCAATGGGTCGTGAGAGGGCTGCTCTTGGATTTTCCGAGAGTATCCTAGTGCTTCACGTCGTTAGTGTACGCTTGACCTGGACCATTTGATGGGGCAACATGACATCTCAGTGACTATCGCTGTGCTGTGCAGATACATGGATTTGGACCTGTGTCTGTGGGAGTTTGCGCATTCTCCCCGTGCTTGTGTGGGTTTTCTCCAGGTGCTCCGGTTTCCTCCCACACCCCAAAGATGTGCTCTTAGGCTGATTGGGAGAACAAATTCTCCCTAAATTGTCTCAAATTTGGTTTTTAATCCATAGATCTATAAACACGGACAGGGATCACGGGTAGAGGTGGGAACATTGGGGTGGCAGCGCAGGCTCGTTAGGCCGAAGGGCCTGTTTCCCATGCTGTTTTGTTCTTTGTTCTTTGTTCTCAAGGGATTCAGTTGACTGCAGCTGCCTGTACATGAGATATTCTTCCTTCTTTTTATTGACCAGAGCCTCAATATCCCTAATCATCCAATGTTCCCTACTCCTGCCAGCTTTGCTTTTCACACTAACAGGAGCATGCTGGCCCTGAACTCTCATTATCTCACTTTTGAAAGCCTCCCACTCGCCAGACGTCCCTTGACCTGCTAACAACTTCCCCAATCAACTTTTGCAAGTTCCTGTCTAACACCATCAAAATTGTCCTGGTCCTTCGGTGCTGCTGTCTCAGAGCCGGACTGTGCGCACTGGACTCCATGGCCACCTGTCGAGTTTACTTTCAAATAAACCTGTTGGACTTTAACCTCGTGTTGTCAGACTTCTTACTGGGTTTACCCCAATCCAACACCAGTATCTCCATATCATGACTACTATCGACACCATAAACTGCCGGATCCAAGAGGAGAGGATCTCCAAGAAGATTGCGCATATCGACACAGACATCAAGTTTTTACAAAGATGCAAGAAAGCAGAGGAGTTTACTGTCAAATAAATTGGTTGGACTTAAACCTGGTGTTGTCAGACATCTTACTTGCGTCCAGCTGTCAGAGGGTCAATCTTCATCAATGTTTTCTTGAATCTTGAGCTTTCTTCCTTCCTTGGCATTCCATATATTGTTTAACTGTAGCAATATCAGTCACAGTTTCCTGTTGTCCTGTGCAGTTCTCCTTTAAGAAGGACAGACTGCCTTTAAGAACTGGAGGACAGCTTGAACCTGATCCCATTTCATAGACAGCTGTGCCCCCTATTGGACTTACAGCCAAATAGCAGGTCACGCTGGACTGAAACCAGTTCCAAGAGGATGCAATATGAAGCTTGTGGGAGCAGGTCACACTTCACAACAGACTCATTTTTAACCACAAACTGTGTAATGTTCTCAAGTCACAGACATCCTCCTTTGTGGGTCTTCTGGGTGAAATATGTTCCTTTAATTTTTGAGCAAGGGAAATTGAGTGTGACGGATTAAATCCTCACCACATGAACTGTAATCAGTTAGCAGTGAACAAAATAGCTCCAACTCACCTGTCCCAACTTCCAAAAGATTGCAATCTGAAACCCTTCCCCGCTGTAACTCAGGAAGTGCTTTCCAGTTGGGGTCTGCAGTCTCTGTCTCTGTAAACCACAACATTCAGCCCTTCAAGGCTATTTCCCAGGGCTGAAATGGCCACTATGAGAAGACAGAGGTTGAAGGTGCTGGGGACTAGGTATAGAGGGGATGTCAGGGGTAAGTTTTTCACTCAGAGGGTGGTGAGTGAGTGGAATTGGCTGGAGGTGGAGGCAAATTCGATAGGGTTTTTCAAGAAACTTCTGGATGAGTACATGGGATTTAATGGGATTGAGGGTTATAGAAAGACCTGGTAGGGGTATGATTGGTGCAACTTGTGGGCCGAAGGGCCTGTTTGTGCTGTAGAGTTCTATGTTCTACGTTCTGAGTGTGATTTATCATTCTCCCAGATCATAACTAATATATACCTCAACTTCATCTACAGTCATGGTCCTGGGTGTCTCACTTATCAAAGATTTGAGTGATGTTTCACCCACATGCACATTAGTGATGTTAGAGCTCAAGATCAGGAGTTCAAAGAAAATGTATCTTGTCCCAGTTCAAGTCCCATTCTTGGCGGCATGGTGACACAGTGGTTAGCATTGCAACCTCAGAGCATCAGGGATCTGGGTTTGATTCCCAGCTTGGCTCACTATCTGTCAGAGACCGCATGTTCTACCCGTGTCTGCATGGGTTCCCTCTGATTTCCTCCCACAGTCTAAAAGATGTGCTGGTTGGGGTGCATTGGCCATGCTAAATTTTCCCTCAGTGTACGCAAACAGAGTGCCAGAGTGTGGCAACTGGGGGATTTTCACAGTAACTTCATTGCAGTGTTAATGTAAGCCTCACTTGTAATAATAAATAAACTTTAAACTCTTCTATTATGCTCTCTGCGCCTGTCGCAACAGCTCTGTTTGAATCTGATTTGTCTTTGGTCACTACCCATTTCTTGGTGGATTGGATTTAAACAAATAGCCTTTTTTTTTAATCTTGCAACTTTTCATCCGTGCAATGGATGGTTTTGAAAGGATTCCATTGTTCTGCCTCTGAGCAGGAGACCAAAGTAAGAAGTCTCGCAACATCAGAGTGAAGTCCAACCAGTTTATTCTGAGCAGTAGACCCACAGAGCAACACCTACCTCTAGTGGCGAACAGGTCACATTGTGACACTTTTTTTCCTCATGTCAAGTTTGCAAAGTTCTTCCAGGCAACAGGAACCAATTGCAGTCTGATAGATAACTCCTTTCCAGTGGAGTTTGAGAGATGTTTGGTGGTGGTCTCTTTATCTGGAGCTTTGCACACTCAAAAAGCATTTAGGTGTTGGTATCTTTTCTGGATCAACGGTGCACCAGTAGAAGGAAAAATCAGTAAAACCAGGGAATAACAGGCACTGGAGTTCCACCTTATATAGAAAACCAGTTCAGTGCAGTGCTGACCATTTCCCAGTTATAACTGGGTTTTCCCACTGCAGATACCTCTGCATTGATGATTTATTTACCGATAGCCAACACAATAGGGAGGGTCTGCAGGAATGTCCGACTTAGTAAGAAGTCTCACAACACCAAATTTAAATTCAACCAGTTTATTTGGTAGTGATTCCACAAGCTTTCGGAAACGGCGTTCCTTCGTCAGGTGCATGGGAAGGTTCTGATCGGATATCATGACTATCATCGGAACGTCTGACTGTCAGCTCCACTGGGAGAAGGGGGTGAGCAGTGCTGAAGAACAGAAAGGCCTCAGAATGGCAATAAATGTGAAAGGCTCCAAGTTCTTCATAAACAGGGGCCCCAGTCCCTGAGGGGCTCCGAGTGAAGGGGAAAGATCTCTCCCGGAGAATGCCTGCAGCCGTGAGCGGACCTCTTTGACTCTCGTGGTTCCCTGATACCAGCATCTCATTCAGCCTCCAATGGCCTTCCAACCTTCTGATGGGGAGTTGCCTCTGAATCATTGCCCTGAACACAGTAGGGGGGGGAGGCCACTCCACACCGGGAAAAGCCCCTTAGTTGAGGTCAGAAAATGGCACTGGATCGAAGCTTTAATTGCATTGCTTCATCGACCAGTTTGTTGATAGTGACAGTCCACTCTGGAACACTCCCTGGAGAAGGGATTACATTAGGGTGCTGTCTTAGTAAAGGTTTCCCTGCCTCCCGGCCCCTAAGGAACAAGGGAGAACCCGGTGCTGTCTTCCCGTTTATCCTAGTCGCTTCCAGGGTTTTGCCTTCCAAACGTAGTGTAATGGTCGGCAAATGAGGGGACCTGCATTTAGATAGCACCTTCCACAAAAAAGCAATTTCAAGGTATAGCCACTGTTGTAAAGTATGGTAACAAAGCAGCTGTGGGGGATTCCCTTATCTATAATGTACAAATAATTATATATAATGTATAATCCCCTCTGAACCTTCTACATTCCTCCTGATTCTCAACTGTATTTTCATCGATCATAGAACCCTGCAGTGCAGAAAGAGGCCCTTCGGCCCATCGAGTCTGCACCGAACACAGTCCCACCGAGGCCCTTCCCCCATATCCCTACATATTTTATCCACTAATTCCTCTAACCGAAGAATCTTAGGACACTAAGAGACAATTTCTTAGCATGGCCAATCAACCTAACCTGCACATCTTTGGACTGTGGGGGGAAATCGGAGCACCCGGAGGAAACCCTTGCAGACACGAGGAGAATGTGCAAACTCCACACAGACAGTGACCTGAGCCGGGAATTGAACCCAGGTCCCTGGAGCTGTGAAGCAGAAGAGCTAACCACTGTACTACCATGCCACCCATTGTATTTCCTAAACACACCAGTCATAAGTACACTTTTTCTTTGTAATTTTAATTTCTATTATCTTTTTTATTAATATACCACGATTATGCCTGAACCATTCCTATTTTGAAGGTAGCCCATCGTTCAGCTACAGATATTCCTGCCAATCTTTCATTCCAGTCTAACAATTCCTGGTCCGTTCTTGTCCCTTTGAAGTCAACTTTTCCCCAGTTAACTTTGAAGTCTGGATTTATCATAAATAGAACATAGAACACTACAGCACAAACAGGCCCATCGGCCCACAAGTTGTGCTGATCATATCAGTACCTACCAGGCCATAGAACTATCTGTAACTCCCAATCCCATTAAATCCCATGTACTCATCCAGAAGTCTCTTAAAAGACCCCAGCGAGTTCGCCTCTACCACCACTGATGGCAACCGATTCCATTCACTCACCACCCTCTGAGTGAAAAACTTACCTCTAACATCTCCTCTGTACTTGCTCCCCAAAACCTTAAACCTGTGTCCTCTCATAGCGACCATTTCAGCCCTGGGGAATAGCCTCCGAGAATTCACCCTATCTATTCCTCTCAACATCTTATAAACCTCTATCAGGTCACATCTCAACCTTCGTCTCTCCAGGGAGAAGAGACCAAGCTTTCTCAACCTATCTTCATAAGGCATGCCCCCCAATCCAGGCAACATCCTTGTAAATCTCCTCTGCACCCTCTCAATAGCTTCCACATCCTTCCTGTAGTGAGGTGACCAGAACTGCACACAGTACTCCAAGTGGGGTCTGACAAGAGTCTTATAAAGCTGCAGCATTACCTCCCGACTTCTAAACTCAATTCCTCTATTAATGAAGGCCACTACACCGTATGCCTTCTTGACCACATCCTCCATTTGCGGGGCAGATTTAAGAGTCCTATGGATCATTTTCCATCATCATCCTAAACCTTATGATACAATGATCACTGTTTCCTAAATGTTCTCCCACTGATACTTGCTCTGCTTGACCCACCTCATTTGGAGATGGGGATTAACTCCTCGTTTCATGAGTCATGGAAATAAAGGAGCACCAGTGTAACTGAATAGTGGTACCATTGGGTGGCATGGTGACACAGTGGTTAGCACTGCTGCCTCGCAGTGCCAGGGACCCGGGTTTGGGTCACTGTCCGTATGAAGTTTGTATGTTCTCCCCATGTCTGCATGGGTTTCCTTCGGGTGCTCTGGTTTCCTCCCACACTCTAAAGGTTAGGTGGATTGGACATGCTAAATTACCCCTTTCTCTCAAGGAGATTAGTAGTGTAAATACATGGGTTTATGGAGATGGGGGGAATTGCTGTCAGCAATAGCTCCATGGGCTAAATGGCCTCCTTCTGCACTGTAAGTTTCCTATGATTCTATAACTCCTACTCAATGAAATGGTGTTAGATTTGGAGGTAGGCAAACACTTTGGTGATAGTGATCACAATCTGGTTTACATTAGCCATGGGAAAGGATGGGAATATATCACAGGGCAAGAGTTATAGCTGGGGGAAAGGAAATTATGATGTGATTAAGTGAGATTTAGGATATATAGGATGTGGAAGGAAACTGCAGGGGATGGGCACAGTTGAAACGTGGAGCTTGTTCAAGGAACAGCTACTGCATGTCCTTGATAAGTATGTACCTGTCAGTCAGGGAGGAAATGGTTGAGCGAGGGAACTGTGGTTTACTAAAGAAGTTGAATCTCTTGTAAAGAGGAAGAAGGAGACTTATGTCAAGATGGGACATGAAGGCTCAGTTAGGGCACTTGAGAGTTACAAGTTAGCCAAGAAGGACCTAAAGAGACAGCCAGGAGGGGACATGAGAAGTCTTTGGTAGGTAGCATCAAGGAGAACCCTAAAGGGGTTCTCATTTTTATAGGCACGTCAGGAATAAAGAATGACTAGAGTAAGAATAGGACCAAGCAAGGACAGTAGTGGGAAGTTGTGCGTGGAGTCTGAAGAGATAGGAGTGGTGCTAAATGAATATTTTTCATCAGTATTCACATAGGAAAAAGATAACATTGTTGAGGAGAATACTGAGATACAGACTGCTAGACTAGACGGGATTGAGGTTCACAAGGAGGAGGTGTTTGCAATTCTAGAAAGTACGAAAATAGATAAGCTCCCTGGGCCAGATGGAACTTATCCTAGAATTCTCTGGGAGGCTAGGGAGGAGATTGCAGAGCCTTTGGCTTCAATCTTCATGTCATCATTGTCTACAGGAATAGTGTCAGAAGACTGGAGGATAGCAAATGCTGTCCTCTTATTCAAGAAGAGGAGTAGAGACAACCCTGGTAATTATAGACCAGTGAGCCTTACTTCTGTTGTGGGCAAATCCTCGAAACTCTCTAATAGATTGGTCAAACACGACCTACCACTCACAAAGCCATGTCGACTCTCCCTAATAAGTCCTGTATATCCAAATATCATTGTGCAAACTAGAAAAAATACATACACAGAAAAGGCTCAGAAGGACATGCACAGGCAAACGGGTAAAAGCAAATTTACCCATTTGGACAGCACGGATAAGTTAGGCTGAAGGGCTAACTCTCTATGACTCAAATTACTGCGAATGCTGGAATCTGAAACCAAAAGAGAAAATGCTGGAAAATCTCAGCAGGTCTGGCAGCATCTGTAAAGAGAGAAAAGAGCTGAAATTTCGAGTCCAGATGACCTTTTGTCAAAGTTCGCACGGGACTAATTCAGCTTAGGAAACTTGCTTGGCGTGGATGAGTTGGGCTGAAAGGCCTGTTTTATATATATCTCTATGAATCTATGATTCTAAGTTAAAGGGTAGATGAGGTGGTGTTAATAAGAGTTGAAGCCCTTAAGAAAATAAATGAATGAACATTTCAATGAATCTTTGGTGTTCTTGAAATTCCAGTGGGGTTACAGCAAACTGGTCTCTTTAAACTTAATCTGTCTTTTTCTGAAATGGATTTTGTATCATTTCTAAGCTCCAAATCCTCTATCTCTGTGATGTTCCAAAATGTACCAAACTTGAAGCTAGTCGGGAGAGAGGGAGGCGATGCCCATTCTGCAGACTGTTTCTGCATAATCTCTGCAAGGGGTCTGCTGTGGGATGTGACTGATCCTCAGTCATGACGCAAAAAATTTACCCGTCAATCCAGTGAGCAAGTTCCAAATATCAAGGGATATCTCCCAGCGAACAGATGATTAATCTCTTTCATCCTATTTATATTTAGCTATTGGGACAGTCGCAAAGTGATTGAATATTAATGCCCCAGTTAATTAATCCTTGGATGAGTCATGCCTCCAGGATGGGGCCTTTGATAAGACAAGGAGGAACTCACCAACACCTCCCCAGATCCATTATGTGTTCCATCTCCATCATTATGGAATGGAACATAGTCACACAGTGGTACAAAGCAGCAGCTTTCTAAAATTAAAGTGTCTCGAAGAAGTTTATTTAAATAAATGCAATGTATACATGAATGAAGTTAAATATTCCACATTTCACGCAATCTATCTAGAACATAGAACATAGAACAATACAGCACAAACAAGCCCTTCGGCCCACGAGTTGCGCCGATCACATCTACCAATCCACAGACCTATCTATAACCCCTATCCTATTCTCTTCCATATACTCATCCAGAAGTCCCTTAAAAGACCCCAGTGAGTTTGCCTCAACAACCTCTGACGGCAGTCGGTTCCATTCACTCACCACCCTCTGAGTGAAAAACCTACCCCTGACATCTCCTTTGTATTTGCTTCCCTGCACCTTAAATCTGTGTCCTCTCGTATTGACCATTTCCGCTCGGGGAAATAGTCTCTGAGAGTCCAATATCTATCAATATCTATCTGTCCATCTGTCCATACATCCATCCATCTATCTACCTATCTATCCATCTACCCATCTATTTATCTATCTATCTACCTATGTATCCATCTATCCATCTATTTATCTATCTATCTATCTATCCATCCATCTATCTACCTATCTATCCATCTATCTAACTATCCCTATCTATCTATCTATCTATCTTTCCATCCATCTATCTATTTATCTATCTATCTATCCATCTATCTATCTATCTATCTTTCCATCCATCTATCTATCCATCTATCCATCTATCTACCTATCCATCCATCTATCTACCTTTCCATCCATCTATCCATCCATCTATCTATCTTTCGACCACCATCCATCCATCTATCTATCTATCCATCTACCTATCCATCTATCTACCTATCCATCTATCTATCTATCTATCTTTCCATCCATCTATCTATCCATCTATCTATCATAATATCTATTTCTTTTTATTCCATGTTCATTAATTGTTTAAGCTTTTCAGTTTTTTTGGCTAAGATCAAGCGTAAGATGTATCATCTTATCAACCTGGCTCTTGTTTGCCTTCCTTGTGGGGACCTTGGATTGAATTCAATTGGATTTGGAATTTGGTTTTTGGAGCCAGCAAGGAATGGATTCAGGTTTGTCTGGTCCACTCCCACCAACGCCTCTACCTTCTCCGAAGACTAAGGAAATTTGGCATGTCCATTACCATTCTCACCAACTTTTGCAGATGCACTATAGCAAGCATTCTTGGATTTGTAGATTGGTGACTTGTCAGAAGTCATTGGTTTGCAATGTTCAAACTTTCCTTTCCACAGACATTGCCAAACCTGCATTTTCCGTGTTTTTTTTTGGCTTTCCTCCAGGTTTCGAGTCAATGCCAGCTGGATTTTGCTTTGCACTTTCTCAACTTCTGGCAGAGAAAAAGACTCAAAAAAAGCACTTTCAAATATCAAACTAAACCATTTTTCACATCATTACTTACGAGCAAGCAGAATGTGCCAATAAAGATGATGGCTGCAATTCTCCTGAATTGGTTGCAGTTGGCCCAGCTGTACACTCAGCTGCAATGTGAGTGCACACAGCTTTGATTTGAAGTCGCTGTGGCTCCCCGGCAGGTAGAAATTGTTGAAAACCTCTCAACTGCACTTGAAGCCTTTGACCTGTAATGGGTTCAATGCGTAGTATCTCAGCTGTCACATCAAAGGGGATTTCACTCATCTTCCATCCACCTATGTTCATTTTGATTTCCCTTAATGGTTGTCTATATCTCAAATACCCCATTAGTCCTGACAACAATGTAGACAGAGAGCCACTGGGGCCCAAGGCACCAAGCCAGGGTACTACTTCCAGGGTGTTGGCGGGGTAGTGCACTGTTGACACTGCAAAGCTACGTAACTTGAATGGGCCTGAGCGGGGAGTCTGAGGGGGGAAGGGAGGGGGGCTCTCACACCTGCGTGGTGTTTGGTGGGTTGGGGGGAGAGTACCTCTCATTGCTGAGGGGTTGGCAGTGTTTCCTCAACCCTCAGAGTCCAACATTGTATGTCCTAATTTTGAGGACCTGTACAAAAGCCTACCCAATGTAGATCCCGTTGGGGAGTGGGGAGAAGAATAGCGAGGGCCATTGAACTCAAACTGCAAGTTCACTAATTATATTTAAGTGTGTGGTTTTGAATGTGCATCAGGTTCTTACCCGCTCTGAACAGGAATTTGCTCGGAGTTAACAGCACAGCCTAGGAGGGTCTCAACAGGTTTGACAATCAGCACAAAACCTACGTTCCTACCAAGTCCCGATTCTCCCAGCCATTGCAATTCTCAATCGGAGCTAGAGGGCCTGGAGAATCCTTCCCCATCAAAGATTCATTTTCCTTTAGCTTTCTTCCAACACAATCCATATCCCTTCCCATTCACCTCAAAGTGTGGATGTGATTGATCGGGGAATAATTTAGGATGCTTTCATTCAATCCCTTTGCTTCCTTGCTGCTGTCAGACTTTTAAATAGAACATAGAACATTACAGCACAAACAGGTCCTTCGGCGCCGATCATATCCCTCCCTACCAGGCTTATCTATAACCCTCAATCCCATTAAGTCCCATGTACTCATCCAGAAGTCTCTTAAAAGACCCTATCAAATTTGCCTCTACCACCACCGATGGCAGCCGATTCCACTCACCCATCCCCCTCTGAGTGAAAAACTTACCCCTGACATCTCCTCTGTACCTGCTCCCCACCATCTTAAACCTGTGTCCTCTCGTAGCTACCATTTCAGCCCTGGGAAATAGCCTCTGAGAATTTACCCTATCTATACCTCTCAACATCTTATAAACTCTATCAGGTCTCTTCTCGTCCTTCGTTTCTCCAAGGAGAAGAGACCGAGCTCCCTCAACCTATCCTCATAAATAAGGCCTGCCACCCAATCCAGGCAACATCCTTGTAAATCTCCTCTGCACCTTCTCAATAGCTTCCACATCCTTCTTGTAATGAGGCAACCAGAACTGAGCACAGTACTCCAAGTGGGGTCTGACCAGGGTCTTATACAGCTGCAGCATTATCCCCCAACTCCTAAACTCAATCCCTCGATTAATGAAGGCCAGTACACCATACGCCTTCTGAACCACATCCTCCACCTGCGAGGTTGATTTAAGAGTCCTATGGACCCGGACCCCAAAGTCCTTCCGATCCTCTACAGAGCTAAGAGTATTACCCTTGATATTATACTCATTCATTCCATTTGATCTGCCAAAATGGACCACGACACATTTATCCGGGTTGAAGTCCATCTGCCACTTCTCCGCCCAGTCTTGCAAGCTATTTATGTTACACTGCAACTTCTGATTTCCCAATGGACCTACTTTACACTAAGTTGATCTTTCTCTGCACCCTAGCTTTGACTGTTATATATGTTCCGCATTCTCTCCTTTCCTTCTCTATGAATGGTATGTTTTGTCTGTATAGCATGCAAGAAACAATACTTTTCACTGAATGCTAATACATGTGACAATAAAAAATCAAATCAAATTGAAAAGAATTACACCATCAAGTGACTGAATGCCCTTCCTAGTACCCTCCGGCTGCCTGTACACCATGGAGTGCGTGTGTTTTTAAAATTCCATGGAATTTAGGGTGGCACAATGATTAGCAATGCTGTTTCACAGAGCCAGGAATGTGGGTTCACTTCCCGGCTTGGGTTACTGTCTGTGTGGAATTTGCACGTTCTCCCCATGTCTGCATGGGTTTCCTCCCGCTGCCCAAAGAGGTGCAAATCTGGTGAATTGACCACGGGAAGTGCATAGGTAAGATGCTCTTTAGCACAGGCTAGATGGGTCGAATGGCCTCCTTCGGCATTGCAGCCATTCTATCGGTGGGATTTACCAGCTGCACTCATCCCAAAACCGGAAAATTGCACCCGAGGTTAACCATCCTTTGTATAGTCTGTGTTCAGCTTGCTACGATTCCCATGGCAGGGGGAATGGGAAAATTCCCCTTTAAGATTCCACAGCATTTGTGTTTTCTTCCTAAAAGCGATTGATTTTGAAATCAGGCTGCTGCTTCGATAAATCCCCATGGAATTTACAGCACAGAAATAGATTATTGACTCAGCTTTCCTTTGCCAAGGTTTACACCCAGCATGGGCCTCCTCAAGTTCCTCGATCTAATCCTATAGCAGCACTTCCAGAACTATTTCCAAATCCGACCCTATTTCAACACTTAAAAGATTAACACGGCCCCAGATACCAACAGAAACAAACAGAAACGGTGTTGTGTTGTCAAACCAGCTGATACTCACAGACAGCTCCAATCCCAGGGTGCAACCCAGCTTCAGAGATCCAACGTTGGTTGTGTCTAAGAGATATGATGAACAGAGTGGCCGATTAATATCTAAAAGAATAAAACATATGTTCAAGAAAAACCGATTAATAAAATACGCTACGCCTTCACCCCAGCCACATCTTCACAGTTACTGACAGTTGGCGACACCAGTGTCTGTGTGGGTTTCCTTCGGGTGCTCTGGTTCCCTCCCACAGTCCAAAGATGTGCGAGTTAGGTTGACTGGCTGTGCTAAGAAATTGCCCCTTAGTGTCCAGGGACGGGGGTTTACAAGATTATGAGGGCCACGGACAGAGTGGATAATCAGATCTCTTTCTTGGGGTAGCAAAGGTAAGCATAGGTTTAAAGTGCGCAGGAAAAGGTTTAGATGTGCAAGGCAAGAGGATGCTGAATGTTCGGGGGAGTGGTGAGAGCATGTACGATAACGACATTTAAGGGACAACTTGATGAATACATGAATAGGACAGGAATGGAAGGATATGGACTCTGTAGACGCATACGGTTTTAATTTTGGCAAACATCATAATCGGCGTAGGCTTAGAGGCCCTGTTCCTGTGCCGTACTGTCCTTTGTCCTTTGACAGGTAAACCATGCCCTGCTTTACTGCACTAACTGCCATAAATCAGCTTCATCAAGCCAGGGAGAAACTTTGTATTTCGGCTAAGTGGGTGAGATTTATTAGTTGGGGGGAAGGGATGTTGTCACGGTTGGATCATACTTGGTGTTGTCAGGATTTGGGCCTGTGGGAATGGACGGGGTGGTCATTAGGGTTCAGGTAGTCAAGCTTTGTGGGGGGTATGTGGGAGACAGGAGTCCAACCTGGGGACGGATAGAAGTCGGAGAGAAGACAGATCGGGCCTGGTGTTTGTGGGGGGAGAGTTGGAAGTCAGGCCTGCTGGGAGAGGTAGGAAGTCGGTGGGGGGATGGGGGAGGTATGGTCCCAGGCACTCCAGAGGTAATCCCATTGGTGTTTTGTAGGGTATAGTCCAGTGGGAATTCAGTGGAGGGGAAGGGGTACTCCAATGGGTGATCAAGGATGTTTAGTCTCTTGGGAAGTTATGTGACACGGGTGGGACTGACATGTGGGGCTTGTGTGATTGGGATATGTCCCATGGGGAGTTAGGTGGATGGGGGCGTTTAGTGAGGAAGTGGTGGTAGCCACGTGGTGGGCGGTTTTGAGGCGGGGGGGGGGGGAAGTGGGTTTGGTATAGATGTGTACAATATTTTCCTGAAAATGAGAAGTTTTACTTTTTTGGGGTAACCATTGAGTTAATACAATTGGAACCATTCAAAGTGATTTAAATCACATTTTCCAATTATTTTTGCAGCGGGACAGTTTCGATTTCCTGGGCTCTTGGTGTGCAATCTTTACGTGTGAATTACTTGATAAGGGGTGTGACATTGCGGACACGCTTTTAGGTACTCTCTCTGGTGTTTGGAGGCAACAACATCAAAGGAGTTTGGGATGTGAGAAAGAGGATGAGAAATTAGGATGCCATCATCTTGGATGGTGTTCATCTTACCACAGGTCATAGTGTCAACTGTGCCTCTCAAACTGTGAGGCTCTGGGGTGGAGAATGTGTGACCATGCTCGATCTCCCGCTAATCTGCTACTTGCTTCACCCTGTCCTGTGAGAGAGAGAGAGAGAAAAATGTGTCAATGAGACTGCGTGCAAAATGTCTGCCTTTCATGAATAAACAGCTGGTTTAAGTTTGTGTTTTTCTCACAAGTAGTCTTACATTAATGAAGTTGCAAAGAAGTTACTGCGAAAATCCCCTCGTGGCCACACTCTGGCACCTGTTCGGGTATATTAAGGAAGTATTTAGCATGGTCAATGCACCTTCTTTCGGAAAAGGGGGGAAAATCCATGAGACACGGGAAAAACGTGCAGACTCTACACAGACAGCCACTTGAGCTGGAACTGAACTGTGCCAGTTGCCAACCACGTTTATGGTCCCTAAGTATTAGAAAGATCAGTGGTATAAATATACGAGGTTACGGGCATAGAGGCTGGGTGGCATTGTTGTAGGCACAGGCCCCTGAGCAAAGTAAAAGTAAAGCTTATTCATTAGTCATATGTAGGCTTGCATTAACGCTGCAATGAAGTTGCTGTGAAAATCCCCTAGTCCAGAGTACACCGAGAGAGAATTTAGCACGGCCAATGCACCCAACCAGTAGCTCTTTCAGATTGTGGGAAAATACTGGAGCACACAGGGGAAACCCTCACAGATATGGAGAGAATGTGCAGATTCCACACAAACAGTGACGCCAAGCTGGGAATTGAATCTGGGTCCCTGATGCTGCGAGGCAGCAGTGCTAACCACTGTGTAACTATGCTGCTGGATGGTGTTGAGTTTCATGAGTGTTGCTGCACTCACCCAGGCATTCCAGCACACTCTTGGCTTGTTCCTTGTAGATGGTGGAGAGACTTTGGGGAGTCAGGAAACGAGTTACTCACTGCAAGATTCTAGTCTTTGACCTGCTGTAGTAGCTGCAGTATTTATACAGCTAGTCCAGTTCAGTTTCTGGTCAATGGTAACCCCAGGATGTTGAGAATGGGAGATTCAGCAATGGGAATGCCATTGAATATCAAGGGGCAAAGGTTAGATCCTTTCCTGTTGGAGATGATCACTGTCTGCCTCTTGTATAATGCAAATATTATTTGTCACTTGTCAGCCCAAGCTTGGATATTGTCCAGATTTTGCTGTATTTGGACATGGACTATTTCATTGAAACATAGAAAAACTAAGCACAAACAGGCCCTTTGGCTCACAAGTTGTACCAAACATGTTCTGGGCTTACCTATAACTCTCTATCTTACTAAGTTCCGTGTACTTATCCAAAAGTCTCTTAAAAGATCCTATTGAATCTGCCTCCACCATCTCTGCTGGTAGCCAATTTCACTCATCACCACCCTCTGAGTGAAAAACTTACCTTTGATATCTCCTCTGTATCTACCCCCCAGCACCTTAAACCTGTGTCCTCTTGAGGCAACCATTTCAGCCCTGGGAAATAGCCTCTGACTATCCACACGATCAATACCTCTCAACATCTTATACACTTCTATTAGGTCACCTCTCATCCTTCATCTCTCCAGGGAGAAAAGACCAAACTCTCTCAACCTATCCTCATAAGGCATGCTCCCAATCCAGGTAACATCCTTGTAAATCTCCTCTGCACCCTTTCAATGGCTTCCACATCCTTTCTGTAATGGGGCGACCAGAACCATGCACAGTACACCAAGAGGGATCTCATCAGTGTCTTATAAAGCTGCAGCATTATCTCCCGACTCCTAAACTCGATTCTTCGATTGATGAAGGCCAGTACACCATACACCTTCTTAACCACATCCTCTATCTATTTGAGTGCTCTATGAACCCAGACCTCAAGGTCCTTCTGATCTTCCACACTGCCAAAAGTCTTACCCTTAGTATTATATTCTGTCATCCTATTTGATCTGCCAAAATGAATCACCACACACTTATCTGGGTTGAAGCCCATCTGCCATTCCTCCGCCTAGTCTTGCATCCTATCTATACCTTGTTGCAACTTCTAACATCCCTCCATACACTATCCACAACACCTCCAACTTTTGTGTCATTGACAAACTTACCAACACATCCCTCCACTTCCTCATCCAGGTCATTTATAAAAATCACAAAGAGCAAGGATCCCAGAACAGATCCCTGGGGCACTCCACTTGTGACCCGACCTCCACGCAGAAAAAGACCCAACCACAACTACTCTCTACCTCCTGTGGGCAAGCCAGTTTTGGATCCACAAAGCAATGTCCCCTTGGATCCCATGCCCCCTCATTTTCTTAATAAGCCTTGCATGGGACACCTTATCAAACGCCTTGCTGAAGTCCATATATACTACATCTACTACTCTTCCTTCATCAATATGTCAAGACGCTTTCTTAAAAATTTCAATCAGGCTGGTAAGGCATGATCTACCTTTGACAAAGCCATGCTGACTATTTTTAACCATATTATACCTCTCCAAATGTTCATAAATCTCAGGATCTCCTTCATCACCTTGCCAATCACTGAAGTTAGACTCACTGGTCGATAATTTCCTGGGCTATTTCTTCTCCCTTTCTTGAATAAAAGAACCACATCTGCAATCCTCCAAATCCTCTGGAATCTCTCCCGACTCCATTGATGATGAAAAGATCATTGCCAAAGGCTCAGCAATCTCCTCCCTCGCCTCCCACAGTAGCCTGGGGTACACCCCATCCAGTCCCGGCAACTTATCTAACCTGATGCTTTTCAAAAGCTCCAACGTATCCTCTTTCTTAATATCTACATACTCAAGTTTTTCAGTCCGCTGCAAGTCTACGCTACAACCACCAAGATCCTTTTCCACAGTGAATACTGAAGTATTCATTGAGTACTTCTGCTATTTCTTCAGGTTCCATACAAACTTTCCCACTGTCACACTTGATAGGTCCTATTCCTTCACGTCTTATCCTCTTGCTCTTCTCATACTTGTAGAATGCCTTGGGATTTTCCTTAATCTTGCCTGCCAAGGCCTTCTCATGACCCCTTCTTGCTCTCCCAATTTCCTTTTTAAGTTCCTTCCCGCTAGCCATGTTCCCTTCTAGATCTCTAGCATTACCTAGCCCCCTGACCTTTTGTAAGCTTTTCTTTACTTCTTGACTAAATTCAGTACAGCTTTCGTGCACCACGGTTCCTGTAACCTACCATAACTTCCTCGTCTCATTGGAATATTGTTGTGCAGAACTTCAGCCAAATATTCCTTGAAAATTTGCCACATTTATTCTGTACATTTCCTTGAGATAACCTCTTTCCAATTTAAGCCTCCAATTTCCTGCCTGATAGCCTCATAATTCCCCTTACTCCAAATAAACACTTCCCTAGCCTCTCTGATCCTATCTCTCTCCAATTCTAATGTAAAGGAGATAGAATTATGATCACTAGATCCAAAATGCTCTCCCGCTGAGAGATCTGATACCTGTCCAGATTTATTACCCAATACCAAATCAAATACAACCTCTCCTCTTGTAGGCTTGTCCACATACTGTGTCAGGAAACCCTCCTGAACACACCAAACAAACTCCTCCCCATCTAAACATTGTCTCAAATTTGGTTTTTAATCCATAGATCTATAAACATAGACAGGGATCACGGGTAGAGGTTGGAACATCGGGGTGGTGGTGCGGTCTTGTTGGGCCATGCTGTTTTGTTCTTTGTACCCTAGGGAGATTCCAATAGATACTTGGGAAATTAAAATCTCCCGTCACAACAACTCTTATTATAACATCTCTCCAGGATCTGTTTCCCTATTTACTCCTCAACATCCCTGTCACTATTGGGCAGCCTATAGAATACACCCAGTAAAGTTATTGACCCCCTTCCTGTTCTGAACTTCCACCCACAGAGACTCCGTAGGCGATCCCTCCATGGTGCCCATCTTTTCTACAGAAGTGAGACTATCTCTGATCAACAGTGCCACTCCCCCACCTCTTTTGCCTCCCTCCCTGTCCCTCCTGAAGCATCTGAAACCCGGCACTTGAAGTATCCAGTTCTGTCCTTGAGTCATCCAAGTTTCTGTAATGCCCACCACATCATATTTCCAAGTAGTGATCTGCACTCTAAGCTCATCCACTTTGTTCGCAACACTCTATTTGCGAGCTAACCTCCTCTCTCCCAGTCACTTCACTTTGATTCCCACCTCCCCAATCATCCTAGTTTAAACTCTCCCCAGTAGCCTTTAGCAAACCTCCTCACCAGGATATTGGTTCCCCCTGGGATTCAAGTGCAACCCATCCTTTTTGTATGTGTCACACCTGCCCCTAAAGAGATCCCAATGATCCAGAAACCTGAATCCCTGTCCCTCTGCTCCAATCCCTCAGTCACGCATTTATCCTCCACCTCATTCCATTCCTACTCTCGCTGTCTCACGGCACAGGCAGCAATCTCGAGAACACTATCTTTGCGTTCCTTCTTCTCAACTCTCTACCTAACTCCCTACATTCTCTTTTCAGGACCCCTTCCCTTTTCCTACCTATATCAGCAGTGCCAGTATGTAGCATGACCTCTGGGTCTTCTCCCTCCCACTTCAGGATATCTTGAATGCGATCAGGAACATCCCAGATCCCAGCACCAGGGAGGCAAACTACCATCTGAGTCTCTCGACTGTGCCCACAGAATCGCCTGTCTGACCCCCCTCTCTCACCATAGAGTCATCTATCACCAATGCCTCCCTTCTCCTTTCTCTACCTTTCTGAGCCACAGGGCAGGACTCTGTGCCAAAGGCATGGCCACTGCTGCTTCCATCAAATAGGCTGTCCCTCCCAACAGTACTCAAACAGGAGGACTTATTGTTAAGGGGCACATCCACTGGGGTGCTCGCTAGCACCCCTCCTTCCCCTTCCTAACCATGACCCACTTACCTGTCTCCTGTGGCCCCCAGTGTGAGCACCTGCCTGTAACTATCACCTCCTCACTCTCCCTCACCAGATGAAGGTCATCAAGCTGCAGCTCCAGTTCCCTGACGCAGTCCCTTCGGAACCGCAGTTCATCGCACCCGGCACAAATATGGATGCTTGGAAGGCCAGGAGATCCCAGGACTTCCCACACCCGACACTGAGAACAACAAACTGGCCTTACACTCATAATTCCTCTTTTATTCAAATTCCGCAGGCAAAGAAACTAAGAATTAAATCTACCTTGCCTCGCACATTTTCGCCTAAGCCCGTTGAACCAAAGCCTTTTAGCTCTCACTTTGCTGCCCGCTGCTGACACTGCCCGCAACCGATGCTGCCCGCTGTAAAGTACTGCCTCTTTTTAAACCCCACGCGCTAACAAACCCTTCCCATGCCATCCCTTGGCCTACTTCCACTTTACCCTTAAAAAACTTGAGGGAAAAAAAAGAAAAATCCTGTGAGAAATTAAGATAAAAAGTCAATCACTTACCCTTCACACTCCCGCCACAAATCGCTCCTCTCTGCTTGCTCTGGTTGAAACAATTCAGTGTCCGAGGAGTTGTATTGAACATTGGGGTTGATGGGAATTGTTGGTAGGTGAGTGATTGGAGTTCATTAATGGAACCACATGTGTAAACGTCCATTCGATAGGACATGACATTGTAAGAGACATTCACTGACCATTTGCTGACCATTCACTGATCATTCACTGATCGTTCACTGACCGTTCACTGATCATTTGGCACTGAATAAATATTTCTCTTCGGTATTCACGCAGGGTGATGTAAATGTAGTTGTGGAGAACACTGAGGTACAGGGTTGCAAACTGGAAAGTATTGAAGTAGATGGGGAGGATGTGCTAGATATTCTTGGGGGTTTGAAGTTGGATAAGTCCCCTGGGCCGGACGGGATTTACCCTAGGATTCTCTGGGAGGCAAGAGAGGCGATTGCAGAGCCTCTGGCTCTGATCTTCAGGTCGTTGTTGGTTACGGGTGTGGTTCCGGAGGACTGGAGGATAGTGAATGTGGTCCCATTGTTCAAGAAGGGGAAGAGAGACCTTCCAGGGAATTATAGGCCAGTGAGTCTTACTTCTGTTGTGGGCAAAATATTGGAGAGAATTATTAGGGATAGGATTTATAGTTATTTAGAGAGAAATGAATTGATTGGGGATAGTCAGCATGGTTTTGTGAAGGGTAGGTCGTGCCTTACTAACCTCATTGAGTTTTTTGAAAAAGTGACCAAAGAGGTGGATGGGGGTAAGGCGGTTGATGTGGTATATATGGACTTTAGTAAGGCGTTTGATAAGGTGGCCCATGGAAGACTTCTGCAGAAAATGCAGACGTATGGGATAGAGGGTGATTTAGCTAATTGGGTTAGGAATTGGCTAGCAGATAGAAGACAGAGGGTGGTGGTTGATGGGAGATATTCATCGTGGAGTTCGGTGACAAGTGGTGTACCTCAGGGGTCTGTTTTGGGGCCCCTGCTGTTTGTAATTTTTATAAATGATCTGGATGAGGGTATTGAAGGATGGATTAGTAAATTTGCAGATGACACTAAAGTCGGTGGAGTGGTAGATAGTGAAGAGGGGTGTTATAGTTTGCAGAGAGACTTGGACAAGTTGCAGAGCTGGGCCGAGAGGTGGCAAATGGAGTTTAATGTGGAAAAGTGTGAGGTAATGCACTTTAGCAGGAATAATAAATGTGTAGAGTATAGGGCTAATGGTAGGATTCTTAATAGTGTTGATGAACAGAGGGATCTTGGTGTGTATGTGCATAGATCCCTGAAAGTAGGCAGTCAAGTTGATAAGGTTGTTAAGAAGGCATATGGAGTCTTAGCTTTTATTGGTAGGGGGATTGAATTTCGGAGCCGCAACGTCATGTTGCAACTGTACCAAACTCTAGTGCGGCCGCACTTGGAGTATTGTGTGCAGTTCTGGTCCCCACATTATAAGAAAGATGTGGAGGCATTGGAGAGGGTACAGAGGAGGTTTACCAGGATGTTGCCTGGTATGGAGGGCAGGTCTTATGAAGAGAGGCTGAGGGATTTGAGGTTGTTTTCGTTAGAAAGGAGGCGGCTAAGAGGGGACCTAATCGAAACATATAAGATGATTAGAGGTTTAGATAGGGTGGACAGTGATAGCCTTTTTCCTAGGATGGAGAAAGCTAGCACGAGGGGACACAGCTTTAAATTAAGGGGTGATAGTTATAGGACGGATATCAGAGGTAGGTTCTTTACCCAAAGGGTGGTTCGGGAGTGGAATGCCCTGCCTGCAGCAGTTGTAGATGCGCCAAGTTTGGTGGCATTTAAGAGGTTAGTTGATAAGTATATGGAAGAGAAGGGAATGGTTTAGTTTGGAGGGGCATTGCTTTTTATATTGGTCGGCGCAACATCGAAGGCCGAAGGGCCTGTTCTGTGCTGTTATGTTCAATGTTCTATGTTCTATGATCGTTCACTTTCACTGACCATTCACTGACCGCTCACTGACCATTCACTGACCATTCACTGATCATTCACTGACCATTCACTGACTTTGACCATTGATGTGAGGTCACTGAAGTTCTTGTACCAATGCTGTCAGGTTTTTAAGTCTTGCAAGCTGTGCATACCTTCTAATTCAATCTTTTATTTGCGTTCTGTGCTCCTAAAACTTTGTTCTAACTTTTTAAAACTCATTAGAATATAGAACATAGAAAAACTCCGGCACAAACAGGCCCACAAGTGACACCGATGATATGCATACCTATAATCCTCAATTCTATTAAGTCCCATGTACTCATCCAGAAATTTTTTAAAAGACCCTATTGAATTTGCCTCCACCAAAAGTCATTTCATTCTTTGATGACCCTAGTCACACACACACAGCCTCCAGCTCATTCCCTACCTGCAGGCTGATACAGAAGCAGTTAAGTGAGCAGGCTATCGCTCAGAGAGCTGAGAGCAGGAGGGGCACAAATTCAGTGCCAGGGATGGGGAAAAGGGTGGGGGGGGGGGGGGGGTGGAAATACCCAGAGTGCCTTGTGGACACTGTCTC
Source organism: Sphyrna mokarran (assembly GCA_024679065.1). NCBI lineage: Eukaryota > Metazoa > Chordata > Chondrichthyes > Carcharhiniformes > Carcharhinidae > Sphyrna > Sphyrna mokarran. The sequence goes on from JAGIQG010000026.1 coordinate 38,393,881, forward strand.
AAAAACGCAAAGCACAGGTTTATATTGAAATGAAGCTCACTCTCAAAGACAGACAGAAATCATTTCCTTTTAACCTTAACAATGCTGGAACAGCTCAAACAAAATGGTTAATTTAGAAAGTCGAGAGGTGGGGGGGGGGTAGGTTCCAAATAACTTTCTATTCTCCCCACAGCAGCCGATTCCACTCACCCACCACCCTCTAAGAGAAAAACTTACCCCTGACATCTCTTCTGTACCTGCTCCCCAGCACCTTAAACCTGTGTCCTTTTGTCATTAAGCTGATTTTTCTCTACACCCTAGCTATGTCTGTAACATTGCATTCTGCACTCTCTTCTTTCCTTCTCTATGAATGGTATGTTTTGTCTGCATAGTGCGCAAGAAACAATACTTTTCACTCTATGTTGATACATGTGAAATAATAAATGAAATCAACTCAAAAGATTGTGGGTCACTACAGAGATATGAGTATATATAATCCAGGTTGGATCTTTAGTGCAGTGCTGAGAGAGTGCTGTATTTTCAGCGATGCTAATTCTCAGATGGACGTTACACTGAGTCCCTGTCTGGCCTCTCTGAGGGAGTTGAAGGTTCCAAGGTACAATCCGAAGAGGCATTATCTCTGATGTCTCAGCTGATATTTATTCCTCAACCAACATCAGTAAAAGCAGATGATCACATTGCTGTTCATAGAATCCTTATAATGCAGAAAGAGGCCCTTCAGCCCATCGAGTCTGCACTGACCACAATCCCACCCAGGCCCTACCCCCATATCCCTACATATTATACCCACTAATCCCTCTAGCCTACATGTCTCTGGACACTAAGGGGCAATTTCAGCACGGACAACCAATCTAACCAACACATCTTTGGAGTGTAGGAGGAAACCGGAGCACCCGGAGGAAACCCATGCAGACACAAGGAGAATGTGCAAACTCCACACAGTCAGAGACCCGAGCCAGGAATCGAACCCAGGTCCCTGGAGCTGTGAAGCAGCAGCGCTAACCACTGTGCCACCGTGCCACCCCGTGTTCTCTCCACCCTATCTGTGACTGCAACACTATGACAATAATAAATCAAACCTTTGGACAACTAAGGGGCAATTTCTTAGCATGGCCAATCAACCTAACCCGCACATCTTTGGACTGTGGGAGGAAACCCACAAAGACACGAGCAGAATGTGCAAACTCCACACAGACAATGACGCGAGCTGGGAATCGAACCCAGGTCCCTGGAGCTGTGAAGCAGCAGTGCTAACCAACGTGTTGCCCTGTTTCTGGGAGTTTACTGTTTCCCAACAATACAGCAGTGTACGTTTAACAGTGCTTCAGAAGTACCCTCACTGGCTGTAAACTGTTTTGGGACATCTAGCTGGAACTGTAAGCTATTTTGTTATTGCTAGTTATATTTCTGCTATTTGAGCAGGGATTACTAATACTAAAATAGAAAAGTCATCAGCTCCATTGTGGTAATATTTCGTGTAAAGCACTCGGTCCCAGGGTGGCTCTTAAATTTACTTGCTGTGTGGGTTCCAAGCAGCCTCAGAAAGCAATGCAGGCAGTGCCCATTAGGGGTGCAGTGACACTGTGTGTCTGAGGACCCAGTAAACACAAGACAAAGGCAATGAGATGTGAAGCTGCTCCTCGCTGATATCAGACTGTCAAGGCAAGAAGAGGTGGGGGCTGGGGTGGTGGGGAGGGGGGTGCTTTCTGAAGAAAACGGGCTGTGCACACACACACACACACACACTGACCCCACGGCACCTCCTCCAGAGCAGCATCCCAGACAGAAGCAGGAGCAGCGCAGAGCGAATGGCATTGGCGATGGAGTAAGTGAATTAAAAGCGGATCCCGTGGAATAAGCTATTGATCCAGCGGTGGGAGGGAGGTGGGTGTATCACCCGACTGCTGTCTGGGGGCATTTCGTGAGGAGAGTGTGTCACTGCTGGGAGATTGCAGGACTGAGTAGTTGAGATTGCAATGTGGTCACACCTATCTCTCTCTCTCTCTCTCTCTGTGCGAAGGGTGCTGGGCTTGCGTTGTATTATTTACGTTAAATGTTGAAATGGCTGGAGATATAATAATGCTTCCCTTTGAATCTCAATATGGCTGATTCACTCTGAATCCCCCCCCCCCCCCCCAGTTTCTAGTGCATGTCTAGATATTCTTTGGCTGTAAGATTCATTCCATTTTTATGTATGATAATTATGTGATATCCTATGATCTGATATTGTGGGTTTGGTGGTGGCAATGTGGGGAGAATAGAAAGTTATTTGGAACCTACCCCCCCCCCTCACCTCTCGACTTTCTAAATTAACCATTTTGTTTGAGCTGTTCCAGCATTGTTAAGGTTAAAAGGAAATGATTTCTGTCTGTCTTTGAGAGTGAGCTTCATTTCAATATAAACCTGTGCTTTGCGTTTTTGAGACAGTGTCCACAAGGCACTCTGGGTATTTCCGCCCCCCCCCCCCCCCACCCTTTTCCCCATCCCTGGCACTGAATTTGTGCCCCTCCTGCTCTCAGCTCTCTGAGCGATAGCCTGCTCACTTAACTGCCTCTGTATCAGCCTGCAGGTAGGGAATGAGCTGGAGGCTGTGTGTGTGTGACTAGGGTCATCAAAGAATGAAATGTCGGGTGCGCACACACAGAGAATGAGCCAGTAGATGGTCATCCAAACAGGGTGTGCCCGTCTCTTCCCCCCCCCCCCCCACACCCCCCAAAAGAAAATTCTCCCCACCTTTCCTGGAAGCTTTTTCGAAACGATGTGGCAAATATGCCATCAGATAGCAGAGCGGTAGGCACGTCGGGTCAGGTAAGTGTGTTGAGACAGGCACCCAGTCAGGTAAGGTGGCTCAGCGGTTAGCACTGCTGACCCAAAGTGCCAGGGACCCGGGTTTGATTCCGACCTTGGGTCACCGTCTGTGTGGACTTTGCACATTCTCCCCACCTCTGCCTGGGTTTCCCCTGGGTGCTCCCGTTTCCAGATGTGCAGGTTAGGTTGATTGGCCGTGGTAAATTGTATCTTAGCGTCTCAAGATGTATAGGTTAGGGGAATTGGCAGAGTAAATATGTGGCATTACGGGGATTGGGCCTCAGTAAAATACTCTGCCGAAGGGTCAGTGCAGACAGAATGGGCCAAAAAGCCTCCTTCTGCACTGTATCAAATCTATGATTTAGTGTAACAGACAACTAACAGTGTGACAGGCACTGTGTCAGGTAACAGTGTGACAGGCACTCTGTCAGGTAACAGTGTGACAGGAACTGTTTCTGGTAACAGTATGACAGGCACTATGTAAGGTAACAATGTGACAGATACTGTATCAGGTAACAGTCGGGACAGCAAACCCCAAAAGCTAGTGGTGTTAACTACCAAATAAACCTGTTGGAATTTAACCTGGTGTTGTAAGATTTCTTACTGTGTTTACCTCAGTTCAACACTGGCATCTCCCCATACGGTGACAGTGTGACACACACAGTGTCAGGTAAAAGTGTTGATGTGGAGATGCCTGCTTTCGAAGCACTGTTCCTTTGTCAGGTGAGTAGGAGAATTTTTCAGAAACAGAGCATATAAAGACACAAACTCAATTTACAAAATAATGGTTGGAATGCGAGTCTTTACAGGTAATCAAGTCTTAAAGGTACAGACAATGTGAGTGGAGAGAGCGTTAAGCACAGGTTAAAGAGATGTATATTGTCTCCAGACAGGACCATTGTGAGATCTTGCAAGCCCAGGCAAATCAGGGGGTTACAGATAGTGTGACATGAACCCAAGATCCCGGTTGAGACCATCCTCATGTGTACAGAACTTGGCTATCAGTCTCTGCTCAGTAACTCTGCGCTGTCGTGTATCACAAAAGCTGCCTTGGAGAACGCTTACCTGAAGATCAGAGGCTGAATGCCCATGACCGCTGAAGTGTTCGCCAACAGGAAGAGAACGGTCTTGCCTGGTGATTGTCGAGCGGAGTTCAGTCATGCGTTGTCATAGCATCTGCATGGTCTCCCCAATGTACCATGCCTTGGGACATCCTTCCCTGCAGCGTATCAGGTAGACAACATTGGCCGAGTTGCAAGAGTATGTACCGTGTACCTGTGGATGGTGTTCTCACAGGAGATGATGGCATCCATGTCAATGACCTGGCATCTCTTGCAGAGGTTGCTGTGGCAGTGTTATATGGTATTGTGGTTACTGTTTTCCTGAAGGCTGGGGAGTTTGGTGCGGACAATGGTCTGTTTGAGGTTGTGCGGTCATTTGAAGGCAAGAAGTGGGGGTGTGGGGATGGTCTTGACGAGATGTTTGTCTTCACAATGACATATTAAAGAATCCGGAGAAGATGTCATAGCTTCTCCGCTCCGGGGAAGTACTGGATGACGAAGGGTACTCTGTCCACCGTGTCCCGTGTTTGTCTTCTGAGGAGATCAGTGTGGTTTATCGCTGTGGTGTGTCGGAACTGTCGATGGATGAGTAAGCGCCATATCCTGTTCTTATGAGGGCATCTTTCAGCGTCTGGAGGTATCTGTTGTGATCCTCCTCATCTGAACAGATCCTGTGTACATGCAGGGCTTGTCCGTAGGGGATGGCTTCTTTAACATGTTTACGGTGGGAGCTGGAGAAGTGGAGCATTGTGAGGTTATCCGTGGGCTTGCGGTACAGTGCGATGCTAAGGTGATTGTCCTTAATAGAGATGCGTGTGTCCAAGAATGCAACTGATTCTGGAGAATAGTCCATGGTGTGTCTGATAGTGGGATGGGACTTGTTGATGTCATCATACAGTGTTTGTTCACTATGAGTCCAAAGGAAAAAAATGTCATTGATGTATCTAATGTATAGCATCGGTTGAAGGTCCTATGCGGTGAAGAAGACTTGTTTGAACCTGTGTATGAAGATGTTGGCAAATTGACATGTGAATTTGGTCCCCATGACTGTTCCACAGATGAAACACTGGCTGTTGAATGTGCAGACATTGTGGTCCAGGGATAAAGTGGATGAGTTGTAAAATTGCATCTGGAAACTGGCAGTTGTTGGTATTGAGTACTGAGGCAGTTGCAGCAATGCCATCGTCATGGGGGATACTGGTGTAGAGAGCCGAGATCTTGATTGTGACGAGGAGGGCTCCTGGTTCAACTGCTCCCTGTGCGGTGAGTTTCTGTAGGAAGTCCGTAGTGTCGTGACAAAAGCTGGGGGTTCAGGATGCTCTCGACATCTTCAACCGGGATCTTGGGTTCATGTCACACTATCTGTAATTCCCATGACTTGCCTGGACTTGCAAAATCTCACCAACTGTCCTGTCTGGAGGCAATACACATCTCTAACTTGTGCTTAATGCTCTCTCCACTTACGGTGTCTGGACCTTTAAGACTTAATTAGCTGTAAAGACTCGCATTTCAATCATTATTCTGCAAATTGACTTTGTGCCTTTATATGTCCTGTTTGTGAAAAGCTCTCCCACTCACCTGATGAAGGAGCAACGCTCCAAAAGCTAATGGTGTTTGCTACCAAATAAACTTGATTTTAACTTGATCAAGTAATAGTGTGACAGGCACTGTGTCAGGTAGCAGTGTGACAGGCATGTGTCAAGTATCAGTATCACAGACACTGTGTCAGCTAACAATGTGACAGACATTCTGTCAGGTAACAGTGTGACAGGCAGTGTGTCATGTAACAGTGTGTCAGGCACTATATCTGGTGTAGTGTGACAGGCACTGTGTCAGGTGACAGTGTGATGGACACTGTGTCAGTAACAGTGTGACAGACACTGTGTCATGTAATAGTGTGATAGGCACTGTATCCAGTAATATTGTGACAGGCACTGTGTCATGTAACAGTGTGATAGGCACAGTATCAGGTAACAGTTTGACAGGTACTGTGTCAGGTAACAGTGTGACAGGCACAGTATCTGGTAACAGTGTGACAGGCGCTGTGTCAGGTAACAGTGTGACAGGCACTGTGTCAGGTAACAGTGTGACAAACGCTGTGTCAGGTAGCAGTGTGACAGGCACTTGTCTCCCTCTCTGCAATTTCACCCAACTCCTCAGTTTTCACATGTGGAATTTGACATTGAACGTCAACAACCTGTTTGACTTGACGTAGTATTACACCCGCATTCAGTCTGTCTGTATCTGGTGTTTACAGATCCACATGGTCACTAACATACAGTCTCAAACACACACTCACTCAAACACATTGACTCATACACTCACATCTATCTGCTCCAACACACACAAACATCTACAGATCAACTTCAAACACACACATTCACACTAATCCACACTTACTCACACATTCGCACACTGAAGGCCTCACACACACAGTCACATATGTACAAGTACATACATACTGGTACACACATACGTGGTGCAACACTGTGGCACAGTGGTTAGCGCTGCTGCCTCACAACTCCAGGGAGCTGAGCTCGATTGCCCACTTGGAAGTTTGCATGTTCCCTCCATGTCTGCGTGGGTTTCCTCCGGGTGCTCCGGTTTCCTCCCACACTTCAAAGATGAGCACATTAGGTTTATTCACAATTGCCCCTTAGTGTCTGGGATGTGTAAGTTAGAGGGATTAGCAGGGTAAATATGGGGAATTGTTGTCGGTGCAGACTTGATGGGCTGAATGGCCTCCTTCTGCATCATAGGGTTTCTATGATTTAAACATGCATGCACAATCAGACGCAGCATACACACACAGGCATGTGGATGTACATGTATATTTTAACAGAGGTTAATAGGTAGCAAGAAACAGTGTGATTTCCTGTTCCTTAGCACTGGGGTCCTGAGGTCAGTCTCCAGTCCGTACCTCCAGTTACATTGGAATTGCATGGCTTGGGAATGAATGTGAAGTGATTTGCAAGACACTCCAGGTCTTGGGTGGGTTCTGCGGTTGGATAATGCACGCCAAGTGAAGATTGCAGAAAGAGTCCATTCAACCCATCAAACTACCCTGACAAAAATCCCACCCATTTATCCCCGTAACCCCACATATTTATCCTGGTAATCCTCCTGACCCTACGGGACAGTTTTAGCATGGCCGATCCACCTAAACTGCACATCCTTGGAGTGTGGGCGGAAACCGGAGCATCTGGAGGAAACCCAGGCAGACATGGGGAGAATGTGCAAACTCTGCTTAGGCAGAGCTGGAATTGTACCTGGGTCCCTGGTTCTGTGAGGCAGCAGTGCTAACCACTGTGCCAGCGCAATGTGACAGATGTTGGAGCTCTTCCTGCACAGTTCTAACTGATATTTTTAACCTATCTTTTTCGTGTAAGACAAAGCTTATCATTATAATATCCAGGTTTGATCTTGTGATTCCTGTTATCATACGACCTGTGACACTGTGATTAGATGATGACAGTTGGAAAATGAGATTTCTGTGTCTTGAAATGCAAAGCTGTTCAGCGGAGGAGATTGTAGAAGAAACTGAGGGGATCACCAAGGAGGCTGAGTGATCCTACTATTTATAAACGGGAAAACGGTCAAATATTCATGTTTTTCACTGTTTTTGTTTAGCCAGATGCTTTATTCTTTTTTCCACTGGGCTGGAGTTTGTCTTTAGAATGTCACTATTTAATATTGTTGAACTAAGGATGGCACAGTGGTTAGCACTGCCGCTTCACAGCTCCAGGTACCTGAGTTCCATTCCAGCTTCGGGTCTCTGACTTTTACACATTCTCCTCATGTCTGCATGGGTTTCCTCCGGGGTGCTCCAGTTTCCTCCCACACTCCAAAGATGCTCAGGTTTGGTGGATTGGTCATACAGCATAGAACACTACAGCACAAACAGGTCCTTCGGCCCACAATTTGCGCCGATCATATCCCTACCTACCAGGCCTATCTGTAACCCTCAATCCTATTAAATCCCATGTACTCATCCAAAAGTCTCTTACAAGACTCCAACGAGTTCACCTCCACCACCATCTACAGCAACCGATTCCATTCACTCACCACCCTCTGAGTGAAAAACTTACCCCGACGTCTCCTCTGTACTTGCCCCCCCAGCACCTTAAATCTGTGTCCTCTCGTAGTGACCATTTCAGCCCTGGGAAATAGCCTCTGAGAATCCACCCGATCTATACCTCTCAACATCTTATAAACCTCTATCAGATCGCCTCTCAACCTTCGTCTCCCCAGGGAGAAGAGACCTAGCTCCCTCAACCTATCTTCATAAGGCCTGCCCCCCCAATCCAGGCAACATCCTTGTAAATCTCCTCTGCACCCTCTCAATAGCTTCCACATCCTTCTTGTAGTGAGGTGACCAGAACCGTGCACAGTACTCCAAGTGGGATCTGATAAGGGTCTTATAAAGTTGCAGCCTTACCTCCCGACTCCTAAACTCAATTACTGAAGGCCAGTACACCGTATGCCTTCTTGACCACATCCTCCACCATGCTAAACCGTCTCTGAGTATCAGGAGGGTTAGCGGGGTAAATATGTGGGATTACGGGGATAGGGTCTGGTTGGGATCGTGGTTGTTGCAGACTCGATGGGCAGAATGGCCTCATTTTGCACTGTAGGATTCTGTGATGCTATGAATTCAGGCAACACAGAGAGGGCCCAGTGCCCATTATAATCATGGTGGAAATTGGGTGGCTGCAGTTTGCATATTCAAAGCAGATCGCGAAGGGGGTGGCAGGGGGTGCTTCAGTTACAGGTATCTCCTCACAGGTGACTTCTCCACTGATTGGTTAAAGCAAAAGTGAAGACCAATCACCCATCACCCATCTTCCTAAGCTCAGTACGATGAGCTAAACCACTAGCGTAGGAGAGTAACCACTTCAGAATTTGGGCTCCTAAAGTCAATTTCCCCAGGCCAGGGTTAGACATTCCCGGGGTGGGGAGATGGAATTATTCCGTCCAATCCGCCATGGGAATTGTAGGGGGTGCGGGCTACGTAAATGGACATTTGACCTCGGGCAGGACTTTTTGGTTCTGCAGCAACTGTGACTGGAGAATTCCAGCTTCCAGCGAAGTGCAGAGTGAGGGGCTTGTGCTGGCCGGGCTGAACCCTCTGGGTAGTGTCCTGCCACTGGAAACTTGTTGGCGAAGTGTATTGCTGGTGAGCACTCTACTAGGATATCCAATAAATACGCCCCTTGGAGCCTGAGGGGGGCGGGGATCAGAGGGATGGGTGGGACAATTGTAGAAACCAGAGGCTTTTTGGATGGGTCCGACCCTGCTCACCCTCTGCAGGACCTTCAGGTAACTAGAAAGCTCAAAGCCTGCACAGCTTACAATACCTTTCGCACTCCAATTAGAAGGGTCTCCACAAATTATCCAGAGTCTCTGCTGGTCTATATTGAACAGGAATATCAAACAAGAGGCCACAACGGCCACCCCCCATTCCCACCTCTTTAGTGTGTTGTGTGTAGAGTTTTCTGTCATTGCTATACAGAGTATTATCTTAAACTATCCTTGCCTTTTGTTCTCTGAGTAATATGCTAACACCGTGCTACCTACAAGGATCCAAAGCACAGTCATTGAGGATAAGCATGGGAGATACTCAGCAAGGGGGTCAAGTACTTTGGTGTTAACAAATTGTCCCTAAGTTAGACTTCCCTTAATCTGGTGCACGTATAATTCTCTAAATTTGCGTCCCTTTATTGTGGAATCCAAGGTAGGCAAAAGTCATAAATAGAAGAAGGATTGGAATGAGGCATTCACAGAATGTTAAAATGGTGGCAAGGGCTAGTAGGGCTGAAGGGCCTGTTTCTTGTGCTGTGTTGTTCTTTGTTCTCTGTACTTGTGTTTGAAAGGGCCCCCAACTTGCTGAGGAATCAAACATTTCTCAACAAAATCTCTCAATTATCTCTGACTGTAATGAATTGCTCAGCCTGTATTTTATTACGATATTCTTTACAATGACAGTCCCATTCCTGTATTTCCTGGTGGGAATGGAAAGTGATAGATTGGCGTCAAACATTGGTGCTCAGATATTGTACGTCAGGAGACAAGGTTCATCGCGATGCTTTCAAAGTTTATTTATGAGAGTCACAAGTAGGCTTACATTGACACTGCAATGAGGTTACTGTGAAAATCCCCCCGTCACCACATTCCGGGTACACTCAGGGAGAATTTAGCACGACCAATGCATCTAACCAGCACATCTTTTGGACTGTGGGAGAAGACCAGAGCATCTGGAGGAAACCTACACAGACACAGGGAGAATGTGCAGACTCTGCACAGACAGTGACCCAAGCTGGAATTGAACCTGGGTTCCTGGCACCGTAAGGCAGCAGTGCTAATGCTGTGCTACTGAGCTGTCTACAAGGAATCTAAAGCTCAGACATTGAGGATAAGCATGGGAGATACTGAGCAAGGGGGTCAAGTACTTGCATTTGAAAGAGCAGAAGATCTGTGGTCACACCCCATTGAGTCACATTTGCCCAACTCCCTACCAGCTAAGAAATTAAGACCATAAGACATAGGAGCAGAATTAGGTCATTCAGCCCATCTAGTCTGCCCCGTCGTTCAACCATGACTAATATTTTTCTCGTTCACATTCTTTTCCCCCTAATCCCCTTATTAATCAAGGACACATCTATCTCTGTCTCAAAGACACTCAATGACCTGGCCTCCACAACCTCCTGCAGCAAAGAGGTCCACAGCTTCACCACTCCCTGGCTGAGGAAATCCTCTCCTCATCTCTGCTTTAAAGGATCGTCTCTTTAGCCTGAGGTTGTGCCCTCTGGTTCTAGTTTTTCCCACTAGTTGAAACATCCTCTCCACTCTGTAAAATGGCGGAAAGCTGCCAAATGAGTTTGCCGGGCATTTCAAAGGCACACTATGGAAGGCACAGGGGCAACAAGTGAAATGAGAAAAGCCAGAATGTGCTGTCAAGTTAAGGTTAGACATAGAAAATGAATGCCTTGAGAATCTGGATGAGTGACATAATGATTTATAACAATATGTTTCAGCCCTGCCTGTTGCTGGAGCTTTGAGGCATTGAGTCAGATAAATCTTTACTTTTCAGATGGTAGCTTGGCTTGTAGACAGAGATTAATGGACCAATTCCATTAAAAATAACACTCGGCATGAAGTCATTGCAAACATTAGCCCCACCAAGAGGCTAGGACTTCAAGTAGACTTTGTAATGTGTTTTTTCTCGTGATGTCAGCGATGCTGTCTAGACCAGCATTATTTACACATCCCTAATTGCCCTTGAGAAGGTGGCGGTGCTCTTAGGATGGGAGATCCAGAACTCTAACCCTGTGATATATTTCTCGGTCAGGAGAATGACTTGAGCGGAAACTTACGGTTCCTTGTGTGTGTTCCCTTGACTCTTTCTATGTCCGATGGGTGCTGAAGGATTGCAATGCAGCCCTGGATCATTAGTTTAATTTAGTTTGCTACGATTCCATTAAATTTCCTCTTTTCGTCACAGTGCCTCTTTAACGACTGTTGATTTGTTCACTTTGGTAATTGATTTATTTTGTTGTCTATTAAAAGAGTCCTCCGCCCTTTTCCAGCAGGAATTGAGTGGAGAGGGTGTTGTAAGCTGTGGTCTTGTGCAGCAGAAGATTAAGATAGTGTATGGATACCTGTGTTGTCTGTTCGACATCCTTTTGGTTGTACGTCATGCACCTGATCTTTGGCCACCTGTAGGAGGGAGTGTTGGGGTAGTGGGGGTGAGTGGGTGCTAGTAGGAGGAAGGATCTCCTTGTCAGCCTGCTCCTGGGTCTTGCCAAGGTCACCATGGGCAGCTGCAGGCAGTATGTGGGGTTAAGGGTGTCCCTCAGCCCAGATGTTAGCCTACATTTGTGGCTGGGTGTCTCTGGAAAGCTAGCACCAGTATCCACCAGTACACGTGAGGACTTGCGTGGCATCACAGGGGCTGGAGTGCCTTATATCCTGCGATAACAGGGTGACACAGTGGCATAGTGGTCAGCACTGTTGCCTCACAGCGCCAGGGACCCATATTCGATTCTCGGATTGGAGTGGACTCTGTGTGGAGTTTGCACAAACTCCGTGTGGAGTTAGCACTTTCTTCCTGTGTCTGCATGGGTTTTATCCGGGTGCTCCGGTTTCCTCCCACACTCTGAAGATGTGTGGGTCAATTGGATTAGCCATGGCGAATTGCCCCTTAGGGTCCACACAGGCCCGATCCCCATAACCCAATGTATTTACCCTGCCAATCCCTCTGACACTGATGGTCAATTTAGCATGGTCCATCAACCTAACCCACACATCTTAGGAGAAAACCGGAGGAAACCCATGCAGATATGGGGAGAATGCGCCAACACCATGCAGACAGTCACCAGGATTCCTGGCACTGTGAGGCAGCAGCGCTAACCACTGTGCCACCATGCCAGCTGTAATGTCTCCTTAACTAACACCCAATATGAATATGTGTCTCTTTATACTTTTATGAGTGAACAAATAAAATTAGTTAATTAAATTAATTTGATACGTAGAAGAATGATGAGGGGAGATTTGATAGGGGTGTATAAGATTTTGATGGGTGTAGATAGAGTGAATGCAAGCAGGCTTTTTCCACTGAGGCTAGGGGAGAAAAAAAAACCCAGAGGGCATGGGTTAAGGGTGAAAGGGGAAAAGTTTAAAGGGAATATTAGGGGGGATTCTTCACTCGGAGAGTGGTGGGAATGTGGAATGAGCTGCCGGATAAATTGGTGAATACGGACTCACTTTTAACATTTAAGAAAAACTTGGACGGGTTGTATGCATTAGGTGGCTTAATAGAGGCAAACATGTGGTTCCATGGGAATAGGGCCAGGATGGGATACTCTGTCAGAAAGTGGGTGTAGGCCTGCTGGTACAAATGGCCTTGTTTCTGCACTGATCTAAAATATTATTTTAATGCCATTTGTTAAATTACCTTTTAAATTTTGTTTAACCTTTAAGCAGCAGTTGGTTAGTTACTTATCTAGAAACCATAGAACCTTAGAAAATTACAGCTCAGAAACAGGCCTTTTGGCCCTTCTTGTCTGTGCTGAACCATTTTTTTGCCTTGTCCCACTGACCTGCATTTGAACCAAATCCCTCCACACCCCTCTCATCCATGAACCCGTCCAAGTTTTTCTTAAATGTTAAAAGTCACCCTGTATTTATCTGGCAGCTCATTCCACACTCCCACCGCTCTCTGTGTGAAGCCCGCCCTAATATTTCTTTTAAACTTTTCCCCTTTCACCCTTAACCCATGTCCTCTGGGTTTTTTTTTCTCCCCTAACCTCAGTGGAAAAAGCCTGCTTGCATTCACTCTATCAACACCCATCAAAATCTTATACACCTCTATCAAATCTCCCCTCATTATTCTACATATCAAATTAATTTAATTAACTAATTTTACTTGTTCACTCATAAGAGTATAAAAAGACACATATTCATATTGGGTGTTAGTTAGGGAGACATTACAGCTGGCATGGTGGCACAGTGGTTAGCGCTGCTGCCTCACAGTGCCAGGAATCCTGGTGACTGTCTGCGTGGTGTTGGCGCATTCTCCCCATTATCTGCGTGGGTTTCCTGCGGGTGCTCCGGTTTTCTCCACAGATGTGCGGGTTAGGTTGATGGGCCATTGACCATCAGTGTCAGAAGGATTAGCAGGGTGAATACATTGGGTTATGGGGATCGGGCCTGTGTGGGATTGTTGTCGGTGCAGGCTCAATGGGCTGAATGGCCTCCTTCTGCATTGTAGGGATTCTGTGATTTGTTAAGCTGTAAATAAATGTCAGAAATTGGTGTCCACTTTCACTATCTGGCTATCAGCAATCAAGGTAACAGAGAATGGTTACCCAAAGGTGAGGATCAGTTGCTCAGAGTTCTTTGTCAGACAGAAGGTTTGTGATATGAATTATTTTTGTGAAGATTGGCTGAGTTGAAATATAATTTGTTTGAATATGATTACTGATGCTCTGAGAGTTTGACCCAGTAACTAGGGGATAAATGAAGTGAATATATGGACATGGGTTTCCTTCTTATTGGAGAGAATATAATAAACAGTTTCTTCCTCAAAGGAAAATCAGTAGGAGAGTATTTTATGTGATGGATGTCTGTTCATTGAGTACTAATGAAGAAATGGATATAACGTTAAATTTTATGGGTGAGATTTATAAGAAAGGTCATTTCTCAGATGTCTCCAAGGCACGGTCAAACTTGGATAGATTTCTCTGATCATTCGCCAGAAAAATGATATCATGGACTCTAACAGGCTGGATAAAAGATTGCAGAGAATCACCTTGCGGAGTCCTTGTTCAGTACACACATTCAAATTGTGCGCTGTTGTTGAACATAGATAGGTTCCTGCTTTCAGCTGCTGTTAGATTCTCAGGAAGACTGGTGAAGTGCTTGGGATCAGATGTGTGTGCTGCTTTCTAAATAATGCCGGGGAGGGGAGTCAATCATATCCAGCAGCTCAATGGGAGAATTGGTCACGTCACAAAGGATGGAAAACTCACTGATCGCGGCGTTTGGAGATTAACTGGGCACTGGGACACAGGCACCAGTATAGGAAAGTGACTGACAATAAGAGTGAGCATTACGGCATTTGTAGCAGATGTGGGTGTCACAGCTGGACTGCAGAGTTGGAGTAGCAACAATACATGAATGAACCCCTAGAAATACCTGGGGAACATTTAATAATAGGTATTTAAAATATGCGGGGAGGCTTCGATCTTGTGGTATTGTCGCTGGACTAGTAATTCAGAGACCACAGAAGATGGGTGAATTCAATAGAAATCTGGAAGTAAAAGTTTAACAATGAAACCATTGTTGTAAAAACCCATCTGGTTCACTGATGTCCTTTAGGGAAGGAAATCTGCCGTCCTTACTTGGTCTGGCCTACCTGTAATTCCAGATTCGCAACAATGTGGTTGTCTCTGAATTGTCCTCTGAAGTGTCCAAGAGGGCAATTAAGGATGGGTAATAAATGCCCAAACCTGGGACACGCACACGCCTCATAAATAAAAAAACAAAATTGAAAAATCATTGTGAAATGATTTGTGCAAAGTGGAACAACAAAGTTTCTTTGTTGAAAGAGGATTCTTGGAGGGGGTGCAGAGAAGGTTCACTGGGCTGATACCGGAGATAAGGGGTTGGATTATGAGGAGAGACTGAACAGGCTAGGTTTGTACTCTTTGGAGTTTAGAAGGCTGAGAGGGGATCTTATAGAGACGTATAAGATAATGAAGGGGATGGATAGGGTAGAGGTTGAGAGACTCTTCCCGCTTAACAAATATAGCAGGACTAGAGGGCACAGCCTCAAGATTAAGGAGGGGCAGTTCAGATCAGAGTTGAGGAGGAGTTTCTTCACGCAAAGGCTGGTGAATCTTTGGAATTCTCTGCCTGATGAGGTGGTGGAGGCTTCCTCGCTGAATATGTTCAAGTCAAGAGTGGATAGGTTTTTAATTGACAAGGGAATTAAGGGTTACGGGGAGAAAGCGGGAAAGTGGAACTGAACCACTACAGATCAGCCACGATCTTATTGAATGGCGGGGCAGGCTCGAGGGGCTGGATGGCCTACTCCTGCTCCTATTTCTTATGATTCAGAAGTTGAATGTGATAATAACGACCAGTCTGAAGAACTAGGCACAAGAAACTTTAGTCCGGTAGTGAGTGCATTAGTTAGATTCATTTAATTGTGCTGCGTTGGATAGTGAGTGGGATCTTCCTCCCTCTCTGCAGCGTGCTGGCAATGATGGGAGGCATAACACCAGCAGTGAGATCCTATGGTTCTGCCATTGTCAACAGGGTCTCCTGTGAATGTACCCCTCGCCACTGGGTAACCCCACGGCAGGAGTGTGCCATTGGTGGGGCTGTAAGATTCCACCGGTGTAAATGGCAGTAGGATTTCAGCAAGTTTTTGCACCTCAATAGATTGAAGCACTGTTAAAATGATTCACTCCGTAACAGGAATCAAAGTAAGGTCAATGAACACGAAATGTCTACTTGTTCAGGGATGACAGCACATTGAGGTCACTGGAAAGCGTGTTTAATCCATGCAGAATAACTGGATTAAGATATTTTATTTGTACAGGTGTTGTAGCCAGGCTGTGCAAACCTTCCTTTAAAAAGGCACTGATGAAACTGAACATGAAAATTGATAAAACAGTTGTTTTTGAAAACTCAGTAGATGCGCAGGTCATTATTCTATCTCTTTAAGAAAACTCAGCATTTCCAATGTTAAAGAAGCGTTAATGGCGGTGATAGGAGATTCACGGTAAAAATATTTTGTAAAAGCTAAACCGGCGATGTATTCATCCCTCTTGCTAAGATCAGGAGTCCAAGTGAAGAATAAGGGGTGGTTGATGATGTGCAAGGTTCTTTGAGGAGATAAGTGAAAAATGAGGGGTATGTAAAATATATCAAGGATAATGTCACAGTGTAAGACCCTTCACTGGCACAAGAATTTAGTAAAGTAACAGCCATGGACATAGAGGCGGGTGAGATAAACTTTGGACGTAGCTCTCTCAAAAAGATTCTAAGTGCTGAATTTGCAGGAAAACCGGTGTAAATCATGATTGTTTTTTCAGCATGAGTTCAGACTTGAATCTCCCGCACTCTGCACTGCAGAGGCCGCTCGGGGTTGGGGTCAGCCTATTCACACTGGAGTTTGACAGTTCCACACATGAGCAATGGCTCCTCTCTGTTGCCCTGAAGTTTGTTGGCCAGTTCAATTGCTGACCAGTCTGAAACTCCGCAGTACTGACCCTCCAACCCCCACGGCGCGATCACAGACCCCTCATCCATTCACGGGCCAGCCCTGACCCCCAACTCTTTGACTTTAACTTCATGTTGTGAGACTTCTTACCATCTTCAGAGATGTTAACTCAGGTTGGCTATGACTTGGGAAACTGTTTTTGTAAAGCTTCCTGCTCTACAGTGTTCAATTGTACTTAATTATATACCCGAGGACCGTGTTTGGGTTCTCGAGTTTCCTCCATATCAGAACCCAGGAAGGCTGAAAAAGATTGTGAATTTTGCGTGGCTGCAAGACTTGTGGTCTACTGAGTAGTGTAGACAGGAGAATATAATAACAAAAACACATTGACAGATTAAGTGAGTGGACGAAAAGGATTAGGAGAGATTCTACAAATTTAAGCTCCTGGAATATCAAAGGTTAAAGGGTGATTTGAGTGAAGTTTTCCGAAGGAAGTTAATAGAAATTTTTTCCCTTGCTGGGGGGAAGGGGGTGTAACTATGAAATTAGAGCCAAAATATATACAGCAGACAATTGTCTTGCATCAAAGTTGATAGATTCTAGCTCAATTAACGATTGAAAATCTGGAAACAACCAACTTTTTTCTCGACAAGTGTGTAGGTGAATGGAATTAATTATAGAATCCTTATAGTGCAGAAGGAGACCATTTGGTGTATGCACCCTCAACAATCCCATCCAGGCCCTATCCCCGCAATTCCAAGTATTTAGTCTGCTGACACTAGGGTCAATTTTTCATGGCTAATCAACCTAACCCTTCAGAGTGTGGGAGGAAACCAGAGGAAACCCAGGCAGACACAGTGAGAAGGTGCAGACTCTGCACGGACGGTGGCACAAGACCAGAATCGGACCTGGCTCCCTGATGCTGTGAGGCAGCAGCGTTAACAACTGTATCACTGTGCCACCCATGATATACAGTTTATCCCAATAATTTCAGTGAATAGTGCAACTGTCTCAAGGCGTTATGCTTTGATGGCCACGGGGGTTGCCAGTAGATCTTCCCGTGGATCTTATACAATATGAGCTCCTGTGAGTGGAGGCTCACCTAGTAGGGAAGGAGCAGTGGAGGGTTTAAATCGAGCTGTCTTGATTCAGGCAGGCAGTCAAAGGGCTTGGGGCGGAGTGGTACACTGCAGCTACTGAGCAGTACTTTGAAATCATGTTGGTGATGGAAGACTGATCTCAGTAAGATTATGGCAGAATGAATGGTCTACTTCTGTTCCTATCTTCCTATCTAGATCAGCTAATTCAATGGGCAATTTGAGAACTAGCAAAGGTCCTCCATTCATTACTTCCTAATGATACTGTTGGTAAAGATTGAATAACTAGATGTGGACCAAGAGGATTCCAAGTTCAATGTGCACGGAATCAGCTGATCTCACTGTCTATGGGTTAGGCATATAAAACAGTCTTTATATGACCTATTTGTGAACAGAACTCTCACCTCGAAGCAGTGCTCCAAAAGCTAGTGGCTTTTGCTACCAAATAAACCTGTTGGACTTTAACCTGGTGTATTGAGACTACTTGCTATTCTTTTGGCTGCTATGTTAGTTTGCAAATTCAATCCACCATGCTTTTTATGGGAGCAAAGTGTATTATCTTGGGGAGCTGGTGTCCCTCCACTAGATTTCCTTGAATTACAAACTCAATTCCACTCCTAAGAGTGCTTCCCAGTCAGAATCTGAAGCAGCTGGAAGACTTAACACTGCTCAATACATATACAGGTGAGACTCCCTGATTGAGCATGCAATCATTCCCAATCTTTTTAGCTTGGACAATTATTACCTCAATCAGAGAGCTTGTACTTCAAGAGGCCAACCTCAATGGCCTCATTGAGGTCAATAAAACCTCATGACAGCTCTTTCTTCCCCCAGGAATGAAGTGCCATCAACAATAACACAATTGCATTTATGTCGCCCCTTTTAGCACAAGCAAACCTCCCAGGGCCCTTCAGAGAAATATAATGTGACAAAAATGAATGTCAAGCCAAGGAAAAAAATATTAGGAAGGAAAAATTCAGTTGAAGAGCTGGACTTTAAGATAGGTCTTAAAAGGGAGGTGAAAGGTGAGAACAGAAAGGATTCTGGAAGGGAATTCCAGAGGATCAGAGCTAGAATCATGAAGGATGAGGATTTTAGCTGCTGATGAGCTGAGGCAGGGTTAGAAGTGAGGAGTGTTCTGCAGATGTCTTTGTGAAGCAGCACAGAGTTAAGACAAAAGCTTGCTGGTCAGAGTATTTTAAATGAGAGAGTGAGAAGTGCTTCCTGTAAGCTATGAACTGGATCACATCTCCACATGACACACAATTTACCCTTTGTAATACCTGATAATGCAGAACCGAATACAACTAGAAATTAAATAATACAACATCGGCTGTGAATCATGTAGAACTTCTGGGCCAGAAGGTTAGTCTCATTCCGTGGAGGTGAATTTATGACATGGATTGACTCAAGGCAATATGGAGCAAGTGCTGTCATCTTTCAGATGACAAAGAATCACAGAGTTACAGAAGGAGGCCATTCAGCCCATCGTGTTTGCACCAAATGAGCAATTAATTAATTCCGTCCTCCTGCCTTCTCCCCGTAACCCTGTACATTCTTCCTTTCCAGCGAGCTTTCTCATTGCCTTTTGAACACTGTGATTGAACCTGCCTCTACCACACTCTCAGGCAGTGCAGCCCAGATCTTAAATCACTCGTTGCGTGCAGATTACCAAAGCGGGGAGATCATATTGGATTTGTGTAGAGTTTTGGTGAGGCCACAGCTGGAGCACTATGTGCAGTTCTGGTTGTCACATTATTGGAAGGGTGTGATTGCACTGGAGGGAGTGCAGAGGGGATTCACCAGAATGCTTCCTGGGATGGAACGTTTATGAAGAGAGGTTGGATAGGCTTGAGTTGTTTTTGTTGGAGCAGAGAAGACTGAGGGGGTGACAGGATCAAGGTGTGCAGGATTATTAGGGGCATGGACAGAGTGGAAAAGGTGTAAATATTCCCTACAGAATGAAGGGTCAGTCACAAGGGGACATAGATTCAAGGTGAGGGGGCAGGAGATTTGGGAATGATGTGAGGCAGGTTGCCTTCTGGATGAGCTTTTGGCACATCATAACATTCAGGGCAATAGGCTAAGTTCAGGTGTTTCGATGGGCCAACAGGCCTTTTATGCGCTATATTATTCTATTATTCTAAATTTTTTCTCACATACCTTTTGCTTCTTCTGTGCTCTTTTATTCTTGATCCTTTTAATGATTGGGAACAATCCCTCCCTTTCTGCTCTGTCCTGCCCTGTCATAATTTTGAACATCTCTATCAAATCTCCTCCTGGCCTTCTTCTCTGCAAGGAACACAGTCCCAATCTCTCCAATCTACCCTCAGAACTGAAGTTTCTCATCCCGGGAAACATTCTTGAAAACTTTTTCTGCTCTCTTTCCAATGTGTTCACAATATTCCTAATCTCCAGTGCCCAGGGCAACTCTCTATCTGAAGCTGAACTAGTATCTTGTATTAGTAATAGCATTACCTCCTTGTTCTCCGTTGCCCTATTAATAAAACACGGGATACCATGGCAGGATATTCTGGCCACTCTAGCCCCAAAACCGAAAAATCCAGCTTGAGGTCAATGGACCTTTGCATGGTCCACTAACCCCCACCACCCAATGCGCCCCTCCCTCCACTACCCTCCTCACTATTCTTTACTCAGAGAGGGCATGGAATGCCCTGCCTGCAGCAATTGTGGACTCGTCAACTTTAAGGGCATTCAAATGGTCATTGGATAGGCATATGGATAATATTGGAATAGTTTAGGTTAGTGGGTCATTAGATTGGTTCCATTGGTCGACGCAACATCCAGGGCCGAAGGGCCTGTACTGCGCTGTAATGTTCTATGTTCTCACTACTCGCTATTCTACCCTATGTTTTATTAACTGGTTTTCTGAACCTATCCCGCTACTTCCAATGATTTGCGCACAAAAACACTGAGGTCCTTCTGCTCCTGCACCCTCTTGTAGAGCTGTACACCCTTTGTCTCTCCATGGTCTTCCTAACACTTTGCATTTCTCTGCGCTGAGTTTTATCTGCCATCTACCCAACCATTCCCAGAATGTTAAACTCCGGTTCCATCTTTCCTCTCAGCTAGTTTGGGAAGACTTTTCGGTCCAATTTCAAGCAGAGCAGAAGAGTTCTGCTTGGAGACCTGGCCAATGTTTATCTGTCAACCAACTTCACTGAAAATAAGTTAATCTGGTCACTACGTCATTGTTTGTGGGGTTGTGCTGCATAGGAGTTAGCTTGCTACCTTCCAACATTTCAAACGATTCGTTTGTTGGTTGCAAAATGACACAGGGTGTCCTGGGATTGTGAGAGAGGTGAGGTAGAAATGAAATACATTCTATAAAGTTGTCAAAAGCGGTGATCTTTCGCTGTAATAAGGTGAGCACTGCGTCGCTAATCTGGCTGAACCAGCAGTTGCACCCAACCTACCCGCAAGCATTCCCCCATTGAGTTATTCCAACCCCATTGCAGAATGAGGTCAGACAGGAGCTCCAGCAGTGAGAGTCAGTCAGTCTGGTTAACGGATTCCCCAAGGTGTTTGTGTTAATGCAATATTCAGCGCAGTCACTTTCGAGAGATCCTGGTAGGTGATTCGAAGCAGCAAACAACCTGGAAGCATTTGAAAGCCTTGTCTATTATTTTACACCATTAACCAAAAATAGAGACGTGGGCCACGTTTCCCTGATTTGTTTGATTACAGTCATTTTTCTGCTCTTTGTTTCAATCTTCAACATTCTCTTAGAGAATCACTGAATCTTACAGCACAAAGGGGGATCATTCAGCCCCTTCTGTTTGTCCTAACTCTTTGAATAATTTATCTATTTAATCTTGCTTCCTTGCACTTTCCCTTCAGCGCAGCAGGCTTTTCCTTGCCAGTATTTAGAACATAGAATATAGAATACT
Source organism: Sphyrna mokarran (assembly GCA_024679065.1). Lineage (NCBI taxonomy): Eukaryota > Metazoa > Chordata > Chondrichthyes > Carcharhiniformes > Carcharhinidae > Sphyrna > Sphyrna mokarran. Next base: position 38,415,488 of record JAGIQG010000026.1, read on the forward strand.
ACAACACAAACAGGCCCTTCGGCCCAGAAGTTGTGCCGATCATATCTACACCTACCAGGCCGTAGAACTATCTGTAACTTCCAATCCCATGAAATCCCATGTACTCACCCAGAAGTCTTTTAAAAGACCCCAGCGAGTTCGCCTCCACCACCACTGACGGTGGCCGATTCCATTCACTCACCACCCTCTGAGTGAAAAACGTACCTCTAACATCTCCTCTGTACTTATCCCCCAGCACCTTAAACCTGTGTCCTCTCGTAGCGACCCTGGGAAACATCACGAAAGGATCTGGGGCACTTTTGAATGTGAGTAGGGGAATTTTCTCTGGCTGTCTCTGAATATTTATCCCTCAATCACCATCCGTTTACTTGGTCCCTACCACAATGCAGTTTGTGGGAGCTTGCTATGCACAAATTGGCTGCAATATTTCTTGCATTATAATAGTGACTACGCTTCAGATATGGAAAGCTTTGCAGAAAGGGGCTGTGTAAATGCATGTTTTTCTTTTCACAATAATGTCCCTTCACGGTGCACAGCATCAAAGTTTCTGCAGATCTCAACTGAGTCATCTTCCAGAATTCTTTTGTTGACACTTTCTCTTTTCCTGTTCTTAAAGCTGTGTCAATTCCCTGGTTCTCAGTCACCTTCCGGAATCTTCCAGTGACGGCATCTAATTATATCCAGGCCTTAGCAACAAGTGTTAATAAACCAATCGACTAGAGAGATTATCAAATCTATGTTGTTCTCTCATCCACCAGGCCCATACAGCCCGTTCAAATAATGGCTACTCTTGAGCTATTAGAAGCAAGATCTTTGGCTGACTCCAAACCGATTCCTGGCTTGGGTCACTGTCTGTGTGGAGTTTGCATGTTCTCCCCATGTCTGCGTGGGTTTCCCCCAGGGGCTCCGGTTTCCTCCCACAGTCTGAAATACATTCCGGTTAGGTGTACTGGCCACATTAAATTCACCGTCAGCGTACCCGAACAGGCGCTGGAGTGTGGTGACTAGGGGATTTTCACAGTAACTTCATTGCAGTAAGTCTACTTAATAAATAAATAACCTCAAACTTAAACCATGGAACTCTTGGGTACCTCAGCTTTGCTTTTGTAGCCTTAACAAGCTTTTAAAACAAAAACACAAAATGCTGGAAAATCTCAGCTGGTCTGATCCATGGGGAGAGATTAAAGTCATGTTTCGAGTCTGGATGACCCTTCATCAGAGCTCTGGTCATCCAGATTCAAAATGTTGGATTTATTCTCTTACGCTGTCAGAACTGCTGAGATTTTCCAGCACTTTCTGTTTTTGTTTCAGATTCCAGCATCCGCTGTATTTCGCTTTTAAAACAAACCTCGGCAGCTCTGACTTACTGCTTCCCGATTAACTTCATTTCCTCTCGCACAACTCCTCAGCAGCAGTGGTGCCCTCTTCCTTAACCCATGACCTTCAATCTCCCTTTATCGAAAACACATTCTGTTTGATCAGTGTGCGATTAAACTTTTGGGTGGCGCAGCCAAAATGTTTTGAACAGCTTTCAGAGTTCTGTAACTGTTTGGTACATCCCAGCTATGTGCCGATGGATCAGGTTCTGCTGCACCTTCGCTGTTTGAATCAAGAGGATTACTGACTCTGGATGGCATTGTGTAATAATGTCCTACTAATCACATTCAGAGGGATCCAGTTACCCCAAAGCGGCAACGTGAGCAACTTCACACACAAATAGACTTTGTTCAGACTGAATTAACCTTTTCTCCGAGAATGGGATTTCGGCATGATAAATTGGTTAATTTAAAACAGCATCTTCTCGTGACACTGAAAGAAATCTCTTTTTTAATATGAAGCTGCCTTTCTCCGAATTCCCGAATCCATTTTTGTGACTGGACACAGATTTACTTTCTTATTCTAGTCACAGAGTTACAAAGCCGCGCACAGCGTGGATGGGACGGAGTCCCGAATCCATCTCCTTGCTTGCTCCGCAAACCAATTCAAATTCAGATTGAATCCCACAGGAGAGCCATATAGATCTCCGCAGACAGGATAAGGAATTGTACCTGATCTCACAATATCTGATTTTAGCCAAAAGGCTGAAAGGCAAAGGGTTTCTCTTTTTTATTCGCAAAAATGTATTTATTTGTATAATGTCTGAAAGGACGTTTAAAAGTTGGCTATATACACAGACCCCTCCAATCTGATTTTCAAGTTTGCTGATGACACCCCCGTAGTAGGTGGGATCTCAAACAGTGATGAGACTGAGTACAGGAATGAGATAGAGAATCTGGTGAACCGGTGCGGTAACAATAATCTCTCCCTCAATGTCAACAAAACAAAAGAGATTGTCATCGACTTCAGGAAGCGTAAAGGAGAACATGCCCCTCTATACATCAACAGCGATGAAATAAGAAGGGTCGAGAGCTTCAAGTTTTTAGGTATTCAGATCACCGACAACCTATCCTGGTACCCCCATGCTAACGCTATAGTTAAGAAAGCCCCACCAATGATTCTACTTTCTTAGTAGATTAAGGAAATTTGGCATGTCAGCTACGATTTTCACCAACTTTTACAAGATGCACCATAGAAAGCATTCTTTCTGGTTGTATCACAGCTTGGTATGGACTCCTGCTCTGCCCAAGACCGCAAGGGATTGTAAAAGGTTGTGAATGTAGCCCAATCCATCACGCAAACCAGCCTCCCACCCATAACTCTGTCTATACTTCCCGCTGCCTCAGCAAAGCAGCCAGCATAATTAAGGCCCCCATGCACCCCTGATGTTCTCTCTTCCACCTTCTTCTGTCAGGAAAAAGATACAAAAGTCTGAGGTGATTTACCAGCCGATTCAAGAATAGCTTCTTCCCTGCTGCAGAAAGACTTTTGAATGGACCTACATGAAGTTGATCTTTCTCTAGGCCCTAGTTATGATTGGAACACTACATTCTGCATGCTTTCATTTCCTTCTCTATGAACTGTATGTTTTCCTGTAAAGCGTACAAGAAACAATACTTTTCACCAAATACCAATACATATAACAATAACACATCAAATCAAATCAACAAAGTGCAATTAAATTCCACATATATCATATTGCACTCTGCACTGATCAAAAAGCACTACAGAAATTTCAATATGGCATCACAAACCCTGCAATGATATTTAAATTGTCTGTATAAATCAAGTTGCTCTCTGAGATACTTCAATACATGTGATACATGTACCGTTTGCCATAAACATACACCGTGAGTCATACAACGTGGGTCACATGCAGCACAGTGACACAGTGTTTAGTACTGTTGGCTTACAGCGCCAGGGACCAGTGCGATTGCGCGGAGTTTGCACATCCTCGCCGTGTCTGCATGGGTTTCCTCTGGGTGCTCCAGTTTCCTCCCACACTCCAAAGATGTGCAGGTTAGGTGGATTGTCCGTGCTAAATTGCCCATTCGTGTCCCAAATTGTGTAGATTAGGGGGATTGGGGTGGAGAGTAAGCACGTGGAGTTACAGGAATAGAGCCTGGGTAACATAGTCTGTCAATGCAGCTGTGTGGGATGAATGGCCTCCTTCTGCACTCTGCGAATTCCATGATAATCCTTCTACAATTCCTTTCATATGCTTTGCACACAACGAGAACTGTGAATAAACCAAACCATTCCCTTCTGGATGGGTTTGTACTTCTCAAGTGTAGTTGTGATTTGCCTTTTCATTCTCAAAGCTAATTGTCAAGTAAATTATTAGTGCTGGGATATAGGAAGTTTCTTTTGGGTTTTATCTTGGTGGGTGAGGTAATAAGAAATTGAGTGTGACAGTTATCTTCTTCAAAGATTCTCGGCACTACAGAAGGAGTTGGAATAATACCCTCATCCCAACTTTACACTTCAAAGAGCTAGGGAAAATAGATCATGCTTTGGTTATTTGAGAATGTTCTTGTCTGCTTCACATTCGTCTCTCACCTTTTCTATCTTCCAGTCCCTGCTAGCAATCTCTCCCAGTTCATCTTGACTCTTTCTTCCAATTCTTTTCCCCTCCCCCTCCCAATTTATGCTTGTCCTGTTTATAGAATCATAGAAACCCTACAGTGCAGAAAGAGGCCATTTAGCCCATCAAGTTTGCTCCGGCCACAATCCCACGCAGGCCCTACCCCCATATCCCTATATATTTACCTGCTAATCCCTCTAACCAATGCATCACAAGACTCTCAGGGGCAATTTTTAGCATGGCCAATCAACCTAACCCCCACATCTTTGGACTGCTGGAGGAAACCGGAGGAAACCCACACAGACACGAGGAGAATGTGCAAACTCCACGCAGACAGTGACCCGATTCGGGAATCGAACTCAGGACCCTGGAGCTGTGAAGCAGCAATGCTAACCACTGTGGTACCGTGCTGCCCTGTTCTCTGCCCCTCTACCCTCTTCCTTAGAGTGAGAAGAAGATCGTAGCCGTGATGTGGAGATGCTGGCATTGGATTGGTGTGAGCACAGTAAGAAGTCTCACAAGACCAGGTTAAAGTCCAACAGGTTCATTTGGAGTCATGAGCTTTTGGAATGGTGTACCTTGAAGGAGCAGCACTTCAAAAGCTCGTGATTCCAAATAAACCTGTTGGACTTTATCCTGGTGTTGTAAGACTTCTTAAAATGAGGAAAGGAAGATTTCAAGGTCCACTGATGCAATTTATCACAGGGAATCAGCTACCTCTTCCAGTGTGAGGCTCAGAGTTTGACAGTAGATCTAATCTTGAAGACTACAGGAGCGGTTTATTGTTAACTAATGTAATGAAGTGACTTATACAGATGACTTCAGCCTGGTTTAATCACCATTAAAGGTTCAAAGGAAGTGTTTACGGCGAATAGGTTATGCAGCTTTTGACAAGCAATCAGTTCTACCAGAAGAAAAGAGATGGGAGAAAAGATGGAGGTAGGCAGTGAATTGAACAATTGATGAATCTATGGGAGGGACAACTGTCTAGACTCTCAGTGAAGTCAGCCAGTTATAACTGATGGGCTGTTTTATTAATCTTCCCAAGGCCTTCTGCTCCATTATCAGGATATTGAATCATTGAAACCTGGATCCTACTTCCAGCATTGTTAGCAGTAGATCATTCAGGGCTCCAGCAATCCTCAATATTTAATATCATCTCCTAATCTCTCCCATTTTTCATTTGCTACTGACAGATTTACGTCTTTCATTAAATGATGGGATATTTTTTCCCAATTTTCCTTTGTTATGATCCTCTTAAAAGTTAGCTAACTTTTAACAGAAAGCAAACCCCCATGGGGTCAATCAGAAGAAAACCAATGGACCAAGATTTCACTTTTTTTTAAAGACTTTTACTGTAACAAACCAATCAAACATTAGTTAACAGATGAAGGTTATTTTGAATAATGAAGGATATTTTGAATAACAAGGCAAATGTCACTTTAAATAAGAGTAAGAACAAGGATATGCATCATGTCATTGCAAGCTCTCATTTTATTCCCAGCACAAATATAAGATTTATTGTTTTCCATCCAACCTTTTTAGCTTTTGAACCATGTTCACCAGCAGACGGTTCCATATGAGAGCAAGGTGGTGGTATAGTGGAAATTTCAGTGGACTGGTAATCCAGAGGACCAGGCTAATGCTCCGGAAACATGGATTCAAATCCTGCCAAAACAGTGGATGAAATTTAAGTTCAAATAAAAATCTGGAATTGAAAGGTAGCCTCAGCAAAAGTGACCATGAAACTATCAACTGTTGCAATAAAAACTCATTCACCAATGTCCTTTCGGGAAGGAAGTAGAACATAGAACATTACAGCACAATACAGGCCCTCAATGTTGTGCCGAGCTTTGTCCAATCCCAAGATCAAGTTATCCCACTCCCTATCATTCTGGTGTGCTCCATGTAGGTATCCAATAACCGCTTGAAAGTTCCTAAAGTGTCCGACTCCACTATCACAGCCATTCTAATACCGCAACCACTCTCTGAGTAAAGAATCTATCTCGGACATCCCTCCTATATCTCCCACCATGAACCTTATAGTTATGCCCTGTAATAAATCTGCCATTCCTACCTGGCCTGGTCTACATGTAGTTCCATGATTCACAGCAATATGACTGAATCTGAAACTGCCCTCTGAAATGAAGCCATGGGTTCAAGGGCAGTTAGGCTTGGGTAACAAATGCTGGTCTTGCTGGTGATGCCAAAACCCAAGGAAAGAATAAGAGCAAAAGAATGCCTAGCAATTGTTCCCTACTGACAAGTGCACGTCTATGAATCCTCCTTCATTCACGCCACAACAACTCTGATGGCACGGAATCCCCAGAGACTCCCTTCTCTGAACCATTGAAGTCTCTGACCACGCTGACACTGTCCAGTTCACAATCAGTCCGTGCCTTCAGCTCTTGGTTCTTTTCAATGCTCACAGCATCTTTGCTGTATTCTCAGAGACTTTCTTCGACATCAGAATTCGCTCGGAGAATGCCGTAACTGTGCCATCCAATAAATATCTCGTTTTTTTACAAATATTCGGTCGGTGCACACTCAGTTCTCTGCCATAGAAGACAGGCCGAAAGAACCCAAATTAGCTCTCTATTTGCTCTTTGCTTCTTAGCTGACCGCTCCCCTTGCCAACTTCAGGTCACATGGGCATTTTGTAGATCCTAATGATATCATGATTAGGAAATCAATTAGCTCCCACCCTACTTTGGTCTTAAAGGGCATTGCATAAAATGAAATAAAACTTTCCCCAACACATCATGCCTTACCAAACCACCTCTTAATTATATAGACTTCCATCTACTTAGAACATAGAACATAAAACATAGAACATTACAGCGCAGTACAGGCCCTTCAGTCCTCAGGTAACAGTGTGACAGGTGCTGTGTCAGGTGACAGTGTGACAGGCGCTGTGACAGGTAACAGTGTGACAGGCGCTGTGTCAGGTAACAGTGTGACAGGCGCTGTGTCAGGTAACAGTGTGACAGGCGCTGTGTCAGGTGACAGTGTGACAGGAGCTGTGTCAGGTGACAGTGTGACAGGCGCTGTGTCAGATGACAGTGTCAGGCTGTGTCAGGGACAGTGAGACAGCGCTGGTCAGGGACAGTGGACAGGCGCTGTCAGGACAGTGTGACAGGCGCTGTGTAGTGGCAGTGTGACAGGCGCTGTGTCAGGTGACAGTGTGACAGGCGCTGTGTCAGGTGACAGTGATGACAGGCGCTGTGTCAGGTGACAGTGTGACAGGCGCTGTGTCAGCACAACAAACCCACAGGCTGCAGGACAGTGTGACAGGCCTGTGTCAGGTAACAGTGTGACAGGCGCTGTGTCAGGCGCTGTGTCAGGTGATAGTGTGACAGGCGCTGTATGAGGTAACGGTGTGACAGGCGCTGTGACAGGCACTGTGTCAGGTGACAGTGTGACAGGCGCTGTGTCAGTAACAGTGTGACAGACACTTGTCTCCCTCTCTGCAATTTCACCCAACTTCTCAGTTTTCTCATGTGGAATTCAACATTGAGCGACAACAACCTGTTTGACTTGACATGGTATTACACCTGCATTCAGTCTGTCTGTATCAGTTCTCTACACACCCACATGGTCACTAACATACACTCTCAAACACACTCTCACTCAAACACAACTGTATGTCACATTGACTCATACACTCACATCTGTCTGCTCCAACACACACAAACATCTACAGATCAACCTCAAACACACTCACATTCACACTAATCCACACTCACTCACTCACACATTTGCACTCTGAAGGCCTCACACACACACTCACATATGTACAAGTACATATATACTGGTACACACACATATGTGGCACAGTGGTTAGCGCTGCTGCCTCACAGCTCCAGGGACCTGAGTTCGATTCCCCCTTGGATCACTATCTGTGTGAAGTTTGTGTGTTCCCTCCATGTCTGCGTGAGTTTCCTCCAGGTACATAGAACATAGAACATCACAGCGCAGTACAGGCCCTTCGGCCCTTGATGTTGCGCTGACCAGTGAAACCAATCTAATGACCCTCTACCCTAAACTATTCCAATATTATCCATATGCCTATCCACTGACCATTTGCACACCCTTAAAGTTGGCGAGTCCACAACTGCTGCAGGCAGGGCATTCCACGCCCTACCTCTGACATCCGTCCTATAACTACCACCCCTTAATTTAAAGCTACGTCCCCTCGTGTTAGCCATCACCATCCGAGGAAAAAGGCTCTCACTGTCTGCCCTATCTAACCCTCTGATCATCTTATATGCCTCAATTAGGTCACCTCTTAACCTTCTTCTCTTTAACGAAAATAACCTCAAATCCCTCAGCTTTCCTCATAAGACCTTCCCACCATACCAGGCAACATCCTGGTAAACCTCCTCTGCACCCTTTCCAATGCCTCCACATCTTTCTTATAATGCGGCGACCAGAACTGTACGCAACAATGCATTCCATGACATTTTAGATGTGAGCTGCTAATGGACACAAAAATAAAAATGTTGTTCAGTGAGGTCGACTTGCTTGAAGAGATAAATTCTGAGGAAGGTCATGAAGGAAAAGAGAATTGAAGAGTGGGAAGGTCATAAAGATGATGTATCAGAGGGCTCATCCTAGGCAACAGAAGACTCAATACATAGAACATAGAACACAGAACATAGAACATTACAGCACAGTATAGGCCCTTTGGCCCTCAATGTTGCGCCGGTCAGTGGACCCTCTAACCTAAACTATTCCAATATCATCCATATGCCTATCCACCGAACATTTGAATGCCCCCAAAGTAGGCGAGTCCACAACTGCTGCAGGCAGGGCATTCCACGCTCTCACCACCCTCTGTGTAAAGAACCTGCCTCTGACATCCGTCCTATAACTACCACCTCTTAATTTAAAGTTATGTCCCCTCGTGTTGGTCATCACCATCCGAGGAAAAAGGCTCTCACTATCCATCCTATCCAATCCCTTGATCATCATACCAACACCAATTATGTGTCAAAGAGATGGTAGGGTTCACGAAGAGGCCAGAGTCAGATAGGAAGTTTGGGAGGAGCTTGTTGAGCTAGAGGAGAGTCATGAAGTTTTTCAAACAAAAGAATAATCACAGAATCCCTCCAAGGAGGCCATTCAGCCCATTGGGCTTGCACTAACCATAATCCCACCCGGGCTGTATTCCCGTACCCCGTATACTTACTCCGCTAATCCCCCTGACACCAAGGTCAATTTAGCATGGCTAATCAACCTAACTTGCACATCTACGGAAGGAAACCGGAGCACCCAGAAGAAACCCAGACAGTGATCCGAGGCTCAAATTGCACCGAGTTCCTGGCACTGTGAGGCAGCAGTGCTAACCATTCTGCTACGGTGCCGCATTTGAAGGTGTTGGGAAAGTAGGAAGCAGTGTAGGTTAGCAAGAACTTTTATTGAAAGACTTTTATTTGAAATTTGAAGGCTTGTTGATGAGACCAAGATACCTCCTATTGACAGAGGTGTGGCAACATTAGTTAGACATTGGTTAAATACCACAAAAGCAGACAGCAATGGATACTTGATGTGTTTACAGGTGTAACCAAGGCTTCTGTGTTGGGACCATTGATCCTGTCAATATATCTAGAGGAGCCTGACTTGAACTGAAGAGGCAAAATTTGCTGATGACAAAAAGATGTGTAGAGAAGGATTGCAAAACCCTTCAGGATTGTAAAGCTAGACTGTAGATTTGGTGAATAGAGTTGGGTTTAGTCAAATAGACTGCAGTGTTTTCTTCACCTCATTCTTTCAACACCGCTGAGAAGGGTCCATTCGGATTGTCCTTCATATTGGTGTGGCTTCTATTTATTTGCAATAAATGTAATCTCCAATCCTCCTTCCCCCACTTAAACATTTTAGCCATCTCCCCTGTGCCAATTCTCAGCCCTCTTCCAACTCAATCCCAGCTGCCATGTTGACCAATTTCCACTGGGTTTCGGGTAGATTTTAATGCCCCTCCCCATGGTGTGGGTTTGGTGGCAGGGGACATTTAATTAAAAGTGGGCCTCAATTACGTCTGGGACAACCCCATCTGTGAGTGTGAGGTGCCCCTCCCCCTCCGCCCCCACTATCTTCCCGCCTGAGATGGATAAAGGCCTAAAATGTTTCCCACCCCAGCACACCTACTCTCGCTAGCCTAAAAACGGAGGAGCTCCTGGCTAGGCTTTTAACTGAACAAAAGAAACCAAAATCTGAGCAAATTAATATTGGCTTCACAATTGGCCCACAGAGAGTATCCCAGCCCTTGCTGCTGATTACCTTGTCCCCCACTGACTCCACCCCATGATGACCACTCCCCCACCATCACTGACCTTACAAAGAGTCATCCAGACTCTTGTCTCTCCACAAATACTGTCAGACCTGCTGAGATTATCCGGTATTTTGTTTTGTGTGTGACTCTATCAGCCTCCCAGAAATAATTCAGAGTTGTTATATGAACTGTGCACTCTCTCTCTCTCTCTGTATCCTGCACAGTATTTATCCAAACTCAGATGCAATTTCACGCTTGGGTGGGCAGGACCTTGGGAGCGAACCCCACACATTCATCCACTGCAGCCCTTAAATGGCCTCTTCCCACCCAGCCTCAATTTTTAGACTGGCCATTACTGGTGTGGGTAAGTTGGGAAAGAGACATTTAAACCTTTTCCCATCTTGGGTAGGAAGGTCACCACACATCGAAGGGCCCTTTCAGAGATGTGCCACCTCCCCATAGCATATTGGAACTCTGGAATTCCCCCCCTCCCCCCCCCTACAACGGGCCAACCCTCTGTTGCAATGTTCACCACCTCCCCCCCCCCCCTCCCCTGCCATCCCACCTAACCAACCCACCCAGGCACCCCTACTCTCCCCCTCCAGGACTTAGCTGACTACAAATTCTATGTGTGGTCAGAACTCTATTACAAAAACCTTTATCGAACGTCTGCAGTCTTACTTCCAATCCCTATTTCTCTGGAACTGTACCCTCAGTTACTCCCAGGTGGTGTGCTGCAGTACCACCGCAGTGCTGCAGCTGCCCAGGTGGTAGAGTTATTGGCCAATCCAGAGTGGACAGAAGTCCTGGCCACTTCCAATCAACGCTCAGTTGATGTTAAATGACAGTCGAAGTAACTGATTCTCGGGGTGCTGAGTGCCAATCGCTCACCATTCTGAAAATTTTATCCAGGGAAATATAGAGAATAGGGGCAAGAGTGAGTCACTCAGCCCCTTTGAGTCTCCATTCAATATGATCATGGCTTACCCTCTATCTTATCAAACTCTACTACTCTCCCCACAACCTCTTGACATCTTTACAGTGTAGAAACCTACCTATTTCCCTTCCTAAATATATTCAGTAACTAAACCTCCACAACCTTTTGTGATTGAGAAGTCCACAGGTGTATCATCTTCCGAGTGAAGAGGTTTCTCCTCATCTCATTAGACTAATTAGCCCAAATCCTGAGACAATGAATCCCTGTGAAATCCAAAATGTAGAAGATGAGGTTCCTATTTTGCTGCGTGTGAGGATTTGGGCTGAATATTTGAGCCCCCTCATTACAGTTCCTAGAAAATATTCATTCTCTTTATTTCTACCATCAGACAAGTTGGAACTTCGTCAGAAGTTCTGCCTTTTGCTGACTGTATTAGTCAGTCACAGCTGTCTCTGACCTACATTTCGGACAGATGAGTTTGAAGCCTTGACAAAGGCTTGTATTCATACGACAGAACAGCAACTAACGTTTACACTGTGTTCTTCAGACGGGAGAATGTCTTACACCATTTGGAGAGGGCATCAGGAGGTCACAGAGAATGAGACTGGAATTCATTAAAGGGAGGGTTGAAATTTTGATCAAGAATGCAAGACACGATTTTCCAAAATTCCAGCCCGGCACTGGGTTTTGTTTGAAGGCGATAGTCGTCAATTTCAGGAAGTATAGAGGAGAACATGACCCTGTCTATATCAACAGGGACAAAGTTTTTAGGTGACCTGTCTGGTCCCCCATACTGATAGTATAGTTAAGAAAGCCCACCAATGCCTCTACTTTCTCAAAAGACTAAGGAAATTTGGCACGTTCGCTACGACTCTCACCAACTTTTATAGATGCCCCATAGAAAGCATTCTTTGTGGTTGTATCACAGTTTGGTATGGGGTCCTGCTCTGCCCAAGACCGCAAGGAACTACAAAGGGTCGTGCATGTAGCCCAATCCATCACGCAAATCAGCCTCCCATCCATTGACTCTGTCTACACTTCCCACTGCCTTGGAAAAGCAGCCGGCATAATCAAGGATCTAAGGTCACGTACCAACCGACTCAAGAACAGCTTCTTCCCTGCTGCCATCAGCCTTTTGAATGGACCTATCTCAGATTAAGTTGTTCTTTCTCTACACTCTATAGTCTACCCTGACTGTAACGCTATATTCTGTTCTCTTTCCTTTCCTTCTCAATGCTTTGTCTGTATAGCGCGCAAGAAACAACACCGTGACAATAATAAATCAGATCAAATCGAGGAATGTCAGGTGCACTGCTGCCTCACAGCTCCAGGGTGCTGGGTTCGATTCCCAGCTCGGGTCACTCTCTGCGTGGAGTTTTGCACGTTCTCCTCATGTCTGCGTGGGTTTCCTCCGGGTGCTCCGGTTTCCTCCCACAGTCCAAAGATGTGCAGGGGTTGGGTAGATTGACCGTGCTGAGAAATTGTCCCTTAGTGTCCAGGGATTTGTAGATTGGAGGGATTAATGGGTGTAATATATAGGGATATGGGGGTAGGGTCTGGGTGCTACTGTACCATCCACAACCTTACCTTTCATTGAGCTGAGGCTGCAATCACAATATTGATGTTATTGGAGCCTGAGGTCCTAGTTTGGGATCCCCCCAGACCTCAGTGGCCAGCCAAGTGAATAATAGCGTGTGCCAATGTACCTAAAAACCATCTAAGGTCCTGTGGGACTCGACCAACCAGTTCAAGAAAAATAAAACCTTCCAGAAAAGGCTCCAGTGGAATGTATCTCTGAAGTTAATTAAAGTTTTAAGCTCAATTATCCAACCTTAGCGCAGTCTCGATTGGGAGCAGTTGTGTTTGAATAAGTGCCCAGTGACGCAGCTGTGTCCCATATTCAAAAAATACTTATCCCAGATGGAATGAGCTCGCGATCCCGATTCACAGGCTCCAAGACGCGAGGCAGTCTCCGAGCTGTCCATCGTACTGTCAATCAGAACAATTCTGTGGCAGATCCAGAAATGACTGAATTCCATCTGAACCGCAACACCTAATCCTGCCCCTGAGTCTCTCGTGGATAAATGACTTTTCACATTTTTATCTAGTTTAAAAAGTACCTGACAACCAGGGCATAAAGCCAATTAATTTGGAAACCAACATTATCTTGCTCACGTCCCTTTGTGTTTCTGTCCTGCTCTCCCATAGAATTATAGAATCCCTCCAGTGCAGAAGGAGGGCATTTGGCCCATCCAGCCAATAATTCCCGAGTCTCTATCCCTGTAATGCCACGCATTTACCCTGCTAAGGGACAACTTAGCATGGCCAATCAACCCAATACACATCCTTGGAGTGTTTGAAGTTTATTTATTAGTGTCACAAGTTAACACTGCAATGAAGTTACTGTGAAAATCCCCTAATTGCCACAAGCTGGCGTCTGTTCGGGTACACCAAGGAAAAATTTAGCACCTAACCAGAGCATCTTTCGGATTGTGAGAGGAAATCGGAGCACCCAGAGGAAACCCACACAGACACGGGGAGAATGTGCAAACTCCGCACTGACGATGCTGGAGTTAAACCCCAGTTTCCAGGGGAAAGGCAGACGAGTAAATGAGGATGATTTCTGGTGGGAAGCAGCAGCTACGTCACTGTCAAAACGATCGCGGGAATTTATGCACCAAAGCAAACAGATAATGGAATGAATGCTTTATTTATCCAAAGATTTGGTTATAATCTGGGCTCAATGTGTGGCTGAATTATTGGAAACCCATTGTTTGCACTCTGGCCAGTTGCACAGAACGAATTGCTCTCTGCTGTAGCTCACGTACATCAGCTGATTGTGACTCCCTGCAGTGTGTGTGTTCCAATAGGTCTCATTCTCTCATCTTTGAGTCAGGAGGTTATGGATTCAAATCCCACTCTGGAATCTTGAGTATGTAATCCACGCTGACACTCCCAGCTCAGGGAATACTATTGAGATGAAGCACTAGTCTCTCTCTGAGTGGGCATTAGTGATCCAACAATAACATTGGATGTTATTCCTCTGTGTCTCTGCTAATATTTTTCTGTCAACAGACGTTAGAGATCATTTTGCACAAGGTGGTTGCCATCTACATTAACAACAGTAAGCACATGTCAACAAAACTCCATTTGCTGCAAAGCATTGTGGGACATCACACGGTCATGAAAGTTGCTATAAAAATGCAGGGTCTCGCCTGCATTTCCATGGATCCAGTATATTTTGGATAATGTATCATGAGACTAAGAATGGTATTGCAAAAGATGGACAGAATGGTCTTGCAACCTACTGGAGAGCAACCCATGTATTGGTCAACCCCCAATTCGGGTCACAGGTCAATGGCATCCACATTGCTTTTAAAAAGGGTCGGAGTTCAACCTCTAGAGAGATTCTTCCTGCTTAGAAAGGATAGCAGGACTAGAGGGCACAGCCTCAAAATAAGGGAGGGGCAGTTTAGATCGGAGTTGAGGAGGAACTTCTTCACTCAAAGGATGGTGAATCTCTGGAATTCTCTGCCCATTGAAGTGGTGGAGGCTACCTCGCTGAATATATTTAAGTCACGGGTAGATAGGTTTCTGACAGACAAGGGAATTAAGGGTTATGGGAGAAAGCGGGAAAGTGGAACTGATCCACTTCAGATCAGCCATGATCTTATTGAATGATGGGGCAGGCTCGAGGGGCTGGATGGCTGACTCCTGCTCCTATTTCTTATGTTCTTCTCTGTTTTGAACGGCAGGAGATTAGTCGATAGATTCAAAGAGTCTCTATAGTGCAGAAGGAGGCCATTTAGCCCATCAGGCCTGCAGCGATAATAATCCCACTTCATCCCCGTTCCCCTCAACCCTGTGCATTTACACTGCTAACCCCCTGACAGTAAGGAGCAATTTAGCATGGCCAATCAACCTAATCCGCAGATCATTGAAATGTGTGAGGAAACCTGAGCACCCAGAGCAAACCCGGATAGACATGGGGAGAACATGCAAACTCCACACAGACAGTGTTCCGAGGCTGGAATCGAGCCCAGGTCCCAGGCACTGTGGGGCAGCAGTGCCAATCACTGTGCAACTGTGCCACCCCCTATTACTGCTCAGTGAATGGTTTTGCCTTTCATCAGTTGGATTCACTGTGATAATTGCATCAAATGGAGCCCAACTTCAGAGCAAAGCCCTCATTTTTACTGATTGGATTGAGATGTGATGATAGGGTAAGCTTGGGTTGTAAGGTTTCACCAATACTCAGGGGCTTTGTGTGGGCCAAGGATGGAAGAGAAATTTCCAGAACCTTCTCCTGGAAGATCATAATATCAGCTCCATTCCATGGTTGGTGCTCAGCCCCTGGCAGAGTTGAGGGCCTTACATTATTCCTTCTTCTTCCATGTTTTGGAAAATGTCCGTACTGTGCAGCAAGGAACGCTTCTTCACAGCCAAGATCTATCTGAAAGGTCAGTCACGGCAGTGCTTAGAATCTACAGCACAGAAAAAGACTATTCAGCCCATCTAGTGTGAGCCTTTCTACATTTAAATTAACTCTTCCCACTCTGTCCATCTATCAGGTGCAGCAGGTGATAGAGAAAGCAAAAGGTGTGTTGGCCTTTAGAGTGATAGGATTTGAGTACAGGAGCAGGGATGTCTTGATGCAAACATAAAGGTGAGGCTATGTCTAGAGTATTATGTACAGTTTTGGTTTCTTTATCTGAGGAAGGATGTGCTTGCTCTAGAAGGAATGCAGAGAAGGTTTACCAGACTGATTCATAGAATCATACAAACCCTACAGTGCAAAAAGAGGCCCTTTGGCCCTTCGAGTCTGCACCAAACACAATCCCACCCAGGTCCTACTCCATGCCTCTACATATTATACCCACTAATCTCTCTAACCTGTGCGACTCAGGATACTGAGGGGCAATTTCTTAGCATGGCCAATCAACTTAACCCTGCACATCTTTGGACAGTGGGAGGAAACCAGAGTACCCAGAGGAAACCTACGCAGACATGAGGAGAATGTGTAAACTCCACACAGACAGTGACCCGAGCTAGGAATCAAACACAGGACCCTGGAGCTGTGAAGCAGCAGTGCTAACCACTATACTACCATGCCGTGGGATGTTAGGGTGGATACACGAGGAGAAATTGAGTCGGTTAGCATTGTATTGGCTGAAGTTCAGAAGAATGAAGGGGGATCTCATAGAAACTTATAAAATTCTAACAAGACTAAACAAGCTCGATGCAGAAAGGATGTTCCCAATGGTGCGGGGAGTCCAGAATCAGGTGTCATAGTCTAAAGATAAGAGTAAACCTTTTAATATTGAGATGAGAAATTTCTTCACCTAGAGAATGGTCAGTCCATGGAATTTGCTATCGGAGCCCAAAATATTATGGGCAGGATTTTACATGATTGGATTGAGATGTGATGATAGGGTAAGCTTGGGTTGTAAGGTTTCACCAACACTCCGGGGCTTTGTGTGGGCCAAGGATGGAAGAGAAATTTCCAGAACCTTCTCCTGGAAGATCATAAGCGAGGTTGTGAAGTTGGAGATTTGTGGTCCGTGGTGCCGTTTTGGTTTGTACACTTTCAAGAAGCAGTTAGACACAGCTCCTGGTGCGAAAGGGATCAGAGGATTTGTGGGCAAGGCAGGATCAGTACATTGAGTTGAATGATCAGCCATGATCGTAATGAACGGTGGAGCAGTCTCAAAGGGCCGAATGGCCTCCTTCTGCTCCTATATTCCATGTTTCTATATTTCTATCCCTACATCCCTATACCCTCAGGTATTCATCAAGCCTTACTTTTGATGCATTAACAATACCTGCTCCTCTCTGTGTAGGAGGGGTTCCCCATTCTCACCTCAAAATAAAGAAATTCCTCCAAAATTATGAATTTATTCATCCAATTGTGGCAATCCTCCAGTTAATCTTCCTTGTTCTGGACACATCTACTATTTCTCCATATCTAAGCTATCAAAACCCATTGCCATTTTAAAATTACCCCTGTCAGGAATCATGCATTGAATCAATCCTCTCTCATCTTCCAGTGCTCAGCAGTCAATATCGATTTGAGCTTTGGTTTCCACTTTTAATACTATTTGGATCTCTCTTTGGGTAACTTATGGGCAGTTCTGGATTAGGAACATTTCCCACTACTTTAAAGTGACAAAGTCTAGTTCCGGTAGATTTTTTTTCCCTTAAACTTCTTTATTTTTGTCGTAGAACATTTTAGGCAAATCCATCTCTACTGCGTACGGGCTATTCCATCTTGTCTTCTGGGTCCCCTCCACATAACTGCTGATGTTATTGTTACATTACGATACAAGTCACTAATTCATTAGCATAACTGTGGGGAAGCATAGAAGCATTGTCACTGGATTAGAGATCCAGGGCAACTCTCTGGGGACCCAGGTTCAATTCCCACCATGGCAATTGGTGAAATTTGAATTAAATAATAATTTGGAATTTAAAGTCTAATGGTGACCACAAATCTGATCTGGTTAGAGGTGGACACATTCTGTTTTATGCTTATTTATTAGTGTCACAAATAAGCTCACTTTAGCACTGCAGTGAAGTTACTGTGAAAATCCCCTACTTGCTACACTCCAGCGCCTGTTCAGGTACACTGTGGGAGAATTTAGTATGGCCAATGCACCCAACCAGCATGTCTTTCAGACTGTGCGAGGAAACTGGAGCACCCGGAGGAAACCCATGCAGACATGGGGAGAATGTGCAAACTCCATATAGATACTGACCCAAGCTAGGAATTGAACACAGGTTCCTGGTGCTGTAAAGCAGCAGTGCTAACTACTCTACTATGAATGAATTTTTTAAAGAATTATAAATAAAATGTTTCTTACATGGAAATACGGACAGCAATACTGGCAGGGGCTAGTGCAGAATAACTATTTTTAATGTAGCTCCCCATCATTGATATTAACTGGCTGCATGGTAAAAGACTGATCCCATCTCTTAACAACAGACAAGAATACAGCTGCCATCTCTGATTTGAGATTGCTGTGAAGATATTCATCAGCTGGTCACACAGTATCTGATTTTGCAATACCGCTTATGTGACACTTAGTCAGCCTATTGTTTGCAAATATTATTGTAATTATCCCAGTGAGTGTTTCAGTATCACCAAACCCCAGATAAAATAGTTGACTAAATAGATAACATCGTTTATAAATCAAAAGAAAAAAAACACAAAGAATAGAAAGATTAGGGATAAGTAATGTTTAAATAAAAAAAGACTTGTGATGTTTTTACAGTGTTAGCCATGAAGAGAAACATTGATCCAACAAAGCCATCATTGTCAGAAATAGCTTCTGATTCAATTTTTTTTTAGTACACTGACTTTCCACTCTCTCGCAATCGCCGGATCAAAACCCTGGAATTCCCTCCCTAACGGCACAGTGGGTCAACCCAGATGAGCTGCAGCGATTCAAGAAGGCAGCTCACTACCACCTTCTCAAAGCAACTGGGGACGGACAATAAACGCTAGCCCAGCCAGCGCCACAGCAATCCATTAAACTCATAAATAAAACAAAGTCTAATTCGGGTCACTGACTCAAACATCACCCCCCCCCTCCACTCCAACCCCCACTGGATCTAAGATGGCCTTAATCCATTAATGAGTGAGGGGGTAGGAAGAGTAAGAGGAATTCAGCCACCAACATCTGCTCTTTCCTTCCTACCCAGTGAAGTTGTAATGAAAAATAAGCGGTAGCTACAGAGAGTAGATTCTGATCTGTAACTCAACACAATGGGTAATGACATTGTCTACACTCATGGCTCCTGCTCTTACACATTTCCTCCCTTGTGTTGTGACCACAGGCTGAGGGAGAGTTCAGCTCAGAATTATTCAATTTAATCTCTGTTTTTCTTTTTGGTTATCTTCCTCATCAGCAAATGGTTCTCACTAACGCTCCGCTAACACTGCAATTTGAGCCCTTTTTCCAGTCAGTAGATGTGTCGCTCGATGTTTTAAGCTTTTCTCCTTATCTTCAGGAGTGTTCAGTTTATTAAATTAAAGGACTATCTCCGCGGGTCCCATCTCAGATGAAGGAACTAATGCGCGTATTGATAGATATCGGGGCTAGCCAGCTACTGAATTAGTACCATTCGCTATTCTGTCCTGGGAGAAAATTAATTGGGTTGCTGTTTATCACGAGGTGGAGGGATTACGTGTGCGTAACAGAAGATTTTCCTTCCCAGTTTTCTCTTGAATGAGATTATGGCCAAGTAATTCAATCTTGCAGGACCCATTTATCAGGCACTAAATGTGCTCCAAATGATTAAGTACGTCAACCAAGATGTTCTCGCTGAGATGCAAAGTGCATGGCAGCTATATTGCTGAAGGCCAGTTTGCAAAACCAATTGACTTGAACCAATCGACCCAATGTTAGCAGAGGTTCGAATGTCTGATCCGGACCCATGTGTAAGTTTTGGTTTGTCCTGAGGTAGCTGTGGGGGGGGGGAGCAACCTGAAGCATTGCTGAAGGTAAGTGTTGAGGGAGTGAGAGCTACCTTGAAACCCATAGGTTGGTGAGAGCTACCCCTCATGGATGCCCCCCTCCATTGCCCCCAGTGTTCACCTGGCCATGAGTAGCCTCCCAGCTGAGTGGCAACCCCTGGTCAAGTCATATGACCATCGCTCTCCAATTGGATGGAGGTGGGCGGGCCCATCAATCATGGCTGACTCCCCCCCCCCAACACCCCGCCTACCCATGCCAATGGCCTAGTTTACTAGGTCAGCGCAGGCTCAGCAATCTGATGGATAACACCAGATCCGCGGGTTAGGTTGACTGGCTATGCTAAATTGACCCAAGTTGTCAGGGGATTGTCAGGGTAAATATGTGTGGGGTTACAGGAATGGAGTCTGGGTGGGATGGGCCAAACGGCCTCCATCTGCACTGTAGGGATTCTCTGAATTTTGTGAATACCATTGACACACTGAGGGACAAGAACATGTTGCCTTGGAGCAGCACAGGCAGTCTGACCCCTGAGCAAATGATGAAAGTTGCCAGTGTTGAGGTGGGAACCTGTACTGGCCAGTTATTGCACCATGGACTGACAGTATTTATGTGCCGCCAACTCGCTGAGCCTTCACCAGCCGAGTGGCACTTATTTCCAAGCAAGAGGATGCAAGGCAATGGTACAGCAGCTTTGTTGCCAGTCTAGCTCTGGGCCTTGCTCAATGCAAGTTTGAGGCCTTAACCAGATCCAGTGCCAAATTGAGGACATTCCTGCAGCTGGCTGCTTTGGGGTAGGGTGGCATCTCACCCAACCCTCACGCCGCAGTGGGAACCAACAGCTCACTCTGGGGATTTGGGGACGCAGCGATCCCAAACGGGGAGCCCCAGTCCAGCAATGGGCTCCCAAAAATAAAACCTGACCATTTCTGGTCCCCTTTTATTGAGCTGAGCCAGTCCTTTCAGGGATCACACCTCACCTTCTTTGTAAATTGGCCTAGATCCAGGCCTCTGGGATGAGACTCTCGGACGCTGACGAAATGCAAAGCAAATTATCTGTTGCATGTTGCATTGGTGAGATACTCCCGGGGCAGCCAGCCTCTCTGCGCAAGTTCACAGTCACTGATATCAGGAAGAATAGTGCCCCTCTCTACATTCATGGAGATGAAGTAGAAATGGTCAAGGGTTTCAGGTCTTTAAATGTCTATTTCACCAAACAACCTGTCCTGGACCACCGCCCTCCATGCCAACACTATAGTTAAGAAAGTCCACCAACGACTCTACCTTCTCAGGAGACTTAAATAAATTTGGCCTGCCCACTATGACTCTCTCCAACTTTTACAGATGCACCATGGAAAGCATTCCTTCTGGATGTATCACAGCTCAGTATGGCTCCTGTTCTGCCCAAGACCGCAATAAGCTACAAAGAGTCATGAATGAAGCTCAGTCCATCATTCAGACCAGTTTCCCATCCACTGACCCCAGCACTTTCCGCAGCTTTGGAAAAGCAGCCAGCAGGGTTAAGGACCCCATGGACATTCTGTCTTCCACTTACATTTGTTGGGAAAGATAGAAAATTTAAAAAGGATGCAACAAAATAAAAGATGTAATAATAAATTAAATCAAAAAGTCTAAGGATACGTATCAACCAATTCAAGCACAGCTCTTCTTGGGCTGCTATGACTTTTAAATGTTCCTCCTGGTATTAAGTCAATCTTTCTCTGAACCCGAGCTATGACTGTAACACTACATTCTGCACTCTCTTATTTCCTTCTCTATGAACAGTATGCTTTGTCTGTAAAGTGCGCAATACTTTTCACTGTGTACTAATACATGTGACAATAATACATCAAATCAAACATTAAATCAAAGGGGTTGCCCGATCCCTTCCATTGTCTTCCTGTCCCTCACTGACACCACCCACGGAAGTCTTCTTTCACTCCCCATCCCCCCGAGGCATGAGGTTGTGAATAAGTCAAGCACTTCCTATCAGTAGACGCAGATGATAAGTCAGTGTGATCGGGGGTTATTCCCACAGAGAGCTGCTATGAATTTGATGGGCTGAATGGCCTCCTTCTATGCTATAGCCACCTATGATTCTGTGTTTCCTGCTTTGACAAGCAGTAGAGGTAACCAGCCGTCACCTACAGAGCTGGGATTAACGCAGTACAACTGGGGTATAATATTGGATGCAGCTTTGCTGTGAGATGTTAGACAATGTGGGAAGTGTCTTCCGAGAAAGAGGTCTGCTGTTTAACCCCCGTTGACCATTGGAATGTGCTTCCTGTGAGTACTTCCTTGTTGTGTGGCTTTGAGTTGTGGAGGAGGAAGTGACAGTTTCACCCTCGCTGTGCCCAAGGCGAGTTCACGCTCTTTGGGAAGCCTGAATAGGAACACTTGCTGTTTCTGATGCTCTTTGTCTCTGAGTTATAAACTGTATAGTGTCGCATTGAAAGTTCACATCAGCAAGCAGTAATTAGCATTGGATAAACTTGACGCTGAATGGTTAACACTTCTCAGTCTGGGGATGGAATGATATATCACTTAGCAACAAGCAGGCTTTCGTTTTCTTGAATGGGTTGTTTCCAAGGAATGGGTCTTTATCTGGGGAATGAGGGATTTTACCACTCTGCTCTACAAGGGAAGCATTCCCAGGCTAGGTAGTTTCAGCTCTAAGGTACCACCTTAGAGCAACGGGAAGAGAATTCAAGCCCCATTTAGAATGATACAATTCCTATAGCACAGAAGGAGGCCATTGAGTCAGCACTGATAACAATCCCAATCAAGCCTTATTTCCTTAACACTATGTATTTACCCTGTTAATCCCCCCGACACTAACGGGTAGCTTACCGCGGCCAATCCAATTAACCTGCACATCTTGTGGGAGGAAATCAGTGGAAACCCATGCAGACATGGGGAGAACATGGAAACTTCACATAGACAGTCACACGAAGCTGGAATCAAACCTGGGTCCCTGATGCTGTGAGGCAGCAATGCTAACCCACTGTGCCAAAGTGCTACCCAGACACATGGTCGTCACATTAATGTAGCTTTAACAGTGCAGTATAGAGGGAGTGCTGCACTGTCAGAGATACTGGCTGGGATCCTCTGATCTCGTTCACCCCGTCACTGCTGCTGGCGAGAACGAAGAATCTGACTTGACGTTCAACCAAAACTCCATTCATTTCGGCGGGACTGGAAAATCCCAGCTAGGGAAGAGATCAGAGAATTCCAGCAACTTCATTTTGGAGAAGTTAATGTGACGCCCTCTCTGCTCTTCCAGGCAGGTTCCTTATTCTGAAGAGGAAGTAGCAATTTGTCCCAGAAGGTATTGGTAGGATTAGCCAACACGGTGCCTGATATTTAATTCCATTGACTGCAGTCTTAACTGAAAGTCAGGGGCTGTGTGTAAAGGGGACTGATCCAATATTGTCTATTTCACTTGGGGTGAATAATAATGCAAAAGAATTTTAGCCACATGATCTCCTGTTTGCAACTCTGCTCCTCTTATTGGTTAATTATCATGGTAATCAGTCAGCAATGGTGACTATAATACCCATAGTCCTCTGCACTCCAGAAAGGGCTCTGTCTATTGAATGGCTTGGTGCGTGGGTGCAGCCCAGCAGTGTTGTGTTGCTGTTCTGCAGTGCAGCTGGAAGAATGCGATGTCCCAGCACTTGTTCAGTCGCGTCGCTGGCTGGAGCAGCTCATTCCCATTCTGATCTTTAATTCTGGCACACAGAACCCTGGCAGGGTTGGCAACCCAAAACGGAAGTGAGGGAAGATTTTCCTGGCAAAAAGGGCACAGGTCGACAAGTTGGCAGCATCGTTCCTGGGTGGTTCAACTGAGGAAGGAGCAGTCAAATTTCAATAGGGTCTGTAGACGTTCAAAGTCTTAATGGGGAAAAGACAGACAAGTGGGGGACTCGGTGAGTTACTCCTACAGAGAGCTGCTATGAATTTGATGGGCTGAATGGCCTCCTTCTGTGCTATAGCCACCTATGATTCTGTGCACCCAATCGCTTCCTGCCTTGACGAGGTGTAGAGGTAACCAGCCGTCACCTACAGAGCTGGGGTTAATGCAATAAAACTGAGGTATAATGGTGAAATAGCACCTTTGCTCCTCATTTTAGCACCAGTTGAACATTTCTATTATTGTATGGGCAGGTTAGGATGAACAAAGAACAAAACAGCACAGGAAACAGGTCCTTCGATCCAATGAGCCCGCGCCGCCACCCCGATGTTCCCACCTCTACCCGTGATCCCTGTCTGTATTTATAGATCTATGGATTAAAAACCAAATTTGAGACAATTTAGGGAGAATTTGTTTTGCCAATTAGCCTAAGAGCACATCTTTGGGATGTTGGGAGGAAACCGGAGCACCCGAAGAAAACCCATGCAAGCACGGGGAGAATGTGCAAACTCCCACAGTCACAGGCCCAAATCCATGTATCTGCACAGCACAGCGATAGTCACTGAGCTGTCGTGTTGCCCTATCAAATAGTCCAGGTCAAGCGTACACTAACGACGTGAAGCGCTAGGATACTCTCGAAAAAATCCAAGAGCAGCCCTCTCACGACCCATTGCATGTATGCCCCTTGTTAGACAACAAGGCGGATGACGGGAATCCTTTAAGAGTGACACAATTCTCAGGGTTCCTGACCCCATTCCCAGGGTTTCTGAATTTCACAAGTGTCTTTAACAAGCCCACACTCCTGACCCGGCTAGCTCCATTGAGAAGAATGGCATATCCTCGACCTCTACAATTTTGATGGAAGTGGGATTGTTTTTCATAAAAGGCATGGTAAAACATAGACTGCATGAGGAGCAGCACGGTAGCACAGTGGTTAGCACTACTGCTTCAGGGTCCTGGGTTCGATTCCCAGCTCGGGTCACTGTCTGCGTAAAGTATGCACGTTCTCCTCGTGCCTGCATGGGTTTCCTCCAGGTGTCTGGTTTCCTCCCACAGTCCAAAGATGAGCAGGTTAGGTTGATTGGTCACGCTAAAAATTGCCCCTTAGAGTCCTGAGATGCTTAGGTTAGAGAGATTAGTGGGTAAATATGTTGGTATATTGGAATAGAGCCTGGGTGGGATTGTGATCAGTGTAGACTTGATGAGCCAAATGGATGCCTTCTGTACTGTAGGATTTCTATGATTCTATGAAACATTTAAGCTGTCAGTTCATGCCCCCCAACTCTCATCTTCATGGCCATTCTAGTCAAAGGGCGAATGGACGTCTGGGTTCTCAGCCAAGCCTCATTATGTTTTCATGGCTGAGAGTTTAGACATTCATCTAGTGCTAAAAACCTGAGCCCGCAAGATAACAGTGCTTGTTTGACAGCTCTGGATCTCTGCTTTCTGCTTTCAATCACTCAAGGTTCATTTACACAAGAGAAAGTTGGGGATTGAATTTAGGAGCCGCAGCATCATGTTGCAGCTGTACAAAACTCTAGTGCGGCCCACTTGGAGTATTGTGTGCAGTTCTGTCGCCACATTATAAGAAAGATGTGGAGGCATTGGAGAGGGTACAGAGGAGGTTTACAGGATGTTGCCTGGTATGGAGGGCGGTCCTTGAAGAGAGGTTGAAGGATTTGAGTTGTTTTCGTAGAAAGGAGGCGGCTAAGGGGGATCTTATTGAACATATAAGATATTGAGGTTTGATAGGGTGGACAGTGATAGCCTTTTTCCTAGGATGGAAAAGCTAGCACGAGGGGACACACTTTAAATTAAGGGGTATGAGTTATAGGACGGATATCGAGGTAGGTTCTTTACCAAAGAGTGATTAGGGAGTGGAATGCCCTGCCTGCAGCTGTTGTAGATGCGCCAAGTTTGGTGGCGTTTAAGAGGTTAGTTGATAAGTATATGGAAGAAGGGAATGGTTAGTTAGGAGGGGCATTGCTTTTTATTTTGGTCGGCACAACATCGAAGGCCGAAGGGCCTGTTCTGTGCTGTATTGTTCTATGTTCTATGTTCTAAAGACGTTTCAAGTGCTTGCAATTTCAGCTACTGAAACTTTAAAAGATTTGGAGAGTGATATTTTTATTCAACTGTCACTAAAATTGAGTTTGCTTTTCAGAAACTGGAAAGTAATTGAGAAGTGACATTTTTAAAGTTTTTTTTAACACATTGCTCTGTCGCTACACCGTTCCTTGGCTTGATAGTGAGCAAAGGAGCATTGGAGTGACATTGCAACCATAGCGTTCTTTTATTTAACTGGATTGATGTCTTCCAATACCAAGGCAGGTCTTTTAACAGCCACTCTGCCCCCTCCCCCTCCTTGTAGTGCCTGTAGCTGCCTTGAAACCTCCAGGTCAACTGGCCTGACTGCACACACAAACTACCCCCCACATCCTGCGACATCAGTAAGAACCCCAGCCTTGCGGGCACATTCTGTTGAAGTGGGTGGTTCAAACTAAGAGCTCTCCCTCTTCAAGGGTGAAAATTCAGGCCTTTGCATCCAGGTAGCTAATTCTAATGTGTGCACTGTTTGTTTTTAGAACGGGTGTGGCTCTATTACTTCTGATGTGAACACAAAATTCCAATCCCTCTATCCTGGGACTACAGCAGCAGAAAAGGAGGGAATATTGGGATGCGCGGGCATTTGGATATTTTATGTGTACACTCATTCATGAGATTACTGCATATTTAATGGCTTTAGCTAGCTGAATATGCAACTTAATGGAGGATGAAACCAAATCACATAAGTGGGTTTTGCAATTAAGTAGCATTAACTGCAGCAGAGAATCACAGGCCAGGAGCAAAACAACTATTGAAAACCCCCGCAGTAATGCCACGCAGCAAATGGACTGAATTGTAACTAATAAATATAATTCTTCTATAAACATGGACAAGGATCGCGGGTAGAGGTGGGAACATCGGAGTGGCTGCGTGGGCTCGTTGGGCCGAAGGGCCTGTTTCCTGTGCTGTTTTGTTCTTTGTTCTTTGTACAGATGCATTTCAGTAACAGCACATCTCCGAGGCACTCATTGTGAGTGAGGTACGTGTACCATCCCCACTCGTCACTGCAGAGTATTGTCTCTTGTCACAGACAATAGGGAAATATATCACGCTGTTCAATTCTGTTTCCAACTTCTCAGCTACAGAGGTTGTTGATGTCCATCTTGCGGTAAGATTTGGGCAATATCTAGGCTGTCATGTGGCAATTGGTATTCATGCCATGCAAGTGCCAGACAATGATTATCTCTAACAGAAGACAATCTAACCATCTCTCCCCCCCTTCACATTCAATGGCTTTGCCATCATCAAACCCCTAACCATTAATATCTTTGGGATTGTCATTAACCAGAAACTGATTGGGGCGGTATAGTGGTTAGCACTGCTGCTTCACAGCTCCAGGGTCCTGGATTCGATTCCCAACTCGGGTCACTGTCTGTGTGGAGTTTGCACATTCTCCTCGTGTCTTCCTGGGTTTCCTCTGGGTGCTCCGGTTTTCTCCCACAGTCCAAAGATGTATGGGTTAGGTTGATTGGCCATGCTAAAATTGTCCCTTAGCGTCCTGAGATGCGTAGGTTAGAGAGATTACGGATAAATATGTAGGGATATGGGGGTAGGGCCTGGGTGGGATTGTGGTCGGTGCAGACTCGGTGGGCCAAATGGCCTCTTTCTGCACTGTAGGGTTTCTATAATTTCTAAGATTTGAGCTGGACCAGCCATATCAGTGTAGTGGCTACAAACAGACACAAGGAAATATTCAGCAAAGAACTCTTCTTCTGACACCCCAAGTCTTCCGCAATGAAAAGTTCCTTGAACGTTTAGCAATAAATTACATGCAAATGATAAAGCTGTAATCATGATGTGGAGATGCCGGTATTGGACTGGAGTGAGCACAGTATTAAAGTCTATCTATTAGTCACAAGGAAGGCTTACATTAACACTGCAATGAAGTTACTGTGAAACTCCCCTAGTCGCCACACTCCGGCGACTGTTCGGGTCAATGCACCTAACCAGCATGTCTTTCAGATTGTGGGAGGAAACCAGAGAACCTGGAGGAAACCCACACTGACACGGGGAGAATGTGCAAACTCGTCAAACAGTGACCCGAGCCGGGAATCGAACCTGGATCCCCGGCGCTGTGAGGCAGGGATGCCACCGTACCGTCCCAGTGAGAAATCTCACAACTCCAGGTTAAAGCCCAACAAGCTTATTTGGTGTTATGAGCTTTTGGAGTGCTGCTCCTTCATTGGGTGACCCATCTGATGAAGGAGCAGTGCTCCAAAAGCTCATGATGTCGAATGATGTTTTTGGA
This sequence comes from Sphyrna mokarran, assembly GCA_024679065.1. Taxonomy (NCBI): domain Eukaryota; kingdom Metazoa; phylum Chordata; class Chondrichthyes; order Carcharhiniformes; family Carcharhinidae; genus Sphyrna; species Sphyrna mokarran. The sequence continues at coordinate 38,443,401 of JAGIQG010000026.1, forward strand.
CTTTAATCTGGTGTTGTGAGACTTAGAGCTCTAACCAGTCAGAAAGTGAGCCAAGGCATAGGAGAACAAATAATAAGAGTGAAGGGAAAGAGAATTGGATCAATTTCACTGAGAACTTCACAAATAGAAAAGGTGCTGAGGGAGCAAGTACAGAGGAGATGTTAGAGGTAAGTTTTTCACTCAGAGGGTGGTGAGTGAATGGAATCGGCTGCTGTCAGTGGTGGTGGAGACAAACTCGCTGGGGTCTTTTAAGAGATTTCTGGATGAGTACATGGGATTTAATGGGATTGGGAGTTACAGATAGTTCTATGGCCTGGTAGGTTATAGATATGATTGGCACAACTTGTGAGCCAAAGGGCCTGTTTGTGCTGTAGTGTTCTATGTTCTATGTAGAACATGAGGCAAAAGCTTCAGACCTAATCTAATCTAAATAAGAAGCAGCCCAGCTATATCAAAGTTGAAAATAATACCGTGAAACAGGTGGAAGTAGCTGGGAAATCTACTAATGTCAGTGAGGAACAGCACAATATTCACCAGCGAGGGACCTAAGGAAGAGAGCATGAAGATGTGAATGAAAGGGTTGAGTGAGAAAGCACAAACGGAGCTCAGCAAGAGAGGTCAGCATGGAGCTTGAGAAGGGCTGAGGGAATCCCATGTAATGGGTGAGGGGACTGCTAGTCTCAGAGTGAAATACATCAAGGATTTGATCCCTGGCGTTCATGTACATCATCATCTCTGTGCTGCTGAAGCATAAGTCAGAGCAGAGAGATCACTCACCAGAGCCATATTGGGAATCCTTTTGAGATCCAACTGAAACTGCCAATCATGTGGACAACACAGCTGGAGGAATTGGCATTGTGCAGAGAGGCAGAAACTGCCCAGTGTTCCAGGGCGGAGGGCTCAGCAATGGACAAACCCAAAAGACAGAACATAAGCGTTGGAACAAATTAACAATTCGGGAGATTTGTCCAATAAATATCACTAGAAAAAGGAAGAAATGATGAATGTAGAAGTAGAGTATGATGCAACCACAGAGGAGAATGTGGCAGTTCTCTGAAAATACGCAAAACATTAGTAGGAAGAGATTGTTACCAAATATTGTTACAATGGAATGATGGATTCATCTTGGAAGAAACTCAGAAATGGAAGAACTGAATGGATTGTGAAAACAGATGCAATGGAATAAAGGACAGTTCAGGTCTAAACAGAAGATTGGTTGACATGGGAGGAAGAGATTGATTTGAAGCCATTCAGCTGAAGGAGATGTGCTAGAGAGAACTAGAGAAAGCAGCAATTCAGGCAGAGGAGGAAGCTGTGATAACATAGTAGAACAAAATTGCTGAAATGTTTACACTAATTGAAATGCACAAGAACTAATCTGATAATGTGGTCAATGGAAAAGCATGCCAAATAGAAATGTTAGGCAGAGAACAAACTTTGTCATTTGATCTAAGTACCAGAAATAGAACATCATTTCTTTCACAAGTGACAAACCGAGATTATACAAGAACTGTCAAGACTTAAGACTGTGTCGTATTGAGTGTAAGACTGTGTCGTATTGAGTGTAAGACTGTGTCGTATTGAGTGTAAGACTGTGTCGTATTGAGTGTAAGACTGTGTCGTATTGAGTGTAAGACTGTGTCGTATTGAGTTAAGACTGTGTCGTATTGAGTGTAAGACTGTGTAATACAAAGAACAAAGAACTATACAGCACAGGAACAGGCGCTTTGGCCCTCAAGCCTGCGCTGCTCATGCACCCAATTAGATCATTCATTTGTATCACTCTATTCCCAGTCTGTTCATGTGGCTATCTAGATAATTCTTAAACGATTTCAGCGTGTCTGCCTCAACCACATTGCTTGGCAGTGCATTTTCTGTATAAAATATGTCCCCTTGACATCCCCTGTGTTGAACCTTGCCCCCCTCACGTTGAACTTGTGACCCCTTGAGTTCATCATCTCCGACCTGGGAAAAAAAGGTGTTCACCCTATCTATGCCCTTCATAATTTTATACACCTCTATTATATCTCCCCTCATCCTCCATCTTTCCAGGGAGAACAACCCCAGTTTACCCAATCTCTCCTCATAGCTAAGACTCTCCATACCTGGCAACATCCTGCTAAACCTTTTCTGTCCTCTCTCCAAAGCGTTTATATCCTCCCGGTAGTGTGTCGATTTGGACATTGTATCCAAATGTGGTCTAACCAACATTCTATATAACTGCAACATCATATGCCAACTTTTATATTCAATGCCCCATTCAATAAAGGCAGGCATGCCATTTGCCTTCTTCACCACCTTTCCCATCTGTGCTGCCACCTTTAAGGATCTGTGGACTTGCGCACCAAGGTCCCTCTGTGTGTCTATACTCCTGATAGTTCTGCCATTTATTGTATAGCTGCCCCCTACATTAGATCTATTTATATTGAGTGTAAGATTGTGTTGTATTGAGTGTAAGATTGGGTTATGCTGAGTGTAAGATTGTGTTGTATTGAGTGTAAGACTTTTGAATTGAGTGTAAGATTGTGTTGTATTGAGTGTGAGACTGTTATATTGTGTGTAAGACTGTGTTGTATTGAAATGATGGCAACTGCATGCATTATAAGGTAGGTCGCTTGACAAGGAAAAGAATCAATGGAGGATTGAAGAGTCACAGAGTAAAGTATGTGCACAATCTAGAACAGAACTCAGAAAGCATGAAAGAATCTCATGCGAGACTACGTTTGAAATTGTAAGAAGTCTCACAACACCAGGTTAAAGTCCAACAGGTTTATTTGGAATCACAAGATTTCACTCTAATTTCTGCTTCCTCAGGTGAGCCTGAGGAAGGAACGGTGCTCCAAAAGCTCGTGATTCCGTATAAATTTGTTGGACTTTAGCCTGGCATTGTGAGACTCCTTCCTGTCCCCACTCCAGTCAAACGCCGATGCCTCCACATCATACATTTGGAACTGTGCATAGTTAAAACTTTCTAGGAGAAGTGTAATGTTAAATGCAATCTTCATGATTCCTCTATTCACCAACTGCTACATTGATTAACAAATGTCGAACTTGAATGAATCAATCTTGAAGATCGCAGAAGAAAATTAAAGAGGGAGGGATATTGTGTATGTCACTTTAAGATAGCGTACCAGAAGTGAGTAAACTGAATTGAAGAACCAACAACACTGCGAGGGTATGAAGGGTGTAGTCCTTTCTCAGGCAGAGTTTTCTAGATGCCATGTTGTAAGGATTGGAACTGCTGCTCGAGGCCAACCCAGAGAGCTGCAACACTCCGGCGCCAATTTTCTCTCACCCAGTAAATGCCTTTTGTTCCGAAGAAAGTCTGAAGTATTTTGATGATGCTGGAATATCACAACAAAACAGTTTTAATCTCCACAGCCTGCTAATTTTACACTCAAGACGCACAGATCAATGGATCGGGTGACAGTGTGACTGAGGCAATAATCATACTCACCACATAGGATTTAAACACACTGCCAACTCAACAAAGGCTAAGTTAGAGGAAAAGTATAGAGGAAAAACTGCCACGTACACACCCAGCTCACGCTGTGGAACAAAAAGTGGTTCATCAGTCTAACATTCAATACACAGTGGTGGATTCTTTAAGAAGAATCTTCACTTTGTGGATGCCTCACATGTCTATTAATACTTTGACCATAAGTAACCTGATTAGCCTGCCTTTTAGACTGTGGGATATCTGTTGATCCATTTGGAGGTTGGCTGCGTCTTGTAGTTGGAGAAAGATTGATTTTTAAACTCCCCTTGACCCTCGATATTCAAAAGAAGAAATAAAGGTTCAGAAACTTTCCTTACTTTGGGCAACATGTTGGCACAGTGGTTAGCACTAACCAAGGATCCAGGTTCAACTCCAGCCTCGGGTTGCTGACTGTGTGGAGTTGTCCCTGTGTGGGATTCCTTCAGGTGCTCCAGTTTCCTCCTGCAGCCCAAAGAGGTGTGGGTTAGGTGGATTAGTTGTGGGTACAGATAGTGCGACATGAACCCAGGATCCCTGTTGAGACCGTCCTCGTGTGTGCGGAACTCGGCTTTGATTCGGTCTCTGATCTTCGGGTAAGCATTCTCCAAGGCGGACTTCACGACACACGACAGCGCAGAGCCACTGAGCAGAGACTGATAGCCAAATCCCACACTCGTGAGGATGGTCTCAACAGGGATCTTGGCTTCATGTCGCACTATCTGTAACCCCCATGACTTGCCTGGGTTTGCAAAACCTCACTTACTGTACCGTCTGGAAACAGTACACATCTCTTTAACCTGTGCTGAATGCTCTTTCCACTCACATTGTTGGCCTTTATAGCAGGTTATTTGTAAAGATTCGCATTCTAATCATTAATCTGTAAACTGTCTGTGCTGTTATATGCTCTGTCTGAGACCAGAACTCTCCATTCACCTGACAAAGGGGCAAACCCCGAAAGCTCGTGAGTTTACGATCAAATAAATCTTAAACCTGGTGTTGTCAGACCTCTTACTACTTTAGGTGGATTGGCCATGCTAACTTGACCCGATATCAGGGGATTAGTAGGGCTAAATATATGGGGTTACAGGAATGGGTTGGTGCAGACTCGATGGGCTGAATGGCCTCCTTCTGCACTGTAGGGATTCTATGATAAGGATTCACGCAGGAAGGGAATGTATCTTTCATTGCAGGTTGCATTGCTAGTATTGCGACAGGGGTCTAGCTGAATCTGAACTGTTTCCATTTGCACTAATCATTTGTCCAGTCACATTGATTTTCAATTTATTCCTCATCAGCAGTCTCTAGCCAGTCAACCTTTGCAGCTGACCGGAGAGGCAAACTGCCAAAAATCCCATAGGAATTAGGTAGGGCAGAGAGTTTTCACTCCACAGGAGTTTGGAGGTAAGGTTCCAATGGGCAGGGTCTCAATCCAGACCTCCAAGGAGGCTTGGAGGCAAGAGACCTGTGGACAATAAAGTCCATGTTACTGTGGCTAAGAGGACCTCTCAGGCATGATTCACAGCGTGGAAACACTTGACATTTCAAGCACCTGGATTCTCTCAGTACTTTTGCCAGGTTGACGCAATTCTGAAGCCCCACAGCTCAGTTCTCCCAACCCGACCGTGTTATTTTAACTGAAAGAGTTGTGGCTGGGGGACACGGGTGGAGGTTCCCTGCAAACGTTCCGTCTAAATGAATACTGGAGGGGGAGAGTTGCAGGGGAGTTGAAATTTTCACGTCCTTGCCTCTTCTCTGTAAACACTCTTGAGCGAGCCAGTAGACTGAAGCCAAAAGAATATCTGGCGCCGGTTCAGCGAGCTATTAGTGTGCAGAGTGCGTTGCGTGTGCCTCTGAGTCAACACACTCTGTGAGCACAGTGCCTGAGGCTGTGCGTCGAGGTGATTTTAACCCAACCCACCGAGTGCCAGGACTAGACCAGCTGCCATTTTACACACTAATGATGAAAAGTGAAAATCAGACAGTGTGTCACACGGGCAGTCATTCTGACGCTGTTGCTTCCCCTGCGGGTGATTAGACATTCTCTGTTTGTATATGGAGAGACGCAGGGGGGCTGAAATTGCATCTCAGCCCATGCTACAGATTGAAACATGCCTCAAAGAAGAAACGCGTGCATTTCTATAGCACCTTCCGCGACCTCAAAGTGTCTGGAAGCACCTCACAGACCTTCAAATCCCTTCTTTCAGAGCGTTGTGACGGTTGTGCTATCTGGCAGCCAATTTGTGCACAGCAAGCTCCCACACACAGCACTGTGGTTATCACCAAATTATCTATTTTTGACGCTGATGGAAGGATAAATGAGTGGCTCGGAATCAAAGGTCACCACGGGATGCACAGTGGTTCGAACTGCTACCTCACAGCGCCAAGGACAGGGGTTCGATTCCAGCTCGGGTCGCTGTCTGTGAAGAGTTTGCACGTTCTCCCCATGCCTGCGTGGGCTTCCTGCAGATGCTCCGGTTTCCTCCCGCATTCCAAAGGTGTGTAGGACAGGTGGATTGGCCCATGCTAAATTTTCCCCTAGTGTCCCGGAATGATGGATTAGAATGCCAGATGGTCAGATGGATCAGAAATGGGAAATGTGTGGGGTTACAGGGATAGGGAGGGGGAGAGCTCCTTGGTAAGGTACAGACTCAATGGGCTGAATGGCCTCTCCTGCACTGCGATTCAGTGAGAAGACAGACAGGTTTGTGAAAGATAGCACCTTTCCTGAAACCTACTTCCTTTTGCCATGGAGAAAAGAGCACCAGCAGCTCGACACAGTAAGGAGCACTGTGCCTCTACTGGCAGAAGCATGTAACTACAGCGTGACATGTTTACATAGGCAATTTCCATTCTAAGTGGAAGTTGCCAGGAGGTGTGCGGAGAGATAAGATTAATATCCCATTATCCAGGTGGTAATATCCTACTTCCCCACAATATGAAGTAAAACTCACAGCTTCACCTCTCTTAACATCTCCTCCTCCATTAACTGGCCGTTTACTTTCCTGAAACCATTCACTAGATCCCTTCCACCCACAATCCAGTGGAATAACCAGCTATCCACAGTGTTAAGTAGCTAATATTTTCCAACATCTGATCCAAGTTGTTAATTGAATCTCCAGCACTGTGTCCTGCCATGACAGAAGCTGTTCAGAAGCTGGAAGGGAGTGTGCAATGTTCCTTCCTCCTCATTTTCCAGACATTAATCTGTTCCCAGCCACCATCCGGTGCAACTTAAAAGGGCTCTGCCTCTCTCAAACCAGCAATGAAGGAAAGGAATTACTTTAGCGCATTTCACAATTTCAGAATGTCCTGAAGTACTTTACAGCCATTGAAGTACTTTTGAAACACAGGGATCCTCTGACCTTGCCTGCACTGGGATTCTCCGACTTCCTCCAGGGAATGGGATTCTCCACACCCGCCCGTGGCTGGGATTCTCCGCACCCGCCCGTGGCTGGGATTCTCCGCACCCGCCCGTGGCTGGGATTCTCCGCACCCGCCCGTGGCTGGGATTCTCCGCACCCGCCCGTGGCTGGGATTCTCCGCACCCGCCAGTGGCTGGGATTCTCCGCACCCGCCCGTGGCTGGGATTCTACGAACACCTGTGGTTGGAATTCTCCGCACCCGCCTGTAGCTAGGAATCTCCGATCATGCCTGTAGCCAGGATTCTCCGCACCCTCCTGTAGCTGGGAATCTCCGATCACGGCTGAGCTGGGATTCTCCGCACCCGCCTGTAGCTGGGATTCTCCGCACCCGCCTGTAGCTGGGATTCTTCGCACCCTTCTGTGGCTGGGATTCTCCGATCACGGCTGTAATTGGGATTATCCAATCTCGCCTGTGGCTGGGATTCTCTGGTCTCGGTGCAGTGAGTGAAGTTTTGGCTGAGCGCCAAATTCTCCATTCTCGTTGCCAGTGGTGCCGGGGCGTGTGAGACCGGAGAATTGCAGCCACAGTTGTTGCGATAATGCATGAAATATGGCAGCTAATATATGCACAGCAAGATCCCACAGAGGAGTGTGATAAAGGTGGGATAGCCTGTTTGTATGATATTGGTTGAGAGAGTGAAATTGTCAGGGCACCTGGCCTAACTCTGTTCCCCCTCTTTAAGATAATACCATGGGTTCTATTGCCTCTTATTATCTCCATTTGATGGCCCAGCTGAAAGCAGCACCTTCAATAGCGTAGCCCTCCCCTTGTATCAGTGTCACTGGAGTAGGAGAGACACAGAGAGAGCTATCGCTGAGCCACAGGTAACATCATAACACATGGCCTGAACCAGGCTTAGTAACTATCTAACTTTCCTCATTCATTTTCCTCACCGTTACCAAAACATTCACACAAAAGTGATGCCCCTTCCAATACTTTATCTGCCCAGTCCAAACGTAACTTAATACGCCCACATTAACACACACACCCAAATGCACACATTCATAATCTCACACACAAATACACACACACAAATACACATGTTCACAATCTCACACACACACACACAAATGCACACATTCATAATCTCACAGACAAACACACACACACACACACATACACACAAATACACACATTCACAACCTCACACACAGCACACATACATAAACACACATTCACAATCTCACACACAAGCACACACACAAATACAACACATTCACAATCTCACACACAAATACACACACACATGAATACACATACAAATACACACATTCACAACCTCACACAGCACACATACATGAACACACATTCACAATCTCACACACAAGCACACACATACAAATACACACATTCACAATCTCACACACAAGCACACACATACAAATACACACATTCATAATCTCACACACCAACGCACACACACAAATACAACACATTCACAATCTCACACACACATGAATACACACACACAAATACACACATTCACAACCTCACACACAGCACACATACATGAACACACATTCACAATCTCACACACAAGCACACACATACAAATACACACATTCACAATCTCACACACAAGCACACACATACAAATACACACATTCATAATCTCACACACCAACACACACACACAAATACAACACATTCACAATCTCACACACAAATACACACACACATGAACACACACACACAAATACACACATTCACAATCTCACACACAAGCATACACATGAACACACATTCATGATCTCACGCACAAACACACATATATGAACACACATTCACAACCTCACACACAAGCACACACACACAAATACACACATTCACAACCTCACACACAAGCACACACACACAAATACACATTCACAATCTCACACACAAGCACACACACACAAATACACACATTCACAACCTCATACACAAGCACACACAATTATATACATTCACAATCTCGCACACAAGCACACACACACAAAGACAACATATTCACAACCTCACACATAAGCACACACACATGAACACACACATTCACAATCTGACACACAAGCACACACACATGAACACACATTCACAATCTCACATATAAACATCAATGCACACAACCCATACATACATTCAGAAACACATATACAACAGAAACATGCATACACACAATATGTTTAAGGTGATGAATGGGTTGCTAATTAAATGGGTGGGTTTCTGCTGGATGGTGTCAAACACCTGGAGCTGCACCCATCCGGGCAAGTGGAGAGTATTCCATTGCACTCCTGGCTTTTGGGAAGGCTTTGGGGATTCGGGATGTGTGTTACTCTGCACATAATTCCCAGGCTTTGACCTACTGTTTTCGCCACAGTAGTTATATAATTGGTCCAGTTATATTCCTGGTCATTCCACATGGCCATGCATCTCAATGTTCAGGCAGAGTTTGGGAGACAATGGGTGGGATTTTCCAGCCCTGTTCATTCCTTAACTGGAAAATCCCACCTGCGGTTAATGGATCATTGACTGATCCATCCCCTGCCCGCTCCGATTCCTGTGGTGAGCAATGGGATAATTCCCTTCAACTGATTGCGGTGAGCTTGCATAGAATCATAGAAACCGCACAGTACAAAAAGAGACCATTTGGCCCATTGAATCTGCAGCAACCACAATCCCACCCAGGCCCACTCACATATCCCTACATATTTACCCACTAATCTACGCATCTCAGGACACTAACGGACAATTTCTTAGCATGGCCAATCAACCTATCCCGCACATCTTTGGACTGTGGGAGAGAAGCGGAGCACCTGGAGGAAACCCACGCAGACACGAGGAGAATGTGCAAACTCCACACAGACAGCGACCCAAGCCGGGAATCGAACCCAGGTCCCTGGAGCTGTGAAGCAGCAGTGCTAACCCACTGTGCTACCTTGCTGCTTGTGGAGAGATCTGAGGATGAAGGGTTTAAATTGAATGAATTGGGAGGATCGGATTTGGGAGACAGCACAGATCAGCCCAAGAAACAGCCCGTTTCAATCTTTTTCCACCGAGTTGGTGTTTTGTTGCTAGGCTCTAAGTCAATAAATTTATCAACAGCGCTCAGATTTAACAGTGTCCATGAACTTCCTGACATCTGCTACTCACGGGGAGCCAGAAATCCCACAGATGTGTCTCTGCCAGGATGAGCTCAGTGAACAGATTCCAGTGTGTCACGTAAACAGGGGACAGCCGTTTTAACTAGTCGATTATCAACTCGACTGGGCTCGCTGTTGACAGATTCTCCAACTGAACAGTGAATAAATCAACCTTTATTGAGAAATCAGGCCAAGAGCTCAGAGTTCAAATCTCACCACAGCTGATTTTAAACTGGACGCAAGATGAGATAAATGGAAACATTCTGATTCAGTGGACTGCAGCTTTGACTTTTCAAATCCTGTAGGTAACTATCGGAAGGGAAAAAAGAAGGTAAGGGCACATTGTTTCACTTACGAAAGCAAGTGGTAACCAAAATTGGCTAAAAACTAAATCTGGTACCTGTCGCTGCCTTAGAAACCAGAGAAATTATACAACTTAAAAGGGGCCTATTTGGCCCATCTTGTCCAAGCTCTTTCTAATTCCACCTTCCTGCACACAGCTCATAAGCCTGCAAGTTGCAGCACTTAAGGTACTTGTAAAAGAGTTTAGGATCTCTGTCCCCATCACCAGGACCAGCAGCAAATTCCAGACAGCAACCATCCTCTGTGCAAAACATTTCTCGATGTGGAGATGCAGACTGGGGCAAACACAGTAAGAAGTCTGATAACACCAGGTTTAAGTCCAACCGATTTATTTGATACTAAACTCGCGAACTTTCGGGGTTTGCCCCTTTGTCAGGTGGATGGAGAGTTCTGGCCTCAGACAGAGCATATAACAGCACAGACAGTTTACAGATTACTGATTAGAATGCGAAACCTTACAACTAATCTGCTATTCAAGTCTTAAAGAGACCAATAATGTGAGTGGAAAACATTTCTTCCCATGTCCCCTCTACTTGGCTGACCAGGAAAGTCAAGTGAAGGAATCGAGAGTGGGAGCTTACATTTCTATAGCACCTTTCCCAGTCTCAGCGCTTGCCCCAAAGAAATTTTACAGCCATTGAAGTGTTGTTGGTTGTATCGATACGAGACTTGAGTTTTATTTAGGGTCGTAAAGAGTGCTTTTGTTACATTGGCCTTTATAAATTGGAGCATCAAGTATAAAAGTTGGAGCGTAATGGTGAGGTTATATAAGGCATTGGTAAGGCTGAATTTAGAGTATTGTGTACAGTTTTGGTCACCTAGTTACAGGAAGGATGTAAATAAGGTTGAAAGAGTGCAGAGAAGGTTCACAAGGATGTTGCCGGGACTTGAGAAGCTGAGTTACAGAGAGAGATTGAATAGGTTAGGACTTTATTCCCTGGAATGTAGAAGAACGAGGGGAGATTTGATAGAGGTGTGTAAGATTTTGATGGGTGCAGATAGAGTGAATGCAAGCAGGCTTTTTCCACTGAGGCTAGGGGGGAAAAAAACCAGAGGGCATGGGTTAAGGGTGAAAGGAGAAAAGTTTAAAGGGAATATTAGGGGGGGATTCTTCACACAGAGAGTGTTGGGAATGTGGAATGAGCTGCCGGATAAATGCGGGGCCACTTTTAACATTTAAGAAAATCTTGGACGGGTTCATGGATGAGAGGGGTGTGGAGGGATATGGTTCAAGTGCAGGTCAGTGGGACTAGGCAAAAAATGGTTCGGCACAGACAAGATGGGCCAAAAGGCCTGTTTCTGAGCTGTAATTTTCTATGGTTTTAAGAGTGGCTTGTTCAGTCTTCTCGAAGGGTAGTTAAGAATGAATCACATATCTGAGAGTCTGGAAGCACATATAGGCCAGGCCAGGTAAGGACAGCAGATTTCCTTCCCTAAAGGAACCAGATGGGTTTTTCCAACAATCGACAATGGTTTCAAGGTCATCAGGAGAATCTTAATTCCAGATTTCTTCATTGAATTCAAATTTCACTATTTGCCACATTGGCATTCAAAGCCAGGTCCAGATGGGTGGCACGGTAGCACAGTGGTTAGCACTGCTGCTTCACAGCTCCAGGGATGTAGGTTCGATTCTGGGCTTGGGTCACTGTCTGTGTGGAGTTTGCACACTCTTCTTGTGTCTGCGTGGGTTTTCTCCGGTTCCCTCCCACAGTCCAAAGATATGCGGGTTAAGTTGACTGGCCATGTTAAGAAATTGCCCCTTAGTGTCCAGGGATGCGTAGTTTAGAGGGATTAGTGGGTGGGATATGGGGATAGGGCCTGGCTGGGATTGTGTTTGATGCAGACTTGATGGGCTGAAGGGCCTCTTTCTGCACTGTAGGATTCTATGATTAGATCCCCAGGATACTATCTTTGATCTCTTGATTACTAGCCCAGTAACAATACCCCTAAGATACTGCCTCCCTAATTGCGAGGAGATTGCATTACAAAAGCAAGGAATCCCGGCTAAATAAATTGGACTTATATCCAGAATCACACAGTCATTACGATGCAGAAGGAGGCCATTTGGCTCATTGTGTCTGCGCCTGTTCACCAATTAAGCATCATAAGTTAGTGCCATCCTCCTGCCTTTTCCCTGTACATTATTTCTATTCAAATAATTATAGAATCATAGAAACCCTATAGTGCAGAAAGAGGCCATTTGGCCCATTGAATCTGCACCAAACACAATCCCATTCAGGCTCTATCCCCATATCCCTACATATTTTACCCAAATAATCCCTCTAACCTACACATCTCAGGACACTAAGGGGCAATTTTTAGCATGGCCAGTCACCCTAACCTGCACATTTTTGGATTGTGGGAGGAAACCAGAGGAAACCCACGCAGACACGAGGAGAATGTGCAAACTCCACACAGACAGTGACCTGAGCTGGCAATCGAACCCAGGGTCCCTGGAGCTGTGAAACAGCAGTGCTAACCACTGTGCTACCCACTATCTAATGCCCTGTTGAATGCTTCAATTGAACTTATCTCCACCACATTTCCATTCAGAGCATTGCAGACTCAGACCACTCGTTGTGTAACAAACAAAATTCTCACATCCCATTTGTTTTGCAAATAATATAAAATCTGTGCCCTCTCATTCTTGATCCTTTTACAAGTGAGAACAGTTTCTCCCAAGCTACTCTGATCTGTTCCCTCATGAACATTTCTATCAAATCTCCTCTTAGCCTTCTTCTCTCCAAGGAGAACATTCCTAATCTCTCCAATCTATCCTCATCACTGCAGTTTCTCATCCGTGGAACCATTCTTGTAAACTTCTTCTGCACTCTCTCCATTGGGTTCACATATATTGCGGTACCCACAACTGTACACAGTTATCCCAGCTGAGATTTAACTAGTGCCCTGTATAGTCCCCCCTTGATCTTTTACGCTATGTCCCTATTAATGAAACCTAGAATTTCCTGGAGATCAGAAAGATGAGATGTGATCTTACTGAAATAGAAGAGATTCTGAAAAGGCTTCACAGAGTAAACACAGGTCGTCTGGGGAATCTAGAACATTGGGGAGGGCCATCATTTCAGGAGCAGGGGTTGATCATTTAGGATTGAGAAGAGGAGATCTTTTCCACTCAGAGGTTTGAGCAGTTTAGAAACAGTACATGATCCATCATTGAATTATATTTAAGGTTGAGATAAATTTTTGATCTCAGGGAATCAGGAGGTATGGGGGAATGAGTGGGGGAAGTGGAGTTGAGACAGAAAATCAGCCATGTTTGTACAGAATGGCGGAGTAGGTCCTGAATTCTCGATTTATAGCTGGAGATTCTAAAAGAAGGAAGGACATTCAAAGTGAGGAACTATCAACAGGTCTCCCTTGAGCTCTTATGCACACCTCCTGGGTTATAGTAGAGGTATAGTAGAACATCTTGCTAGGGCCATCCCCACCCCCCCACTTCTTGCTTTCAGACAATCGCACAACCTCAAACAGATCATTGTTCGCAGCAAACTACCCAACCTTCAGGAGAACAGTGACCACAATACCACACAACCCTGCCACAGCAACCTCTGCAAGACATGCCAGATCATAGACATGGACGACATCATCAAACGTGAGGATACCATTCACCAGGTACACGGTACATATTCTTGCAACTCGGCCAACGTTGTCTACCTAATACGTTGCAAGAAAGGATGTCCCGAAGCATGGTACATTGGGTAGACCATGCAGACACTACGACAGCGGATGAATGAGCATCGCTCAACAATCACCAGGCAAAACAGTTCCCTTCCTGTGGGCAAACACTTCAACAGTCATGGGCATTCGGCCTCCGACCTGCGGGTAAATGTTCTTCAAAGGGGCCTTCGTGACACATGACAGCGCAGAGTCGCTGAGCAGAGACTGATAGCCAAGTTCCGCACACATGAGGACGGTCTTAATAGGGATCTTGGCTTCATGACACACTATCTGTAATCCCCGTAACTTGCCTGGGTTAGCAAAAATCCTCACTTACTGTGCTGTCTGGAGAAAATACACAATTCTCTAACCAATGCTCAGGATTCCCTTCACACACATTGTTAGCCACTTTAACACTTGAATAGCAGGTTAGATGTAAGGATTCGCATTCTAATCAGCAATCTGTGACTGTGTTGATATGTGTGCGATTGCAGACCAGAACACTGCATTTGCCTAACGAAGGCCATAGAGTCGAAAGCTCGCAAATTTACTATCAAGTAAATCGGTTGGATTTAAAATTGGTGTTGCTAAATTCTTACTGAGTTCTTATAGTAGAGGGACAGAGGGATCCTACGATTCTATGACATGAAGGGATGGGAGGGGCCTCAAAAGCTGTGACCTTTTTCAGTCAAGCTTAGGTGCATTCCAAAAAATGAGGTACACCCCAATGAGGGAGGTGTGTTCCAGTGAGGGAGGTGTGTTCCAGTGAGGGAGGTGTGTTCCAGTGAGGGAGGTGTGTTCCAATGAGGGAGGTGTGTTCCAGTGAGGGAGGTGTGTTCCAATGAGAGATTCGAGGAATGAAATGATCTCAGCAAAATGACCAGCCAATGTCACGCTGCAAAAGGATGTGGGCTTTTCATCCCCAGCACAGAGTCCAATCCCAGAATGGTTTCATTTCCTGCCCTCCTCCACTGCACCTCCCCTCCCCGCCCAGATTACACACAGAGATTACTCAATAAGAAAATCAGTCCAGCTGCAAACTGGAATTGTAATAAAAATAACAGGCAGAACAATATTGAAAGAAGAGGAGGCCTTCGCAGGAACTTGCTGCTGTGCTGAAAGATTTAGCAGCCTTGCACTTGGCCGTGGAGATGGGATTAGAGCTTGCAGAAGGTTTCCATGGTCACCGCTTTTGGCTCTCGAATATGTTTTCCCTCATTTCTCCAGCTTTGGAGCCAGATCAGTGTGAGGAAGTTGATTCTGTGCGTGAGTGTGTGTGTGCCTTTCCCCCTGTCTGTAATCATTTGGAGATCTGAGAAAGAGTTTGGGAATCAGGTTTCATTTCTCCGCAGCGGAGAGTGTTGTTGATAAATGAATGTTGTCGGCCAGACAGATCCTACTTAACCATCCCCAGTGTACTAATTCATGGGATTAGCTCAACTTCATCAATTTCTTTCTGTGTCCCACCCAAGGACATTGCTAGGAGCTGGAACTACGACGTATTTCAACATTCGTTTTCTTCTCAAGGACTCCAGAGAGCTCAGCTCGTGATCCAGATCGACACTCCCAGTTCATTGAAAAGACGCTGCCACAATGTGGCAAGCTGTTGGGTATTAAAAACCAGAGCTCCATCTGCCCTCTCAGGTGGAGACAAAAAACGATGCATGGCAAGATGTCAAAGTAAAGTCAAGGGAGTTCTGCTGGCCAAATGTTTCCCCCTCAGCCGGCATCGCTGAAAGTAATCTCTGGGTATTATCTCTTCGCTGTTTGTGGCAGCATGCTGTGCAGAAATTGGCTGCCCGTTCTTGCTAAAAGAGTTGATCGCACTTTGAAAGTGTACCGTCCGCTGTAAAGTGTGTGGCACCCCTGGCACAATGCTTGGCATTGCAGCCTCACGGCTCCAGGTTCAATTCCGGGTTCGGGTGACTATCCACGTGGAGCTTGCACATTCCGCCCCGTCCCTGTGTGGGTTTTCTCCTGGCACTCTGATTTCCAAAGATGTGTGGGTTAAATTGATTGGCCATGCTAAATTGCCCCACAGTGTCAGGGAGATAAGCCAGGTAAATATATGGGGTTACAGGGATAGGAACTGTTTGTTGTCCGTGCAGGCTTGATGGGCTGAATGGCCTCCTTCTGCACTGTAGGGATTCTATGTAAAGCATTTCCAAGATTATTGTACAAATGCCTTGCCTTTAGATCTCATTTTGACTTGTCCAAGATTAAATTGCACAATGCTAGTTTATTGCTTAGTATACTGACATAAAAATAATCCGGTAGTGATCTATGTTGCACTTTGATCCAAGCCCATGTCTCAGGATGTGGCTGGGAGTCTCCCACTGTCCTGCTGGGGTACGGCTCAAACCCTTGCTTTCTCTGCTGTTGGCGTATTCCTGGGAAAGGCAGGCTCTGGATAACATTTTGCGAGCTGGAATGACAGTGATATTTGGTACCTGTTTAAGATCAACAGGTTCGCCTATTTCTTTAAAGATTAGCCAGAAGACTGGCTCAGCGGTGCTTACAGACCAGGATGCTAACATCAGGCTCATTTTCAAGACAGATATATTTTGTTGATTTTTTTTTTGAGATCAAAACCAGGGGATATCAATACCAGGAAAAGGAAGACTCTCATTTCAGACACTCATGCACTCATTCCCACAGCAACCAATGCACAAAATGTAGTGTTCATCCTTTCACCTCTTCCTCTACAATATTATTCAGCTCCTGGCCTCAAAGATGTGTCATTGATCGTAGATCATTGAACCTACAGTGTAGAAAGAGGCCCTTCGGCCCATTGAGTCTGCACTGATCACAATCCCACCCAGGCCCTACCCCTATACATTATACCCACTAATCCCTCTAACCTTTGCATCCCTAGACACTAAGGGGCAATTTCTTAGCATAGGCAATCAACCTAACCCGCACACCTTTGAGGAAACCGGGACACCCGGAGGAAACCCACACAGACACGGGGAGAATGTGCAAACTTCACACAGACAGTAACCCGAGCCAGGAATCGAACCCAGGACCCTAGAGCTGTGAAGCAGCGGTGCCAACCACTGTGCCACCGTGCTACCGTGTTAGATGATAGATTAGCCATTGGTTTTATGACAATCAGTGATAGTTTCATGGTCACCATTACTGAGACTGGATTATGTTTCAGATTTATTTATTAAATTTACAGTTGCCATGGTGGGATTTGAACCCGTGTCCCCACAGCATTAGCCGGGACCCCTGACTACTAATCCAGTGACATTACCACTACACCACCTTTACAAAACTAATTGATTTGCTCTTAATTTTCCCCTTCTCTGCCCTAATCAATGAGGTCCAAATGCCAATTCCTGCGGTGAGTATCGCTGTGAGGATAGGGGCTCCATTTCCACTCTTATTGCACCCAATTTTTGCTGAAATGTCAAATCCCACGCTGTTTATTTACCGCAGGATTTGCTCTCCCTTTTTCTGGCACTGGTCTCCCCGTTTCCTTCCTTGAATTTGACACGAAGTAAACACTCGGTTTCCCTCAGCATGTCGGACTGACTGAGAACAGCCCGTTCCCTCGATATGCTGTATAAACCGGCCCCTGCTATGATTGTAAGTTGAGTAAGAAGTCTCACAACATCAGGTTAACCTTGTGTTGTGAGACTTCTCACTGTGTTTACCCCAGTCCAACGCCGGCATCTCCACTTCGTTGTAAATTGACCCATATCTGTGTAAATCTCTGTCACCCTGTTTAAACACTCTTACCAAAACTCCCAACAAGAATAACTTCTGGCAAAAAGAGGGTTACAGGTGAGCCTATTTGGAGGGTTATAAGTAAGCCTAGTTAGAGGGATACAGGTAAGCCCAGTAATCTCTAAGGTAGGGACATGTTTGGCACAACTTTGTGGGCTAAAGGACCTGTATTGTGTTGTCTTTTTTTTATGTAAAAAGATAGGAGGTCTGCTTCTCAACCACTTGGTGAAGTTCAACGATGCATAATGTCCCTGAAATGGGCAAAAATAATCCAATTCTTACCAATCATTTGGTACCATCAGCCCCACCAGGAATATAATAATGTCAGCGCCAACCATGTAGCCAATTCTTCCCTCAACCCTCCTCACTCTGTACTCACCTCACTCTATACCCTCTATATCCTCTCACTCTATACCCTCTTCCTCTCTCTATACCTCCCCCTCACTCTGGACCCCTACAACCCAAACCAATGTCTCACTCTATATTCCGTCCCTCACTCTCTGTACCCACTACATGCCCTGCCCTTCCCACTCCTGAATCATTCTTGCTACAATTCCGGCATCCCTCCGTGATTTCCCTCAACTTTCGCTCTCTCACCAGGGGCTAGAGCTGTGCTGAAGACTCCGGAAGTGGCATTCCATAGGGATCTGTGTTGGGCTCCCTATAATTCGACATTTACACAAATGACGTAGGTGATTATGTGGGGCTAGGATTAGTGAGGTTGAGAATGACTCAAAGATCGGATGATGAAAGGCGAAGGTGGATTGTCTTGGACTGCAAGGAGATGTACACGGAATGGTCAAGTGGGCAAGAAAATAGGAGATGGAATTTAACCCTGAGAAGTGTGAGGTGATGCACTTTGGAAGGAGTAATGTGACTAGGAAGTATTCAATCAATGGTCAGACGTTAGGAAGTTTTGTGGAACAAAGGGGCCTTGGTGTGTTTGTTCACAGATCTCTGAAAGAAGAAGGGCACCTTGGTATGGTGGTGAAGAAGGGTCACTCGCCTTTACCAATTGAAGCACAGATTACAAAAGCAGAGAAGTCATGTAGGAGTTATATCGAGCATTGGTGAGGCCACGGCTGGGGTACTGTATGCAGTTCTGGTTACCACATGAGAGGGTGCAGAGGAGATTCACCAGGATGCTGCCTGGGGTGGAACATTTAAGACCAAAGAACAAAACAGCACGGGAAACAGGCCCTTCGGCCCAATGGGCCCGCGCCGCCACCCCGATGTTCCCACCTCTACCTGCGATCCCTGTCTATGTTTATAGATCTATGGATTAAAAACCAAATTTGGGACAATTTAGGGAGAATTTGTTTTGCCAATTAGCCTAAGAGCACATCTTTGGGATGTGGGAGGAAACCGGAGCACCCGGAGAAAACCCACGCAAGCACGGGGAGAATGCGCAAACTCCCACAGACACAGTCCCAAATCCATGTATCTGCACAGCACAGCGATAGTCACTGAGCTGTCGTGTTGCCCATCAGATGGTCCAGGTCAAGCGTACACTAACGAGGTGAAGCACTAGGCAACTCTCGAAAAAAATCCAAGAGCAGCCCTCTCACGACCCATCACGTGTATGCCCCTCGTTAGACAACAAGGTGGACCAAAGCACCTGTAGGATAAAAACAATTACATCAATATCATCATCTATTTACACACTTCCCAGGGACTCCCAAGGCTCATGATCCCTATTTTAAATCAGTTTTCTATACCCCTCCATTCCCATTCTGTTCATGTGCCCATCTAAGTGTTTCTTAAATAACTCCAGAGTACCTGCCTCCACCACTTCACTTGGCAGCGCATTCCATACCCCCACCACCCTCTGTGTGAAAAAACTCCCTCTAGCATCCAAATTATACCTTACCCCCCTCACCCTGAGCCTGTGACGCCTCGTGCTATTCAAGTCCATCCTAGGAAAAAGCTTAACCCTGTTTACTCTATCTATATCTTTAATATATATACCTTTAAGGTAGGAATAGAGGTTGCATAGGCTTGGGTTGTTTCCATTGGAGCAGAGAAGACTGAGGGGCGGTTTGACCGAGGTGTACAAGATTATGAAGGGCTTGGACAGAGTGGATAAGGAGCAGCTGGTCCCCTTAGTTGAAGGGTCAGTCATGAGGGATCAAACTGAGGGGCAAGAGGTTTAAAGGGATTGCAGGGAAAAGGCTTTTTATCCAGAGGGTGGTGATTGGCTGGAAAGCACTGCCTGGATTTATTTATTAGCCATAAATAGGCTTACAGTCACAGAACAATGAGGTTAGTGTGAAAATCGCCTAGTTGCCACACTCTGTGCCTGTTTGGGTACACTGAGGGAAAATTAGCATGACCAGTGCACCTAACCAGCATGCCTTTGGACTGTGGGAGGAAGCTGGAGCACCTGGAGTAAACACACACATACACAGGGAGAATGTGCAGACTCTGCACAGACAGTGACCCAAGCCAGGAATTGAACCCAGGTCCCTCGCATTGTGAGGCAGCAGTGCTAACCACTGTGCCACCAACAGTGATAGAGGTGTCCTTTAAAAAGTACCTGGATGAGTACTTGGCATGTCATAACATTCAAAACTTTGGGTCAAGTGCTGGCAGATGTAATTAGCTGGGGGTTCAGGTATTTCAGTGTTGATTTGATGAGCCAACAAGCCTCTTCTCTGCTGAATGGTTCCATGACTTGGGAGCCTTTTAAAAATGGTGGCTGGGACCCAATTCCTGGATTCCACGCCCCATTGAGAAGTCTGACAACACCAGGTTTAAATCCAACCGGTTTAGAACATAGAACATAGAACACTACAGCACAAACAGACCCTTCGGCCCACAAGTTGTGCCAATCATACCCAAACCTACCAGGCCATAGAACTATCTGTAACTCCCAATCCCATTAAATC
Source organism: Sphyrna mokarran (assembly GCA_024679065.1). Lineage (NCBI taxonomy): Eukaryota > Metazoa > Chordata > Chondrichthyes > Carcharhiniformes > Carcharhinidae > Sphyrna > Sphyrna mokarran. Next base: position 38,464,082 of record JAGIQG010000026.1, read on the forward strand.
CCATGTACTCATCCAGAAATCTCTTAAGAGACCCCAGCGAGTTCGCCTCGACCACCACTGACGGCAGCCAATTCCATTCACTCACCACCCTCTGAGTGACCTCTATCATCTCCTCTGTACTTGCCCCCCAGCACCTTAAACCTGTGTCCTCTCATAGTGACCATTTCAGCCCTGGGAAATAGCCTCCAAGAATCCACTCTATCTATTCCTCTCAACATCTTATAAACCTCTATCAGGTCGCCTCTCAACCTTCGTCTCTCTGGGGAGAAGAGACCAAGCTCCCTCAACTATCTTCATAAGGCATGCCCCCCAATCCAGGCAACATCCTTGTAAATCTCCTCTGCACCCTCTCAATAGCTTCCACATCCTTGCTATAGTGAGGCGACCAGAACTGCACACAGTACTCCAAGTGGGGTCTGACAAGAGTCTTATAAAGTTGCAGCATTACCTCATGACTCCTAAACTCAATCCCTCTATTAATGAAGGCCACTACACCATGTGCCTTCTTGACCACTAGTAAACTCACACAAGCTTTCGAAGCTCTGCTCTTTGTCATGTTTGTTCTCAGACTTCTTACTGTGTTTACCCCAGTCCAACACCATCGTCTCTACATCGAGGCCCCATTCCCAGGGTTTTGGATTTTCGGGATTGCCCTTTCAATGTGTGCGCTGCTTCAAGTCAAAAGCCCATACCCAACGTTCCCTGGTTGTCTCCATTGCAGCTATTTGCATGTACTATTGCTCCACAATGTTCATGGAGTTGGCCTCGCTTTTCAAAGGATCGCCATTCACGGTGATTCAGAGATACTGTGAACCATAGACCGCACGAGGAAACCTTTTGAGAAGTTAGTTCCAAAGGTCCTCCTCATGCATTCAGACCAAGCTATGACCCTCCACCCAGACCCGCATGGTCCTTGTGCTCCATAGGGCAAGCTGTGGCATTTCCATTGACCATTAAGAAGTATTTAGATGTGTACTGGCCAAGAAATGCAAGGCTGCATCAAAATTGCTGGCAAGTGGGATTAGAACAGGTCAGTTGTTTTTGACTGCCACAGACGCAATGGGCTGAAGGATGATTTTTTAGAGATTTCAATGACTCCCTGACCCATTATACACTGTAAAAAACATTGAACTTATAGTGACAATAGGATATGTGCAAAAAAATCTTCAAAAACGACCATTCATAATTTTCCACGATGTTAAAGGAAAGTCATTTTACTACAGGACAATAAAACCTTCAAAAATCCAGACCTTCACAACTTCAATAGGTGAAACTGTAAGCACAGGAAAGTTCTGCACCTTGTTTTAACAAACCTGCCACATTTACCTGGCTTGCTTCTACATCTGATTCCAATTTCAATTGTGGAAGGTGTCCCTCTGAGGGAGAAAGCAGCCATTCATCTGACAGCAACTATCATGAGAAGAGATTAAGGAGACTGGGCCTGTATCTTCTCGAGTTTAGAAGAATCGGAGGTGATTTCATTGAAGCATATAAAGTTCCTACAGGATCAACAGGGTAGATGCAAGAAGGATGTTTTCCCCCAGCTGCAGGGGGGCTAGATCCAGGTGACACAGTCTCAGAATGAGGGGCTAAGCCATTTAGAATTGAAATGAAGAGGAATTTCTTCCCTCAGAGGGTGGTGAAACTTTGAAATTCCCTATCTCGGAGAGTTGTCAAAGCTCAGTCACTGAACATGAACAGGGATGGATAGATTTCTCAATATTAAAGATATCAAAGGATGAGAGGATGGTATGGAAAAATGATGTTGAGGTATTGAGGTGTTGAGGTAGCACAGCAGTTAGCTTTGCTACCTCACAGCACGAGAGACCCGGGTTCAACTCCGGCCTTGGGTAACTGCCTATACAGAGTTTGCACATTCTCCCCATGTCTGAGTGCGTTTCCTCTGGGTGTTCCACTTTCCTCCCCACTCCAAAGATATGCAGGTTATATGGATTGGCTATGCGGAATTGACCCTTAGTGTCAGGGGGATTAGCAGGGTAAATACATGGGGTTACGGGCTTGGATGGGATTGTTGATCGATGGGTCAAATGGCCTCTCTCTGCTCTGTAGGGGTTCTATGATAAGATCAGCTATGATTTAGTTGAATGGCAGAACAGGCTTGAGGGGCAGAATGACTCGCTCCTACTCTCTATCTTCTTTTGATGGTAAATAGTGGTATTGTACAGCTATATTGTATTAATTTGATGATGGGATTTTGGTTCTCAATGGGTTAATAGGAAGATGGTGTACTCTTCTCCACACATAATTCTAAAACCACAAACTTAACTGGCTATCTTTACTGTTCCTTCACTGCTAATCATCCTTCAGATGAGATATAATCCAAGGTCATGCCTGACCCTTCGACTTGTTGCTAAAGATCTCTTTGTCCAAGAGTGATAGGGAGTTCATCGAATAACATTCCACCCCCAACCAACATCACTAAGAAAACAAATGGACTAATTAGTCATTGGCACTATTCTGTTTCTGGGATTGTACTATGCATAATCCAGCTGCCACCCACATGACACATGGCACCGCGGCAGTATAATAAGGCAGCCTGCCATTACCTTCTCAAGGGAACTAGGGATGGGCAATAAATGTTGCCCTTGCCAGCAAAGATCAAATGAATGATTCATAAAGACTGCACTTCAAAGCAGTTTATTATTGGTGCAGCGCAGGGAAGATTGTCATGGGTGGCACAGTACCACAGTGGTTAGGACTGCTGCTTCACAGGTCCAGGGTTCGATTCCCGGCTCGGGTCACTGTCTGTGTGGAGTTTGCACATTCTCCCTGTGTCTGCGTGGGTTTCCTCCTACAGTCCAAAGACGTGCGGGTTAGGTTGATTGGCTGTGCTAAGAAATTGCCCCTTAGCGTCTAGTGATGAGTAGGTTAGAGAGATCAGTGGGTATAATATGTAGGGATATGGAATTAGGGCCTGGGTGGGATTGTGTTCGACTCGATGGGCTGAAGGGCCTCTTTCTGCACTGTAGGGTTCTATGATTTCTAAGGGATGCCATCAATTAAGGGCAGATGCTTTTACTTTTTGAAGTATGAATCAATGGTATCAATAAGAATGCTTTCTTTCAGAAGATCTTGTGATAGTGCTGACTGAAAGAGCTCTGCAGATCAGCCCTTCCAGAGTTGGGAGGCTATTTGCGATCAAACAATGTTGTTTTTCAATATAAATAAAACTCCTGAGTGTGGCTGATACAGACATCTAAAGTATGCTGACCAGGAGACATCCTCGTGTCTGTTTACAGGAATATTTTTCCAAGTTAACTGTGTGAGCCAGTTCCCCTGCCAGAATTTGAATGGAGAAAGCTAAATAGATCTACTTGCTATCACAATCCTACACAGTTCCCAATCCCCCCTATTGCCTCTTGTTACTGCACTGGTTTCTTGTACTCCCCCTGATTACACAACAACATTAATATTCACACTGTTGCTATCTGGATAACATAGTGACCTTAAAGAGAATGGTAATGGCGGAATTCCCCAGCCTCACTCTAAGCTGCTTTGACATTTCCAATTCTCTTCACAAACAGCAACGATGAAAAATGTCAACATTAGGTAGGTACTGAGGGTATGTACGCAGCACTCAGAGTGTGTGCCATCTCTCTGGTAGGACAGTAACTCAAAATTCTGCCTACCCTCTGAAATGTACGTTAAAGATCTTTAGCACGCTGGAGCAGGGAAATTGATTCCTTGGTGAACAGAAACAGAATCTGTGCCTCAAGCAAACACCTAACACCTGAAAATCTAATCATTTATCTCATTGCTGTTAGTGCCAGCTTGCTATAATAGGATTACACAAAGCATTGAATCAGGCCAATCAGCCCAATCACTCCATGCTAGCACTTGACCATCTTTTCCCACCTATCACTATAACCCTCTGCTCCCTTCTCTCTCATACATTGGCCCGCAGCCAAATATCCATCCACTGTGAGGGAGATCAGAAAATCCAGTCCAGCTCCAAAGGTATTGGCAATGTTTCTCCAATGTATAGCACTGGAGATACGCAGGGATTTTATTGCTCCGCCCGCTATTGGAATCAGAGCGAGCGAGGGCCGGACAGTGAGAAGGTCCATTAACTTTGGACAGGATTTCACAGTTTTGGGATGAGCGGGGCTGCAAAGTCTCATCCCTGGAGTCAAAAAATCTAAAGGGGCAAGTCCCACGGATTTTGAGCTGAGTGCCTGCTCCCCCAGACTGTCTGGAGACTGGAGTCAAAGTAATTGGTAACATCTCTCTCACTCTCTGTATACAGTTACTCCTGTTAATAAATAGAACAAAGAACCAAACAGCACGGGAAACAGGTCCTTCGGCCCAACGAGCCCGCACCGCCACCTCAATGTTCCCACTTCTACCCGTGATCCTTGTCTATGTTTATAGATCTATGCATTGAAACCAAGTTTGAGATAATTTTGCCAATCAGCCTAAGAGCACATCTTTAGGATGTGGGAGGAAACCGGATCACCCACAGAAAACCCATGCAAGCACGGGGAGAATGCGCAAACTCCCACAGACACAGGCCCAAATCCATGTATCTGCACAGCACAGCGATAGTCACTGAGTTGTCGTGTTGCCCATCGAATGGTCCAGGTCAAGCGTACACTAACGACGTGAAGCACTAGGATACTCTCGAAAGATCCAAGAGCAGCCCTCTCACGACCCATCGCGTGTATGCCTCTCGTTAGACAACAAGGTGGACCAAAGCACCTGTAGGATAAAAACAAGTACATCGATATCATCGACAGTTTACACATTTCCCAGGTGTCCTGAACACCTTTGGAGGTATGAACGCAATTGGAAAACCATCAACACCTTGCCTTAGCCTGCTCTCGCTAAGCCCAGCGAGCCAAAGCCCTCAAATCTCTCACTCTGTTCCCTGCTCACTCCGCTGCCCGCTCCTGACGCTGCCAGCTGTCTACTGCCGCTTTCTTTGAATATTTATAGTTCTTTAGTTGCTGCACTCTGTGCCTGCCATTCTTTCCAAGATATTTACATCTACCACTCACATTTAGACAGCGGTGGGGCAGCATCTTGGCACAGTGGTTAGCACTGCTACCTCATAGTGCCAGGGACCAGGGTTCAATTCCAGCCTTGGGTCACTGTCTCCGTGGACATTCTCCCCATGCCTGCGTGGGTTTCTGCCGGGTACTCCGGTTTCTATTCACAGTCCAAAGATGTGCCGGTTAGGCAGATTAACCATTCTAAATTTCCCCTCGGGTGGACTAGCTAGGATAAATACCTGAGGTTATGGGGATAGGATCTGGGTGAGATTGTGGTCGGTGCAGACTCAATAGGCCGAATGGCCTCCTTCTGCACTGTGGGGTTCTACAATTCTATGAATCTAGATTTGTAATTCCTTGGACATGTTCTGCCCCCCTTCTTAAATATAGGAATTATATTTGGTATTGCAGTCATTTTGGTTGGGTCCATGGGATTTAATAGGTTATAAGTAGGCCTAGTAGGTAGGGACATGATCAGCTCAATTTGTGGGCCGAAGGGCCTGTTTGTGTTGTAGTTTTCCTATGTTCTATGTTCATTGGCACTACAACTTCCTCCAGTAAATTATGTGTACGGACACTTCTGTCATGTCCCCTTGAAATGGACAAATATAATTCATTTGGAGCTGAGACTTTAGCTCAGTGAGGGGCAACCCAGGCTAGCGAGTGGCCCTTCCTTCATCTCAGTGGACCACAAGATTGAAATCAGGCTTGTTCACTAACCGTGACCCCACAAATAAAATTGAACATATTGAGTGCTCGATGAATATTTCATGGCGCATTATAGAAAATGCTTAATCAGTTATATCTTAATAGAACTGTCATCAGCCTCATATGGTAAATACGAATGAAGCATTTACGCTTTGGAAACAGAGCACGGCTCTCACAGTCAATGTTGTGAGCAATCGGCACACAAATACTGGGATTTCAGATTCAGATTGAGTGAGAGAAGCCACACTGCAGTTTTAGCATTGGGGCGGAGATAATTACGATGTGGAGACGCTGGTGTCGGACTGGGGTAAAACAGAAAGAAATCCGACCACACCAGTTTAAAGCCCAAACTTTAAACTTTGGGCTTTGAACTGGTGTTGCGCGATTTCTTTCAGAGGTAATTATACAGGCTCCAGGACAGAGTTGGCCCAAAGCAAACCTGGCACAAGTATTTGAGGGCAGGACAATTGAGGAACAGTGGCGGATGTTGAGGGAGATACTGAATATTTCTCAATTACAGTGTATTTCTTAGAGGAAAAGGAATTGTGGAAGAAAGAAAAATATTCAATAGCTGGACAAAAAAAAAATCAAGGAAGACGTAAAGGCAAAAGCCAGGGCACACCAAACTGCAAAAGTTAGTGGCAAGCTGGAGGATTGGGAGAATGTTAAGGTCCAGCAAAAGGCAATTTAAAATAGAATCAAAAGATAAACTCTGCAAGGAAACTAGCAGAAAACATAAACACAGATACGAAAAGTTTCTACAAGTACATAAAGAGGAAGAGAACAGCTAAAGTAAATGTTAGCCCTGTGTGGGACAATACTGGTGATGGCAAAGACACTACACCAATATTTTGCCTCTGCCTTCACAGTAGAGAATAGTGAACATTTTTCAAAAACTGTAGTTAATACAGAGGACCTTGGTACAATAACCATCACTAAGGACAGGACATTGAATAGACTAATGGGATTAAAGGCAGATCAGTCTCTGGGACCTGGGGGCCTGGGGTTTACAGAAGGTACATCAGAAATAGTGGGTGATTGGTTGTGATTTTTCAAAATTCCTTAGATTTTGGTAAGGTCCCGTTGGATTGGAAACATGCAAACTTGCTTAAGGACATAACTAGCAATGTGGATAGTGGGAAATCTATGGATGTCTATATCTAGAGATCCAAAAGGCATTGACAATGAGAGACTGATCCAGAAGGTGAGATCACAGAGGCTTAGAATAGAGTATTTGATTGGATTGAGGATTGGTTGTTTGACAGAAAGCAAAGGGTCAGGATAAATAAGTCCTTCTCTGGCTGGTGAAGTGTAACTAGCGGGATGCTGCAGGGGTCAGTCTTCAGACTTCAGCTGTTTACAATCTATGTAAATGGTGTGTAAACAGGGACAGAGAGTAATGTAGCACATTTTGTGAATGATACTGAAGCAGTGAAGAGGATACAAAGATTTTACAGTCAGATATAGGCAGACTAGGAGAATGGGCCAAAGTTTGACCAATGGCGTTTAATGTGGAAAAGAACAAAGAACAAAGAACAAAGAGCAACACAGCACGGGAAACAGGTCCTTCGGCCCAACGAGCCCACGCCGCCGTCCTAACGTCCTAATGACATATCCTTGTCTTTAGGCTATGCCTATTGTTGAAGATTCCCATATAGGGACCAATATAGGGACAATTTGTTACCCAATCAGCCTAAGAGCACATTTTTGGGATGTGGGAGGAAACCGGAGCACCCGGAGAAAACCCACGCAACCACGGGGAGAACGCGCAAACTCCCGCAGACACAGGCCCAAATCCATGTGTCAGCACAGCAACAGCGATAGTCTCTGAGCTGTCATGTTGCCCATCAGATGGTCCAGTTTAAGCATACACTGACGACGTGAAGCACTAGGCAACTCCTGAAGCAACCTCCAAGAGCAGCTCTCGCACGACATGCCGCATGCATGCCCCTTGTTGGTCAACAAGGTGGACCGAATTGCCTGCGGAAACAAATAAGACTTAATTAAACATGCTAAAAAAAAACTAAGACATTCCCGAGATGAAACTAAAAGATAGTCTACTACTATTTGGTCCTCCCGATATTCAAACAGTCCTGCTATATCCCTCTATCTGCAGACCACTCATGTGGCTGTCCAGGAGACCCTTAAACAGCCCCAGCGTGCCTGCTTCCACCACCTTACTCGGCAGTGCATTCCACACCCCCACTACCCTTTGTGTGAAAAATTGGCCTCTAATATTCGTCTTATACATAGCCCCCCTCACCCTGAGCCCATGACCCTTCGTTCTATCCATTTCTAATGGTGGAAAAAGCTTACCACCATTTACCACCACAAAAGTGTAAGGTTGTCCATTTTGGCAGAGAAAAAGAATTACTATCTCTGTGGAAATGCATCCAAGCAGAGGGATCTGGTGTCTTTGTTCATGAATCACAGAAAGTCGGTGTGCAGTTGCAGCTTGTAACAAAAAAGGCAAATGGGATGTTAACATTTGTTGCAAAGGGACTGGAGTATCGGAATAGAGAAATGTTGTTGCAGTTGTGTAGGTGAGGCCACATCTGGAGTTCTGTGTCCAGTTTTGGTCTTATTTGAGGAAGGATGTGGTGGCATTGGAGGAGTTCAGAGAAGGTTCACCGGATTGATTCCGGGGATAAAAGGTTTGACGTACAAGGAGAGGTTAAACACACTGGGCTTGTGCTCACTGGAGTTTCGAGGAATGAGAGAGGATCTGACTGAGGTTTATAAAATCTTAAAAGGAATTGACAAAATAAATGTAGACCAAATGTTTCCTCTTATGGGGCAATCTTGAACAAAAAGTCTCAGATATAGGCAGTAGATTTAAAACTAAGATGAGGAAGAGTTATTTCTCACAGAGGGGGTTGAATTTATGGAACTGGCAGTGGAGACTGACTTGTTGGAATGGTTTCAAGAAGGAGATAGATATATTTCTGATTTAAAGGAAGGATTCTCCCGAAATTGTCTCAAATTTGGTTTTTAATCCATAGATCTATAAACATAGACAGGGATCACGGGTAGAGGTGGGAACATCGGGGTAACGGCACAGGCTTGTTGGGCTGAAGGACCTGTTTCCTGTGCTGTTTTTGTTCTTTGATAAAGGGACATGGGGAACAGGTGGGGAGGTGGATTTGAGACCAGGGAGAGATCAGTCATGGTGCGATTGAATGGCGGAGGAGGCTGAGAGGGCTGAATTTGCTGACTTCTGCTCCTACTTCCTATGTCCCTACACCTCACTTGTTCTTGCTTTACGTGCAATCACTTCAGGCAGACCGGTAGAAATAAAACTCCATGGATGTAAAGAGCAGGATCTGGCAACTCGGCACATGGGCAAAATGTCTCACGGGCCACGCTCAGAACCCATGTGCCCATATGTTCATCCTCCCCGCCTCCCGGCCATCGAGTACCCACTGTTGTTTCAATCTCTTTATGTTCGATTTTTTTGAAAATTCACCTCTCATTTCAAACCTCTTGATCCAGTCTTGGTCCACCTGTCATTTTTTTGTCTGATAAACACCACAGCAGTGTGATTATTTAACATATCTGCCATTTCTCCATCATTAACTGTGATATTATCCTGTCCATTGCTAAGTGCTCCCACTCCTTTGCAATTTTCCTTTTATTAGCTACGTGCCTCTAAGTGTTTTACTATTTTGTTTTATGTTCCTTGACAATTTAATTTCATAGCTCCTCTGCCCTCAGAATCGTTAGTTTTTGAATTCAATTTTAATTTCTTCAAATTTTCCCATGTGGAATTTTTCCCTGTTGCTCTCTGTGATTAGTGTCTATCTCTATCCTTACTCTCAATTGTATCTTTTTGTCTTTATTCACCCAGGGTGTCTCATTACTGCTTCTTTTTTAATGGAATGTAATTTTTCTGCACGCTGCCAACATTGTTTTAAACCTTTCCCATTGCTGGTCTACGTTGCTGTTTGCCAATAATGTTCCTCTTTTATTTTTCTCTAAGTTCAGCCCCACAAAATCAGCGTTTCTCCAGTTGATTAACTTGGTTTTGTCGTACATATGTCCTTCTCTATTATCACCCTGATGTGTACAATATTATGCTTGCTATTGCCAAGATGTCCTCTAATTTTTACTCCTTTTATCTGCTCTGATTGCTAGTTTCAGTTGGTAGGATCTCTGTACCTTCATTCCCCTCTACATACCTCTACTGACCAATTAATATCAGGGTAATCAGGCGCCTTGTGATTATTGTTCTGTGTTTTTTACTCAAACCCTTGCGTATTCCTTCCTCTGCCTCCCATTATTCTTGTCCATCCTTAAAGATTGCCTAGTTGGTAATGTGGCTGTTTGCTATGGTTGATGCCTGGATGGTTCTACTGCAAATGGAACAGACAGTTGAATGTTGGACAAGTTACTGATTCAGGAATTTGTCTCCTTACATTGTGTCTCTGCCTTTGAAATGCACTTGTTCTGTTCTTTATTTAATTGCACCAGTCCTTCTGCCAGGACTCAGGGTCAATATCCGATGAAGCCCCTAGAATGTCTTTGTACTGATTCCTTGGACCTGATGGATTGAGCTATAAGGAGAGGCTGGATAGACTGGGACTTTTTTTCTTTGGAGAATAGGAGACTTATAGGTGATGTTATAGAGGTCAATAACTAATCAGGGGCATAAATCAGTCAGATAGTCAACATCTATTCCCAAAGGTAGGGGAGCCTAAATCTAGAGGGGCATAAGTTTAAGGTGAGAGGAAAGATATACAAAACAGGTTTAAAGAGGCAATTTTTTCAAGCAAAAGTGAAAAATGCCTGGAATGAGCTGCCAGAGGCAGTAGTAGAGAGAGATACAATTTTGTCTTTTGAAAAGCATTTAGATAGTTACATGGGTAAGGTGGGTAGAGAGGGATGTGAGCCAAATGCGGGCAATTAGAACTAGCTTTGTGGTTAAAAAAAAACAGCATGAACAAGTTGGGCCGAAGGGCCTGTTTTCATGCTGTAAACCTCTGTGACTCTATAACTGCAGTGAGGGCGAGTGTCAGGCATTCTGACCAGCCCAACTGAGTTCTGACAGTCTCAATACCGTGTAGATGCTTGGCGTGCCAGACTGAACCACCTTGTCATCTGCTTTTCAGAAGCCATCATCTACAGACTTCCAGTTTGGCAGGCGGACAATAATGAGAGTTTCTTTCATATTCTATTTGCGGGGAGTTTAAGCACCATCAGAGATGGCTATTAACACCCTTTGGAAGTCAATGGAAATCAAAGTTAAGCTTATTTATTAGTCACAAGTGAGACTTACATTAACACTGCAACGAAGTTAATGTGAAATTGAGTCGCCACATTTTGGGTCAATGCACCTAACAAGCACAATTTTCAGACTATGGGAGGGAACCAGAGCACCCAGAGGAAACCCACGCAGACATGGGGAGAATGTGCAGACTCCACACAGACAGTGACCCGAGTCAGGAATCGAATCCAGGTCCCTGGCGCTGTGAGGCAGCAGTGACACCACTGTGTCACCGTGCTGCCTCAAGTCAAGGTGATTTTTGATGAGATGGTTCATGACAGCAAAGTCAACATCTGTCCTTCTTTCCCACGGTCACTTCAGAGGAATGTGTAACCTGGACAGATGTACCCTCCTCATGTCAAGGAATCACATTGAAGAGAGTGGTGTAGATGTTTACCTAGCCAGATCCTTACCAACAAGATTAGTTTTTCTCTCAGACCTGTCAAAAACTGCTAAATTGCCCCTTAATGTCCTAAGATGTGTCGATTAGGCAGCGCAGTCATGGTAAATGTTTGGAGTTATGGGGATAAGATGGAGGGAGGGCCTGGGTGGTCTTTAAGATCCAATGGATCAAACGGCCTCTCTCTGCACCGTAGGGATTTTATGGCTTTGTAGTTCTATGGACGATACATGATATTATTTATCTTATCTGTTATTTTGATTATAGTCAGGGAAATAGTGAGGGAGAGTAATCAGCCTCACCCTCTCCTCACCCTGACCTATCTGGGCCCAGTAGGGAGTCTCACAACAAAGGTTAAAGTCCAACACGTTTATTTGGCATCATGAGCTTTCAGAGCATTGCCCCTTCGTCAGGTGAGTGAAGAGGTAGGTTTCACAAACACGGCATATATAAACAGAGATACAATTGCAAAAATACTCTTTTCAGGTAATCAAGTCTTTACTGGCAGTGTGAGTGGAGAGAGGGATAATCACAGGTTAAAGAATTGTCTCAAGCCAGGATAGTTAGTGAGATTTTACAAGCCCAGGATAAATGGTGGGAGTTTACGTGTAGTGTGACATGAGCTGAAGATCTCAGCTAAGGTAATGCTGATGTGTGCGGAACTTGGCTTTCAGTTCCTGCTCAGCAATTCTGCACTGTTGTGTTTTGAGAAGGCTGTCTTGGAGAACCTGAAGATCAGAGGCTGAATACCCGTGACCGCTGAAGAGATCCCGACTAGAAGGGAACACTCCTGCCTGTGTTTGAGTTGGGGCACACTTCAGCACTCATGGGCATTCAGCTTCTGATCTTTGGATAATTGTTCTCCAAGGCAGCCTTCATGACATACGACAATGTAAATTATATCCTGCAATATTCCATTCCCAAATCTGATTTATCAGTAATTTCTCCTCTGCCTGCTTCCTCACAACCTATTAAATTTCTTTACTATATTATGGACACTGTGCAGTGCTCCACAGACAGTGTAATTCATTTTTCAGCATAGTCCTCATTTCATTTTTAACCGTATTTTTACACTCGTTGTCCATAAGTCTATTCATCTCCTTTCTGTCGAAGCCTTTGCTTTCTTTCCTAATCTTCTCACTTCCTTTTTTTAATTGATATTTGGACTCATTTCATTTCCTGCACAGAGCCTCACTCTCTTAAAGCCACAAGCACCTTCATATTTTCCACTGCTGCCTTCCTGCTCTGTCTCCCTCCTGTCTCAGTGCCGATGCCAGCATCTCATGGACTAAACTTTTCCTTCCCGCTCCAGCTCTTGATCCACTTGTTAATTCTCCTGGTCTGTCTGCTGCTAAGTCAATTTTCATCCAGCATGGGCAACACCTCAGAGTTTTTCACCATCAAGGTCCTGCTTTTTTTATTTTAGCTCCTGACGTTCCCTGCTCTTTGTTCTTATCCTGTGTTGTTTGTTTGGTGAAGCACAAAAATGGCACTACCCTCCTCCATTTCCAGTGTCCTCTCTGGTCGCTGACTTAGCATCAGGAAGGCAACACTTAGGGATCCTTGTTAAAGGTGCCAGAGGCGATCTGGCTGCCATGTTTACAACACTGAATCAGTTATATTGTGCTCTGGCGTATCGTGAAGTTGGCAAAGGCGCCACACAAATGTAAGTGCTTTCTTTTTTTTTGATCTCGCCCCTCTGAGGAGCTGGAAGGTTCTGGAAGGAAGGCTTGAAGAATGAGAGTTCTCCATGGATGCTCCAGCTAGGAATTAAGCTCAGTATGCCCTTGTATGTACTATTGCAGCCTTCAATTCTCTGGCAGGAATTGCAGTGTCAGGGAATTGGGAAAAGGGGGATCCCAGATGCTTTCTGGTCTACCCTACCTGCAGAGTTATTGATTTCCGCTCTGGGTCTCGGCTGTGAGTTTCATAGAAATCATAGAATTCTTACGGTGCAGAAAGAGGCCCTTAAGCCCATGGAGTCTGCCCCGACCACAATCTCACCTAGGCCCTTTCCCCATACCCCTACATATTATTACCTGCTAACCCCACTAACCTAAGCATCTCAGGACTCTAAGGGGCAATTTTTAGCGTGGCCAATCAACCTAACCTGCACATCTTTGGACTGTGGGAGGAAAAACACAAAGAAATCCCACAACACCAGTTCAAAACCCAAGCGGTTTGGACTTTAAACTGCTTTTGTGGGATTTCTCTGTGTTTTACCTCAGTCCAACGCCACATCTGTGGGAGGAAACCAGAGTACCCGGAGGAAACTCACACAGACACGAGGAGAATGTGCAGACTCCACACAGACAGTGACCCGGGCCGGGAATCGAACCCAGGACCCTGGAGCTGTGAAGCAGCAGTGCTAACCCACTGTGCTACCGTGACACCCGGTAAAGGATGGCACGTGGGTGGCATAGTCGAGAGATTGTACATTCTCCTCGTGTCTACGTGGGTTTCCTCCGGGTGCTCCGGTTTCCTCCCACAGTTGAAAGGTGTGCGGGTTAGGTTGATTGGCCGTGCTAAGAAATTGTCCCTTAGTGTTCTGAGATGTGTCGGTTAGAGGGTTTAGTGGGTAAATGTGTAGGGATATCGAGATGGGGTTGTGGTTAGTGCAGACTGAATGAGCTGGGTAGCCTCTTTCTGCACTGCGGGGTTCTATGTTAAAGATTTCTGAGTAAGCCACTCGCTATCTGAGCGCAGACTCCACCACACAGACAAGGGAGGAAGTTTGTGAGGCGGTATCTGATTTATTCAGTACAATAAAGGTGATAAGGATGATTTGGGTGCTGGGGAATTTAACTTGACACTTTAAAAGCCAATACCTGATAGCCTTGACAAATATGCATAATATATGAAAGTAATATTCTCTAAAAGGCTAATGGCATGCTCCTCCATTAGAGGAATATCTAAAACATAAAAACACATTAGTGTTCTGCTACACGTTGCAGCTTCTTACACAGTATATGTAAAAATATTCCTCATATTGTAGTTGACCTATTAATTAGAATACCCCACAACAGGCGCAGTGATCCCTACACTAGTTCAGGAGACCCCATTAAGACATATGTATGCACAAATTCAGAGCAGAAGTAAGCCCCTTGAGCTTGCTCTGGAATCCAATAGAATCCATAGAACCATAGAAACTTACAGCTCAGAAACAGGCCTTTTGGCCCTTCTTGTCTGTGCCGAACCATTTTTTTGCCTAGTCCCACTGACCTGTACCTGGACCATATCCCCCCACACCCCCCTCATCCATGAACCCGTCCAAGTTTTTCTTAAATGTTAAAAGTGACCCCGCATTTATCTGGCAGCTCATTCCACACTCCCACCACTCTCTGTGTGAAGAAGCTCCCCTAATATTCCCTTTAAACTTTTCTCCTTTCACTCTTAACCCATGCCCTCTGGTTTTTTTCTCCCCTAGCCTCAGTGGAAAAAGCCTGCTTACATTCACTCTATCTGCACCCATCAAAATCTTATACACCCCTATCAAATCTCCCCTCATTCTTCTACACTCCAGGGAATATCATGGCTGATCTGATCGTAACTTTCATGCCAACCCCAATAACCTTTCACGCCCCGTCTTCGTTAGTCAAGAATCTATCCCTTAAAAATATTCAAAGATTCTGCTTCCCCTGCCTTTTGGAGAAGATTTTCAGAGACACACAATTCTCTGAGAGAGAACATTTCTCCTTATCTCCGTTCTAAATGGGTGACCGTTTATTCAGAAGCTTTAATTCCCACAAGAGTAAACAGCCTCTCCATCACCCACCCTGTAGAGGTCTCTCAGGATCTCATTCTTTTGGAGCTGATCAGTTAATTGAACAGACTAAACCCAACAAACCAAGGGGCAAATTGTAAGAACAGCCTCTTAAAGCAATATTACATAAAATAAAAACAAATTGCAAAGGGAACTTGAAACGTTAAAAGCAAAATATAGGAGTCGATAAAACACCCCTGTCCCAACGGTGCCCACAGAGCATGGAAGGCCTCGATTATCCTAGCAGACATTGCATCTCCCCTCTCCAGAGACAGCCTCCTGTAAATATAGTCATGATAGAGGGCAGACTGTTGTATTGGATGACGTCCTTTGGTTGCCCACTATCTGGACCTGTTTGTGGTGAGTTTATGGCCCAGGAGAAGGTTCACTACGAGGTCCTCCCCCTTCCCCGCCCGTCTCCCCGCCGGGTGGGGGACGGAAGTGCAAACAAAACTGTAACAAAATGTTTCACAAGTAACTGAAGAGGAAGTGCAGCCTATTATAGCTTATGGTCCATGGACTTTACAAGATGGGGAAACACATACGTATCTTGGGAGTCCATGCATCATACGAGACTGATGTGTGTAACGCATTCCACCTCCAGATCCCTGAAGCTAAGGGGGCACACCCCCACAAAGAGAGTTCTCCACCAGGGTCAGGGATCTTTTATCCCCAATAACTAAAGGTCGTCAGAAGCTTATTTATATAATCTGGTATCACACATATCCCATTAAGCAATACTAACCAGCTCACTAACTCCTAATCGGAAATCTTAGGGAAATCAGTACGTAACCAGCTCACAAACACAGCTAACTTTTATAGAATTTTAAACTCTTTGTATTTCCTTTAGCTATTGCCCGTGAATTGATTCCCTGTCATGTTTGGTTAGACTTCAAGTTAAAATTTTGTCAAGTTTATTAAGAATACGAGGAAATAAAATTAGGGCTCCTCTGAATACTTCCACTTGGACGTTGCAGTTTTAGCACAGATCATGGAATCAAAGAATGTAAAAGGAGGCCAATCAGCCCATTGAAGACTAAAGCAACTCCCCAAGAGAGCATCAAAGCATCCCACCCAAGTCCTATGCCTGCAACTGCATGCATTTAGTCTGCTAACCCCACTAACCTACACATGTTTGGACACTAAGGGCAATTTAGCATGGCCAATCCACCTAGCCTACACATTTTTGGACATTAAGGGCAATTTAGCATGGCCAATCCACCTAGCCTACACATTTTTGGACATTAAGGGCAATTTAGCATGGCCAATCCACCTAACCTGCACATCTTTGGATTATGGGAGGAAACTGGAGCACCTGGAGGTAATCCACGCAGGCACAGGGAGAATGTGCACATTCAGTGACCCAAGGCCGGTATACGAACCCAGGTCCCTGGTGCTATGAGGTGGCAGAGCTAATCATTGTGCCACCGTGCCACCCAGATCAGAAATTAAGATTGTTGAATGCATCCAAACCAGATGATGAAGTGGTAAACAGAACACACATCTTTTTCTTGTTAGTATGTTTGGGCATTCTGGACCTCCCCAATACCACCCGTTGGACTCGTTGGGCCGAAGGGCCTGTTTCCCGTGCTGTGTTGCTCTTTGACCACCCTAGTGTTCCAGCTGACTGTATTTATACTCTTCTGAATACCACAGGGAAACAGATTAATCAATTAAAAGCCTCTTAAATAATAGTTCAGAGCTTGAGTACTACTGAAAAAAGAGATGCTGTTGAACTTTTTCATCTTGCACTCATCAGGTTAGAATATCAAGGATACCAATAGTAAAGGGACCTACAATTTATACAACATGAGAAGAAACTGCTTATTGGTTAGCAAGTAAACTCTGATTGATAGAGGTGTTGCTATGGAGAATGTTCCAGGGTACAGTTAACTGCCAAGCTTTCGTTTAAACTTCAACCAGCAACTTGACTCTGATTTGTCATGGGGAATGTCAAGACAAGAGGGCAGGTTAGTTATAAGGAAAATGGTTATCAGTGTGTGACAGGAAGGAATAGGATACTACAGATTTAAAGAGTAAACAGAGGAACTTCTTCACTCAAAGGATGGTGAATCTCTGGAATTCTCTGCCCATTGAAGTGGTGGAGGCTCCCTCGCTGAATATATTTAAGTCATGAGTACATAGATTTCTGATAGACAAGGGAATTAAGGGTTATGGGGAGAAAGTGGGTAAGTGGAACTGATCCACTTCAGATCAGCCATGATCTTATTGAATGGCGGGGCAGCTCGAAGGGCTGGATAGCCGACTCCTGCTCCTATTTCTTATGTTCTTATGCACCAGCAGCTAAGACTACTTGTTGCAAAGAGAATAAGAATTAAATGCTTTCTATCAGAATGTATGTAGTATTTGCCACAAGGCAGATGAATTGACAGTGCAAAAAAAAAACCCAAACAGAAATGATCTAATTGCCATTAGGGAGATTTGCCAGTAGGGTGACCAAGGCTAGGAAGTGAATGTTGTGGGAATACGAAATTTAGGAAGGATAAGTGTTATGAAGTCAGAATGAAATGAAAACTAAATAGTTGGATAAAAAAGGAATTCAAAGTGTTCTAACCGCACTGAGGTCTTATGAGATGGAGATTAGCCTCGTGGCAGATTGAATCAAATACTTTATTCAGTGGAGACTTGCAGTCTAAGGACCTATATCATCGCCA
The DNA here is from genome assembly GCA_024679065.1 of Sphyrna mokarran. NCBI lineage: Eukaryota > Metazoa > Chordata > Chondrichthyes > Carcharhiniformes > Carcharhinidae > Sphyrna > Sphyrna mokarran. The sequence continues at coordinate 38,481,903 of JAGIQG010000026.1, forward strand.
TGTCCCATTGCAAAGCAGAGCACCCTCACAGAATTAAGCAGAAAAGAAAAAGAACTTCTCTCTACCAAACTGGAAGAAAGGTCTTGTTAATTATTTGCTGAAATTGGCTCATAGTGTTAAAAGCGATGGGATGTTGTTTTGGGGAAGGTGTATTCTCAGAGTTTAGGGAAGTAGTTAGATTTGGATTGGGGATAATTTAAGTATATTGTTTGGGTAACCATTATTGTAGTTCATTGTAAATGCCGTTCTTTACTGTTGCCCTCCTTGTTTAATAAATATTTTGTCGTTTGAATAATTTACAAAAAGCCCGACACCTTTCCTCACCGGGTTTCCCCTTTTTCTTCACATTGCTTCCAAATCGCAAAAATAAATATTTAAAAACTGATGTTCCAAGTTTCCCTTCTGGGATTTGGGATGCCCTGGCATTGAATATCAATGGGGGTCATAACATCAATAAAATGGGAAAGGAGATGGGGTAGCGGTATTAATAAAGGATAAGATTGGTGTGTTAATGAGACAAGTCTATATTTTCGTAAAGAACCAGTTGTGGTCTGGAGGCCACTTCTACATTTACTGAATGCCTTGGAAACATAACTTGCTTGGCAAATTCGATTGCTCAGTGGGCACGGGTCACTACTTGACGGGGAAGAGACAGCCTGGCACATCTCTCAGATTGGGAGATTACAATGGATAATGTGTTTGGAGTGGAGCTAAGGAACCACAAGGAGCAGCAAGCATTGGTCCGAGCCATTCGTAGACCACCAAACAGCAGGGCTAATGTAGGACACAACATAGAGCTGCAAGGGCAATAAATCATAGAATCCCTACAGTGTAGAAGGAGCCCAACAGGGGGAGACGGTCTCAGAAGAAGGGGCAGGTTATTTAGGACTGAGATGAGGAGAAATTTCTTCGCTGGGATGGTGGTGAATCTTTAAGACACACACATCCTGGGCTAATGGAGATGGGGTGGAGATATGTTAGAGGTCAAGCTGGGGATACTACTCCTCATTTCAAGATGAACGGCTGACAAGGTGGTCTTTGGACTGCTGAGATTTAAGAGGAAGCTGGAAATCATAAATGGGAAAAAGGAATGGAGGGAAATGTTGGTTGGGTTTGATGAAGAAGTTTGCGAGAGGCTCACATGGTGCAGAAACACCAGCACAATCCAACCAGACAAATGGTCTGTTTCTGTGTTGTAAATTCTATCACATTCTGTACCTTCTGTGGAGAGAGATTAGAGTTCCACACAGATTCTCTATATATTTGATAGCTGTTGATTCTGTCTTCTTTGTGTTGCTGAATTTTGAGATGTCCTGTCTGCCCAGTTGCAAATATTATAATATAGCCAATGGTAACATGCTGTGAGGGTCAGCTGACAATGTAACCAATGGCAAAATGATGTGGTGGTCAGCTGGTCTGGTATAAATAGAAAGCAGCTGAGGATTGTAAGGAGTTTGTATAGCCGTGGTGTGATGAAGTTTTTTTTTTATTAAGTCTTTACTTTGATTTAGTTTGTGAAGTTGGTTCTTTGATTGCTTGCGATTGGAGTATCTTACTGTCAGAGAAAGAGCAGAGTGCGCATGTGAATTTGGATAAGGATCAGGGTCTTGCTGAAACCTCCTTTGTTCCCCAATACATGGAAATAGCTTCCAATGAACTGTGACTGCCCAAGGATGTCAATGATTAAACTGGCTTCTGTGTGACTGATGTCTTGCCCAGTGCAGGCTTGAAGGTATTGCAAATTTTAAAACTATATTCTTTTCACGAGGATGCTACAGAAAATTTGGCTTTGGTCGTACCGACTCCAGATAAATACCCAAGTAAATACCCATTAAAATGTAGACAATAATGACCATTGCGAAATTCACAACTTCCTTTGTTAAGGATGAACTATCACACACACACACACACACACACCAGCCATGCACCTTTCATAGAACATAGAACAGTACAGCACAAACAGGCCCTTCTGCCCACAAGTTGTACCGATCATATCTATACCTACCAGGCCATAGAACTATCTGTAACTCCCAATCCCATTGAATCCCATGTACTCATCCAGAAGTCTCTTAAAAGACCCCAGCGAGTTCGCCTCTACCACCACTGACGGCAGTTGATTCCATTCACTCACCACCACTTCACTTTCCACTTCACCTTGGGCCATCGGGGTGGGACATTCTATCCATTCCAGCTGGTGGGATCTTCCAGTCCACCAGTGGCGACTCTTGCTGTGGGTGCGGACAACAGGAAACCCCGTTGGCAGCGGTGGGACTGGAAAACCTAGCCACTGGCCAATGGTGGGCCACCTTTGCCACAAACAATGTCACTGGAGGGGGGAGATTGAAAATCCTGCCCATTGAAAGGCACTCGAAGGGGTCATTGATATTGACTGGGCTCATTCAATTACAAAAACCATAGTCTCTCTCAAAAGCTGTGTGTGAAAACTTAATAAGAAGTCTCACAACACCAGGTTAGAGTCCAACCAGTTTATTTGATAGTAATCCCACAAGTAATCTTGTGAGATTACTATCATATAAACCTGTTGGACTTTAACCTGGTGTTGTCAGACTTCTGACTGTGTTTACCCCAGTCCAACATCGGCATCTCTATATTGTGACAGCTTAAAACACAGGATGTGAAATATCGTTTTTTGGAAGGACTTTGAAGCAGTAATTGTCCTCAAACTGTTCCAAACTCAAGCTCATCTGAGGCGGTGACCTCCTGGCAATTCAACTACAAGGGGCTTCTCAGCCTACTGAGAATTCTCTGCTTCATGAGATGCTGACCCCAGCCAAAGCATCAGTTCATCAAAAACTAAATGACTTGGAAGAGGGAGTAGGTGGAGTGATCAGCAAGTTTGCAGACGCTACAAAGATGGCTGGACTTGCGGATAGTGAGGAGCATTGTCAGGCGATGCAGCAGGACATAGATAGGCTGGTAGCTTGGGCAGATAGATGGCAGATGGAATTCAATCCTGATAAATGGCTTCTGTGTGACTGATGTCTAGCCCAGTGCAGGCTTGAAGGTATTGCAAATTTTAAAACTATATTTTTTTCACGAGGATGCTACAGAAAATTTGGCTTTGGCCGTATGAACTCCAGATAAACCAAGTAAATACTCATTAAAATGTAGACAAAAATGTAGACCATTGCGAAATTCACAACTCCCTTTGTTAAGGATGAACTATCACACACACACCATTTTGGGAGAAAGAATGTAGGGGAGAGGTATATGATAAAGGGTAGACCTATTAAGAGTATAGAAACGCAGAGGGACCTGGGGGTACAGGTGAACAAGTCTCTGAAGGTGGCAGAGCAAGTGGAGAAGGTTGTGAAGAAAGCATATAGCATGTTAGCCTTTATAGGAAGGGGTATAGAGTACAAGAACTGGCCTTTAATGTTGCAGTTGTATAAAACGTTAGTTAGACCTCATTTGGAATACTGTGTCTAGTTCTGGTCGCCTTACTACCGGAAGGACGTGGAGACTCTGGAGAGAGTGCAGAGGAGGTTTACCAGGATGCTGCCTGGTATGGAAGGTCTGAGTTACGAGGAGAGGTTATTGGGACTGTTTTCCTTAGAAAGATGTAGACTTAGAGGAGATCTAATAGAGGTGTACAAGATTATGAGGGGTATAGATAGAGTAAACGGAGTTAAGCTTTTTCCTAGGATGGACTCGAATAGCATGAGGGGTCACGGGCTTAGGGTGAGAGGAGTAAAGTATAATTTGGATGCTAGAGGGAGTTTTTTCACACACAAGGTGGTGGGGGGCATGGAATGCGCTGCCAAGTAAAGTGGTGGAGGCAGGTACTCTGTAGTTATTTAAGAAATACTTAGATGGGCACATGAACAGAATGGGAATGGAGGGATATAGAAAACTGAGTTAAAATAGGGATCATGAGCCTTGGGAGTCCTTGGGAATTGTGTAAATAGATGATGATATTGATGTACTTGTTTTTAAAGGTGGCTTTGGCCCACCTTGTTGTCTAACGAGGGGCATACACACGATGGGTCATGAGAGGACTGCTCTTGGATTTTTTCCGAGAGTATCCTAGTGCTTCACGTCGTTAGTGTATGCTTGACCTGGACCATTTGATGGGCAACACGACAGCTCAGTGACTATCGCTGTGCTGTGCAGATACGTGGATTTGGGCCTGTGTCTGTGGGAGTTTACGCATTCTCCCCGTGCTTGTGTGGGTTTTCTCCGGGTGCTCCAGTTTCCTTCCACATCCCAAAGATGTGCTCTTAGGCTAATTGGCAAAAGAAATTCTCCCTAAGTTGTCTCAAATTTGGTTTTTAATCCATAGATCTATAAACATAGACATGGATCACGCGTAGAGGTAGGAACATCAGGATGGCAGCGCGGGCTCGTTGGGCCGAAGGGCCTGTTTCCCGTGCTGTTTTGTTCTTTGTTCTTTGTTGTTCTTTGCTATGGAAGGGACTGAAATATCCCCACCCTCCGCATGTAAATCATGCCATTAATACTGAAAGGGAATGAAGTTGGTTTCTGGCAAAACAGAGTTAGTAACATCGCGAGAGGTGGAAAAGCAAATTTTTCAGCTCTTGACCAATCCTACCCACTTGCCACACTGATCGATGGATGTGACAAGCCAGTAAAATCACCCCCTAAACTCTGTCTGTGGCACCAATAACATAGCAGGAGTTTACAAGTCATTGTTTTTAATTGCACATTTCAATTAAAGTCATATAGCTATATATATATACATATATATATATATATAAAGAAAACAGACTCTCTATATATAGAATCCCTCCCAGAGGGAGGCTATTTGGCCCATCGAACCTTACCTTTAACCCCACATATTTATTCTGCTAATCCCCTTGAGAATTTAGCATGGTCAATCCACCTAACCTGCACATCTTTGGATTGTGGGAGGAAACTGGAGCACCAGGAGGAAACCCACGCAGATACGGGAACAGCGTGCAAACTCCACAAAGTGACCTGAGGCTGGAATTGAATCCGTGTCCCTGATGTTGTGAGGCAGCAGTGCTAACCACTGCGTCACTGTGCTGCCCACAGACTATTTAAAATTATATTGATGTTATACGGAGGGTGTTGAAAAATGGGGAGAAACCGTTCCCACTTGGGAAGAGGAAAGGGAGACGGGGACACTGATAGATAATAATTGGCAAATTAACCAAGGGGGAAATGAAAATGAGGGTTCTCATGCAGTGGGTTATTATGGACTGGGATATACTCTCTGAAATTCAGATTCAATAATAAAATTCAAATAGGAATTGGGTAAATAATCAAAACAAATCTTGGGTTATGGGGGTAAAGGAGAATTAATTGAATCGTTCTTTTAAAGAATTAGCAGTTACCAAATTTTGATTTGATTTATTATTGTCACATGTATTGGGGTACAGTGAAAAGTATTGTTTCATGAGCACTATACAGACAAAGCATTTCATTCATAGAGAAGGGAAGGAGGGCGTGCAGAATGTAGAGTCACTATCATAGCTAGAATGTATTAGTTTAATATCAGGCCTCCCCTGAGCTGTATAATCCCACATATCTGCTGTTCACACATTACAGCCGAAATTCTGTTGTGATTTCTGTGGTGTGTATGCTATTCATCGCAGGTCAGAAATGGCTGCTTATATTCAGGTCTCCGCTTCTACTCAGGGTATTATGGTAATGTGAGACAGTCGCTGAATAATGTAGTGAAGAATTGGTGGCCAGTTAGACTGCATTCTACAGCAGGATCTTCTGCAAGCAGGCACCATGAGGCTGGACCAGAACAGGTTCTGAAATCGTTTGCCTGTTTTAAGATGACTTAATGGATTACTGCAACATCTCTTTCTGTCTTTTAGCGAGAAGTGCACCCATTAGTTTCCTCTGGTGTCATCAAGTATTTCTTTTTGCTTTTCCTTCTCAGGATGTCCGAGACATTATTCCAACAGGAGAGGCTCCAAGCTATCGCGGTGAGTCTAAATATAACTTCTCAGTCTGTCTGTTTAATTCCTCACGGGATCCCGCCTGTGTACAGATAAAGGCGTGTTTGTACGGTAGGGATTCAGAACCCCCCCCCCCCCCCCCCGCCACCTCCCGCTCTCACCGGTCCCGGGAGTGAGCTGCCCACGCCCCCCCGCCCCACCCCGCCCTGTCCAGATGTCAGCCCTCTGAGAAAAATTGCACTGGCAAAATGATTACTATTTCTGTTTAAATGCTGGAGCTGGCCCGCATCATCATTCAGAATCTCAGCAAGGTCCAAATTCACCTCATCTCTCTCATTAACCTTGGCTGCTTTCGCTGCAGGCCTCGGTCCATTGCCCGAGGAGGAACAGGGAGAAATTCGGTTAGATTTTGCGAAGGTCTTATCCGCTCCGATGACAGGTTCATCAGACACTGACTGAGCCTTTGCACGTTCCCTGCGTTCAATCCGGCGTACGTACAGTCATGTTCTTGAAAGGTTTATATATGAATTGACATTGTCTCACGTTGTGGCAGTGTCCATCTTAACAGAACAAAACTTTCTAAATGCTTGTCCAAGTCCAAATTAATTCCCCCAAATATTCCAAGAATTAAATGCATGCATTCCGAACGTTAAAATAAATGGAAACTTTCTGCATGCCGAAGATTAATGACCCTCTTTGTTCTGCAGCTAAGTCATCTACTCAGGCAAAAGAAAAGTGAGCCAGGCGGTTTTATTACCAATGATTTGTTGCTGATGAAGCAAGCTGTCCTTTGATCGATGAGGCTGAGGATATTAAAATGCCCAATGTGACTGTGGTATAAATAATGTACCTACAGCCTGAGAGTGTTGATATAGCAGCCACATTGAAGTCACAATATCCAAAAAGGCTGCAAATATTCATCAGGACAGGCAGCATCAGCAGAGAGAGAAAACAGAGTTCCTCGGTGGCATTCAATTGCAGTGGGATTTTGATCAACTGGGCTGAGGAATGGCAGATGGAGTTTAATTTAGACAAAAGCGAGGTGATACATTTTGGTAGATTGAACCAGGGCAGGACTTACTCAGTTACAAACTGAGAGAGTTACAAAACAGAGAGATTTCAGGGTACAGGTTCATAGTTCCTTGAAAGTGGAGTCACAGGTGGACAGTGGTGAAGAAGGCATTCGGCATGCTTGGTTTCATCGGTCAGAACATTGAATACAGGAGTTGGGACGTCTTGTTGAAGTTGTACAAGACATTAGTAAGGCCACACTTGGAATACTGTGTGCAATTCTGGTCACCTTTTTGTAGAAATGATATTATTAAACTAGAAAAAGTGCAGAAAAGATTTACTCGGATGCTACTGGGACTTGATGGATTGAGTTATAAGGAGAGGCTGAATAGACTGGGATTTTTTTCTCTGGAGCATAGGAGGCTGAGGGGTGATCTTATAGAGGTCTATAAAATAATGAGGGGCACAGATCAATTAGATAGTCAATATCTTTTCCCAAAGGTACGGGAGTCTAAAACTAGATGGCATAGGTTTAAGGTGAGAGGGGAGAAATACAAAAGTGTCCAGAGGGGCAATTTTTTTCACAGAGGGTGGTGTCTGCACCCACATCTATTACTCCAGAGGTGGTAATAGAGCCAAGTACAATTTTATCTTTTAAAAAGAAGTTAGATAATTACATGGGTATGAAAGGTATAGAGAGATGTGGGCCAAATGCGGGCAATTGGGATTAATTTAGAGGTTTTAAAAAAAGGGGTGGCATGGACAATTTGGGCTGAAGGGTCTGTTTCCATGCTGTAAAGCTCTATGACTCTATAATTCAATGTTCCCCAGCACACAGGCAAGTTTGGAAGCTGGCGCCAGAACGTTTTGATAGGATGCAGGGTGGAGATTCCGCTGTCTTCACTATCCCACCATGAATCTATAAGACCATAAAATATGAATTCAGCCCATCCAGTCTTCTCTGGCATTCAATCATGGCTGATCTTTTTCTCATCCCCAATCCCCTACCTTTACCCCATAACCTCTGATTGCCTTATTGATCAAGAAGCTATCTATCTATGTCTTAAAGACACTCAATGACCTAGCCTTCATAGCATTCTGTGGCAAAGAATTCTCTGGGTGAAAAGGGTTGTTAAAGAACAGCCTCTGAACTCAAAGCTATTGAGATCCTAAAGTAGCCATTTAACAATGTCATGCAATGCTGCTATTAACCAGCCAGTGGGGGTGGGCCATATGGGACAACTGAAAAGCAAATGGATTAGGAAGTGGGAGATCCCAAGGGAATTCCTGTATTAGGGAGTGAGAGATCCCACGAGAATTCCAGTATTAGGAAGTGGGAGATCCCGAAGGAAGGCACAATCTCTGTCCTTGAATGTTGAACCCTTTCCCCACCTCAGTGACACATCCTCCTTGCTACAGCTGTTCCCCCGCTCACACTTCCCGCTCTCCAGGAATCCTTCAGTGATCGCTGGCGACCATCTGGGTGGAACTGCTTGCAGTGGCCCCTCAGTCCGGGCAGCTCTCTGCACTGGGCTTAATTCCATTGGTGCCCATTGACGTTGTTCAGGCAAAATAAGCCGATTCTCGTAAAAAAAACTGCAACAAGTATCCGGAGAATGTTTGATCCATGGTTCTGCAGGTGGTGAAAGTTTCTTTAGCATTAAATCCCGGCCGAACTCTCAGATCATCGACTGTTCAGCAGTGTGTCTCTGAGGCGGGAGAAGTTTGAAGCAGGCTACCAGGAGTACAGGAGAACAGCAGAGGGGAGAGATCGAGGATAGGGTGATGTGATAGCGTGAGAAAAAGGCATTAAATTGTAACGTGACGTGAGCTATACACTTCAGACTGAATAAGGAACTTTGCACATTTGTCCATCAAGGGGCATACACACGATGGGTCATGAACAAAGAACATTACAGCACCGGAAACAGGCCCTTCGGCCCAACGAGCCCGCGCCGCCGTCCTAACGTCTTAATGACATATAGGGACCAACTTGTTACCCAATCAGCCTAAGAGCACATTTTTGGGATGTGGGAGGAAACCGGAGCACCGGGAGAAAACCCACGCAACCATGGGGAGAACGCGCAAACTCCCGCAGACACAGGCCCAAATCCATGTGTCTGCACAGCAACAGCGATAGTCCCTGAGCTGTCATGGTGCCTATCAGATGGTCCAGTTTAAGCATACACTAACGACGTGAAGCACTAGGCCACTCCTGAAGCAACATCCAAGAGCAGCTCTCACACGACCTGCCGCATGCATGCCCCTTGTTGGTCAACAAGGTGGACCAAACATCCTGTGGAAACAAATAGGATATTTAAACAGTCCTACTATATCCCTCTATCTGCAGACTGCTCATGTGGCTGTCCAAGACACCCTTAAACAATCCTAGCGTGCCTGCTCCCACCACCTTACTCGGTAGCGCATTCCACACCCCCACTACCCTTTGTGTGAAAAACTGCCCTCTAATATTCGTCTTATACATAGCCCCCCTCACCCTAAGGCTGTGACCCCTCGTTCTATCCTTTTCTAATGGTGGAAAAAGCTTACCACCATTTACTCTATCTATACCCCTCATAATCTTATATACTTCTAATAGATCCCCTCTCAGCCGACGTCTTTCAAGGGAAAACAACCCCAGTGCGTTCAACTTTTCCTCGTAAGACAGCCCTTCCATACCAGGCAGCATCCTGGTAAATCTCCTCTGCACTCTCTCCAGGGACTCCACATCCTTCCGGTAGTACGGCGACCAGAACTGGACGCAGTACTCCAAGTGAGGCCTAACCAATGTTCTATACACTTGCAACATTAGACTCCTACTCTTGTATTCTATACCTCTTCCTATGAAGGCTAACATACCATACGCTTTCTTTATCACATTCTCCACCTGTACTGACACCTTCAGAGAGTTGTGAACCTGCACCCCCAGGTCTCTCTGCATCTCTATACTCCGGATAGTTTTACCTTTTATCCTATAACTCCCCACTACATTTTTCCGGCCAAAATGCATCACCTCGCATTTATCCAGATTAAATTCCATTTGCCATCTACCTGCCCAATCTACCAGCCTATCTATGTCCTGTTGTATTGCCTGGCATTGCTCCTCAGTTCCTGCCAATCCAATCATCTTAGTGTCATCAGCAAATTTGCTGATCACACCACCTACCCCCTCTTCCAAGTCATTTATGTAAACCACAAATAGAAGAGGTCCTAGTACTGAGCCCTGTGGCACACCACTAGTGAATGACCTCCAGGTGGAAAAAGAGCCTTCCACTACTACCCGCTGTCTCCTCCTCCCAAGCCAGTTCTCAACCCATCTACATACCTGGCCCTGTATCCCATGCGCCTTCACCTTTTCTATCAGCCTACCATGGGGAACCTTGTCAAACGAGTCAAACTTGTCAAACAAATGAGAGGGCTGCTCTTGGCTGTTTCGAGAGTTGCCTATTGCTTCACGTCGTTAGTGTACGCTTGACCTGGACCATCTGATGGGCAACACGACAGCTCAGTGACTATCGCTGTGCTGTGCAGATACATGGATTTGGGCCTGTGTTTGTGGGAGTTTGCGCATTCTCCCCATGCTTGCGTGGGTTTTCTCCGAGTGCTCCGGTTTCCTCCCACATCCCAAAGATGTGCTCTTAGGCTGATTGGCGAAACAAAATTGTCCCTAAATTAGTCTCCCCAAATTGGTTCCAATGCACATTTCCGTAAACATAGACCAGGGTCATGGGTGGAAGTGGGAACGTTAAAATGGCGGTGCGGGCTCGTTGGGCCAAACGGCCCTGTTTCCCATGCTGTGTTGTTCTTTGTTCTTTGCACGTTTGAGCTATATAATAGCTGACACATTTCCAGGACCCCTTTTTTGTGGGGCGAAAGTTAAGGATAGGGCCTTCAGGGATTGTGTTGGAACTGAACTCCCAGGAAGCTGAGTTTTAACACAGGAGGCAGAGTTGGGAAACCCATCCTGGGAGGAAATGGCCGACATCTTTCAGTGGCCATTTGGAGCTGGGTAGATGAGAGCAAGCGATGGAACACTGAGTCCACACAGCATTTGGAATCGGTGGTTGTAAGCACTCAGGCCGTCCAACTAACAACTCGCTCCCTACTGTGGAAAATATCACCAAACCAACAACAACTCCTCTTTCTCTTCAATCCCCCTCCCCACCGATCTCCATCCCACCCCCCCACCTCTCACTCCCCTCCCCTCTCAGCCTCCATCCTCCTCAATCCCCCCAACAAACCTTACCTCATCCCCCACCCCTAACCCCTCAATCCCCCACCATCACCCCCTCACCTATCAGCCTCCACACCCCCTTCACTCCCCCCCCCAAAAAACTCTTCACTCTCATCTCCCATCCTCATCCCCATCCGTTCAAACCCCACCTCCCACCCTACCCCCCTCCATAACCCTCACCTACCTCACTTCTCACCCTTCACCCCCCCTCACTCCCTCCACCAAACCCTCACCTCTCACTCCTCCATCCCGCATCTCCCACCCCAACCCTCCTCACCCCCCCCACAACCCCTCACATTCTCATCCCCCATCCTCATCCCCATGCCTTCACCCCCCCACCCCTCACAGCCCTCACCCACCTCATTCTCACCCTCACCCCCCCCCCTCACTCTCCCCTACCAAACCCTCACCTCTCACTCCTCATCCATCTCATTTCATAGAACATAGAACATTACAGAGCAGTACAGGCCCTTCAGCCCTCGATGTTGCACCGGCCAGTGGACCCTCTAACCTAAACTATTCCAATATCATCCATATGCCTATCCACTGAACATTTGAATGCCCCCAAAGTAGGCGAGTCCACAACTGCTGCAGGCAGGGCATTCCACGCCCTCACCACCCTCTGTGTAAAGAACCTGCCTCTGACATCCGTCCTATAACTACCACCTCTTAATTTAAAGTTATGTCCCCTCGTGTTGGTCATCACCATCCGAGGAAAAAGGCTCTCACTATCCACCCTATCCAATCCCTTGATCATCTTATACGCCTCAATTAGGTCACCGCGTAACCTTCTTCTCTCTAATGAAAATAACCTCAGGTCCCTCAGCCTTTCCTCATAAGGCCTTCCCACCATACCAGGCAACATCCTGGTAAACCTCCTCTGCACCCTTTCCAATGCTTCCACATCTTTCTTATAATGCGGCGACCAGAACTGTACGCAATACTCCAAGTGCGGCCGCACCAGAGTTTTGTACAGTTGTAACATAACCTCACGGCTCCTAAATTCAATCCCTCTACCAATAAAAGCTAACACACCGTACGCCTTCTTAACAACTTTATCAACCTGGGTGCCAACTTTCAAAGAGCTATGTACTTGTACCCCAAGATCCCTCTGCTCGACAACACTATTAAGGGTCCTTCCATTAGCCCTATATTTCCCACCCCCACTCCCCTGAACCCCCACCCCACCACCTCAACAATCCTTCACCTTTCATCCTTCACACTTCTCAACCCCCCCCCCACCCTGCATCCGTCAACCCCTGTCACCTCTCAACCCACCTTCCCTCTCACCCCTCAATCCCCTCACTTCTCATCCCCTCATTCCTCAGCCTCCTTACACTCTCTCAACCCCTTGCCCCCCACCCTCATACCCGTTACATCTCACTTCTCCCCCCTCCCCCTCCACTCCTTCCCCCACACCCATCACTCTCCTCACTCCTCACCTCTCACTCCTCGTATTTCATACCACTTACCCCTCACATTTCACCCCTCACTCCTCATGCCCCCACCCCCTTCACTCCCCTGATCTCTCAACCCTCTCCTTACAATCTCTCATCCCTCAGCTTCTCATAACCTCTCACCCGTCACATCCCTTGCTTCCCCCCACTGCCCTCACCCATCACAACCCCTCACTACCCTTCACCCTCCCCTTAACCCTATCCCATCCACGTACCTGGCACCCTCTACCATCCTATGACCCCCAGATTCATTCCAGCTCGTGCTCCCCACCCTTCAACCTTTGACCCTCCGTATAAACTCACCCAGAATACACAGGGACAGACATCTCAAGCCATTCCGAGGGGAATTAAAGTCAAGTTCAAGGGTGAAATGTTGCTGATTATGGGCAGAGTGGTTGGTACAGTGTACGGGGCATGGGGCACCACTGGTGGGTTGTCAACAAATGGCTACATGTGAGTGATTAAATCCAGTTTTCATTACCGAAACAATTTTCAATCGATTAAAAAAATAAGAATACTTTTTGTAATGAATAATGTGTGGCTTTTTCTGCTGTATCCTTCAGCTCAAAATGAAGGGGTGGGTGGCAGGCTGGTGGGGCAGGGGGGAAGGCTCTGATTGAATCCACCATCATCCACAACTCAAGGTTCAAAAGATCGGTGCACTGCTTTTTAAAGGGTGCCCTGAAACCTCCCTGAATCTCTCCTCCCAATCACGGACTCCTCTCCCCCGCCATGGAAGACTCCCCTCCCCCTCCTGATGAAACACTCACCTCTCCCTCTACCCTCCCTCAAACTCCTGCCTTTGCTCCCTGGCACTACCTCTTGGCATTATGGAACTGTGCCCTCACAGTGCCATCAGCGAAGTGCGTGGGGCAGTGCCAGGGAGCCCTGCCAACTGCCAGTGCCATATGGGCAGGATCAGGAGATAGAACATAGAACATACAACATTAGAACATAGAACATAGAACACTACAGCACAGAACAGGCCCTTCGGCCTTCGATGTTGCGCTGACCAATATAAAAAGCAATGCCCCTCCAAACTAAACCATTCCCTTCTCTTCCATATACTTATCAACTAACCTCTTAAACGCCACCAAACTTGGCGCATCTACAACTGCTGCAGGCAGGGCATTCCACTCCCGAACCACCCTTTGGGTAAAGAACCTACCTCTGATATCCGTCCTATAACTATCACCCCTTAATTTAAAGCTGTGCCCCCTCGTGCTAGCTTTAAATTAAGGGGTGGTAGTTATAGGACGGGTATCAGAGATGTTCTATTACATCATTGTTGGGGGTGGAGGGGGCAGTGGAAAACATCATGATGGGAAATCCCACCATAAATGATGTTGTAGGAAATCCAACGGGATTTTCTGCTCCTATTACGGATTCTGCCTGCCAGATGCTGGTGGAAAATGCTCCCCCAAGTATCCATTGCAGACTTTACTAACAAAAAACACTCTTATTGATAAAATCTCATCGTTGAATGTATTTAAATTCCTTCAAGTGGTTAATCCCTGATGGAAACATACATTTGTGTTCATCACCCCACGTCAAAGGCTTGGAGCTATCAGTCGAATTGTGAATTTACTAGCCATCCCGGGCAATTGTGGGATCAGAACTACTGCACTAATCGGAAAATGAGGACCCTCATATAGGTTGCAAGTGAAATTGCAAGCGCTGACTTCTTTCAATGGCAGCACATTTTGTTTCTTTAACAAAAGTAGAGATATTTAGGATGAAAATGTCTCGACTGCATGACAGTTTTGCTGATTTCATTTTTACGCACATTCATGTCTATTTTTAACACATGCATAAAGGGCACCTGACCTTTCCCAAAGGACACCACACCTCATCCAAGCATTGTGGCTTGTCTGTACTCCGTAGACAATTTGTTAACTCACATCAGGGCCAGAGTTTTCCAGCCATTCATGAGCCACTACCCTTGCAAACGAGAACAGTATATTCGGTGCTCAGCCAAATCTATGCTCACTGCAGTGAGGACGGAAAATCCGCTAGCGTGAGCTTCTGGTAAATTCCACCTCAGATTGTTATTGACCCATGTTGATCTCAAATGCAGGCCTTAAAATTGAAGATTAATTGAATTCGGATCATGCTAACAGATATTTAATTACAACCAATACAATTCGTCCCACACAATAATGAAGGCGGGTCTCACAGCGTATCTGAGGGAGTGCTGCACTGTCAGAGGTGCTTTCTTTAGGATGAGATGTTGAGTCAAGTCCCTGTTTTGCTGCTCAGTTGAATGTAAAAGACCCCACGGCACTGGTTTGGAGAAGAAGGTTATTGCTGGTGTTTTGGCCAATATTTATCTCTCAATCAAGATCACAAAATACAGATTGTCTGCTCATTATCATATTGCTGTTTGATGAACACAAATTGTCAGGTTTTCTCCCTTACAATGCTCACCACACTTCAAAAAGAAACCTCATTGGCCGTGAGGTACTTTGAGACATCTACACCAGAAACCTCCGACCTTGCCTGGAGCTGGGATTCTCCAGTGCCACTGTATTGAATGGAGTCTTGGCTGGGTACCAAATTTTCCATTCTCGCTGGCAACGGGGCAGGGATTGACGAGATCAGAGAATCCCGCCCCCCCCGGTGACCATGAGAAATGCTATTGAAATGTAATTTGTTCTTCTTAGAAAGGAGGGGGCTCCATTTTGTTCCCAACACTTACTCTATTACATTGGCCACGAAAGATACAGGGGGTTCATCGATTAGTCTCCCTATGGGCTTTATAGAGTACAAGCTTCCTTACTGAGCAAGTGGAGGCTGAGGAGAGGACAGCGGGGACTTATAAACCTGTTACTGAACCCAGAGTGGTGTTATAAGTCCCAAGGTGTAGACTATCTCTAAGCCATGAGTGCAGCCCTTCTCTTGATGTATAGTAAAGGGTGTTTGGTGATGGGAAACTGGCTACTACATTGGCAACGAGGAGAATTTTTTTCTCTCCATCTCTTCCTCTGGACAACCTCAAAAATCTTTTCCGTTAAAAAAAAGCCATTATGCCTTTTTTTTGGGAACCCTAAAACACCAGTGGGGAAGACTGGGCCCAGTACATAGAGTGTGTGTGTCACTTTTTCCCCGCTAGCAACGTTGAAGGGAACAAAAACAAAAGGTGACATTGTTGACGGTGAATTTCAGCATGATTAAAAAGTCTGACCAATCCGGATACCACTGATTCCAAAACTTTTAATGAGCTAATAGGCTTGGTGAAAAATTATTACGAACTGAAGCCCCCTGTAATCCTCCAGAAATATCACTTCAACGTGGCTGGGAGAATCCTGCTGGATCTGTCACCGAGTACTTGGCCATCTTTCAGAAATTGGCAGAACATTGTGAATTTGGGCTGTCTCTTAATGAAATGTTGCGAGACAGATTAGTATGTGGCATAAATAATCTAACCAGTCAAAAGAAGCTGTTGGCAGAACCTGATTTGGACTTAAAGGAAAGCCGTTGAAATAATCTTATCGCGTGACAAAATAGAGAAAGGGGTCTCAGGAACTACAGGGGGCATCAGGCAGAAGTGTCCTCCAACCAGAGGAAAGGACCTCATATAATCAGGCCTCACTGGATGATGTTAGTCAGGTCTTAAAAGACTTATTTTGATATAGGAACCATAATGTCATCACCAGACACTCAGGAAGGGCACTGACAACCCCAAGAGTGTTAGAACATAGCACATTAGATCATAGAACACTACAGTGCAGAAAGAGGCCCTTCGAGTCTGCACCAACCACAATCCCACCCAGACCCTACCCTCATATTCCTACATATTATACCTACTAATTCCTCGATATTAAGGGGCAATTTCTTAACATGACCAATCGCACATCTTTGGACTGTGGGGGGAAATTGAAGTACCTGGAGGAAACCCACGCAGACATGAGGGGAATGTGCAAACTCCACACAGACAGTGACCCGAGCCGGGAATCGAACCCAGGATTCTGAAGCTGTGAAACAGCAGTGCTAACCCGCTGTGCTACCGTGAACATACTCCAGAAAGGCTGCAGATGCCAGAGAACAGATTATTGCGAGCATTGTCAGAGGTCAGAGCAAAGGTGAAGTTTCAGCAACAGGTAAAACATGTGCTGCCTAGTGAAGAAGATGAGGCTGGCACCCGTGCAGGTATCCTCTCGTCCCTGAATTGTACCATCGTAACAGAAGCTGCCCCGATAATGGGAGAATTACTGGTTCATGTGAGAAACTTTGAAGATGGTCCCGCTGGGTTCCTGGGATCGTTCTGGAGAAAACAAAACCAGTGCCTTACAAGGTCACAGTTGAAGTTAAAAATTTAGAGAAACGCTTGGCCATTTCAGAACCCAGGAGTCCAGGCCTTGAGCAGCCCTCACTATCACTCAGGAGAACAGCTACTACCAATGGCAGCTCAAAGCTGACTCTGCGTTAGCCCCTCTGGTTAATGAAGGTGTGGACTCCCAAGCTTGGAGCAGTAGACATCTGGCCTGAAGTGAAACCTGAGGAGGAACCCTCATCAGTAACCCTGCGAAGCTTCCTTCGGATTACGCCTCTGACCCAGCCCAGCCTTCAATTGGTCTCAAACCTTAAACCAACTGTCAAGAGGCAGAAAGAGCCTTGTCACTGTGGGAATGCTGAGGGATACATGGATCTAAGGGGGAGAAAGATGTGATGATGACCATGATGGAAAAGGGGGATTGTGGACAGATCTCCCTATGAGCTTTGTGAAGTTTCCTTCCTGAGTAAGCGGAGTCTCATTGATTGAGAAGTGTTCAATGGGGGTTTATAAACTTGCCGCTGAATCCAGAAAGCTGTTGTAGGTCCCGAGGTGTAGACTATCTCATTGTAAGCCATGGATGCAACCCTGCTTTTTGGTCCATGGTAAAGAATGTTTGGTGATGGGAAACTAACAACCAACTAAATTATTACGCTGTGGATTCTTTCAACTCTTCCTTCCGAGAATCTATACTTGTGGTAAATCTTCTGGGGTGTCACGATGGCACACAACACCAGGGACACAGGTTTGATTCCTGGCTCGGGTCACTGTCTGTGTGGAATTTGCACATTCTCCTCATGTCCGCGCGGGTTTCCTCCGGGTGCTCCAGTTTCCTCCCACAGTCCAAAGATGTGCGGGTTAAGTTGATTGACCATGCTAAATTGCCCCTTAGTGTCAGGGGAATTAGCAGGTTAAATATGTAGGGTTTCCGGAATAGGGCCTGGTTGGGGATTATGGTTGGGAACATGGCCTGGGTGGGATTGTGCTTGATGCAAAACACAATGGGCTGAATGGCCTCATGCACTGCAGGATTCTATTCTCCCTCCTCTCCTGAAGGCACTTTGTCGCGCCTCATCATCCGGAAACACTATTTGAAATAACGTCTTAGCACCTTCAATTCTGCTGGAGTCAAGGAAGTGACCGGGGCACAGAAATCTTGTTGTGCTGTCTCAGAGGGTAGTAGGGGTGGTCATTGAAGATGTTACAAGATGAATCATTTCCTTGTGTAGGAGACTGCGAATTAAGCTAAGCTTGTGAATTTAGGGGATAGCTGTTCAAGTGTGATAGAGCGATGGGAAATGTGCCAACCTGGAGCTGATGGGAGGAAGGAGCTGGGAAGATTAAACAATCAGCCTCGATGATTAACACACAACTTCGTCCCAATTCAAAGACAACAATATCTGACAGCTTTACAAAGAGACAGGGTCCGTCTCCCAAGGGTGACTGAGCAGAATCTTTGCATAATTGGTTCCCAGCTACAGAATTTCACTTCAGAGTCCAGAATTAATATTCACAAGCCATTCACTCACTTTTTAAACTCATGAAATGGCAGGGAACCAAACAATAGCGATTTAATTTACCATTCATTACTCAGAGTAATATAAATGTCATATCCAATTCGAGTTGGTTATCCAACCAGGCCAGATGAGTTTTTTTTCTTGCACAATGTACGACGGAGGTAAATTACAGTTACAGAACATGAGAACTAAGGCCATTCAGCCCGTTGAGCCTTGACTCACCACTCAATATAATCGTGGCTAATCTCACCTCTACCTTCCTGCCTGATCCCCATAAACCTTCATCCCACTGCTAATTAAAAACTTATCCATCTCCTCCTTAAATCTGTTCACTGGTCCAGCATCCATTGCCCTCTGGGAATTCTAGAGATTCATGATCTTTGGAGTGAAGTAATTCCTCTTCATTTCAGTCTTAAATCTTGCTACCCCTTACCTAAAACTATGGTCTCTCATTCTAGAGTGTCCAACAATAGGAAGCATCCTCTCTACATCTCTTTTAGTATTTTACATACCTCAATTAGATCTCCTCTCAATTTTTTAAATCCAGTATAAGCCTATACTGCACAATTTCTCTTTGTCAGACAAGTCCTTTAATCCTGGAATCAATCTGGTGAACCTTTATTGAACCACCTCTAATGCATTTACATTCTTCCTGAAGTAAGAAGACCAAAACTGTGTGCAATACTTCAGCTGCAGTCTCAATTGCAACATCGCTATCCTACTTTTATATTCTACTCCATTACCGATGAATACCAAAATCCCATTTGCCTTCCTTATTACCTGCTGCATCTCCATACCAACTTTCTGCAATTCATGCATGAGGACATCCAGATCCCTCTGCACTGAAGCGTGACGACACCCAGATCCCTCTGCACTGAAGGCACTAGGACACCCAGATCCTTCTGCATTGAAACATGAGGACACCCAGGTCCCTCTGCGCTAAAGTCATAAGGACACACAGATCCTTCTGCACTAAAACATGAACACGCCCAGATCCCTCTGTACTGAAGGCATGGGGTCACCCAGATCCCTCTGCAGTGAAGCATGAGGACACCCAGATCCCTCTGCACTGATGGCATGAGGATACCCAGATCCCTCTGCACTGAAGGCACGAGGATACGCAGATCCCTCTGCACTGAAGGCATAAGGACACCCAGATCCCTCTACACTGAAGCATGAGGACACCCAGATCCCTCTGCACTGATGGCATGAGGATACCCAGATCCCTCTGCACTGAAGGCATGAGGACACCCAGATCCCTCTGTACTGAAAGCATGAGGACACCCAGATCCCTCTGCACTGAAGCATTTTGAATGTTTCTCTCTATTTAGACAATAAGTTGCTATTTTATTCCAAAATGGATAACCTCAGACTTACTTATGTTAAATTCCATTCACCAAATTTTGGCCCACTCACCTAACTTATCCATATGTATTTATAAGTTTTTTTATTTCCTCATTGCAACTTGCTTTCCCATCTATTATAGTGTCAACTGCAAATTTGGCTATAGTACATTCTATTAATGTAGATTGTACATAGTTGGGGCCTAAGGAACATCTTGCTAACCATAAAAAGACTTATTTATTCTTAGTCTCTGCTTTCTATTGGTTAGCCAATCCTCTATCCAAGTCAATATATTACCACCCCTCAGTCCCTTGTGGATTAACCTTGTGTGGCATCCTATCAAATGCCTTCTGGAAGTCCAGATACACTGTAAACAGGATTCCCATTTTCCATGTTGTTTGTTACAGCTTCAAAGAACTCTAACTAATTAGTCAAACATGATTTACCCATCATAAAACCATGCTGACTCTGATGGATTGCATTTTGACTTTCTGAATATCGCAAGGGGACAGGAATCTCTAGAAGATTATATTACTCATGCCAGTACCAGTTTCAGTATATTAATGTAACACTTGTCACTGGACTAGTAAGTTACACGTTTGAATCAATAATCTAGTGAACATAAATTGTGATTCCTCATTTCTTGAACCTCTTCTGTACCATCTCCAAATTGTCACAACCTTCCTAAAGGCTGCTTACCAGAACTGGACACAATGCTCAAGTAATTTATTATAACTTTCAGGCATTTTGCATTCTCTGCCTCTGTTTGTAAAGTCTAGGGTCCCATTTCCTTCATTAGCTGCTCAATTATTTACGTCACCTTCAAGAATCTGATTTTTGCACCTTCTATAAAACTGCACCGACTTGCATTATCTTTTCTCATTCTTCCCACCAAAATGTATCGGCTCACACTTCCCTGAACACACAAGAAATAAAACAGGAGTAGGCCCGCAGGCCCTTCAAGCCTGCTCCACCATTCACTACAATCATGGCTGGTCTATTCTGGCTTGAACATCTTTTTGTGCCCGTAGCCCTTTATTCCTCAATCTGTCAAATATTTATCCACCTCCATTTTAAATACCTCTAATGATCCAGCCTCTACCACCCTCTGGGGTAGAGAATTCCAGAATTCACCACTTTCTGCAAGAAAAAATTTCTATGCACCTCAGTTTTAAATTAACTGTCCTTTATCTTGTAGCTATGTGCCCTTGTTCAAGACTCTCCCACTACTGAAAATATCTCACCATTTACCCCATTAAAGCCCACAGGAACTTACATATTTGAATAAAGTCACCCCTCACTAAACTCCAAGGAATATAGACCCAAACTACTTCATCTGTCTTGATAGGACAACCCTCACATCCCAGCAATTAGCCTGGTAAACCTCCTTTGGATCTCCTGCAATGTTACTACATTATATTTAGATAACAAGACCAAAACTGCGCACGGTATTCCAGATGAGGTCTCACCAACATTGGCCGCAATTTTACCACCCCGCACACCGTGGGAATTGGAGTGGGCAAGTGGCGGACAATGGGATGAGCCGTTGATATCAGGTGGGTGGGATTTTACGGTTTCAGGATGAGTGAGGCTGTAAAATCCTGCCCACCCTGTACAATCACAATGAAACCCCCCTATTTTGGCCAAAATGCAATTTGCCTTCATAACTATTTGTTGAATCTGCATGCGAGCTTTTTGTGATTGATGCACTGGAACACCTAGATCCCTCTGCACTTTGTTCATCTGCAATCTCTCTCTCTAAGTAGATAATAAGCTGCTTTTTAATTCCTCCTACCAAACTGTGCTGGATTTCTTTGCCCCCATTCCACCAGTATGTCGATGTCCTCTTGAGCTCTGCTCAACGTGTATTGTCCTTACTCCATGCTTCTGTAATGCCTGTTTGATTTTAAACCCTCATCACTTGGAGTGAATTCATGTTTTATCATCTGTTTTGGAGAATTAATGCCATTAATGAGCCATTTCTGGAATGCCAGCCCCAAGGAGTACTGATTATCAGAAAACAGGGCATAGAACATAGAAAAACTACAACACAAACAGGCCCTTTGGCCCACAAGTTGCGCCAATCATATCCCTACCTACTAGGCTTACCTATAACCCTCAATCCTACTAAGTCCCATGTACTCATCGAGAAGTTTCTTAAAAGACCCTATCAGATTTGCCTCCACCACCACTGATGGCAGCCGAGTCCACTCACCCATCACCCTCTGAGTGAAAAACTTACCTCTAACATCTCCTCTGTACCTGCTCCCCAGCACCTTAAACCTGTGTCCTCTCGTAGCGACCATTTCAGCCCTGGGGAAAAGCTTCTGAGAATCTATCCGATCTATACTTCTCATCATCTTAAACACCTCTATCAGGTCACCTCTCATCTTTCATCTCTCCAAGGAGAAAAGACTGAGCTCCCTCACCCTATCCTCATAAGGCATGCCACGCAATCCAGGCAACATCCTTGTAAATCTCCTCTGCTCGCTTTCTATGGCTTCCACATCCTTCCTGTAATGAGGCGACCAGAACTGAGCACAGAACTCCAAGTGACCAGGGCCTTATACAGTTGCAGCATTATCTCCTGACCCCTAAACTGCCCTTGGGCAGTTACCTGGCTATGAGTGCAGGTGGTAAAACTGAAATTACCCCCAGACACAAAGCCACATGCGGGATCACACAACCAAATGACTGAAGAATGAACATTGGTTAGAATTTTCCAATGGCTCTCGTTGACAGTGAACCACCTCCCCCACTCCGCTGTAGGATCCCCAAAGGCATTGGATACATAGAAGGGGAAACCCCACTGACGGCAGCGAGAGCAGGGCCCCTCTTCATCTCCACGAAACATGCCACGGGTGGAAAAGTACCAGCCACTGGCTGTGGGCACCAGGAGAACTCCCCTGAATCTTAAGAGGGCTGGATGGTAGTCACGATGTGGAGATGCCGGCGTTGGACTGGGGTAAACACAGTAAAAGGCTTCACAACACCGGGTTAAAATCTAACAGGTTTATTTGATAGTAACTTCCTGACGAAGGAGCACCGTTCCCTAAAGCTCGTGGGATTACGATAAATAAACTGGTTGGACTTTAACCTGGGGTTGTGAGACTTCTTACTGTCTTAAGAGAGCTGACAGTCTCAGTTGAAGAAATGGCACCTCCAACAGTGCTGCACACCCCTGGTACTGCACTGGTGTATTAATCTCGTGCTAAGGCCTCTGGTGTACGACTTGAACCCACAAACTCAGAGGGAGGGAGGGCAATTGACCGAGCCACAGTTAAGAGCATTAGGTTGTAAATGTGGCAATGCCATGTATCGGTATGCTCTTCTACAGATGTTTTCAGAGTTTTCCACCCATATTTCACAAGAATTTGCTGCAATCAGCAATAGAACACCATCTGTGGAAAAGCAAACAGCAAGAAAAAGCAAAATGCTGATTTTTTTTGTGAATGTTAGCCACAGCAGTATTATAAGAACATAAGAAATAGGAGCAGGAGTCGGCCATCCAGCCCCTCGAGCCTGCCCCACCATTCAATAAGATCATGGCTGATCTGAAGTGGATCAGTTCCACTTTCCTGCTTCCTCCCCTTAATTCCCTTGTCTATCAGAAATCTATCTACCCGTGACTTAAATATATTCAGCGAGGAAGCCTCCACCACTTCAATGGGCAGAGAATTCCAGAGATTCACCATCCTTTGAATGAAGAAGTTCCTCCTCAACTCTGTTCCAAACTGTCCATACCCACCCCCTATTTTGAAGCTGTGCTCTCTAGTTCTGTTTTCCTTTCTAAGTGGAAAGAATCTCTCTACCTCTACCTTATTTAGCCCCTTCATTATCTTGTAAGTCTCTATAAGATCCCCCCTCATCCTTCTAAACTCTAACGAGTACAGTCCCAGTCTATTTAATCTCTCCTCATAAATTATTATTCATTTCTCCCTACGTTTGAGACAATAACTTTATTTCTAGTGCTAATCTTGACTGGGGGTAATATCCGTGGAAGTGAATACTAACGGCCAGATTTTCACGGAATCAGGACACTCCACAAGCTTTTAAAAATGGTGGGCAGGAGTAGGATGAGAAAATCCAACCAATCCAAACGTCGCCAGAATGGGAAAGGGGAGGGGCATTATTTACCTAAAAATATCTCGGGATTTAGCACAACTATTTAAATTTAGTGCTGAGTTCAAACTCAAAAAAAATTGGCTAGTCCAAAGGACTGAATCCTCCACGTGGGAATTTCAAATTAACAGATTAGGAATAATCTTGAAGGGTAGATAAAGTTAGTATCTTCCCACCTCTTCAAATTTAAACATAATAGCTGCTAATGAGAGTAAAAAATAATCTGCTTTGATCGACAGGCCATCTGCTACAGTTTAGGAAAAACAATACCATCTGTTTATGCTATTTTACTTGAGATTTTTATTCTTTGTTGACACGTCACCAGGGGCTATTGTTATGTGATTATAAACACTTGACTGTTTTCCAAAAGCTACGATTTGCTCGGTACGGTATTCTGTTTGACATCGCAAAGAAGCTATTACGGGTTTAGCTGTCTTCAATGTGACATCTGAATAGATGTTTGCCTCTATTAGAGATTAACCGTTTGAGATTTAAAAGCTTTGAATGATTTTATGAATAGGAACTTTTCACTATCAAGTGTATATGAGTGAGAGCTATGTTAGATTGTTAGGAATTTATTTATTTTCACAAGGTTCCTGAGGTCTGCCTAAGTAAATCCTGGGTGACTAACTATGGAGGTAGCATGGAAAGTATGAAGAACATCGGGGTGGCGGCGCGGGCTCGTTGGGTCGAAGGGCCTGTTTCCCATGCTGTTTTGTTCTTTGTAATTATGGGGTATAAATGGGGAAGAAGTATGGAGAGTGAGGGCTAGAGATTCAAACAACATCTGAAACACCAAATTTCCAGAAAGCTAAGGCAGGTCTCTTAACCAACCCGATTCAGAACTCTCTTACCAAAGGCCTACGCTTTGCCTTCAATAGGCCTGAGTCTCTTCCGTACTTCCTAGTCCGGAATAAAAATCTCAAGTTGCAGGATATCTCTTACCATGGTGAGTCCGCCAGCTTAAGAACATAAGAAATGGGAGCAGGAGTCGGCCATCTAGCCCTTTGATCCTGCCCCGCCATTCAATAAGATCATGGCTGATCTGAAGTGGATCAGTTCCACTTTCCCACCTGCTCCCCATGACCCTTAATTCCCTTGTCTATCAGAAATCTACCTGTGACTTAAATATATTCAACGAGGTAGTCTCCCCCCACTGCAATGGGTAGAGAATTCCAGCTTTGCACATCTTCTGACTGAGCTACCCAACCCACTAGCCAAAATTATGAAGAGTTGGTGGCGTAGTTGTATTGTCACTAGATTAGCAGCCCTGGGAACCCAGGTTCGAATCCCACCGTGGCAGGTGGTGACATTTGAATTCATTAAAAATCTGGAATTAAAAGTCTAGTGATGACCATTATCAATTGTAATAAAAACCTGCCTGGCTCACTGATCTCCTTTACGATCAGGATTACACTTGACTGACTCCAGATCCACAGAAACGCAGTTGACTCTTAAATGCCCTCTGTTAAATTGGGACGACAATAAATGCTGGTGCCCACATCCAATGAATGAATAAAATCTGGCCCTCAGGTTCCTAAGCACTTCGATCGATTACCGGAATCTGCACATTCTCCCCGTCTCTGCGTGAGTTTCCTCCGGGTGCCCTGGTTTCCTCCCACAATCCGAAAGACATGCTGGTTAAGGTGCATTATCCATGCTAAATTCTCCCTCAATGTGGTGACGAGGGGATTTTCACAGCAACTTCATTGCAGTGTTAATGTAAGCCTACTTGTGACAATAATAAATACATTTAAAACTTAAATAGCATGCACACCGGGGCATGGGATTCTGAATTTAAGGTTACCAGACTCCTGTGCTACAGAGGGTGTCACTCACAGTAACTCTTCCCTGTCTTCTCCCTATTGCCTCTCCTCCTGACAGGGTTGAGGTTAAAGGGGCCCCTCTGATGGTTTGTTTTGTCGCAGTGTTCAGGATGTGACCTTTTCCTGTCCAATGCCTGTTTTTGCTTGTTTTTCTCCCGCTAGAGCCTATTGTGTGTGTGGTTAACTCACTGCCTGAGGATCCCAGTTAAAAAGTTCATGACATTTAAATGACACTAAACAATCCTGACCACTGCCCTGGTGTCCATCCATAGCTAACCTCGTGTCTAACCTGAGCTCACACTGATACACCCAGTACAGTTCAGAGCGGTAGATAACCAATGAATAGAAAACAATTCTAATTTCAAATAAATTCAATTTGCAGAGACTTCCACTCATTTGACAAAGGAACAGCATTCCGAAAGTTAGTGGTGTTTACTACCAGTTGTGGTGTTGTGAGACTTCTTACTGTGTTTGCCCCAGTCCAACATCTCGACACCATGAATACCTGCACACGCAGGTGAAATCATTCAGCATCTAAGATGCACAAGATTTCATTCCATTCTTATTCCCCACTCAGGGATAAGAATTCCTCGCGTTACGGTGGGTGCTACATTGGCAACGACACACATGACTATTCAGCAGGGAAATCTTTCACAGACTCATGAACCCAGGCCTATCAGAAGAATGTGTACATCCCTATAACGTTATATCTGGGGCTGGGATTACCCTGCAGAGTCAGGAACAGAAGCC
Organism: Sphyrna mokarran; assembly: GCA_024679065.1. NCBI lineage: Eukaryota > Metazoa > Chordata > Chondrichthyes > Carcharhiniformes > Carcharhinidae > Sphyrna > Sphyrna mokarran. Next base: position 38,508,352 of record JAGIQG010000026.1, read on the forward strand.
GCGACTGCTTGCAGGCAATGAATCCAAACTTATCGGGAGGAATGTGGATTGCAGGTTACAATTTGCAATCATCTTACCAAGGCCAGTCTTCCATCACTATCGTTGTTAACAGCAGCTGCAGTTTACAACTCAGTCCCAAAGTTCTTCGGCTGCCTGCCGGAGTGGAGATGGGTTTAACCTCCCTGCCGCTCCTTCCCTGTTGGATGAGCCTCCGCTCACCAAATAGAACATAGAACATAGAACACTACAGCACAAACAGGCCCTTCAGCCCACAAGTTGTGCCGAACACATCAAAACCTACCCAGCCATAGACCTATCTATAACCCCCAATCCCATTGGATCCCATATACTCATCCAGAAGTCTTTTAAAAGACCCCAGCGAGTTCGCCTCGACCACCACCGACGGCAGCCGATTCCATTCACTCACCACCCTCTGAGTGAAAAACTTTCCCTAGCATCCCCTCTGTACTTGCTTCCCTGCACCTTAAATCTGTGCCCTCTCGTCGCGACCATTTCAGCCCTGGGAAATAGTCTCTGAGAGTCCACCCTATCTATTCCTCTCAACATCTTGTAAACCTCTATCAGGTCGCCTCTCAACCTTCGTCTCTCCAGGGAGAACAGTCCCAGCTCCCTCAACCTGTCTTCATAAGGCATGCCTCCCAATCCAGGCAACATCCTTGTAAATCTCCTCTGCACCCTTTCAATAGCTTCCACGTCCTTCCTATAGTGAGGCGACCAGAACTGCGCACAGTACTCCAAGTGTGGTCTGACAAGGGTCCTATAAAGCTGCAGCATTACCTCCTGACTCCTGAACTCAATCCCTCGATGAATGAAGGCCAGTACACCGTAAGCTTTCTTAACCACATCCTCCACCTGGGAGGCCGATTTGAGAGTCTTATGGACCCGGACCCCAAGATCCCTCTGCTCTTCCACACAGCTAAGATTCCTACCTTTGATAGTGCACTCATTCATCCCGTTGGATCTACCAAAATGGACCACAACACATTTATCCGCGTTGAAGTCCATCTGCCACTTCTCCGCCCAGTCTTGCATCTTGTCGATGTCATGCTGCAACTTCTGACATCCCTCCAGACCATCCACAACACCACCGACCTTCGTGTCATCGGCGAACTTACTCACCCATCCCTCCACTTCCTCATCCATGTCATTTATGAAAATGACAAACAGCAAGGGTCCTAGAACAGATCCCTGGGGCACTCCACTGGTGACCAACCTCCATGCAGAAAAAGAGCCATCCCCAACCACCCTCTGCCTTCTGCAGGCAAGCCAGTTCTGGATCCACAAGGCCAAAGCCCCTTGGATCCCATGGCCTCTCACCTTCTCAAGAAGTCTTGCATGTGGGATCTTGTCAAATGCCTTGCTGAAGTCCGTGTACACCACGTCCACTGCTCTTCCTTCGTCAATGTGTTCAGTCACATTTTCGAAGAACTCAATTAAGCTCGTAAGGCAAGACCTGCCTTTTACAAAACCATGCTGACTATTTCTAATCAACCTAAACTTCTCCAAATGCTCGTAAATCTTGTCCCTCAGAAGCCTCTCCATCAGCTTACCAACCACTGAGGTCAGACTCACCGGCCGGTAATTTCCAGGACTATCCCTGTTCCCTTTCTTGAAAATAGGGACCACATCCGCAATCCTCCAATCCTCCGGAACCTCTCCCGTCTCCATCGACGACGCAAAGATCATCGCCAGGGGCTCTGCAATGACATCCCTCACCTCCCACATTAACCTGGGGTACATCCCATCTGGTCCCGGAGACTTGTCTATCTTGATAGCATTTAAAAGTTCTAACACATCCGCTTCCTTAATATCTACATACTCAATCTTTTCAGTCTGCCTCAAACTTGTAGTACATCCTCCCAGATCACTTTCCACCGTGAATATTGAGGCAAAGTACTCATTAAGCACCTCTGCCATTTCTTCCGGTTCCATACAGACTTTTCCCCCTTCACCTTTTATAGGTCCTATCCCTTCTCTTCTCATCCTTTCACTTTTCAAATAGGGGAGCTCATACTCTGCAAGAGCCACTGGGAAGGCCTGGTGATAATCCGCCACAGCCATCATAACATCCCTCCCCCTTCAAGTCCATTTTGTCGCTTAGCGACCAACTTGCAGTCAACTGGAGATGAGACCAGATCAGAGGCGTGAAGCGGATTGGAGATCCCCATTTCCAATGGGAGCGCCGTAATTGAAGCCAATTCTTCCTGAGGTCTTGCTTCAGTTAGGGAGCCAGTCTCTTCCAGTTCCATCTCAGAACGTGTGCCTGGGGGACAGGGACAGGGTCAACTAGTCATGGCTCAACGCAGGCAGTTGTCATTTTCATGGTTGATAATGTGGCTGGCATTGGTATAGACTCTGTACTCCTGAGATGGTCCAGGCACTTCCTGACAATTTTGCCCTTCATTTGGGCCTTATAAGAAACCGGCGCCGTTTTTTCCATTATGAGTCCGGGGAATCCACTGTATCCAAAGTTCTTCACGTGGTCTGGGTCGCTGGTTTGGAACATTCCGTCTGTCCTTGAGGAATCATAGTTCTCCTTCCATCTCTCTTGTTGGGAATCCACCCGCCCCTGCCAGGTTTGGGAACAGTTGACTTCATCATTTCGGAAGTCTCTGTCCCATGAACAATTCAACTGGTGCCGTTGCTGTGATTCGGGGTTATCCTATTGTCGAATAAAAATGTGACCCTGCGGATTTGCTTCTTCATGCTGAGCTCCTCAGTCAATCCATTTGATGGGATGATAAGGCGCTGTCCCAATGTGTTTGATTCATAGAACATAGAACACTACAGCACAAACAGGCCCTTCGGCCCACAAGTTGTGCCGATCGTATCTATACCTAACAGGCCATAGAACTATCTGTAACTCCCAATCCCATTAAACCCCATGTACTCATCCAGAAGTCTCTTAAAAGACCCCAGTGAGTTCGCCTCTACCACCACTGATGGCAGCCGATTCCACTCTCTCACCACCCTCTGAGTGAAAAACTTACCCCTGACATCTCCCCTGTACTTGCCCCCCAGCACCTTAAACCTGTGTCCTCTCGTAGTGACCATTTCAGGCCTGGGAAATAGCCTCCGTGAATCCACTCTATCTATTCCTCTCAACGTCTTATAAACCTCTATCAGGTCACCTTCGTCTCTCCAGGGAAAGCATGGAGGTCTGAATCTCGGTGATAGTAAAGACAGTGCTGTGTAGAATACCAAGTACCCCATCCGTGTAGAAACTTTAACGTTGTTTCTCAATGGCAGTATCGAAAGTCATGGAGCTCATGTGATGTATCTCCAACCATCAAGAGTTCGCATCATTGAGAACAAGGAACCCAAAAAAGCCCCAGCAAATTCCATATGAACTCTCACACCTGGGATCTACCAGGGCATTCCTAATGATATAGTGAGGCTGTGGGGAGTAGTTCTTGATTCCCTTAGCAGAACTCATACTGTGTCTAAGCCGGAAGTCTACATCAAGACCAGGCCATCATATGTAGCTCCTGGTTAATATTTTCATCTTTAAAATCCCGGGGTGATCCTGGTACAATTCCATAAGTATTGGACATTTCCCTGGGTGAGGGATAACTTCATTCACCTGATGAAGGGGCAAACCCCGATAGCTTGTGAGTTTACTATCAAATAAATCAGTTGGACTTAAACCTGGTGTTGTCAGACTTCTTACTGAGGGACAACTGCACAGGACATCAGAGAATGATTCCATCCTCAACACTGTCAAGTAGCATTTCATTTTGTCGAGGTTTTTCCTCTGAATCAACAATGTAATATATGTTTTAATTCAGACAGGACTGGGTCTTTTGGTGTCCAGACCTGGATTTGCGTTGCCGTGGCAGGTTGTGCAAACATTGAGGATCATTACATCCTCTTCCTGTAATAATTCACTTTATCAAGGAAGGATTTTGGTTCTGTGGGGTTTCTTGGAGTTAACTCCTCCTTAATGGTCTTCCCCTTGCCTTCCACTGGATGAAAGCTCTTGCCATCTGCCTGATAGCTGATATAGATCATACCACTTGCTTGGAAGATACATTTCTTCCCTTTTCAAACATACTCTGAAAATCACCACAAGATCACTTCCAGGTTTCTAAGTGTTTGCGTTCCAAAGTTCCTGTGACCAAGACATCATCCAGTACACTGCTACCTGAGATAACCCTTGGATGAGTTCTCCATGGCTTGTTGGTGCATCCAAATGAGATTGAGAAAGGAACAATTAATCTATGTGTGCATTAATTGTTACATATTTTCAGGAAAACTCATTTCGTTCAAGTTGGAGATATGCATGGCTCATGTCCAAAGTGTTTGGCTCTTAGTTAACCTAGTGTACAGATCTTCAACGTGGAGCATGGGCTATCGGTCAAGCTCAGAAACCCTACAGATGATAAGCTTATGGTGTCCTCAAAGTCAGACTAATTTATCCAGCTTAAGGCTAGGAACAACGTGTGCGGCCTGTTGTGTAAACTGTGTGGGTTTTATGATGCCCAGATTTTCCAGTTCCCTTTTTGTAATAGGGAGTATGGACCTGTTCTCACTGTAGGATATTTAGGTGTAGCAGCAAGCTCAACGTAGATCTTAGGTTTGGTTAGCTCCCATTATTTTTCCAAGCCCTCCCTGGAAAAGCTCGGAGTGTATATTGATGACTTTGTACAGTCCCCGTCCCATGGCCAACCTGAAGATCTCTACTTCAGTCTGATGTGTTGGAGCCAATCACTCCCCACGAGTTTGGATCCTTATCCCTGTACAATGATGAGCTGATTGCTGTAAGGTCACTTTAGTGCCCTTTACCTGTGTAGGCCAGCCTGGCCTTTGTGCTTCCTAAGCTCAGGAGCTGAATACCAGTCCGGAGGTGATTGTAAGTCTGCTCCCCGATAGCAGAGGCTGCAGCCCCATATCCACTTCCATTTTTAATGGGTGGCCATTTACTAACAACTCCAATACTATGGGGGTAACCTTTGTCACGAAGATGTGATTGAATTGAGTTGTCCTTGGTTGTGGGTATACTTGCACGGTATGGTCCAATATTTCTCTTCGGTATTCACGCAGGGAGATGTAAATGTAGTTGTGGAGAACACTGAGGTACAGGGTTGCAAACTGGAAAGTATTGAAGTAGATAGGGAGGATGTGCTAGATATTCTTGAGGGTTTGAAGTTAGATAAGTCCCCTGGGCCGGATGGGATTTACCCTAGGATTCTCTGGGAGGCAAGAGAGGCGATTGCAGAGCCTCTGGCTCTGATCTTCAGGTCGTCGTGGTTACGGGTATATTCTGGAAGACTGGAGGATAGCGAATGTGGTCCCATTGTTCAAGAAGGGGAAGAGAGACTTTCCAGGGAATTATAGGCCAGTGAGTCTTACTTCTGTTGTGGGCAAAGTATTGGAGAGAATTATTAGGGATAGGATTTATAGTTATTTAGAGAGAAATGAATTGATTGGGGATAGTCAGTATGGTTTTGTGAAGGGTAGGTCGTGCCTTACTAACCTTACTGAGTTTTTTGAAAAAGTGACCAAAGAGGTGGATGGGGGTAAGGCGGTTGATGTGGTATATATGGACTTTAGTAAGGCGTTTAATAAGGTGGCCCATGGAAGACTTCTGCAGAAAATGCAGATGTATGGGATAGAGGGTGATTTAGCTAATTGGATTAGGAATTGGCTAGCAGATAGAAGACAGAGGGTGGTGGTTGATGGGAGATATTCATCGTGGAGTTCGGTGACAAGTGGTGTACCTCAGGGGTCTGTTTTGGGGCCCCTGCTGTTTGTAATTTTTATAAATGATCTGGATGAGGGTATTGAAGGATGGATTAGTAAATTTGCAGATGACACTAAAGTCGGTGGAGTGGTAGATAGTGAAGAGGGGCGTTATAGTTTGCAGAGGGACTTGGACAAGTTGCAGAGCTGGGCCGAGAGGTGGCAAATGGAGTTTAATGTGGAAAAGTGTGAGGTAATGCACTATGGCAGGAATAATAAATGTGTAGAGTATAGGGCTAATGGTAGGATTCTTAATAGTGTTGATGAACAGAGGGATCTTGGTGTATTTGTGCATAGATCCCTGAAAGTAGGCAGTCAAATCGATAAGGTTGTTAAGAAGGCATATGGAGTCTTAGCTTTTATTGGTAGGGGGATTGAATTTCGGAGCCGCAACGTCATGTTGCAACTGTACAAAACTCTAGTGCGGCCGCACTTGGAGTATTGTGTGCAGTTCTGGTCCCCACATTATAAGAAAGATGTGGAGGCATTGGAGAGGGTACAGAGGAGGTTTACCAGGATGTTGCCTGGTATGGAGGGCAGGTCTTATGAAGAGAGGCTGAGGGATTTGAGGTTGTTTTCGTTAGAAAGGAGGCGGCTAAGAGGGGACCTTATCGAAACATATAAGATGATTAGAGGTTTAGATATGGTGGACAGTGATAGCCTTTTTCCTACGATGGAGAAAGCTAGCACGAGGGGACACAGCTTTAAATTAAGGGGTGATAGTTATAGGATGGATGTCAGAGGTAGGTTCTTTACCCAGAGGGTGGTTAGGGAGTGGAATGCCCTGCCTGCGGCAGTTATAGATGCGCCAAGGTTGGTGGTGTTTAAGAGGTTAGTTGATAAGTTTATGGAAGAGAAGGGAATGGGTTAGTTTGGAGGGTCATTGCTTTTTTCATAATTGGTCGGCGCAACATCGATGGCCGAAGGACCTGTTCTGCGCTGTAATGTTCTATGTTCTATGTTCTAATTCTCATCTTGGCCTTTTCTCGAAATAGCATGTGTTTCGCGCTTCCCTATATCTTAGCCTCAGTTGTGGTCTTTTGAAGCATTCACAATAGTCTGCCACCTAGTATCTAGAACTTTCTGGAACATGATCCTTCGGCTATCCCTGGCTTCCCTGGACTAGTGATGCAATTCGGGCTCCAGAACTTTGAGGAATGCTGAGAAATTTTACCAACGTTCTCAATTGAGGTACGGTTGTTATATAAGGTCCTTCCATGTAACTAGAGGACACTGTTATTCTGATATTCCCTCTAGTTTCCGAGCTCCTCTTGCTGCATCCTCTCAATTTCCTTCTTTAGATCTAAATTGGGTCCTGCCGATATTATCCTATGGACTGTCACATTGTTAATTCCACAAACCAGTCTATCACGCAACATATCGTTCAGGGGTGGCCCAAATTCACGGCGTACTGGCAATTTTCGTAACATGGTCAGAAATTCAGTGACACTCTGTCATGTCAAAGTGCTAGCATTGGAGTGTTATGGAAGGATTCAGATCATAATTGTCTTTAAACAAGACCACTTATTCATTCAAGGTTTTGGAGCCAGGGGGATCTGGGTAGATCAGGTTTTTGATTACATTGAAGATGTGCCATCAACAGGATTGCTTTCTGCTTATTATCCCCCTCAAAATATTGGCCCCAAAATAACTGTGTATACTATGCGTATTGGGTCCAGTCTTCTCTGTGTAGTGTAGGCTTCAAGTTTCCCAAAAAGAGACATTTTTCTTACTGGAGGATTACTTGTCTCGATGGTAAAGATGGTCCACAACGAAGAAAAAAGCCTCGTTGCCAATGTAAGAATCTTACGGAGACCAGTCTTCCGCCACCATCAATCTTTATTTACAAAGTGCCCAAAGCATCATTCAGTGTACAACTCACTGTCCTTCAACTGCTGGTTTTAAACCCCCTGCTGCTCCTTCCCTTTTGGACGTATCGTTTAACAGGGGAGCTCTTATTCAACAGGTCAATAAAGACCTATTATTATTCCCTGTGGCCATCATAACACAAAGAACAAAGAGCAGTACAGCACAGGAAACAGACCCTTCGGCCCTCCAAGCCTGCGCCGCTCATTGGTCCTGCTAGACTGTTCGTTTGTATCCCTCCATTCCCAGTCTGCTCATGTGACTATCCAGGGAGTTCTTAAACAATCCCAGTGTGTCTGCCTCCACCATTCTACTTGGCAGTGCATTCCAGGCTCCCACTACGCTCTGCGTGAAAAACGTCCCACTGATATCGGAGTTATACCTCGCCCCTCTCACCTTGACCCCGTGACCTCTCATGATCGAACAATCAGATTAGCCAGAGTTTTATTGATGGATTTACAAAGGTCTGCCATAGGCACCAACCCAACTTGGGGAGTCACCTGACGTTCTTCACACAAGTAGGTTTAGATTCCATTTAACAAGCGATAAACGGGTATCCAGAGCAGGAATCTTCACAGCCCTAAGAAAATGGTTTGTGTTTCTCTAAATCCAAAATATTGCCATTGAGAAGGGAGGTCACCCACCCTGTGTCCACGGAATCAGACTTGCGATCCCACTTCTCCCCAGCATATCTCTTGCACTTCCTGTACGGTCCCGCTGCCTGCCTCCTCAGGAACAGAGCAAGAAGCTCACACGATGAGAATCGGGCCTGAGGAAGCCCTGGGCCTATTTATTGACACGAAGCTCAGTGTATGTCACGAAAACAGGCCCGAGGCAAATTTCCACTCCACTGCCTAGAAAGCAGAGGCAGTAAAAACAGGAAATAAGAATATTGGATCGAACTGGTCTTAAAATAGAACAGCGGTAAAAAAAAAACCCAGGGAAATAAGAATATTAGTCTAAACTGCTGCTTTTTTCCTATTGGGTGCCTAAAGCAGAGGAGAAAGGGCAACTCCATGGAGCGTTCATTTAATGAAAGATGCACAATGTACCCTGAACTCTGGAGGGGCCCGTTTCACAACTGAGGGATTTATAGATTAAATAAAACTTTACCTTGCAAATTTAATGGAAATATTTGCACCAGGGAAATGTCCCAGACGGCAGGCAGTCTTAATTCGAGTTTTGTGGGTTAAAACAACAGGTTTAGAAGAATTCCTTCAGCTTGAGTGTCTCAAGGACGTTCCTGAGAGAATTCCGGCCAAGTAAATTGTATGATTAAACCCTGAGCATCGCTTGGAGCTGGTGACTTTTCTCACTGGAAATAAACATTTTGGATCATCAGTCCCCACCGATTGAGATGAAAAAGTCAATAGTCTGGAATGTTACCATCCCGCCTGGAATCAGAGGAGCCGAGGGTCGGACCGTGGAAAGGTTCGTTGATCTCGGGAGGGATTTTCCAGTTTCAGGGCGAGCGAGGCCAGAAAATTCCATTGATGAACTCATTCCCAAGAGGTGCTGAGTCATCTTCATCTCTGGCAAGTAAATGTTCTATAAATGCCAGCCTAAACAATGAGTGCCTCAAATTCTGTCAAGAGACTCAACTGGTCTTCACCGTAATTCCAGTTGGAGAGTAGCAGATCCCGATGGCATTGGCGGAATAAAGTTTATTACCAGAATGATAATTTGAAGAACCTCTGCTCAAAGCCTGCCATTGCAAACTGACAATTTTAATTCAGATGCAAAACAGATCTGAAAAATGTTATCAGTAGGGAAGGCACAGTGGTTAGCACTACTGCGTCACAGCAGCAGGGACCCGGGTTTGATCCCAGTCTCAGGTGACTATCGTTTGTACATTCTCCCCGTGTCTGCGCGGGTTTCCTCCGGGCGCTGCAGTTTCCTCCCACGCTCCAAAGACTAGGTGGATTGACCATGCTAAATTGTCCCTTACTTTCCAAGGTGAGGTGGATTAGCCATGGTAAATGCGTGGGGCTATGGGGATAGGGTGGAAGGGAGGGCCGGGGTGTGATGCTGTTGCCAGCGCAGAGTTGATGGTCCAAGTAAGGTCCAATTTTAAAAAGTGTTTGGACAGTTACATGGATAAGATGGATGTAGAAGGATATGGGCCAGACACAGGCAATTGGGACTAGCTAAGTGGTTTTAAAAGAAGGGGCAGCATGGACGAGTTGGGCCAAAAGGCCTGTTTTCGTGCTGTAAACTTCTATGACTCTATGACCTCTTTCTGCAGGGAATCTGTGGTTCTAAATGACCGCGAATGTTTCAGATTGTCCACTACAGAGATCTTAAATTTATATAGCATCTTTAATAGTGTCCAGGATAACCCAAAGCGCTTTATCACCAGTAAGGTATTCCCCATGTTATTACTGTAGTGAAACACAGCTAGTTTACCGATCCCATTTGTTTAGTGACATTTGAATGGTTAGTGTTGGCCAAGTCCACCAGGGAGAACGCCACTAGCCTTCTTCAAAATAGTGCCCCTGGGATCTTTAATTTTGAACTGAAATTCAAAATTAAATTTTTTAATTTAATTTTTTTAATTTAAAAAAATTAAATTTTTTTAAAAAAATAAATAAAAATTATATAAAAATTAAAAAAAATAAAGAGATACACTTTATTTACACTTATTTACACTTTATTTAAAAGAGATACACGAGATGGTGTATCTCTTTTATACCTTCCCTGAAGAACAGCAGTTCTGACAATGCAGCATTCCCTCAGTGCTACACTTCAGGGGGAGTGTCAGAGGTGACAAGTTGCACAATTCCTTGGACATGATCTGAAGTGAGACCCATCTCCTGAGACAATAGATGTGATCTTTCTGGATCCCGGGAGGTTCCCCTCCAAGTCGATCGCTATCCTGACTTGGAAATGTATCCGCCGTTCCTTCATTGTGCGCTGGGTTAAAACCCTGGAACTCCCTCACTAACAGCACTCTGGGTGTATCTACACCACGTGGACTGCAGCGATTCAAGACGGCAGTCCATCATCAACTCAAGGGCGGCTTGGAATGGGCAAGAAATGCTGGTCTAGCCAACTACACTGACATCCCATTAAAGGATATAAAAGAATCTCCCATTGCTATCCAATTTGACCTCATAGAATCACAGAAACCCTACTGTGAAGGAGGAGACTATTCCGCCCATCGAGCCTGCACTGACCACAATCCCACCCAGGCCGTATTATCGCCATAAACCCACGCACTTACCCTGCTAATCCCCTGACACTAGGATCGATTTAGCAATCAACTTAATCCACACACCTTTGGACTGCAGGAGAAAACGAGAGTACCCAGAGGAAACCCATGCAGATATGGGGAGAAGCTCCACACAGACAGTGACCTGAGGCTGGAATTGAACCTGAGTCTCTGGTGCTGTGAGGCAGCAGAGTTAACCACTGTGCCTCCGTGCTGCCTTATATAAGATCTCAGCACAATACAGATGCGGTTAACTCTTAAATACCCTCTGAAATATTTGGCTCCACCACCATCTGGGGGTGACTAGATCCAGGCAATTCATTCCAGCTTTGCTGGCAGCATCTACATCCCAAAAAATATATTTTTAAACAGATTACCCTGACCTCAGCCCCACGCGAACATGCACAAGAAGTGAACGGAAGCAAGAGCTGTGACCAAATATTCCTGATCCTAATCCAGGTCAGCTACCAAACCCAGAAAAGGGTCATCAGGTAATACTGGGTGACATTAGCTATCCCAGCTCCTGAGCTCCACCCCTGTCCAGGTCCTTCCCATTTCAGGCCAACTGGATTAACACAGACCGGGGATCAAAGGCCCATAGGTCTCACTACAGGGATTCATGACACTCTGTTTCTGCACATAGAACGGAGTTAATCAAGATTACAACCACTTAATTCTGGCGTTTATCCAGAGGGTGACATCAGTATGATTGATAACCCCACTCAGCGAAATTGCTTTAATCAACTATCTCCTACAGACATTTTGATACCTGTCTCTAACAGGACTTGTACGCAAGGATACTTAGTGTCACCTCCTGATATTGCAATGGCTCATCTCTAAAGGAATAAGTGAAAGAACAAAGAACAAAACAGCACGGGAAACAGGCCCTTCGGCCCAACGAGCCTGCGCCACCACCCCGATGTTCCCACCTCTACCCGTGACCCCTGTCTATGTTTATAGATCTATGGATTAAAAACCAAATTTGAGACAATTTAGGGAGAATTTGTTTTGCCAGTTAGCCTAAGAGCACATCTTTGGGATGTGGGAGGAAACCGGAGCGCCCGGAGAAAACCCACGCGAGCACGGGGAGAATGTGCAAACTCCCACAGACACAGGCCCAAATCCATGTATCTGCACAGCACAGCAATCGTCACTGAGCTGTCGTGTTGCCCATCAAATGGTCCAGGTCAAGCGTACACTAACGACGTGAAGCACTAGGATACTCTCAATAAAAATCCAAGAGCAGCCCTCTCACGACCCATCGCGTGTATGCCCCTCGTTAGACAACAAGGTGGACCAAAGCACCTGTAGGATAAAAACAAGTACATCAATATTATCGACTATTTACACACTTCCCAGGGAACTCCCAAGGCTCATGATCCCTATTTTAAATCAGTTTTCTATACCCCTCCATTCCCATTCTGTTCATGTGCCCATCTAAGTATTTCTTAAATAACTCCAGCGTACCTGCCTCCACCACTTTACTTGGCAGCGCATTCCATACCCCCACCACCCTCTGTGTGAAAAAAACCCCTCTAGAAACTTGGACATTATTTCCAGTTGGAATGGGTTATGGTTTAAACTGTCTGTGGAATGCTGTGTTCATCTCCTGTGAGGACGCTGAGTGTATTACATTGCGTGTTTCCTCATTGCTCAGTGAGTAACTACACAATACATTGTGGGACATGTGAGTTGAGATGTTGGTTGGTTGATACAACACACATACCAATGGGCTCTGCAGTTCAGTCTTCCCCCAGTTCTTCTCAGCCTGTTATTTTGAGGGGACATTCGAGAGGAACTCTACAATCTTACCTCAAGTAGCCACCTTTTCATGTGTAATGGTAGATTGCTTGACAACCAAAGTTGTCCCAAAGTTATGCCAACACGGAATTTATAATAAGTACCTTCCAGCAGGGGCACTGTTCAGCAACAGGATATCCTGCTGAATGTTCTTCCACCCAACCTGCCAGTACAAAACGAGCTCATTAACTAATTCCCCAGCTATGATTTAGCTAACTTGATATGGAGTTCAGAATTAGCTTGGAACTCTCCCAGTTCCAATCAATTTCACACCAGATGATGCATTTACCCACCAACATCAGCATGATCTCAATCCCAACCATTATATTAAACACATCAGCAATATTTACAATGCATCACAATAAATTACCTACTCTAGGCAGTGGTTAGCACTGCTGCCTTGCAGCGCCGGGCACCTGGGTTCGATTTCTGGTCTGTGCAGTGCATGTTCTCCCTGTGTCTGCATGTCTCCCAGGTGCTCCAGTTGCCTCCCACAGTCTGAAAGACGTGCTGGTTAAGAACATTGGCCGTGCTAAAGTCTCCCTCGGTGTATCCAAACAGGCACCAGAGTGTAGGGAATTTTCACGGTAACTTCATTGCAGTGTTAATGTAAGCCTACTTGTGACGCAAGTAAATATACCTAAACTACAGTTAGAATGTGTCTATATTGTAATGATGAATAGCATTGCTTTAAATATAAAGGAAGAGTGGTGGAGGAGTGGGTGGGGAGGGGGCGGGAAGCAGGCATTCATTAGAACTGGAATTGGTTCGACTGGGCAGTGAAACCTGGCTTGGGCATTGACAATCCCACCAGGGCGCAGGTTCAAGTCTCACCCACTGTGGGCATCAATGAGATTGACAGAATTATGCCAGTCACCAGGAATCGTTACCCCGCACCCAACCCTCTGTGTCCAACCTTGGGGATCCCGATGCTGTGATTGCTTGGTGCCGGGACTAGATCTCAACAGATCTCTCACCTCCAAAGCTGGTTTCTAATGGCAAATGATTAGTCTGTGTAAACATTCACTCTGAAGGTAACAGGTCCTCCCTCTAATGAGCTACTAAAGGTATAGACAAATTACATGCATCATCCCTTTATTCATGAGACATGGGCATGTTGGCTGGCCAGCATTTGGTGCCCATTCCTGAGGGCAATTGAGAGTCAAACACACATTGCTGTGGCTCTAGAGTCACGAGTAGGCCAGACCAGATAAGGATGGCAGATTTCCTTCCCTAAATGACATTAGTGAACCAGATGGGCTTTTCCGACAATCGACAATGGTTTCAGGGTAGATGTTTAATTCCAGATTTTTGTTATTGAATTCCACCACCTGCCGTGGCGGGATTTGAACCTGAGCTAGCTGGATATTAGCTGAGTTTCCGGATTAACAGCCTAGTGATGATACCACTTGTAAGGATAAAGCACAGCACGGGAAACAGGCCCTCCGGCCCAACGAGCCTGTGCCACCACCTCAATGTTCCCACTTCTTACCCTGAAGTACCAGGTTAAAGTCCAACAGGTTTATTTGGCATCACGAGCTTTTGGAGTGCTTCTCCTTCATCAGGTGATGCCAGCATCTCCACCTCAAAATAACTCCTGACCGTTGCCTTCCCCACTTCTTTACTACCCTGGATGTTACCTATTCCATCAACCTGATCTCTCTTCAGACTTCTTATTTCAGGTTTCCCATCTATTTTAATATGAACAATTTTAACAGCCCAGGTTCATGTTATTAGTTATGCATCATCTTCAAGAGGAAAAGTTGATATAAAATCTTTAATTACTGTCTCTGCCTGACTCTGAGAACCCTTAATCAATCTTAACTGAATCTCCTAATGATACAATCCAATTTTTTTATGGTCTTTTGATGCTTCACGTAGGTTTTTCTCAGTTCTGCATGATCCTTTTTTCCTGTTAACCTTTCAACAGATCCAACAATGACCTTAGCTTCCTCCAATTGTGCCTGCATTTCCCAGAGCATTATCTATTGCTAATCTGCAAAAATGTTTTTGTTCAAGTCTTATTTGTCCTCGTTCACGACCAGACCTCAGCTAAAGCTGCACCCTTCTTAATTTAGCCAAGTACATGATTTTGATGTGTTTTGTTAAGATATGGCATTAAGATTCAGATTAGATATCAGCCCCAAGCTCAGCCGATGGAGTCAGCCACTTTCCCCTCTTTGAACTCTGCTGCCTCTTTACTGAAGTTAGTTCCTTGCAAATCTGGAATTAATTACAGATTCTCGGTGCTTTTGGTTCAGCCAGTCAGCTAAAACTGTAATACTATGTTCACAATTTCCAGAATGTAATTTAGAAGATCACAAGGTAATTAGAGACACATTAGACTGTAGTAATTATCTTGGTAACATGCAAATTGGTGAGAATTTAACCTTTTGAGAAACTCGTGATCCAAAATGTTGGTGAGGAAAAGCCATTTGACCAGCCCAGGAGAACCGGATTTCTCCCTCTCCGCTCGCTGCCCATCGCAGCATCCAAGGCCAAGGTTTTTTTCCCAAAAGCTTGGAGGCATTGACTTCATGGTCAAAAGGGGAAAGGTTAAACAGATGGGAATCCACTCATTGGAATTTGGAAGAACAAGAGGTGGATTGCATTGAAACGTATGGAATTCTTAAGGGGCTTGACAAGGTGAATGTTGAGGGAATGGCCGGAATTCCCCCGCCATGGGAATTGTAGCGGACAAGGCAGAAACTTCAGTTGACCATTCGAAGGTCTGTTGAGCTCCAGCTGGGATTTCAGGCATGCCTGGCCTCAGAAGCCCATCTGATCTTTCCCATCATGGGACAGTCTAGGAGCAAGGGACATATGCCGGAATTCTATCACCCCACCCACCACGGAATTTGGAGTAAGTGAGGGGCAGAATACAGTTGATGTCAGGCAGGATTTCCCAGTCTTCGAGCAAGTGAGGCTGGAAAATCCCGCTGATACTCTCAGAATAAAGGGGCGCCAATTTAAGACTAAGGGGAGGAGGAATTTCTTCTTCAGAGGGTTGTGAGTCTTTGGAATCCCTCATCACAGAGAGCTGTGGGGGCAGAGTCCTTGTCTACATTTGAGATAGAGAGACTTTACATCAGTAAGGGAATTAAGGGTTACATGGAAAGGGCAGGAAAGTGGATCTGAGGAACGTGAGATCCTGTTAGAGTCATAGAACCATAGAGTTTACAGCATGGAAACAGGCCTTCAGCCCAATTTGTCCATGTTGTCCTTTTTTTTAAGACCCCTAAGCTAATCCCAATTGCCCGCATTTGGCCCAAATCCCTCTATACCCATCTTACCCAATGTAAATACAATGCTTTTTAGAAGACAAAATTGTACCTGCCTCTACTGCTACCTCTGGCCATTTGTTCCAGACACTCCCCGAACTCTATGTGAAGAAATTGCCCCTCTGGACACTTCTGTATCTTTCCCCTTTCACCTTCAACCTATGCCCTCTAGTTTTAGACTCCCATAACTTTGGGAAAAGATATTGACTATCTAGATGACCTCCTCATTATTTTATTGACCTCAATAAGGTCACCCCTCAGCCTCCTACCCTCCAGAAAAAGAAGTTCCAGTCTATCCACCCCCTCCTTATAACTCAATCCATCAAGTCCCGATAGCATCCTAGTAAATCTTTTCTGCACTCTTTCTGGTTTAATAGTTCCTTTCTATAACAGGGTAACCAGAACTGTAGGATCCTATTGATTGGCAGAGCAGTTTGAAGGGCTGAATGACCTTTTCCTTTTCCTATTTCCTGTGGTCTTATGGGTCAGAAACCTGCACTGGGGGTGCAAGAGAGATTTTCCCCAAATTGGCCAGTTGGTAGCCAGGAGCTTGGCTTGTTACCTGACTAATGATGGTAGGATTGCTCTTGAAGCTGGAGAGCCAATAGGAGATCCTTCAATGTGGGAGGGGAGGGTGGGAGAGTGGGATGGGGTAGCAGACACCAACTGGAAAATTCCAGCCAACCTCCAATCTTAACAACCATTAATTGGCAGACCACGAAATATGGGCATTGACTCCTCCCGTTCTGCCTCTGGCAAAATGGCCTGGGTTGGGTTGGAACCAGGAGGCTAGCCCGTGTGATATTTCTGACTCGTCTGCCTGCCTACCCCAAAAGGGGGCTAAAACTCCAGCCCCAATTATTCATTAAACAACAGGCCATTCAGCCCAACTAATCCACGCTGGTGTTTGTGTTCCACTGGATCCCTTCTTTGTCCGACCCCATCAATATACCCCTCTGTTCCCTCTTTCTTTGTAGCTTCATCTAACTCCCCCTCGAAAGCATCTGTAATGTTATCCTTGACTACTCCCTGGGATAGTGAGTTCCATATGCTAACCACTCTCTGCGTAAGGAAGTTCATTGTGAATTCTTTGTGGATTTATTAAAGGCTATCTTACACTGATGAACTCTTGCTTTCAACATACCTATGAGTGGTAGCATCCTTTATGCCTACCTTACCAACTCCTTTATCTCAAATCACCTTCTTTTCAAACTCTCCCCTGTTAGATATCATTCTTGTAGCTTTATCAGCAGCTTCTCCAGCGCCTCTCGATCCTCTCTTTAGCATGGAGAGAAGAACTATCAACACATTCACCCTCTTCCAATCTCCATCCCACATTCTGGCTGTTCGTTGTATGAGAAACAGTGGCCAAACTGCGGACATGATCCCGACTGTTGCTGTTTTAACTTTGATCTCCTCCCCTGGTTGAGTCATAGAATCATAAAGATTTACAGCATGGAAACAGATCTTTCCACCCAATTGATAAGTTGATACTATACTTAGTTGATAAGTATATGGAAGAGAAGGGAATGGTTTAGTTTGGAGGGGCATTGCTTTTTATATTGGTCGGAGCAACATCGAAGGCCAAAGGGCCTGTTCTGTGCTGTAATGTTCTATGTTCTATGTTCAATTTGTCCATGCCATCCTTTTTTTTAAACGCCTAAACTAATCATCTATATCTATCGTACCCATGTAACTGTCTAAATGCTTTTTAAAAGGTAAAATTGTACTCGCCTCCACTACTACCTCTGGCAGCTTGTTCAAGAGACTCACCAGCCTCTGTGTGAAAGAATTGCCCCTCTGAGCCCTTTTGTATCTCTCCCCTCTCACATTAAACCTATGCCCTCTAGTTTTAGACTCCCCTACCTTTGGGAAAAGATATTGACTATCCAGCTGATCTGTGCCCCTCATTATTTTGTAGACCTCTATAAGATCACCCCTCAGCTTTCTACGCTGTCAAGAAAAAATTCCCAATCTGTTCAGCCTATCTTTAGATCTCAAACCCTGAAGTCCTGGTAACATTTTAATAAATCTTTTCTGCACTCTTTCTAGCTTAGTAATATCCTTTCTATAATAGGGTGATCAGAACTGTATACAGTATTCAAGTGTGGTCTTGTACCAATATCTTACCGATGTCCCGCCTGGTGTCAGTTTCCAGATTTGTCTTTTAATATCCAAACCACAGAGGCTGGAGAATTGACAGGGTCCCGTGGCCTTATCACCGCACTCGGGGCAAACTGGTTGTGTCTCGGCATGAAGACGACCTGAGCAAAGACTTAAGTTTCCTTTTCATCCTCCTCAGCTAGCAGGGCCTGTACACCTATTGATGCTCAAGATCCAGATGGAGGACCTTTCAACAGACATTGCACCAAAATTCATATATTTAACAAGCTAAGTATTTGTATAAGAATCCCCCCCACCCCCCCCATCAAGAAGTCTAAAAAAATGGTTCCATAAATATTGCAGTGAGGCCCAAATCTATGTAAATTGGACACAATCCATTCCGTTGCTAGTTTGGTACACTTCAGACTAGCCACAACACATACCAATATCTACCTATAAAAAGCTCCCCAGTCTTAACTCAAACTAATCAATAGTAAAAATGAATCTTGTGGGTCTTCTCCACTTAATATTCAGATGTGCCCTCTCTCTCACTGTGCTTTGGTAAGCTAAACTGGCCACTGTGTTCGCTTAGGGAAAGTATTTTGATGTTGTGGAAGCTATAAAACACATTCCCATTCACTGTGACACAGCGGACAAAGCTCCTCAAAGTGAGAAAGGCAATTTGATCAACCAGAATGGTGCGGACTCTTGGTTCATCGAATCCCTACAGTGCAGAATGAGGCCATTCAGCCCACTGAGTCTTACCCAGGTCCTTTCCCCAACCTGACCACATAATTTCATACACTTACCATGGCTAATCCATCTAACTTACAAATCTTGGGACAGTAAGGGGCAATTTGGCGTGGCAAATCCATCTAACCTTTGGAGGAAACTGGAGCACCCAAAGAAAACCCATGCAGATGTGAGGAGAATATGCAATCTCCTTACAGATATTATAATTTCTCAATAAACACACAGTCCTTGTACCTCAACAGGCTACCTGTGGTCAAATAACACCCCATTGTGAAACTAAGTGATCTTTGGTGGATTTCTCCTCAAATTTCCCCCAGAAGGTTTTCATATGAATGTTTCCAAACTCCATTCTCAAAAAGAGATGTTTTAAAATCTTCTTTCAAACAATACTTCTCCTTAATTGTTTTCATCAAGGACTCACTTCCAGGTTTTCCAACTCTCCCTTTAAACAAGGCTTTCTCTGTGCTGAATCAGATACTAATATATGTAGGAGATCATGTCCTTTGATTTTGTCTTTGTTTTAATGTGCTGACATCCGCTATGCCCTGAAACCATTCTCCTAAGTATTCTTTCCTTCAGAAACAACAAGCCGTAAAATAATACTGACAAGTCTTTGAAATACTCATGAAGTTAAAACAGAAATCAGGCATGCGCTACTCGGCCTGGAAAAAATCCCTCTTATATTCTCATAAAACTGTCAATCAAACACAATATCATGTTGACAAAACCTTTAATAAAAGTCAAACAAACAGGCAGGCATTGAAAAACAACTTCAACTAAAGTACAAAGTAACAAAATATAAGGTAATAAAACTATTAATCAAACAAAGCTGCCAACTTCCTTTGCAATTGTGTAAACATCTGCTGGGCTAAGTTCATTAGTCAATTTTAGAGCTCATCCAATCACCCATAATGAGGCAACCTGGCAACAATATCACTGGATGCATGGAGTGATTGGAGAGAGCATGAGAGATATGACAGACATGAATGGGTCATGGGATTTGATGGGGGGTGAGATGTGAGAGCTAGAGGGCCTACCAACCATGAATTCAAGGGGTAGATGCCCAATTAGACAGAGAAATGCCTTCTAACCTGCTGGCCATGCCATCCAACCAGCTCCATTGCCACCTCAGGCATGCCTCAGGAGGCATCGGGCCCAATTATAGCCCAATTGTAGCTGACACACTCATAACTCAAAATACCAGGTGAGTGGGGTAACTTTTAGAAGGACTTTAGGAAATAGACCAAATTGCAATTCCAGAGCTAAAGATAAGATTCAGCGAACCTTATTTCTCAATTCCATCATCAAAGTTGTTTTTTTTCCCCTTTCTTTACCACATTAAATCTTTGATCATCCCTCAATCTTCCAAATGGGATCAAAAAATTCCTACATTGCAGAAGGAGGCCATTTGGCCCATTGAGCCTGTAGCAATCCCACCCAAGCTCTATCCCCATAACCCTGTGTAGTTTTTTTTTAAGCAACACAGCACGGGAAACAGGCCCTTCGGCCCAACGAGCCCGTGCCGCCGTCATACTATATAGTAGCAAATCCGTTATCCTATTTTAATATTCCTGTATAATAATGTATATATTATTCCTAATATGGAAAATTCTCACCATAGGGACAATTTGTTTCCCAATCAGCCTAAGAGCGAATTTTTGGGTTATGGGAGGAAACCGGAGCGCCCGGAGAAAACCCACGCAACCACGGGGAGAACGCGCAAACTCCCGCAGACACTGGCCCAATTCCAAGTGTCTGCACAGCCACATCCATAGTCTCTGAGCTGTCATGGTGCCCTTCAGATGGTCCACATAAAGCACTCATTTACGACATGAAGTACCAGGCAACCCATGAATCAACATCCAAGAGCCGTCCTCGCACCACCTGCCGAATGCATGCTCATTGTTGGTCAAGTATGGACTGAATTACCTGTGGAAAAAAAGCTGTAGTTAAACAGTCCTACTATATCCCTCTATCTGCATACCGCTCATGTGGCTGTCCAAGAGACCCTTAAACAGCCCTAGCGTGCCTGCTCCCACCACCTTACTCGGCAGTGCATTCCACACCCCCACTACCCCTTGTGTGAAAAACTGCCCTCTAATATTCGTCTTATACATAGCCCCCCTCACCCTATGGCCATGACCCCTCGTCCTATCCATTTCTGAAGGTGGAAAAAGTTTACCTCCATTTACTCTATCTATACCACTTATAATCTTATACACCTCTATGAGATCCCCTCTAAGCCGACGTCTTTCAAGGGAAAACAACCCCAGTCTATCGAATCGTTCCTCATAAGACAGTCCTTCCATACCAGGCAGCATCCTGGTAAACCTCCTCTGCACTCTCTCCAAGGACTCCACATCCTTCCGATAGTACGGCGACCAGAACTGGACGCAGTATTCCAAGTGAGTCCTAACCAACGTTCTATACAACTGCAACATCAAACTCCTACTCTTGTATTCTATACCCTTTTCTATGAAAGCTAACATACTATACGCTTTCTTTATCACCTTCTCCACCTGTGAGGACACCTTCTGTTACCCCACTGATCCCTCTGACACTAAGGGGCAATTTAGCATGGCCAATCCACCGAACCTGTAGAGTGTGGGAGGAAATCAGAACACTCAGACGAAGAACATGCAAACTCCTCACAGTTGGTGACCTGAGACCAGAATTGAATCCAGGTACTTGGCAGCTTGCCACTGTGCCACCCTAAAAAGATAACACATGTCACAGTTTATGCAGTCTGTCCTTGGAACATAACCAAGTCCTTGATAAGTATGTCCCTGTCAGGCAAGGAGGAAATGGTCGAGTGAGGGAACCATGATGTACTAGAAAAGTTAATTCGTTGGTTAAAAGGAAAAAGGAGGCTTATGTCAGGATGAGGCTTGAAGGCTCGGTTAGTGCAATGGATAGCTATAGATTAGCCAGGAGGGAGCTAAAGAGTGAATTGAGGAGAGCTAAGAGAGGACACGAGAAGATTTTGGCTGATAGGATTAAGGAGAATCCTAAAGCTTTCTTTAGATATGTTAAGAATAGAAGATTGGTTAGGGCAAGATTAGGGCCAGTCATAGACAGCAGTGGGAAGTTGTGCGTGGAGCCTGAAGAGATTGGAGAGGCACTGAATAAATATTTCTCTTCGGTATTCACGCAGGGAGATGTAAATGTAGTTATGGAGAACACTGAGATACAGGGTTGCAAACTGGAAAGTATTGAAGTAGATAGGGAGGATGTGCTAGATATTCTTGAGGGTTTGAAGTTAGATAAGTCCCCTGGGCCAGACGGGATTTACCCTAGGATTCTCTGGGAGGCGAGAGAGGCGATTGCAGAGCCTCTGGCTCTGATCTTCAGGTCGTCGTTGGTTACGGGTATAGTGCCGGAAGACTGGAGGATAGCGAATGTGGTCCCATTGTTCAAGAAGGAGAATAGAGACTTCCCAGGGAATTATAGGCCAGTGAGTCTTACTTCTGTTGTGGGCAAAGTATTGGAGAGAATTATTAGGGATAGGATTTATAGTTATTTAGAGAGAAATGAATTGATTGGGGATAGTCAGCATGGTTTTGTGAAGGGTAGGTCGTGCCTTACTAACCTTATTGAGTTTTTTGAAAAAGTGACCAAAGAGGTGGATGGGGGTAAGGCAGTTGATGTGGTATATATGGACTTTAGTAAGGCGTTCGATAAGGTGCCCCATGGAAGGCTTCTGCAGAAAATGCAGATGTATGGGATTGAGGGTGATTTAGCTAATTGGATTAGGAATTGGCTAGCTGATAGAAGACAGAGGGTGGTGGTTGATGGAAGTTATTCATCGTGGAGTTCGGTTACAAGTGGTGTACCTCAGGGATCTGTTTTGGGGCCCCTGCTGTTTGTAATTTTTATAAATGATCTGGATGAGGGTATTGAAGATGGATTAGTAAATTTGCGGATGACACCAAAGTCAGAGGAGTGGTAGATAGTGAAGAGGGGTGTTATAGTTTGCAGAGAGACTTGGACAAGTTGCAGAGCTGGGCCGAGAGGTGGCAAATGGAGTTTAATGTGGAAAAGTGTGAGGTAATTCACTTTGGCAGGAATAACAAATGTGTAGAGTATAGGGCTAATGGTAGGACTCTTAATAGTGTTGATGAACAGAGGGATCTTGGTGTATATGTGCATAGATCCCTGAAAGTTGGCAATCAAGTCGATAAGGTTGTTAAGAAGGCATACGGAGTCTTAGCTTTTATTGGTAGGGGGATTGAATTCGGAGCCGCAACGTCATGTTGCAACTGTACAAAACTCTAGTGCGGCCGCACTTGGAGTATTGTGTACAGTTCTGGTCCCCGCATTATAAGAAAGATGTGGAGGCATTGGAGAGGGTACAGGGAGGTTTACCAGGATGTTGCCTGGTATGGAGGGCAGGTCTTATGAGGAGAGGCTGAGGGATTTGAGGTTGTTTTCGTTAGAAAGGAGGCGGCTAAGAGGAGACCTTATTGAAACATATAAGATGATTAGAGGTTTAGATAGGGTGGACAGTAATAGCCTTTTTTCTAGGATGGAGAAAACTAGCACGAGGGGACATAACTTTAAATTAAGGAGTTGTAGTTATAGGACGGATGTCAGAGGTAGGTTCTTTACGCAGAGGGTGGTAAGGGTATGGAATGCCCTGCCTGCTGCAGTTGTAGATGCACCAAGTTTGGTGGCGTTTAAGAGATTGGTAGATAAGTTTATGGACGAAAAGGGAATGGTTTAGGTTAGAGGGTCACTGCTTTTTCCTAATGGAGGGAGGGATGCCAAAAGTTGCAGCGGGACATAGACAGGATGCAAGATTGGGCGGAGAAGTGGCAGATGGACTTCAACGCAGATAAATGTGTAGTGGTCCATTTTGGCAGGAATAATGGGATGAAGGAGTACAATATAAGGGGTAGGAGTCTTAGCTGTGTTGTAGAGCAGAAGGATCTCGGGGTCCGGGTCCATAGGACTCTTAAATCGGCCTCGCAGGCAGAGGAAGTGGTCAAGAAGGCGTACGGTGTACTGGCCTTCATTAATCGAGGAATAGAGTTTAGGAGTCAGGAGGTAATGATGCAGCTCTATAAGACTCTTATCAGACCCCAGTTGATGTATTGTGCGCAGTTCTGGCTGCCTCATTGTAGGAAGGATGTAGAGGCTATTGAGAGGGTTCAGAGGAGATTTACAAGGATGCTGCCTGGATTGGGAGGCAGGCATTATGAAGATAGGTTGAGGGAGCTGGGACTCTTCTCACTGGAGAGATGTAGGTTGAGAGGCGAACTGATAGAGGTTTATAAAATGTTGAGAGGAATAGATAGGGTGGACTCTCAGAGACTATTTCCCCGAGCGGAAATGGTCAATACGAGAGGACACAGATTTAAGGTGCAGGGAAGCAAATACAGAGGAGATGTCAGGGGTAGGTTTTCACTCAGAGGGTGGTGAGTGAATGGAACCGACTGCCGTCGGAGGTTGTTGAGGCAAACTCACTGGGGTCTTTTAAGAGACTTCTGGATGATTATATAGAAAAGAATAGGATAGGGGGTTATAGATAGGTCTGTGGATTGGTAGATATGATCAGCGCAACTCGTGGGATGAAGGGCCTGTTTGTGCTGTATTGTTCTATGTTCTAATGGGTCGGCGCAACATCGAAGGCCGAAGGGCCTGTTCTGCGCTGTAATGTTCTATGTTCTATAACCCTCAAACTCCTGATGTCAACCTGGTGTATCTGCGCTGTGTCTCCTCCCTGAGGTGCAGGGCCCAGAACTGAACCCTGTGTAATGAGAGCATCTCCTCCCCTTTGGATTCCAGCCACTTTGAGACAAAGGCCAACATTCCATTTGCTATTTTAATTGCCTTTATTCCTGTCAGCTGCTTTTTTAATGATTAGATTCCTTTGCTTCTCCGCAGTTTCTCACCAACCTGAAAGCATTCTGATTTGTCTTTTGCGCAAATCTCTGTTGTCCACCTATTCTCCTGCAGTGTGGGGGTGGTTGGGAGTTAGGGAGGGCGAGGAGGAAGTGTTTCTAACCGGCCTGATTAACAGTTCAGGGATGTTGAACACATCACCACCTCACTCCCACTCAATTCTCTGCCTGCTACTAATGTGTGATGCGGCGATGCCGGCGTTGGACTGGGGACAACACAGTCAGAAGCTTCACAACACCAGGTTAAAGTCCAACTGGTTTATTTGGTAGCAAAAGCCACTTGCTTTCGGAACACTGCTTCTTCATCAGGTGAGTGGGAGTTCTGCATATAAAGACACAAACTCAAATTACAAAATAATGGTTGGATTGCGAGTCTTTACAGGTAATCAAGTCTTAAAGGTACAGACAATGTGAGTGGAGAGAGGGTTAAGCACGGGTTAAAGAGATGTGTCTGTTATTTTGTAAATTGAGTTTGTGTTTTTATATGCCTTGTTTGTGAACTGAAATCCCACTTACCTGATGAAGAAATAGTGCTTTGAAAATTAGTGGCTTTTGCTACCAAATAAACTGCTTGGACTTAATCTGGTGATGTGAAACTACCAATGTAAGCAGACCTTTTGTCAATAGCTGAAGTGCCTACCTGGCTCAGGCAGGGTCTCACTGTTACGTACAATCCAGGATCCTGGAATGCCATTGGGAGTGTTTTGAAGTTCAGTTTGTGAAATGTGGTCCCTTTAAAAGCTGGTTTTGTGCCAGTGCTTGGGTGTTTAAAACACAAGTGCCTACAGGGTACACAGATTGCAACATTTATAACCAGGGCCAGTCATCAGGGTTGCCTTGGTAACAGACTTTGCAGGCTTTTGAATTCAGCAACCTATCAGTTTAAAGAAGGCACTTAGCTATTAGGAACTTATCAAATTTGAATTTGCTGTAGTTGGCAACATTAGACCAATCCTGGTGTAGGAAAATTGGTAGGTCATCAGAATTATAAAGAGGAAGTTAATGGCCTGCCTGTCACTTCTCAACATCAAGAAAGGGAATCTACAAGTTTAAAATATCTCTTAAGAGAACTCTCCATCTATCGAAGAAAGAGTACCAAAATCAGAAAGAGCTTACACACAGTGGAATCAACAGAAGAACTCCGAGGATTTTCCAAAGCCAAAACACCTGGTTGTACATTTTTTTGAGAGTGACTGAAGCCTGTTTTTTTAGTGATGAATAGACCTTCATTCCCACAGTATCTTACTTTAATCAATATGTAACTTGTTTAGTTAAAGTTCCCGACTGGTTAATTAATTTGTTAATTATTTACTTAAAGTGAGTGTTAGGTATGTGCATAGATCCCTGAAAGTAGGCAGTCAAGTCGATAAGGTTGTTAAGAAGGCATACGGAGTCTTAGCTTTTATTGGTGGGGGGATTGAATTTCGGAGCCGCAACGTCATGTTGCAACTGTACAAAACTCTAGTGCGGCCGCACTTGGAGTATTGTGTGCAGTTCTGGTCCCCGCATTATAAGAAAGATGTGGAGGCATTGGAGAGGGTACAGAGGAGGTTTACCAGGATGTTGCCTGGTATGGAGGGCAGGTCTTATGAAGAGAGGCTGAGGGATTTGAGGCTGTTTTCGTTAGAAAGGAAGCGGCTAAGAGGAGACCTTATCGAAACATATAAGATGATTAGAGGTTTAGATAGGGTGGACAGTGATAGCCTTTTTCCTAGAATGGAGAAAGCTAGCACGAGGGGACACAGCTTTAAATTAAGGGGTGATAGATATAGGACGGATATCAGAGGTAGGTTCTTTACCCAGAGGGTGGTTAGGGAGTGGAATGCCCTGCCTGCGGCAGTTGTAGATGCGCCAAGTTTGATGGCGTTTAAGAGGTTAGTTAATAAGTTTATGGAAGAGAAGGGAATGGTTTAGTTTGGAGGGTCATTGCTTTTTTTTTCATAATTGGTTGGCGCAACATCGAAGGCCGAAGGGCCTGTTCTGCGCTGTAATGTTCTATGTTCTATGTATTTCTGTTAATGGACCTCTAAACATTAATGAAGAACAGTTCACACCTTCCCAAACACTTGTAATTATGAAGTGAGATATTCCTCTTCCAGGGATTCAACATGGCTTCTCAAAACAGGCTCAACTTCTGCGTCGTAACAGGAGCCTGACTTTAATTTTCATGGTAATTTCATTGCAGTGTTAATGTAAGCCTACTTGTGACAGTAATACAATAAACTTAAAGGCGTCAGAGGCAAACTCTGGGCCCTGTGAGTTTGACCTTCCCAAGAGTTGGCCAGCTGCCTCTGTCAGGTCACTGACACAACTGAGGTCCAGGAGTTGAAGAAACCTAGGCCTCAGGCTGAGAATACCAGAGCAGCAGAGCTGGGGGTGGTAGGCAGGGGTGGGCCAGCTGATGAACATCCCAGAGGGCTGTGTGGGTTTCCTCTGAGTGTTTCTTCCTACGATCTAAAAGATACACCGGTTAGCTGCATTGGACATGCTAAATTATCCCATAGCGTAATCAAACAGTGTACCAGAGTGTGCCGACTGGGGGATTTTCACAATAACTTCATTGCAATGTGAATGTAAGCCTACTAATGAATAAAATAAATTTTAAATATAGGCTGTACTCCTATTTCCGTTTGTTCTGTTACTGTAAAACAAAGAGTTCACGGGCACATTCCAAGGGCCAGAACTACGTGCTGAGGGACGCGCTGAAGCTTGGGGCAGCCGCCGCAAAGGCACAATGGGGAAAGGCCACACTGTAAGGCCTTTTAACGGAGGCAGATCGAGGATCTGGGAACTGCAGAATACCCTCGACCTGCGTAACTGTGTGCCAACCTCAGCAACAATGGCACACAGTAACTTTTGAGCCATGCATATAGTTTGAGTATGGAAAAACTATAAATTGTATAGAACTGTACAAATGTTTTATTGTGCACTGTTTGCCATTTGCAGACATGTATATTTACAATGAGTTAATTAAGATTTTTATGGATCTGTTCTAATTGAAATGAAATAACTAATCTGTATACAATTGTAAAAGGTTTTATTCTGACTTGTTTGCAATTTATTGACATGTAGACTTGCAATGTTCTAATTGATATTTTTATGAATAAAGTATATTTTTGGAAAAAAAAAACCAAGAGCTCAGGGACTGAGGCAATGAAAGGGTTATTCGAGCAGTGTTGTGAACTGATCTGTTTGTCCTCTTCATTCTCAGGAGAAGAGGAAGCGGCAGACAGAGATAGAGAATAAAAAACGGCAGCTGGAAGATGAACGGCGGCAACTCCAACACCTGAAGGTATGTCCCCTCTTGCAGATGAGTTTATAACTAAGTCTGGTGTCTGGTGAACATGGATAGAGTAGTTACAAATAAATCTTATCACCCTCGATTTAATCTGGTCGCGTGGCTGGGTTGTGTCCACACGAAGCTGCAGATTGTTGTGAATCTCTAACTAAGTGGAGGTTATTCAACTGGAGAAAGAAAAAAACTCTCTGAAAAAGAATGCATCATCTATAACGATCTAAGGAATCTAAGGACGGTATCAAGTTGAAATAAAAGGCATACAATGCTGTGAAGATTAGTGGATAGGCCAGAATGTTGGGAAAAGTTTAGAAACTGGCAAAGGATAAGTTTTAAAAAAAAGAAATTAATATGAGAATAAACTCATAAGAAATACAAAAACAGATATAAGAACTTCTGCAAGTATATGAAAAGGAAGAGAGTAGCTAAAGCAAACATTGGTGCCTTAGAGGAAGAGACTGGAAAATTAACAATGGGAAACAAGGAGATGGTAGAGATTTTGAGTGAGTATTTTATATTAGTCTTCACAGTGAAAGGCACAAACAACAACCCAAGAATAATCGGAAATCCAGCTGCAAAATGAAGGGAGGAGCTTAAGATATCTCTGGAGAGAAATGATTGGGACTAAAGGCAGACAAACTGGCTGTATTGTAGCAGAGTGGTCAGCACTGCTGCTTCACAGCTACAGAGACCTGGGTTCGATTTCCAGCTTGGGTCACTGAATGTGTGGCATTTGCACATTCTCGCCGCATCTACGTGGGTTTCCTCCGGATGCTCCAGTTTCCTCCAACGGTCCAAAGATGTGCGGGTTCGGTTGATTGGCCATGTTAAAAATTACTCTTAGTGTCCAGAGATGCGTAGGTTAGAGGGATTAGTGGGTAAATATGAAGGGATATAGAAATACAGCCTGGGTAGGATTGTGGTCGGTGCAGACTCAATGGGCCAAATGGCCTCATTTTGTACTGTAGGGTTTCTATGATTCTAAGTTCCCTGGACCAGATGGCCTGCATAAGGTCTTAAAAGAAGTGGCTATAGAGAGAAAGTAGATGCATTAGTCATAATCTTTCCAAAATTCCTTAGATTCTGGAAAGATCCCAGTGGATTGGAAAAGCACAATCAAAACATCTCTATTCAAGAAACAGAGGGACAGAAAGCAGGAAACTACAGGCTAATTAGGCTAACATCTACCATTGGAAAAGTAATGCAATTCATTATTAAGAACATAAAGTGGAGCATTCAAAAACTCAATACAATCAAGCAGGGTCAACCTGGTTTCATGAAAAGGAGATCGGTTTGTCTAATTTATTGGAATTCCTTAGGGATGTAGCAAGCAGGAAAGATATAGGAAATCCAGTGAATATAATAGTTTCGTATTTCTCAAAAGCATTTGATAAGATGCCACATGAGAAGCACTTGGAATATTGCATACAGTTCTGGTCACCGCATTATAAGAAAGATGTGGAGGCATTGGAAAGGATGCAGAGGAGGTTTACCAGGATGTTGGCTGGTGTGGTGGGAAGGCCTTATGAGGAAAGGCTGAGGGACTTGAGGTTGTTTTCGTTGGAGAGAAGAAGGTTAGGAGGTGACCTAATTGAGGCATACAAGATGATCAGAGGGTTAGATAGGGTGGACAGTGAGAGCCTTTTTCCTCGGATGGTGGTGGCTAACACAAGGGGACATAGCTTTAAATTAAGAGATGGTAATTATAGAACAGATATCAGAGGTAGGTTCTTTACTGAGAGGGTAGTAAGGGCGTGGAATGCCCTGCCTGCAGCAGTTGTGTACTCATCAAGTTTAAGGGTGTTCAAATGGTCAGTGGATAGGCATATGGATAGCATTGGAATAGTTTAGGTTAGAGGGTCATTAGATTGGTTCCACTGGTGCAACATTGAGGGCTGAAGGGCCTGTACTGCGCTGTAATGTTCTAAGCTGCTACACAAGGTAAGAGCTGATGGTATTGGTGGTTGATAAGCTAACAGAGAGAGAGAGTTAGAGAGAAACTAACAGGAAACAGAGATAGGATGGGTGAGTCATTTACAGGTTGGCAACATGTAGCTGGTGCAATGCCACAGGAATCAGGTCTGAGATCATAACTATTTACAGTCTATATCGATGACTTGAATGAAGATCTGACAGTACTGTGGCTGGATGTGCTGACAACACAAAGGTAAGCAGGAAAACAGGTCCTTGTGATCTACAAAGACACTGATTATAAAAGATGTGATCTCTGCACCCATCAGGAACTGATTGAGATCCAGCACACTTCAATGCATCTCAGAGAGCTAAAGTAGGAGATAAGAGCAACCCAAAAACATATAATTCACACCAGCTATTCATCAGCATGAAAATCCTTCATCCAACAGGCCCAGAAGTAGAGAGGCAGAAGAAAAATCCATCATTTAGTAAATTCAAGTGTTTATCACAAGATAGTTTCAGCCGACATAAGGAGCTATGTGAGCAACAACTGTGAAAGACCCACAGAGATATTTCCATCTGGATTTCTGGCTCTTGTTTGAATGTGGTTTCACTGCTTAGAGTTGGAATACAGCACCGACTGGAGCCCACGGGAATAGTTCCTGTCCATTAGGAAAATAGACCTGGGCCGGAGAGGGAAACCTAACTTCTGGAGCCGAGGAGTTTCTCATGCAGTGTGGGAGAGAATTCCTGTTCCTCAAAGCCCACAGACAGATAGAAATGCTAAACATAGCTTTCTCATCTCTTTGCAGGGTGACTCAATAGCAAAGCCGTCAACGCTCCCCACTCAACCTCAATCAGGGTCTGGATAAAATAGCAGATGGGGCGCCAGAGTGGTTAGCAATGCTGCCTCACAGCACCAGGGACTCGGGTTCAATTCCGACCTTGTTAATGTCTATGTGGAGTTTGCACCTTCTCTCCATATCTGCGTGGTTTCTTCCAGGTGCTGCGGTTTCCTCCCACAGTCCAAAGATGTATGGATTAGATGGATTGGCCATGCTAAAATTGTCAGGGGGCCTAGCAGAGTAAAGGCATGCAGTTATGGAGATAGGGTCTGAGTAGATTGTGATTGATGCAGACTCGATGGGTCGAATGGCCTCCTTCGACACTATAGGGATTGATTGTATGATGCAGCTCTGATGGTATCAGCAATAGCTCATCTGCATGTCTGAAGAGTTTTCCTCCTTTAACCTATGTCATTGTCACCTGTAATTTGAAGTTATTTAGTTATTTGGAACAAGGATGGATTAGATTAAATCAGAGCCCAACTCTAGGGCTTAAAGAACTACCTCACTGAACACTTTTAAAGGGTACATTTTACCAGGAAATTTTTTGTTTGCGTGGCATTTAATATTTTTTCTGTGTGTTGTCAGTGTGTCGCTGGTTGCCAATGGAAACCGCTTGGCAGTGAAAGGGCACTGTTTGTTCAGTATGTTCAGGCAGGGCTGTGCCTATGGGTATTTCTGTGAAACAATTTGACCTACCTGATAGATTGGTTTTGTATACGGCTGGGGTTTGTTTTTGTGATTTACCCAAACCATTTACTGGTTTGCGATCAGGAGCAGTGTACCTTTACTGACCAGCAACCTAATCAGTGGTAATTATCAATTGCGTGGACAGGGTGAAATATATTTTGAAGGTACAGCATATTGAAATGTGCTATCGGATATCTGTGAACTGCGATTATACACAAGACAACACAAGACTCTTAAGTGAAGCATAAAACCAGAGAGTGGAGAAATCAGGATTTAGGTGTGCTTCATATGTTTGTCCACACTCAGCATGTACAACAAGCAACACACTGGTCTATTATGTGTGTATGTCTGTGTGATATGGGGAGGTGAGATTGGGGACTTGGGTACGGGTGTGTGTGCCTTTGAGGGTGGCGGTAGGCATGTGAGTGTTTATGGGAGTATGAGTTGGGGAGTGGGTGAGTGCGTTTGTGGGGGATGCACATTTGTGTGTGGGGGTGGTGTGTGGAAGGGGATGAATGCATATGTTTGTGTCTGTGTGAGGGTGTGTGTGTGTGAGTGTGTGTGTGGAGGGGATGCATGTGTGTGTGTGAGGGTGTGTGTGCGTGAGGGTGTCTGTGTGTGTAGGGTGGTGTGTGGAGGAGGATGTGTGTGTGCGTGTGTGTGTATGAGGGTGTCTGTGTGTGTAGGGTGGTGTGTGGAGGAGGATGTGTGCGTGTGTCCATGGGGTGTGTGTGTGGGATGGTGGGTGGAGGAGGATGTGTGTGTGCGTGTGTGTGTGTCAGAGTGTATGTGTGTGTTTTTGTGTGTTGTCAGTGTGTGTGTGTGTGTGTCAGTGTGTGTCACTGTATACATGTGGGTGTGTGTGTGGGTGTAGGTGTGTGTGTGGGTCTGTGTGTGTGTGTATGTGTGTGTGTGTGTATGCACGTGGGTGTGCGTGTGGGAGATTAGTAGGTGTTCAAATATTCAAGTGGGCCCATTGAATCAAGCAGATCATTAGAAATTACTACCAGCCATTTAGTTTTGTTGCTGGAATATCAGATTGGGTTTGTGAGGCATCAAACAGCCTGATGGAAAAGTTACACACTGACTAAAGGACTCTACAGCCCTGCTGCACTGTTAATACAACATGAAGTCCAACAATATGAGGCTGAACTTGCTCAGTAAAAATACACCATGCTGCACTTCTCCAGCTCAAAACATTTGGTGTCACAGTGACCTGTGAGACGGGATGGAAGGACGAGGCGTGGTTGCAAGTGGTGGCTGAGGGCTTCTCCTTATAATCTTTGGCAGTCAAATACGGCAGGATGGATGGCAAGGAATTAGTTCTAGAATTCGCACTGACCTCATCTCCTGAACTCCAAGATAACTACCTCATTTTCATTTGTGAAATGGTTTTCAACTCTGATTGGATATAATCCTGGAGCTTTCATCACATGACATCCTGACCCGCTCCATCATTGGTTTATTGACCATGTTGTCATGGTGCTCCGTCTTTCACACCAATCGGGAAGCAAGTTGACTCATTATCCAATTGACAAACAAGTCAACAATCATCCACACAACCTCCTTATCGCCATCTCCAATATCATTCCAACCCAGGAATATAGAATGCCAAAAAACAGAAAAAACAAAGTGTTTTTAATGCTGCTTAGAATTTTCTCCTGGGTGATTCACAGAAGTGCTCTGGAAAAAGATTCCTAATTCCAAGGTGCAAGGGAAAATCTAATGTTCCCCATTAGATTTTCAGTGCCTGAGTTTTAAGAAGTGTTGCAATAAACCTTCAATCAAAAGGATTGGGGTCATAGCCACGTACACATTACAGCTCCAGCTGTTGGAAGGTATTTTGAGAAACAGGATCTATAGGCATTTAGAGATGCAAGGGACAGTTTAAGGACAGTCAGCATGGCTTTGTGAGTGGAACATCATGTCTCACAAATTTGATTGAGTTTTTTGAAGAGGTAACCAAGAAGGTAGATCAGGGCAGTGCAGCTGATATTATCTACATGGACTATAGCAAGGCCTTTGACAAGATACCACATGGTAGGTTATTGCATGAGGTTAAATCTCACAGGATCCAGGGTGAGGTAGCTCAATGGATACAAAATTGGCTTCTCGACAGAAGCCAGAGAGAGGTTGTAGAGAGTTGTTTTTCAAACTGGAAGCTTGTGTCCAGCGGTGTGCCTCAGAGACATCAAGACATGGACAAGTTGGGCCGAAGGGCCTGTTTTCATGCTGTAAACATCTATGACCCAATGAGTTTATTAACTGACCACTCCCTACCCATTTCCCCACCATTGGCTTAAGATATGTTAATACTGGGTTGGCTGTCTTTCAAATGGAGAACGTGAGTTCAAATCCCACTGCGAAAATCTGGAAATTTGAATTCCTTATCTCATCTTTGTAGGAAATGACTGCGAAAGTTTTGCTTCTCGTAAAATCCCAACTGCTTTACAAATGTCCTTCATGAAAGGTGATCAGCCATTCTCACTCAGTCATATCTGTTTGTGACTCCGGTCCCACACGCTGGATGGAATCCTGTTGAGGTACTGGGTGTCCCAGCTGGAGACATCTCTCTTCTCTTGAAGATCTACCGAACAAAAGACTTCCAATGGTGGCGGGGTGAGGGTAAATCAACCATGGGCCTTCCCACACAGAGCCTCATGTGGGCAGAGGTGGGAAGACAGTGGAATTTGGGGATGCCACCATCCCGGATATTCGCCACCCCTGAACTTGCCACACCAGCAAGAGTGGAAGATTCCACGATATTCTAAATGGTGATAAAAAGCCCTTTCAAGGTCACCATTATTTAAGGGCAACTGGGAATGGGAAACAAATTTTGGTCTCTCCAACGATGCCCACATCGCAGAAATGAAGTCCCTGTTGATATTGGATTTCCTCAAGCGAGGCCTTATTTTTCTGAACGATTATTCATTTTCACTGGCCAAAGTGACTATTTATTCCCCATCCTCAGAGAAAGTGAACCATTCACGATCACTTTTACTGATAACAACTCCCGAGGACAGGATTTTCCAGCTTGATGTGACCCATCCTGGGATATTTGACAGCTGAACAAAAACTCCCGTGAACTTTGGTGGGACAGGATAATCCCAGCAGCGGGCGGGGATGGATAATCCCAGCAGCGGGCGGGGATGGAAAATCCCAGCAGCGGGCGGGGATGGAAAATCCCAGCAGCGGGCAGAGATGGAAAATCCCACCCTTCACCACAGATTTTTAAAACCTGAATGTAGACACCAGTGGTTAAGAAAAGCTTGGACAGGTACGTGGAAGAGAGAGGTTTGGCAGAGACAAGAAGGGCCAAAAGGCCTGTTTCTGTGCTGTAATGTTCTATGATGGGATTGGAACAGGCCTCCCTGCAATGTAATCACAACACTACTGTACCCTTAGCACATCAGAGGTCACTGGTCCTGCATTGTCACACACATTTTTGGAAAATTAAGTGTTATTGTTTGTACTTTCGCTGATACAGAGGTGAGATTTCTCCGAGCGAGCTGGCAGTGAAACAAATGTGTCCACCCAGCACAGAGCCAAGATTCCTGAAGTCCGCTTTGACATCCCACTGTGACAATAACAAGACGGTGTGCTCATTATGTGGGGCTTCACAGCTATCCACTTCTCTGTAAACCTTCCTTCTTAAGCTGAAGACTGCCTTAATAACATGTGAAGCGTGCACAATGAAGGGAAGTGCCAAACAGCAACAACATTTTCAACATGGAGAGTAAACTTCACATAATGGAGCCCTGAACCACAAATGAAAGCAGTTCTCAGGCCCGAGAAAGAAAGGACGGATTTAAATTTTGGGCGGAGGTCATTCATTACAATCCAAAAGCTCAGTCTCCCTGTCTCCTGTGATGTGGAGATGCTGGCGTTGGACAGGGATAAGCACAGTAAGAAGTCTCACAACACCAGGTTAAAGTCCAACGGGTTTATTTGGCATCACAATTTGTGCTACTGGATTTTAACCTGATGTTGTGAGACTTCTTCCTGTCAGACATCCATGGAGCTAATCCGAGCTTCCTACATTTTCCAATTCGGAAATGGTGCTGGGAGCTGGACTATACAGCATCACCATTAGCAAGTGACAGAAAGCCATTCCAAAGCTCTTGAGATTGATAAATCCCTCTGAGGATGGAAAATAAGTAGCCTCAGAGTCAACTTTTTGGTGTTAATAAATTACTTCTCAATCAGTCAATGAGGCCTCTATCCTCATTGACAGTGTTATCAATAATAAAAACAGCTGCCCATACCATTCAGTATCTCAGGGTCATTGGATCTCTCCAAAATGAAGTCCAGTAGCAATATGTCCCTTCTTTAAAAATCTCTTACTGTACCACTGTTTCTGCAGCTCCTTTCATTAATGTTCCTATCACTCACAAATCAGAGATTCTAAGGCAACATGTTATAATCAAACCAACATGCTACAGTGTAATGGGGGTAGGCTGTGGCATAGTGGTATTGTCACTGGGTTAGCAATCCAGAGACCTAGGGTCATGCTTTGGGGACCAGGTTCAAATCCTATCATGGCACCTGTTGAAATTTGAATTCAACATAAACCTGGAATTAAAAGTCTAATTATGACTATTTGTCAATTATTGTAAAAACACCTTTCTGGTTCACTAATGTTGTTTAGGGAAGGATATCTGATTTTCTTAGCTGGTTTCAGAAGAAAATTCCAAATTTCATTTACATTTTGATTTGTAGAAATGTTTCCGAATTTCACTCCCAAAGAATCGGATTCTAATTTTTAGACTATGATCCCACAGTTAGACTCTCCAAACACCTAGGCAGATTTCCTTACACACCTATTGTCCGGTACAAAGCATTTTAAAGCCAATTATTTACATCTTGAAATAATTTATGAAAGAAAGTGGCCAATTTGTGACAGCAACATCCCAAAAGCAGCAGCAGGAGATGGCCAGATAAGCTATTATCAATGATGCAGTTGACAGATTCTTAGCAACAGTACTGTGGGTGTACCTATACCATACAAACTGCAACAGCTCACCATTACCTTCTTGAGAGCAATAATTGCTAATCTAATTTTGATTTGATTTATTATTGTCACATATTAATATACAGTGAAAAGAATTGTTTCTTGTGTGCTATACAGAGAGCACATACTGTTCATAGAGAAGGAAATGAGAGAATGCAAAATGTAGTGTTGCAGTCACAACCAGGATGTAGAGAAAGATCAACTTAATCCAAAATAGGACCATTCAAAAGTCTGACAGCAACAGAGAAGAAGCTGTTCTTGAGTCGGTCGGTATGTGACCTCAGATTTTTGTATCTTTTTCCTGACAGAAGAAGGTGGAAGAGAGAGTGTCCGGGCTATGTGGGGTCCTTAATTATGCTGCTGCTTTGCAGTGGGAAGTGTAGACAGAATCAATGGATGGGAGGCTGGTTTGCATAATGGATTGGGCTACATTCACGACCTTTTGTAGTTCCCTGTGGTCTTGGCAGAGCAGGAGCTCATACCAAACTGAGGTACAACCAGAAAGAATGCTTTCTATGGTGCATCTTTCTCATTGAGGCTCACTTCCCATTCAAGAAAATGATGGCGAAGGTGATCCCGAATTTCCTTCAAATAATCTGTCTTCACAACGTGCTTGCGTGGGTTTTCTCCGGGTGCTCCGGTTTCCTCCCACACCCCAAAGATGTGCTCTTAGGCTGATTGGCAAAACAAATTCTCCCTAAAATTGTCTCGCTAATTTGGTCCCAATGCAGATTTCTATAAACATAGACAGGGATCACGGGTAGAGGTGGGAACATCGGGGTGGCGGCACAGGCTCGTTGGGCTGAAGGGCCTGTTTCCCGTGCTGTTTTGTTCTTAACTAACGAACACCACACAAAGTCTGAATGTCACTGGCCGGAGCTCGCACATTTATAGGAAACACGTCTTGAATACCAAGGGTAATGAATTGGAAGGACAACAATCTCCCTCAAAATGCTGTGGACATTTGATCAACTGAAACATTCGACATTGAGATCTACAGAGCTATTTTGGACAGGTCAGTGAACAAGGAATTAAGGATTAAGGGAACTGTGATCTTAATTGAAGAACAGGACAGCCCAAGGGGTAAATGGCAATGACTGTTGCAGAGAGATGATTAATTCCCCCCCTCCCCGCATTACAGATAGAAATGGCTGTATTCATCAGAGCATCATTGAAATTCATAACAGAAGATCTCAAAAGCAAAGCTGCATTAAGGTTTGATAACCAACTGTGTCTGTCACTCCACCTCCCAGTTGCATAGCAACATCTCACTATCTTTAAATCAGTATTGTCTCAGACCTGCCAACAATCCCTCCCTTCTCTCTCTAGGGCAGGAGTTTTAAGGGAAGGTTCTTACTTAAAGGCAATGATTTAAAGGAACCTTATTACACACAGTCTTGGTCCCCAGGAGGTGGGTGAAGGAGCTCAGCTCTAGTCAGCCAGAGGGGTTGCCCAGTGCTGTGGCAGACTGGGTAAAAGTCCTGCCCCAGTTCCCAATGACCTCGTCCAAGCTGAATTAAAACCACCCAGCCCTCACCCATCGCACCCACGCCATTCATTCCCCATGCCCCTTTCATTTGCCCATGCCCTTCCATTCTATGCTTGGCTGAACTGTGGCACCGAGAGTTATGGTGGTTTTAAATATCCGTGCCTCAGGATCCTTTTGGGGATCAGGAAGAGCTGCCTGTGGCAATCGTTAGCTCATCATTGTATCAGGATAGTTACACTGTGCAAGAGAGTGGACAACTTCAGAAAGTTTGCCACTGATATGGGCAAATGGGCCTTGAAAACAAAAATGATTGTGGAGTTTGTCATACCATGACCATTAAAGGCACTCATAGGTCAATCAGGGCAACCTTTACAGATGCACCATAGAAAGCATCCTTGCCAGATTTATCACAGCTTGGGATGGGCTCCTGCTCCGTCCAAAACCGCAAGGAACTCCAAAGGGTTGTGAACGTAACCCAGTTCATCACGCAAACCAGCCTCCCATCCATTGACACCTTCTACACTTCATTCTGCTTTGTAAAAATAGCCACGACAATTAAGGACCTCATGGACATTTTCTCTTTCACCTTCTTCCGTTAGGAAAAAGGTACAAAAGTCTGAGGTCACATAGCAAGTGAGTCAAGAACACCTTCTTCCCTGCTGCCGTCAGACTTTTGAATGGATCTACCTTGCATTAAGTTGATCTTTCTCTTCACCCTAGCTATCACTGTAACACTACATTCTGCACTTTCTCCTTTCCTTTTCTATGAACAGTATGCTTTGTCTGTAGAGCGTGCAAGAAACGATACTTTTCACTGTATAGTAATCCATGTGACAATAATAAATCAAATCAAATCAGGGGTATTTGTGAACCAGAGAAGATTTCATTTGTTTTGTTTCCTCTTAGTAGTGATTGAGTTAATGAGTCCATTCCAGAGGACATGTAAGAGTCACATGTAGGCCAGACCAGCTAAGGATGGCAGATTTCCTTCCCTAAAGGACATTAGTGAATCAGATGGGTTTTTATTACAATTGACGATGGTTATCATCTGCCAAGATGGGATTTGGAACCCGTGTCCCCAGAGAATGACGCTGGGTCTCTGGATTACTAGTCCAGTGACAATACCTTTAGGCCATTATCTCCCCTAATAGATAACACCATCTGCAGATCCTGCTGGAGTGTGCGCACCATCCTGGGAGCAACCATGATGCATGCATGCACTATTCACACCTGCAGCAAAACAAGATGGCTGGTTAATAAGAAACAAGGACTATTAGTGGATAAGTATATGGAAGAGACGGGAATGGTTTAGTTTGGAGGGGCATTGCTTTTTATATTGGTCGGCGCAACATCGAAGGCCGAAGGGCCTGTTCTGTGCTGTAATGTTCTATGTTCTATCCATTAAGGAGTTGTCTTGAGACACCCATCAGGCATCCATATTGGAGGTAAGCCTTCCTCACCCCCCCACCTCCCCCTCCCCATGTAGGTGACTATGGAGAAGATCATTGGAGATTTTGCTGCCTTGACCAATCAGTTTGAGTTTTGCTGAGTTGCATCTTCTTGATTGTTGGTGTCTTTTTTGTGCTTGGTACAAATTGGCCAATTTGGCATTGCTGATGGGGACAGACTGGTGAACAAGGGCATTGTTGATGCCCAGATAGTGATTCAAATGATACTGGACCAAACTAAAGAGTAATCACTGAAATACCAGCTCAGTCAACATCCGTCCCAGCATCTTCACATCTCTGATCGTGATTCAAAGTCACCTTTGTTCTGCCTCATTTTATTGTCTTCTCTTTTGGCTCAGGTCTTCATTAAAAAAAAAAGAACCTCCAACTTGAACTCAATAGATGAAGATGGATTGTTTTCTCACTGGCTCCCCATGGTAGCTCATACACACAGCACCACTTTAGATCAAGTGTTACTCAAGCCCATTAGTATGGATCTGCTGGTTCATTTCATTCATTACTGCCCTTGCCCAAGCAAGGGGGCAGCACAGTGGGTTAGCACTGCTGCCTCACAGCGCCAGGGACACAGGTTCGATTCCCGGCTCGGGTCACTGTCTGTGTGGAGTCTGCACGTTCTCCCCTGTGGTCTGCGCAGGTTTCCTTCCACAGTCGGAAAGACGTGTTGGTTAGGGTGCTAAATTCTACCTCAGCGTACCCGAACAGGCATTGGAATGTGGCATTAGGGGATTTTCACAGAAACTTCATTGCAGTGTTAATGTAAGCCTACTTGTGACACTAATGAATCAATTTAAACTTAAAAAAAGAGGGTCTTGTTTGTGTGTGCTGAGAAATAGTTAGCTGATGGTAAGTGCGTCATTTGCGTTGTTATCTTCCAGCAAGTGCAGTGTCAAG
Organism: Sphyrna mokarran; assembly: GCA_024679065.1. Lineage (NCBI taxonomy): Eukaryota > Metazoa > Chordata > Chondrichthyes > Carcharhiniformes > Carcharhinidae > Sphyrna > Sphyrna mokarran. The sequence continues at coordinate 38,548,636 of JAGIQG010000026.1, forward strand.
TGGACTGGGGCAGCCCAGACATTATAAACAAGACGTAGCAATATTATATTACACCCTGTCTGCTTGTGAGCTGCCATGTGCTACTTTGGCTTACGCAAGAGTCTGGGTGTCTCTTGGAGATGTCAGCATCAGCCTAGTGTGTCTATATTTTGCCTGCATTGACCCTGCCAAAGAGCATAAGGTGTAGACATCTGCCCGTGTCCAGTGTGAAGTGACCAGACCCGCCCTCATCTCTTTCCTGTGTCAAGCATGTTGGCCAAAGGCTGTTGAAAGGTGGAAGTCGAGGCTCGATCTTCCGAGTCCAGCGTCGGTGTCGATTCTGTTCGTTTTCTCAGGCAGCGTGCAGGGTCATCAATCAGTAACTTTGATAGTTCCTGGAGCTGTCATCATTCTCTGGAAGTACGTGGAAGCCTAAACACAGCCAGCCGACAGTTCCCAGACCATCAAGGGCCTCGGCCAGGGTATTAAGCTCCTCTCCCCTTTCCTGTGGTTTGGACAATGTAAAAGACCAGCTGCAGAGATCAACAAAGGAAGAGAGATCTGGCTGGAGTACAAGGCTGGCGAGCTTCCAACTCCTCTCTGCACAGAAGTCTGAGTGCAAGGGGTGGCAAACATTTTTGATTTCCCTTCGCCGTCGTGCCTTGCCTGCGGAGTTTTCACAGATTTATCTTTTACCATGACCAATTCCAGAGCATTGCGCTAGCTTTGTGGTTTACCAGCTTAGTAACCGATACTTTCTCAGCAACGGGAGAAACCAAACAAGGTTCCCACCAGTTTGGGAGTAATTCTCCTCAAATTGAGACAATCCTCAGTCCCTGAGTAAGAACAGGTGAGCTGAACAGTTAGAGGGCAAAGTCCAGACTGACACATCAGTGCAACACTGAGGGAGTGTCGCCGTCAGAGGTGCTAATTTTCAGATGATTTGTAAAAGCAGGATTCTGTCTGCCCTCTCAGGGTCAATGGTGTCTGTAGTGCCACTCGAAGGAGGGTAGGAGTGTTCCCCCAATGCCCTGACCAACACTGTCCTTCATTTAACATCACTATTTGATCATTTACATTGTTACTGTTGGTGGGATTGTGCTGGGATAATTTAGTCAGTGTGCCTCCTGCATTGCAAGAGTGTCCATGCTCACAACAGTACCTCACTGGTTGTCAAGGGTGGTGGGATATCCACAAGTTGTAAAATGCGAGTTCTTTCTTAACATAAATAAAATTTGCCAGCATTTCTGGGCAATATAAGGGGTCTCTGAGAAGTTAGACAGGGTCAACCATTGCAAAGTCTGAATGCAATGACGCGCACTATCCATCATTCAAAAGTCATTAAGTGTGTGCGAGTATAAAACTATGTACGAGAGTGTGTGTGTCTGTGTGTAAGTGTGAGTGTGTATGCCAGTGTGACTGAGTGTGTGTGATTGTGTGTGTGTCAGTGTGAGTGTGCATATGTGTGTGTGTGTCAGTGTCAGTGTGAGTGTGTATGTGAGTGAATATGTGTCATTGTGACTGTGTGTGTCTGTGTGTGTGTGTGTGTCAAAGAACAAAACAGCATGGGAAACAGGCCCTTTGGCCCAACGAATGTGAGAGTGTGTATATGTGTGTGTGTATGAGTGTGTGTGTTTGAGTGTATGGTTGTGAATGTGTAAGTGTGTGTGTGTGTGTGTGTGTGTGTGCGCGAGTGTGAGAGTGAATGTGTGTGTGTGTGTGTGCGCGAGTGTGTGTGTGTCAGTGTGTGTGTGTGTGTGTGAGTATGTATATTTGTGTATGAGTGTGTGTGTGTTTGGGAGTGTGTGTGGGGAGGGGGTTAGATGACAGTTGTGTGGTTTAGGATGTGGGTATTTAATGAGTGGTGGCCGTGAGCTGTTAGCGAGTGAATATCTCCAGATTGGACAGAGTAGATCCGGGACTGTAATCCTTGAAACATTCCGATCCTTAATGTAAGAGTCCAACGTGGTGACAAATCATTGGAAGGAATGGAGGAAGCCAATCATACATGGGCTCTTTTGAAATGTGACGCTCTGTAATTATATAAAAGACAATCATCATCTTCATAATCATATATTGTAGAATCAATAGATTGTAGAACCACTTTGGTGTGGAGGGGCAGTGACTGAGAATCAGGTTCACCCACAGCCGTCGGCATTGTCAAAGAAGGCAACACATTGAGGGGTTGTGTTTACCCGAATGATTCCAGTGAGAGTATTATCCGCCACGGTTAGCGGAGTATTGTTAACACTTCCTGTTTATTATACCTGCTGGTAGTGGTGCCATAGTAACAGTGATGGAATTTACAGACCAAGACAGATATCAGACTGAGAGATGATCCTGATGATGTGGCTGTCCATTCATTGGTTTTCATCAGTTTAATTCCCGGCCTAAAATGGCAGACAGGAAGTATTAGCAGGTGCAAGCACGCTGTCCGCCATATTGGACAACTGTGGACTTAGTCCAGGTCCTGTGGCGCAGTGGGTAGCATCCCTATCTCAGGAAGAAGCTCCGGGTTCGAATCCCACTCCAGGACTTGGTGGCCAAGGAAGGTACGTTCATAACGTGGCTAAGCATTGACCAGCAAATCCTTCCAGACACGCCAGTGGCTGGCAGTACTATAGAACCCTACAGTGCAGAAAGAGGTCCTTCGGCCCATCGAGCCTGCACCGAACACAATCCCATCCAGGCCCCACCCCCACTAGTCCTTCTAACCTACACATCCCTGGACACTAAGGGGCAATTTCTTAGCACGGCCAATCAACCTAACCCGTGCATCTTTGGAGTGTGGGAGGAAACCGGAGCACGTGGAGGAAACCCGCGCAGACACGAGGAGAATGTGCAAACTCCACACAGACAGTGATCCGAGCCGGGAATCGAACCCAGGACCCTAGAGCTGTGAAGGAGCAGTGCTGACCCACTGTGCTACCGTACAATACAAGTTGGAGAAATTCCGAGTCAGCCATCAATTTACCAGACTAGTGACCTGTTCTGGGAATTACGATGATAATTGATAATACAGCTCTTGCTGTGGAAACAGATTAAAGTCTGCCTTAGTGCATCACTAGGTGCTGGAAGGGGACAGGAATTGGAATTGGAATGAACTTACTTGTATCTGTGATGTGGCTAATACCTGAACATGCGTCTTCATGCTTAATCCTGAGGCAGGAGTTGGCTACTTTAACATCCATATGGTAAGTTTAGTCAAAAATCAATTGGTAGGAGTGTTATTGCAAAACCGATAAAAATGAAAAACAAGATCAAATATATTTCAGCAACATCTCGTAACTACTTTTTGAAAATGTTCAATGCTTTGGCCTCAGCTGCTTTCTGTGGTTCACCAACCACTCTAATGTGTGAAGAAATTTCTCCTCCCACAGTCCAAAGATGTGTGGGTTAGGTTGATTGGCCACGCTAAGAAATTGCCCCTTAGTGTCCAGGGATGTGTATGTCAGAGGGATTAGTGGGTATAATGTCTAGGGGGTAGGGCCTGGTTGGGATAGTGTTCAGTGCAGAATCGATGGGCCAAAGGGCCTCTTTCTGCATTGTAGGGTTCTATGATTCTATGAAATACCTTCTATCCTTGGTCTTGAGCCCTGGTTATGGATACCCCCAGGATTGAGAACATCTTATCTGCATCCACCTTGTCTTGTCTAGCTAGATTTTGAGGGGTTTCATTGAATTCCCCCCTCTTTCTTCTAATGAATATAACCCAAATCAACGCAATCTCTCCTCATATTCAGTCCTGCCATCCTGTAATCTGTCCTGTAAACTGTGATAGATCGAAGCCCCACGAGCCTGCCCCGCCATTCAATAAGATCATGGCTGATCTGAAGTGGATCAGTTCCACTTTCCTGCTTTCTCCCCATAATCCTTAATTCCCTTGTCTATCAGAAATCTATCTACCTGTGACTTAAATATATTCAGCGAGGTAGCCTCCACCATTCCAACGGGCAGAGAATTCCAGAGACTCACCATCCTTTGAGTGAAGAAGTTCCTCCTTAACTCCGACCTAAACTGTGCCCCCTCCTCCTTATTTTGAAGCTGTACCTTCTGGTTCTGCTATCCTTTCTAAGCGGGAAGAATCTCTCTACCTCTACTCTATCTATCCCCTTCATTATCTTATAAGTCTCTATAAGATCCCCCCTCAGCCTTCTAAACTCCAACGAGTACAAACCTAGTCTACTCAAACTCTCCTCATAGACTAACCCTCTCATCTCCGGTGTCAATATCAGTATCCGGTATCAAGCTGAGCAGGACGTCACCACATTCTGATGCCAGAGAGGAGAAATGTCTCCTCAGACTGGTGTTTCATCCAAATATGGCTGCTGGCACCTCGAGTCTCTGGAGTGAGACTTGAACCTATCATTTTCAGAAGCAGGGGCTGTATTAACAAGAACGAGTCAAGAGCAGAAAGAACTTGTAATAGACACATCAGAATTGTTCAGTGTGTTGAATAAATGTATGAAATGATAGTGGAAAATCCCAGGAAACAAGCCAGCTGATAGGCTGCAATAAACGGTATGGAAATGTTAATCACCACTGCAGCAATCCTGATTGTAGAAGTGATAATGTAATCCTCACTCGACCATTCCCAATTTTTTGATGTTCAGTGAGAACGCAATGTATGCGAGGGGTCTCCTGCAGTCAGCTGATTGATGTTAGAACATAGAACATTACAGCGCAGTACAGGCCCTTCGGCCCTCGATGTTGCGCCGGCCAGTGGACCCTCTAACCTAAACTATTCCAATATCATCCATATGCCTATCCACCGACCGTTTGAATGCCCCCAAAGTAGGCGAGTCCACAACTGCTGCAGGCAGGGCATTCCACGCCCTTACCACCCTCTGTGTAAAGAACCTGCCTCTGACATCCGTCCTATAACTACCACCTCTTAATTTAAAGTTATGTCCCCTCGTGTTGGTCATCACCATCCAAGAAAAAAGGCTCTCACTATCCACCCTATCCAATCCCTTGATCATCTTATACGCCTCAATTAGGTCACCGCGTAACCTTCTTCTCTCTAATGAAAATAACCTCAGGTCCCTCAGCCTTTCCTCATAATGCCTTCCCACCATACCAGGCAACATCCTGGTAAACCTCCTCTGCACCCTTTCCAATGCTTCCACATCTTTCTTATAATGCGGCGACCAGAACTGTACACAATACTTCAAGTGCGGCCGCACCAGAGTTTTGTACAGTTGTAACATAACCTCACGGCCCCTAAATTCAATCCCTCTACCAATAAAAGCTAACACACCGTACGCCTTCTTAACAACTTTATCAACCTGGGTGCCAACTTTCAAAGAGCTATGTACTTGTACCCCAAGATCCCTCTACTCGACAACACTATTAAGGGTCCTTCCATTAGCCCTGTATTTCATATGCCTGTTATTCCTACCAAAGTGAATCACCTCACACTTATCCGTATTGAATTCCATTTGCCACCTCACGGCCCCGCTCTGCAACCTATCTATGTCCCTCTGCAAACTGTAACATCCATCCTCGCTGTCTACAACTCCCCCACTTTGGTATCGTCAGCAAATTTACTAATCCAACCCTCTACACCCTCATCTAGGTCATTTATAAAAATGACAAACAACAGGGGCCCCAACACAGATCCTTGAGGTACACCACTTGTAACTTCACTCCAGGTTGAATATTTCCCATCAACCACCACCCTCTGTCTTCTATCAGCTAGCCAATTCCTAATCCAAACTGCTAAATCACCTTCAATCCCATGCATCTGCATGGGACTGGGGTAAACACAGTAAGAAGTCTGACAACACCAGGTTTAAATCCAACCGATGTATTTGATAGTAAACTCACAAGTTTTCAAGGTTACCCTCTTCGCCAGGTGAATGAAGAGCTCTGGGCCAAACACAGAGAGGAACCTCGAAAGTTTACTGTCAAATATCTTTACCCAAAGGGTGGTTCGGGAGTGGAATGCCCTGCCTCTGCAGCAGTTGTAGATGCGCCAAGTTTGGTGGCATTTAAGAGGTTAGTTGATAAGTATATGGAAGAGAAGGGAATGGTTTAGTTTGGAGTGGCATTGCTTTTTATATTGGTTGGCGCAACATCGAAGGCCGAAGGGCCTGTTCTGTGCTGTAATGTTCTATGTTCTATGTTCTAAAATAAATCAGTTGGACTTAAACCTGGTGCTGTCAGACTTCTTACTGTGTCAGCCTGATTGACAGGCGCACAATCTTTCACAAGCATAAAACTCAACGATTGGCCACAGTCACACTTAACTGCAAGTATCCTGATGTTGATGGCGGACAATGGGGATCTTTTATTTTCACTTTCATTTAAAAGGTTTGTTAAGAGAGTATTCATGGTTTCAGAACTCAATCAGTTGCAAAAGCCCTGTGGAGAGGTCTCGGCTTTGCCAGCCATTGCAGAGACTTTGAAAAGCCTTGCAGTTCCTTTGTAGCACTCGCTGTGTCCCGGCCTCCTGACGGCTTGGTGTGAAATAGAAAGTGACTTCTATCGAGCTGCTCTGCATTAAGTGTTTACTCAAGAAAAATGTAGCTAATAGCTTGACCAGATTAAAGGCCGCTTTGAATATCGGTAAAGGGTGTCTTCACGGAACTCAGGCTGGTAAACCAGGCCGCAAACTTCCATCTGATCTCTGAAGATTCACAGAACAAATGACAAGAAGCAGGAAGGAGAGTGTGACTACAGTTTGATAGTCAAATAAACTACTCAAAAACTCCCCAGACATAATACAGAAAAAAACTCCCAGTTGTGGCTGGGCAGTAGCATTTTTGTCCCTAGGTTAAGAGGTTGTGGGTTCAATTCCTGCTTAGTGATTTAACCCAAGCCAATTTCTGATGGCAGTGCTGAAGGAGTGCTGCATTGGTGTGGAGATGCTGGCGTTGGACTGGGGTAAACGTAGTAAGAAGTCTCACAACACCAGGTTTAAGTCCAACCGACTTTCTGTCTGTGGGAGTTTGCACATTCTCCCTGTGCTTGCGTGGGTTTCCTCCGGATGCTCCAATTTCCTCCCACACCCCAAAAACGTGCTCTTAGGCTGATTGATGTTCACAAATTGTCCCTAAATTAGTCTCCCCTCAATCTGGTTATAATTCCTTTATTGTGGAGTCCAATAGGTGTAGACAAAGGTCATAGGTAGAAGAGGGTACTCACAATGTTAAAATGGAAGCGTAGGCTCGTTGGGCCAAAGGGCCTGTTTCCTGTGCTGTGTTGTTCTTTGTTGTTCTTTGTAAGTCCAACAAGCTTATTTGATAGTAAAACCCACAAGCTTTCAGGGTTTGCCCTTTGGTCAGGTGAGTGGAGAGTTCTCACCTGAGGAAGGGTCAAACCCCGAAAGCTGGTGGGTTTTACTGTCAAATAAACCTGTTGGACTTTAACGTGGTGTTGTGAGTGCTGCATTGCCAGAGATGCCAACACTTGGAAGGGGTGTTAAACTGAGGTCCCTTCATCTATTCTCAGTAGAGATACTTCAATAGAGAGCGGGTTATTTCTCCCTGATTTTCTGACGAATATTTACTTCTCAAATAACATAATTCAAACTGGTTATCAGATGGTTATGTTGTTGTTAAGAGAGACTTGCTGTTTGCAAATTGACAGCTGCATTTCTTGCAATGCAGTGAAGTGACTACAGGAGTTCATTGATTGTAAAGCGCTTTGGGCATTGTGAAAGAGTCTATCAAAATGCAGGAGGGTGGTGGCACTGCTGCCTCACAGTGCCAGGGACCAATTCCTCACTTGGGTCACTGTCTGTGTGGAGTCTGCATGTTCTTCCCATGTCTGCATGGGTTTCCTCTGGGCGCTCTGGTTTCCTCCCACAGTCCAAAAGACATACTGATCTGGTGGATTGGCCATGCTAATTTCTCTCTCTGTGTAGCCGAACACATGCCGGAGTTTGGTGACTAGAGCTTTTTCATAGTAATTTCATTGCAGTGTTAATGTAAGCCCACTGTGACACTAATAAATAAACTTTAACAAAGAGCAGCATGGTAGTACAGTGGTTAGCACTGCTGCTTCACAGCTCCAGGGATCTGGGCTCGATTCCGGGCTCGGGTCACTGTCTGTGTGCCAATTCTCCTCGTGTCTGCATGGGTTTCCTCTGGATGCTCCGGTTTCCTCCCACAGTCCAAAGATGCGCGGGTTAGGTTGATTGACCATGCTAAACAAATTTGCACCTTAGTGTCCTGGGATGTGTAGGTTAGAGGGATTAGTGGGTAAAATATGTAGGGATATGGGGGTAGTGCTTGGGTTGAGGTTGTGTTTGGTGCAGACTCGATGGGCCAAAGGGCCTCTTTCTGCACTGTAAGGTTTCTATGTTCTTAACAAAGTCAGCTTTGCTGGAATGTACATATGATGCAATTTCTTCACAGTCAAATAACCTGTTGACTTATTAAGTTTGAAGTGAGGGTTGGTCTTTTGGACGGGGCGGGCGATGCTGAATTCACTAAGATCGTGCCCCAGCTACGGATGAATGTCATCTCTCGAACTGGAGGCAGGCCTATAATTCACCGCTCTCCTCAGTAACTGTCGGCGAGGTAATTCTCCACATGAAAAGAACGTGGAGGCTGTAGAAACCTTCTACAGTCCTCACACACCTTTCAGTACTAAGTACTGGGGGAGGTGTGCGATCGACAGCTACACTGAGCTGCACGAACCTCAAAGGGATTCGGGGTGTGGAGGGGGGAATGATAAGAGGTCGAACAACAACTTACATTTATATAGCACCTTTAACACTTGTCATACATCCCAAAGTGCCTCACAGGACACCACTGATTAAAATATGACACAGGCACATGAGGAAATGTTCAGATAGCGAATCAGCAGCTCTGTCAAATGTCTCTTATCATCTGTCTTTGTTAGAGACATATAAGATAATGAAGGGGATGGATAGGGGAGAGGTAGAGAGATTCTTCCCGCTTAGAAAGGAAAGCAGAATTACAGGGCACAGCCTCAAAATAAGTGGGGGTAGTTTACATAGAACATAGAACACTACAGGCCCTTTGGCCCACAAGTTGTGCCGATCATATCCATACCTACCAGGCCGTAGAACTATCCGTAACTCCCAGTCCCATTAAATCCCACGTACTCATCCAGAAGTCTCTTAAAAGACCCCAGCGAGTTCGCCTCTACCACCACTGCCGATTCCATTCACTCACCACCCTCTGAGTGAAAAACTTACCCCTAACATCTCCTCTATACTTGCCCCCCTTAAACCTGTGTCCCCTCGTAGTGACCATTTCAGCCCTGGAAAATAGTCTCTGAGAATCCACTCTATCTATTCCTCTCAACATCTTATAAACCTCTTAGAACAGTGTTGAAGAGGAACCTCTTCTCTCAGAAGTTAGTGAATTTCTGGAATTCTCTGCCCATCGAAGCAAAGAAGGCTACCTCACTGAATATGTTTAAGTCATGGGTAGATAGACTTCTGATCGATAAAGGAATTCAGGATTATGGGGAGAAAGCGGGAAAGTGGAACTGATCCATTTCAGATCAGCCATGATCTTGTTGAATGGCGGGGCAGGCTCGAGGGGCTGGATGGCCGACTTCTGCTCCTATTTCTTATGTTCTATGTTCTTTCTCCACAGTTGGAAACACTCTCCCCAATATCAACTCTTATCCAAACCTTTCATTGTTTGAAACGTCTCTACGAGATCACACCCCAGCCTTCCCTCTTTCCCAGGAGAAAAGAGACCCAACCTGCCAATCCTTTCTTCCTTGACCTGTACATCCAGGCATTTCTGGTGTTATCCCTTCTCGATTCCCTCTCCATCACCTCTGTATTCTTTGTGTAAAATGGTGACCAAACTGTACGTCAAACATGGTTTAACCACAGCCTGATAAAGCGTTTGGTATAACTGCCTCACTTTTCAATTCCATCCTTCTAGAAATAAAGCCAAGGGCCTGCTTTGCTTTCCTGAGCCTTGCTGATTTGTGGTGCGTCCGCTATCCTCATACTTCCCGAGGAAAATAATCCACAGATTATAAAGAAAACTATCGATAGGAACCCACCAGCAGAGATCAAGGAGAACATACCCTGCTACAGGGAAGGTGGTCCGTGAGAGCATTCCCCTCAGGAATAGGGACTAAGGTCTGAAATCTAAAATATTCTGGAGAAGGGCCCTTGCAATGTTCCCATGCTGTTTATCCTTTGATTTGATTTGATTGGTTATTGTGACATTTATTGGTATCTAGTGAAAAGTATTGTTTCTTGAGTGTTATACAGACAAAGCATAGAGAAGAAAAGGAGAAAATGCAGAACGTAGTGTTACAGTTTTTCTCATTCTAATTGTTGAACTCTAGTTTCTATCCGCACTTTGAAGCATTGCTTCTTTACCAGGCTACAATCGCGTTGAATAAAAGTTTAAAGTTTATTTATTAGTGTCACAATGAAGTTTATATTAACACTGCAATGAAGTTACTGTGAAAATCCTCTTGTTGTCACACTCCGGCTCCTGTTCGGGTACAACTGAGGGAGAATTCAGCCTGGCCAATGCACCTTTCAGACTGCGGGAGGAAATCGGAGGAAACCCACGCAGACACGGGGAGAATTTGCAGATTGCACACAGACAGTGACCCAAGCCGGGAATCAAACCCAAGTCCTTGTCGCTGTGAGGCAGCAGTATGCCACCATGCCACGCTTAAAAGTGGGGACAATGGAGAATTAATTTCATATCGCAATACTGAATTAAACTGTCTCACTGCTACCATCTTGGCTTGCACAGCTTTAATCTCTGAGTGTCTCAGATTTTGATCAGAATCTCTGTGTTCACAGCTTTACATTCTACGGTTTCCTATCAATCTAGGTGAAACTCAAGGCCAAGATTTTTAAAAGCATCTGCTGTTAATTCCAGTCCGACATGCGGGGATATTGTCCAAGGGAAACCCAAACACATTAAACTGACTTCCTCTAATTAATCTCACAATCTGCTGCTAATGGGAGTGAGTCTACAGGAGTTGTCACAGGAAAGGAAAGAATGATATTTGACTCGAAATCTATTGTCATGGTCTGCAGACGCACAATGAGAAGAGGGAGCGTGGTCTGGACTTTACACAGGATGCTCATTGCTGACTTTTGGGCAGGAGTGTGCAAAATGGGTGGAATGGGTTCAGCCACTGTTAAACCATATCCCCCCCTTCCATCCCACACACTCCCCACACCTCCCGCCCCTCCGAACTCCCACAATAAGGTTGAAAGAGAAGGTTCACAAGGATGGTGTTGGGATTTGAGAAGCTGAGTTACAGAGAGAGAGATTGAATAGGATAGGACTTTATTCCCTGGAGTGTAGAAGAATGAGGGGAGATTTGATAGAGATGTATAAGATTTTGATGGGTGTTGATAGAGTGAATGCAAGCAGGCTTTTTCCACTGAGGCTGGGGGAGAAAAAAAACCAGAGGGCATGGGTTAAGGGTGAAAGGGGAAAAGTTTAAATGGAATATTAAAGGAGGGCTTCTTCACACAGAGAGTGGTGGGAGTGTGCAATGAGCTGCCGGATAAATGTGGGGTCACTTTTAACATTTAAGAAAAACTTGGACGGGTTCGTGGATGAGAGGGGTGTGGAGGGATTTGGTTCAAATGCAGGTCAGCGGGATTAGGCAAAAAATGGTTCAACACAGACAAGAAAGGTCAAAAGGCCTGTTTCTGAGCTGTAATTTTCTATGGTTCTATGGTACCTTCCCCATCCCCACACTCCCACACCCCCAAACCCCTTCTACCCCTTCACTTTGATGAGAGCATATTTGCCACACCTCAGCTCTGTGACTAACAGCCGGCTGGTGTGAACTGAGCACCATAAATATCTGGTAAACATCCCCCTCTTTGCTCCAGCGCAAACACTTGTCCCACAAAGCAAGATAAAACAAAAACCAAAGAAGATCAGACAATCCCTACAGTACAGAAGGAAGCCACTCAGCCCATCAAGTCTGCACCGACCGCAATCCCACCCAGGCCCTATCCCCACAACCCCATGTATTTACCCTGCTAGCGCCCCTGGCACTAAGGGTCAAGTTAGCAAGTCCAATCAACCTAACCTGCGTGTCTTTGGATTGTGGGAGGAAACCGGAGCACCCGAGGAAACCCACGCAGACATGGGGAGAATGTGCAAACTCCACGCAGATGGTGACCTGAGGCTGGAATTGAATCCAGGTCCCTGACACTGTGAGGCAGCAGTGCTAACCACTGTGCCAAATTAGCTCAGACACAGTTTAAAAAAAAAACTAAAGAAGTTAAATCTTTTGACCTTGAATATTTTCCTCCCAGTTTTAATTTTCAATTCTTTATACCTCATTATATTGTCCTGGGGCGTTCATACTGAGACAAGGGTAAACACATCTTGTATCATACAATCAGAATCTGTAAAACTGGGGTTGAACCATAACATTCTCGTAAAACTTCAACTCTGGCATCAAACCAACGTGAGGGGAGGTCTATTACGAGCCTCTTCCCAAGATTCAATGTTAAACAGCATCAGCCTCATCTCAGATTGTTATTTTCTCACCCTATCAGGTCGAAGATTCTGGGTTCAAGTCCAGCGCTAAGACTTGGTCATAAAACCCAATAATTGGGTTATGCCATAAGACTTGAATAGCAGGTTAGGTGTAAGGATTCACATTCTAATCAGTAATCTGTAAATGTTCTGTGCTGATATGTATGGTTTTGGAGATCAGAACACCTCATTCGCCTGACGAAGACTTACCAGTTTACTATCAAATAAATCGGTTGGATTTAAAACTGGTGTTGTCAGACTTCTTACGGTGTTTACCCCAGTCCAATGCCGGCATCTCTACATCATAAAACCCAAAGCAGACACTCTCATGCAGTGCTGAGGGACTGCTGCGATGTTGCTGTGTTGTCCATTGGTTGAGATGTTGATTTCTGCCAACTCACAACTCCCCCCCAAATCAGGTGGAAATCCAAGATTCCATGATATTTTTTTGATGGAGATAAAGGGAACTGGCAGTGATGTTTTTAGAATCCCTACAGCGTAGAAGGAGCCCATTTGACCCATTGAGTCTGCACCAACCACAATCCCACCCAGCCCCGTAACCCCACATAGCTAAATCCCCCTGAGACTGAGGTCAATTTCACATGGCCAGTCATCCTAACCTGCATATCATTTGGACTGACCAATATTTATACCTCAATTGAAGCAATGAAGTAGATATCCTGGTCTCTATCATTTTGCTGTTAGTCAATTTGGCTGTTGCATTTCCCAAATTGATGTTTCGGCAAAAATTGGCTGTAAAGTACTTTGAAAATCTGGTGGTCGTGAAAGATGCAATGTAAACACAAGTCTTTCTCTTCATTTTATGGTTAAATTTGAGCTGATCAGTGTGTTGTGCGGTTTAAAATTGTGTCAGTGACAAGCCTTTGCTGTTAGGCCGCAGAACAGAATCCAGAATGATTTGTATTCGTATAGCACCTTTCACAACTTCAGACCTTCACACCCTCTGGAGTACTTGCTGAAGTATAGTCACAATTGTAGTGTAATTTATGCACAGTGAGATCCCACAACCAGCAACAAGACTTGCCGACCTGTTTGAGTAATGTTGGTTGAAGCTGGGACATCTTGGAGAACTATTCAGTTCTTCATCAAAATACTATGGAATCTTTTCCATCTACCTGGGAAGACAGAGAGGCTCAGTTAAACAGCACCTCAAACAGTTCGGTATTCCCACACTACTGTGAAGCGAGATTTTCTGGAGTAAGATTTGAACTTGTAATTTTTAAACTCAGATAAGGACTGTTTATTGAAATACAGTTCTCCGTTTTCACTGAACACATGGATTGACCTAATTAGTGGAAATACTAAATCGTAGTGTTGATCTGTTATACATAATGACTTTAATTTGATTTATTATTGTCACATGGACTGGGATACAGTGAAAAGTATTGTTTCTTGCACGCTATGCAGACAAAATGTATTATTCATAAGGTACATGGAGTAAGAAAAGAAAGTATGTTGAATATAGTATTATAGTCATAGCTGGGTGTAGAGAAAAATCAATTTAATATACGGCAGATTCATTCAGGAGTCTGATAGCAGCAGGAAAGAAGCTGTATCGGTTGATACATGATCTCAGATTTTTGTATCTTTTTCTCGAAGGAAGAAGGTGGAAGAGAGAATATTCGGAGTGCATGGGATTCTTGATTATGCCGGCTGCTTTTCCAAGGCGGCGGGAAGTGTAGACAGAGCCAACGGTTGGGAGGCTGGTTTGCGTGATTGATTGGGCTACATGCACAACCCTTTATTAGTTACTTGCTGTCTTGGTCAGAGCAAGAGCCACACCAAGCTGTGATCCATCTGGAAAGGATGCTTTCTTATGGTGCATCTGTAAAAATTTGTGACAGTCATAGTGCCGAATTTCCTTATCCTTCTGAGAAAGTAAATGCATTGGTGGGTTTTCTTCACCATAGTGTTGACATGGGAGTTGGGCGGGGGGAGGGCAGGACAGGTTGTTGGCAATCTGGGCACCTAGAAACTTGAAGCTCTCACTTAACACGCACACATAGCTTGACAACACCCTCACAGTGCAGAGACTTGAGCTGTGATCCACACAGTCAAGAAACATTACTGCAAGGATAAGCAAAATACTGCGGACGCTGGGATCTGAGACAGAAAACGCCAGAAAAAGTCAGCGGCTCTAGAGAGAAAGAGAGTTAATGTTTCAGCTCCATTTGACTCTTCATCAGAACAAGGCTTGACAAATGCACCCTTACCAAAAAGAACTGAAAATTACAGGGGCATATTTCTCTTCTCTTTAACAGAAGACTATAAAAATAGCCTGTGGTCATCGAGACTAATATTAGCAAGCGTCCTGATATTCAAATGTTCTAACCTTCCATCAGCATGCCCCGAGGAATTGGACATATGAAAACCCAGGTTAATGACAAGCAAGGCTCCACTTATTCTGGTTATTACACAGGCTGTTGTGCTGAGTCTTAAGCTCTTAATGGCTTATTCCAGTCAGAGGTGCACTCCAGAGACAGGATTTGATTGATTGGAGGAATAACGGTTATATGAACAAACTTGTAAACACTTCACACAGAATCAAACTAAATCCGCCCCTTGTAGTTTCTCACACTTGCAACAAAATAGTGGCATTTCTTGTATGATTACAGGCAGCTCAATGAAAGCTGCTGCTTCAGGCCAGCATATCAATAGAGACTGCACAGTATCACAACATAGACACAGTATGGTGGTGTGACCAGCTCTGCTGCCTGTTAGCTAACTCACACCACTCCCAGTTATGTGAACAGAATGGGAATGGAGGGGTATAGAAAACTAATTTAAAATAGGGATCATGAGCTTTGGGAGTCCCTGGGAAGTGTGTAAATAGATGATGATATTGATGTACTTGTTTTTAATCCTACAGGTGCTTTGTCCATCTTGTTGTCTAACAAGGGGCATACACGCGATGGGTCGTGAGAGGGCTGCTCTTGGATTTTTTTTTTGAGAGTATCCTAGTGCTTCACGTCGTTAGTGTACGCTTGGCCTGGACCATTTGATGGACAACACGACAGCTCAGTGACAATCGCTGTGCTGTGCAGATACATGGATTTGCGCCTGTGTCTGTGGGAGTTTGCGCATTCTCCCCGTGCTTGCGTGGGTTTTCTCCGGGAGCTCCGGTTTCCTCCCATATCCCAAAGATGTGCTCTTAGACTAATTGGCAAAACAAATTCTCCCTAAATTGTCTCAAATTTGGTTTTTAATTCATAGATCTATAAACATGGACAGGGATCGTGGGTAGAGGTGGGAACATTGGGGTGGCGGCGTGGGCTCGTTGGGCCAAAGGGCCTGTTTCCCGTGCTGTTTTGTTCTTTGTTCTTTGTTGTCTGTTATCCCTTCTTCCCAGGAACCACGACATCTCCTGGCCCACTAACACCTCTATTTTAGAATTGCCATTGTTCTGTTCACTTATGGTATACCCCCTGTTCCCTAACTCTGTAACTGCCTCACATCCTCCCATCCTCCCAGATCTCAGCGTTGTTCCAATTTTAGCCTCTTGTGCATTCCCCAGTCCCTGCTTTTCCAGCCCTGCCTTCAGCTGTCTTCTCCCTAAGCCAAATGGGATGAAGGAGTACAACATCAAGGGTAAGGCTCTTAGCCGTGTAGAGGAGCAGAAGGATCTTGGGGTCTGGGTCATCGGACTCTTAAATCGCAGGTAGAGGATGTGGTTAAGAAGGCGTATGGTGTACTGGCCTTCATCAATTGAAGGATTGAGTTTAGGAGTCGGGAGATAATGCTCTATAAGACCCCACTTGGAGTACTGTGCTCAGTTCAGCGATAATACCACTGGGTCATCTCCTCCCCTCTGTATTTATGGCTTAATCTTCTAAGTCCTAGTACCATGTATCCACTGTAAATTCCTTCACCAGCTTTATCATGTGTATTTGCAATGTAAACCAGTCACGCTGTCATAACATTTACCCACCACTGGTAGCACTAGCATCCCTCCATTTCTCATCACTTGTCCCTCAGTCCGTACACAGAAAATCTTCACTCGCTTCAACTAGTCCCTTAACTTCCTCAAGTTAAACATTTTGCTAAGTAGAAAATAATGCGTTCTTTCTGTTATACGTGGGTTAATTCCGATGTGAATGGAGCACTGAGGGAGTGCTGCACTGTCCTTCGGGTAAGATGTTGAACCAAGACCCTGTCTGACCCTCTCACTGGGTGTGAAAGATCCTTAGGCATTACTCAAAACATTGCAGAGGGAAATTCTCAGCTGTCCCTGTCAATATTTATCCTTCAACCAACACCTAAAAGCTGATTATCTGAGCGTTATCTCTATGCGGGATCTTATTATGCGTACATTGGCTGCCGCACCTCCTACATTTCAACAGCGACGGTACTCTAATGGGTGTATCATTACAAAGTGCTTTGGGGATGTAGTGAGGTTTTGAAGGCGCTACATAAATGCAAGTTTTTTTTGCCTCAAGTGTAGAGAATCAGCACGCTGAAAAATTGCGCTCTCTGCATTGTTGAATTCCTTGATAAGAAAATTTTATTTTCATTGAATTCAGGTTTCACCAGCTGCCATGGGAAACCTGGCCCTGAGAGTAGAACCCTACAGTGCAGAAAGAGGCCCTTCGGCCCATCAAGTCTGCACCAACCAGTGCAATCCCACCCCAGGCCTTATCCCCACATCCCTACATATTATACCCACTAATCCCTCTAACCTACACATCCCTGGACACTAAGGGGCAATTTCTTAGCACAGCCAATCAACCTAACCTGCACATCTTCAGACTGTGGGAGGAAACCCACGCAGACACGAGGAGAACGTGCAAACTCCACAGAGACAGTGACCTGAGCCGGGAATCGAACCCAGGACCCTGGCGCTGTGAAGCAGCAGTGCTAACCACTATGCTACCATACTGCCCCCATTGACTCTGGACTAGTGTCACTAGTCCAGTGGCAATGCCACCGCCTTCTCATTGCTAAATTTTTCAGCTCGCTGCGCCTGGCAGAGGGCGATTTTTTTACCATCAACTGCTGTGGGGTTCAAGCAGGGGACTCCAGAGCATTGCATAGGTGGCACAGCAGTTACCTCACAGCACCAGAGACCTGGGTTTGATCCCTGGGTCCGTGTGGATTCTGTACATCCTCCCCGTGTCTGCTTGGTTTTGCTCCGGGTGTTCCAGTTTCCCCTCACGGAGGGCAAAATCTTAGCTCTAAACCAATAAGCGGGGCGGGGGGGGGAGCTTTTTCCTATTGCAGACGGGTTAACTTTTTTCAGAAGTGTTAAAAGATCGTTAGATGCGGATTACCACTGGCTGTTATTGTCTCATTTCCCCGACAGCTTGCACTCTGAGGAGTCATTACAATCTAAAGTGTTGTAACACAGCAGAATGGGCTTTTACTTAACATCAAGGACTCTCCTGACTGGTGAAGGTTATCCAGACTATTTGAAAGTGGGGGGGGTTTGTGAGTGCTTAAGAACTTGTTTACCAGCCCGAGAATAGCCCAGATGGAGTTTTTTACAAACAACCTGTGACTTGTGTGTTTGAGTATAATCAGGTGATTTCAATGCACGGACAGCAGTGCAAGTCTCCTGAACATACACGGCGCAAATGGGTCTAATATTAGTGAGAACGGAATGATTCTTCAGGTGAAATGCTCTGAAGCCATATTACAATGGGCCGTTGGAAAACTTCTCTGACATTCATTTAAAGTGTGTGGTAAAGTCAGCAATGCCTCAGTGCCTTTGAGAAGTTGGCATTCAATCACCTTCTGTAACCCTTGTGGTCCATGTGGTGTAGGCACACCCACAGTGCTGTTAGAGACTCAGCGACGATGAAAGAACAAAGAACAAAACAGCACGGGAAACAGGCCCTTCGGCCCAACAAGCCCGCGCCGCCACCCCGATTTTCCCATCTCTACTCGCGATCCCTGTCCATGTTTATAGATCTATGGATTAAAAACCAAATTTGAGACAATTTAGGGAGAATTTGTTTTGCCAATTAGCCTAAGAGCACATCTTTGGGATGTGGGAGGAAAGCGGAGCACCCGGAGAAAACCCACGCAAGCACGGGGAGAATGCGCAAACTCCCACAGACACAGGCCCAAATCCATGTATCTGCACAGCACAGCGATAGTCACTGAGCTGTCGTGTTGCCCATCAAATGGTCCAGGTCAAGAGTACACTAACGACGTGAAGCACTAGGATACTCTCGAAAAAAATCCAAGAGCAGCCCTCTCACGACCCATCGCGTGTATGTCCCTCATTAGACAACAAGGTGGACCAAAGCACCTGTAGGATAAAAACAAGTACATCAATATCATCATTTATTTACACACTTCCCAGGGACTCCCAAGGCTCATGATCCCTATTTTAAATCAGTTTTCTATACCCCTCCATTCCCATTTTGTTCATGTGCCCATCTAAGTATCTCTTAAATAACTCCAGAGTACCTGCCTCCACCACTTTACTTGGCAGTGCGTTCCATACCCCCACCACCCTCTGTGTGAAAAAACTCCCTCTAGCATCCAAATTATACCTTACCCCCCTCACCCTAAGCCCATGACCCCTTGTGCTATTCGAGTCCATCCTAGGAAAAAGCTTAACCCTGTTTACTCTGTCTATACCTCTCATAATCTTGTACACCTCTATTAGATCTCCTCTAAGTCTATGTCTATGCCTCAGTGCCTTTAAGAAGTCGGCATTCAATCACTTACTGTAACCCTTGCAGTCCATGCGGTGTAGGTACACCCACAGTGCTGTTAGAGACTCAGCGACAGTGAAGGAACAGTGATATATTTCCATGTCAGGAGTGGCTTGGAGAGGAACATGCCATTGGTGGTGTCCCCATGTCCTTGTAGACGGTGGAAGTCACGGGCTACGGGAGGTCTTGTTGAAACTGATCTTCATCACAGGGAAGTTTCATAGAATTCCTACACTGCAGAAGGAGGTCATTCAGCCCATTGAGCCTGCGTTCAGAACAATACTGGTAGAGGGATTGAATTTCGGAGCCGTGAGGTCACGTTGCAACTATACAAAACTCTAGTGGGGCCGCACTTGGAGTATTGTGTACAGTTTTGGTCGCCACATTATAAGAAAGATGTGGAGGCATTGGAAAGGGTGCAGAGGAGGTTTACCAGGATGTTGCCTGGTATGGTGGGTAGGTCTTATGAGGAAAGGCTGAGGGATTTGAGATTATTTTCATTAGAGAGAAGAAGGTTAAGAGGTGACCTAATTGAGGCATATAAGATGATCAGAGGGTTAGATAGGGTGGACAGTGAGAGCCTTTTTCCTCGGATGATGATGGCTAACACGAGGGGACCTAGCTTTAAATTGAGGGGTGGTAATTATCAGACGGATGTCAGAGGTAGGTTCTTTACTCAGAG
Source organism: Sphyrna mokarran (assembly GCA_024679065.1). Lineage (NCBI taxonomy): Eukaryota > Metazoa > Chordata > Chondrichthyes > Carcharhiniformes > Carcharhinidae > Sphyrna > Sphyrna mokarran. The sequence continues at coordinate 38,568,456 of JAGIQG010000026.1, forward strand.
GGCGTGGAATGCTCTGCTTGCAGCAGTTGTGGACTCGCCAACTTTAAGGACATTCAAATGGTCAGTGGATAGGCATGTGGATAACATTGGAATAGTTTAGGTTAGAGGGTCATTAGATTGGTTCCACTAGTCGGTGCAACATCGAGGGCCGAAGGGCCTGCACTGCGCTGTAATGTTCTATGTTCTACCCAGGTCCTATCCCCGTTACCCCACGTATTTACCCTGCTAATCCCCCGACATGAAGTTTTACACTGTCACTAAGTTTTACAATGAGTATCGTTGGGCAAATATTATACTGATGTTGACAGGTGGAGCTGATACACGGGGTAGGGAGATTGTAATCAGCATCATTAAATGTAATGGCAGAACCATTTCTGAAGTGTTGTGAGGTTTCTCTGATTATGTTGCCCTGAGGAAATCTCTCCCCGCAGTTGGGCCAAAGGAACAGCCTTCACTACACATCTATCTCACAATTGAGGGAAAGCATTTTATAGAATCATAGAATCCCTACAATGCAGGAGGAGGCCATTTGGCCCATCAAGTCTGCACTGAGTCTTCAAAAGAGCATCTTACTCAGACCCATCCAGCCCCAATCCCATAACCTTTTTTTAAAAGGTTTTTCTTAATTGGTCGGCGCAACATCGAAGGCCAAAGGGCCTGCTCTGCACTGTAATGTTCTATAACCTCACGCATATTATGGCTAATCCACCAAACTTAAACATCATGCGTAAATAGATGATGATATTGATGTACTTGTTTCTATCCTACAGGTGCTTTGGTCCGCCTTGTTGTCTAACGAGGGGCATACACGCGATGGGTCGTGAGAGGGCTGCTCTTGGATTTTTTTGCGAGAGTATTCTAATGCTTCACATCGTTAGTGTACGCTTGACCTGGATCATTTGATGGGCAACACAACAGCTCAGTGACTATCGCTGTGCTGTGCAGATACATGGATTTGGGCCTGTGTCTGTGGGAGTTTGCGCATTCTCCCCGTGCTTGCGTGGGTTTTCTCCGGGTGCTCCGGTTTCCTTCCACATCCCAAAAATGTGCTCTTAGGCTAATTGGCAAAACAAATTCTCCCTAAATTGTCTCAAATTTGGTTTTTAATCCATAGATCTATAAACATGGACAGAGATCGCGGGTAGAGGTGGGAATATCGAGGTGGCGGCACGGGCTCGTTGGGCCGAAGGGCCTGTTTCCCGTGCTGTTTTGTTCTTTGTTCTTTGTATCACTGGACACGAAGGGGCAATTAGCCAAGGCTAATTAAACTAACCTGTACATCTTTGGACTGTGGGAAGAAACTGGAGGACCCAGAGGAAACCCACACAGATACGGAGAGAACATGCAAATTGCATAGAGGCAGTGACCCGAGATCAGAATTGAACCCAGGTCTCTGACGCTGTGAAGCAACAGAGCTGCCGCTGTTCAGGTATATTGGGGTGAAAAAAAATTGCAACAATTAGACAGAGGGTTGGTTATTTGGAATGTGGATTCACTTTCAGCTTTCCCATTCTGGGAAGGAAGATTAGTCTGAGTGAACATTGACCTCCAATTGTCCAGAATGGGAGCTGGGGTCAAAAGACTAAAGCAGGAAGGTGAACCTAAGTTATATTATTGGGGAGGCTAATCTTGCAGAGGGGTTTAAAATAGTCACAGGAATTGAGAGCATAGAGAGATCCCAGGGTAATGTTTGAAAATTAATCAAGTACGTTATAGCAATCTTTGAATCCTCGCCACCCCTTTCAACATGAATCAGAAATTTTCTACCAAGACCCTGACATCAAAACCTGGTAGGAAACCAGGAATAAAGCGACCTTATCATCAAGGTCAAGATAAGCGAACCTTGGCACTGAGGGGTATGATGACACAGTTTGTACTGCCCCAGAAGGCATTTTAACAGGGTCAATTACCTTGGGAGGGAGCAGAAGTGGGAAAGGGTAGTGGGGGAGAAGGGATGAGTGGTGATGGGTTTCAGAAAATGGGAAGGGCGGAAATTAAACATAAAGAGCCACTTTGGATAGTAGAAATGACAGAAGATGTTCAATGGGTTGAATGGCATCATCCTATTCCTTTGTGAAAAACAGACTCACATCATTAAGTAACAGAGTTTATAGTTTTCTTTCAACTTAAGCCAAGTACATAACAAAAAATATGTTTTATCACCAGAGCGTGCTCGGTTTAACCTTTAGAACGACTTTGGAAGAAGCAAATACAATTCTTTTAAGTAAATATTAAATCCTGCTCTTTGGCTGGGATTCAGCCTCATGGCTGTACAACTTGTATTTCTCCATATCCCCACCACACCCAACTACAGAGGCCACTTAGAAAGTGGAAACCTTTAATATGACCCCTACACAAAGTCCAAAAGTTTCCTGCCAGAGGGAACTGGAAAGTTGGTTGTGGAAGAGCCACTTACAGGGATTGAAGAAGGAAAGATTTTCATTGTTATAGCACCTTTTGGGCAATACAGTGGCGCAGTGGTGAGCACTGCTGCTTCCAGGGACCTGGGTTCGATTCCCGGCTTAGGTCACTGTATGTTCCCGCCGTGTCTGCATGGGTTTCCTCCAGGAGCTCCAGTTTCCTCCCACAGTACAAAGATGTGCAGGTCCGTTGGATTGGCCATGCTGAGTTGTTGGCGGGACTAACTAGGGTAAATTTGTGGGGTTATGGAGATAGGGCCTGGGTGGGAATGTGCAGACTCAATGGGTACGTTCCCACACAGAAGATGCACTGTAGGATTCTATGATCTATGATCTATGAAATGTCATCCACGTGAAATTAATAATCTACTTACATGGATTGGCCATGCTGAATTGACCCTAGTGGGGATTAACATGGTAAATATGTGGGGTTCCAGGCATAGGGCCTGGGTAGGATTGTTGTCATTGCAGACTCGATGGGTCAAATGGCCTCCTTCTGCACTGTAGGATTTCTATGATTCTCGGATATCTAAAGGACTTTACAGCCAATTATTTTTGGAGACTAGTCACTGGTGTAGCGTAGGAAACACAAACTGCTCACATCAACATCCACAAACAGCAGCAAGATAAACCATCAGTTGATCTGTTCCAGTGGTGATAGTTAAAGGATAAGCATTGGCCTGAACATCAGAGAGAAATCTTTGAAATAATATTGTGGGGTCTTTTGCCTTGGATATTCACCGAGCTAGGCTGAATTTGGAGCACTTTAAAAATGGCAAGTGGTTTTTGGGACATGAATAATGAGACTCGGCTGAGACCTCACAAAACTCTTACAATATGAGGACATCTGCTTGTCAGAGGAAACATTCGATTGGCAAATGTTCAATCTGATATCTGTGATCAATTTCACAATGTTTGTTGACATAAGCTAAGTGGTTTTAAGATTTTGTGGATTTTGGGTTTTTCTGAAGTATCAAAGGGCTTGAATGTTTGACATTTTTATTAGCTTAGTCTAGACTTTCTGCAAGCTCATGAAAAAGTTATCAATGAATAAAATTTTTTTCAAAGCTTTTCTTTACATCACAGTGTCTAATGGTCCTAAAAACTATACAGCGAGCATGGAAGTGCCATAGCTTGGTACAAGATTCATGAAGGGCCATAGGATAGAGGGACAAAAGGAGCTTGAGAGACCTGAAGTGGGTGGGTGGAATAGCAGATCTTCACATGGGTGATATCAGGAGGCATGGATGGGGCATAAAGAGCGTTTGGAGGGTGAAAGAGGTGAGGGCTGAAGGGTTTTTGTGTCTTTTCACGACAAATTCCCACAGCTTCAAGTTGGGCATGGTAGCAGAGTGAGGAGACAGGGTAGCACAATGGTTAGCACTGCTGCTTCCCAGCTCCAGGGTCCTGGGTTCAATTCCTGGCTCGGGTCATTGTCTGTGTGGAGCTTGCACATTCTCCACTTACCAGCGTGGGTTTCCTCCGGGTACTCCGGTTTCCTCCCACAGTCCAAAGATGTGCAGGTTAGATTGATTGGCCGTGCTAAGAAATTGCCCCTTAGTGTCCAGGGATGGGTAGGTTAGAGAGATTAATGGGTATAATATACAGAGATATAGGGGTAGGGCCTGGGTGGGATTGTGCTCGGTGCGGATTCGATGGGCTGAAGGGCCTCTTTCTGCAATGTAGGGTCCTACGATCTAAACAGCTGGCCTCCATTCCCATCCAGCGACCACAGTGGATGCCTCACACTTCTTCCCCTCACACTTGGACCGACTCCAGCCCGCATCCGCTGTTGTTTGCCCCCCAGCAACGAAGATCCCACCTTTACATGCACTTTCTCCAAAAATGGAATTCTCTTTACGATCCCCCCCCCACCCCAACTCCCCACCTCCTCAAGGATGAAACCGCCAGCTTCTGTCTGAGAGAACAGTTGAAAAAATTGGTTTAATGTGGAGAAGTGCACGAGGGGTGGGATTGGATTAAGAGTAGGTTTGATGTTTCTATGGACTCACTCAGACATGGGATGGAATAATCCATCACACTACTGATGATGGGTAGTGTTTGGGGTGTCAGCGGATGAGCTACCCCCCCCGCCTCTGATCTGCTCTGGTAGACGGAGTATTCCTGTGTCTTTTCCACTTGAGTTTCCGATCAATGGTAACTAGGATGTTGGATATAGAACATAGAACATTACAGCGCAGAACAGGCCCTTCGGCCTTCGATGTTGCACGGACCAATTATGAAAAAAACATGACCCTCCAAACTAAACCATTCCCTTCTCTTCCATAAACTTATCAACTAACCTCTTAAACACCACCAAACTTGGCACATCTACAACTGCCGCAGGCAGGGCATTCCACTCCCTAACCACCCTCTGGGTAAAGAACCTACCTCTGATATCCGTCCTATAACTATCACCCCTTAATTTAAAGCTGTGTCCCCTCGTGCTAGCTTTCTCCATCCTAGGAAAAAGGCTATCACTGTCCACCCTATCTAAACCTCTAATCATCTTCTATGTTTCGATCAGGTCCCCTCTTAGCCTCCTCCTTTCTAACGAAAACAACCTCAAATCCCTCAGCCTCTCCTCATAAGACCTGCCCTCCATACCAGGCAACTTCCTGGTAAACCTCCTCTGTACCCTCTCCAATGCCTCCACATCTTTCTTATAATGTGGGGACCAGAACTGCACACAATACTCCAAATGCAGCCGCACTAGAGTTTTGTACAGTTGCAACATGACGTTGCGGCTCCGAAATTCAATCCCCCTACCAATAAAAGGTAAGACTCCATATGCCTTCTTAACAACCTTCTCGACTTGACTGCCTACTTTCAGGGATCTATGCACAAATACACCAAGATCCCTCTGTTCATCAACACAATTAAGAGTCCTACCATTAGCCCTATACTCTACACATTTATTATTTCTGCCATAGTGCATTACCTCACACTTTTCCACATTAAACTCCATTTGCCACCTCTCGGCCCAGCTCTGCAACTTGTCCAAGTCTCTCTGCAAACCATAACACCCCTCTTCACTATCTACCACTCCACCGACTTTGGGAATGTTGTTGTGGCAGGGAAAGGCCCAATCCATCTTGGGGAGTGTGCAATGGAGGGCGAACCGTTATCCCGGCCAACACTTACTCCTTTGTCTCAAGAGAGGATTTCTTGTCTCAATCTGCTTGCAGAGATGAAGGATGATTGATTGGAGCTGGGTGGAAATGTTACAAATGGGACGCTTTTACGAGCTGGAGGTCTGATCTAAACACAGCAATGGATAGGAACGCCAAGCTGATGTTAATAACTATCAGCTGCAGTCCAAGGCATGAAGGAAATCAAAGCACTTCATCTCTGAGGATGTCTCCTACTGATTCCCGAATTATCCTGTCCACATTCCAGCTTTCTTACTGCGGACAGCAGGAAATTTCATTTCCCGACTCAGCGTAGGGATTCATTTACTTGGATTTTTACCAAGAATCCCACCTTTGTCATGGTGCCAGTGGGAGACCAGGACAGATTCAGATAAACCAGCCGAGCCGGGAATGTGTTACATAATGCAGGTCACGTGCAAAATCACTCACATCCGAGCTTTTGCAATCTGTTAGGAATCAGGATAGGTTTGGCCTGGATCAGACCCTGTCGATAGACCTGGGCCCAGCCCCAGGTTTCTACTGGCTGGACTGGTAGACAAGCCTTCTCAAATTGAGCTCTGTTTTCTGAGATACACAGGCACTGGGCCGGGGGGGGCGGGGGGAGGTGCGAGGAACAGCATGGTGACGCAATGGTTAACACTGCTGCCGAACAATCCAGGTTCGATTCCTGGCTTGGATCATTGCCTGTGTGGAGTTTTGCACGTTCTCCCCGTGTCTGCGTGGGTTTCCTCCGGGTGCTCCAGATTCCTTTCACAGTCCAAAAGGCGTGACGGTTAAATGTATTGGCCGCGCTGAATTCTCCCTCAGCGTACCCAAACAGGCACCGGAGTGTGACGACCGGAGGATTTTCACAGTAACTTCATTGCAGTGTTAATATAAGCCGACTTGAGACTAATAAATAAACTTAAAACACTATCAGACACATTTTCCAGATCAAAAAATGTTTTAATTTACTAAAGAACCAACTAGTGTGCGCCACTAAATGGTTCAAATGTTATCCTTATTGTCTGTCGCTACGCCCAAAGTTTAAACTTTATCCGACAAATCATTCACTGTGGTGGATCAAGCGGCAGTTCTTTTTTGACTAACAAATGAAAAAATATAAAGGAAAAATCTAAATACAGATCAGCAGTATCAGTGAAGAAAACAATTAGTGTATCTTTGCAGTGAATATCAATGTTAGCATACAACATTGTCCTTCGGAGAAGCAAAATGTTGAAAAGTCTCTTCCCTCATGGACTTCGACTGAGTTGCTGGCTGGGATTTTCCGATCGAACTCGCCCCAAAAACGGAAAATCCCAGCCCGAGGTCAGTGGACCTTTGCATGGTCCATCTGCCGCCCACTTTGATTCCCCTGGTGGGCACAATGAGAAAATTCCACATGCTATCTGCTTCCAGCACTTTCTGTTTCTCTTTTAGGTCAGCAAATCTCTTTGCTTACTTAACTAAGGTGAAGAAACACTGTAAGATGTGCATTTATATAGCACCTTGCACAATGGCCGAATGCACATTGCAGCCAAGTGGACACTGACATTGGAAACAGGGCAGCCAATGCAGATGTATGGGATAGAGGGTGATTTAGCTAATTGGGTTAGGAATTGGCTAGCAGATAGAAGACAGAGGGTGGTGGTTGATGGGAGATATTCATCGTGGAGTTCGGTGACAAGTGGTGTACCTCAGGGGTCTGTTTTGGGGCCCCTGCTGTTTGTAATTTTTATAAATGATCTGGATGAGGGTATTGAAGGATGGATTAGTAAATTTGCAGATGACACTAAAGTCGGTGGAGTGGTAGATAGTGAAGAGGGGTGTTATAGTTTGCAGAGAGACTTGGACAAGTTGCAGAGCTGGGCCGAGAGGTGGCAAATGGAGTTTAATGTGGAAAAGTGTGAGGTAATGCACTTTGGCAGGAATAATAAATGTGTAGAGTATAGGGCTAATGGTAGGATTCTTAGTAGTCTTGATGGACAGAGGGATCTTGGTGTGTATGTGCATAGATCCCTGAAAGTAGGCAGTCAAGTCGAGAAGGTTGTTAAGAAGGCATATGGAGTCTTAGCTTTTATTGGTAGGGGGATTGAATTTCGGAGCCGCAACGTCATGTTGCAACTGTACCAAACTCTAGTGCGGCCGCACTTGGAGTATTGTGTGCAGTTCTGGTCCCCACATTATAAGAAAGATGTGGAGGCATTGGAGAGGGTACAGAGGAGGTTTACCAGGATGTTGCCTGGTATGGAGGGCAGGTCTTATGAGGAGAGGCTGAGGGATTTGAGGTTGTTTTCGTTAGAAAGGAGGAGGCTAAGAGGGGACCTGATCGAAACATATAAGATGATTAGAGGTTTAGATAGGGTGGACAGTGATAGCCTTTTTCCTAGGATGGAGAAAGCTAGCACGAGGGGACACAGCTTTAAATTAAGGGGTGATAGTTATAGGACAGATATCAGAGGTAGGTTCTTTACCCAAAGGGTGGTTCGGGAGTGGAATGCCCTGCCTGCAGCAGTTGTAGATGCGCCAAGTTTGGTGGCGTTTAAGAGGTTAGTTGATAAGTATATGGAAGAGAAGAGAATGGTTTAGTTTGGAGGGGCATTGCTTTTTATATTGGTCGGCGCAACATCGAAGGCCGAAGGGCCTGTTCTGTGCTGTAATGTTCTATGTTCAATCAGCTGACAGCTTGCTCCCAAACAGCAATGTGATAATGACCTGTGATGTTAACTGAGAGATCAATGTTGGCAAGAAATCCCAATATCCCAGTCCTCATCAAATAGTCCGGTGGGATCTTTTATATCCACCTCAATAGGGAGATAGATTTTTGATTTAGCATCCCATCCAGCAACTCAGACAGTGTGGCACTCCTTCAATACTACCTTGCTATCAGAACAGCCTTCACGCCTTGCTCCCTCTCTGACAGTGTGGCACTCCCTCAGTGCTGCCTCACACAGTGCAGTGCCCTCTCAATACAACTTCTCCTACTGTGCAGTTGCCCCTCAGACAGTGCAGCACTCCCTCGATACTACCCCTCAGACAGTGCAGCATACCCTCAGCACTGACCCTCAGACAGTGCAGCACTCCCTCAGCACTGACCCTCTGACAGTGCAGCACTCCCCAATATTGGAACCTCTGACAGTGCAGCACTCCCTCAGTATTGACCCTCAGACAGTGCAGCATACCCTCAGCACTGACCCTCTGACAGTGCGGCACTCCCTCAGCACTGACCCTCAGACAGTGCAGCACTCCCTCAGCACTGACCCTCTGACAGTGCAGCACTCCCTCAGTATTGACCCTCAGACAGTGCAGCGGCACTCCCTCAGCACTGACCCTCTGACAGTGCAACACTCCCTCAGCACTGACCCTCAGACAATACAGCACTCCCTTAGTACTGACCCTCTGACAATGTGGCACTCCCTCAACACTGACCCTCTGACAGTGCGGCATCCCCTCAGCACTGACCCTCAGACAGTGCAGCACTCCCTCAGCACTGACCCTCTGACAGTGCGGCACCCCCTCAGCACTGACCCTCTGACAGTGCAGCACCCCCTCAGCACTGACCCTCTGACAGTGCAGCACTCCTTCAATACTGACACCTCAATGCCACATTCCCTCAAACTGGCTGAGAGACCACAAGGGTCAAATCCAACCACAGCAGTTGGGAAATCCAGTTTCAGTTGAAGAATCTGGAATATGTGATTGTCATAGAAACTGCTGTGATTCAATAATATCCTCAGGGAAGGAAATCTGCCATCCTTACCTGGCCACATGTGACTCCAGATCTGTAGCAATGTGGTTAGGTCTTCACTGCAGTCTGATATGGCCGAGCAGGCCACTCAGTTCAAGGGGCAATTAGGGATGGGCAACAAAGCCTGGCAGTGATACTCACACCCCCATGAATAAAAAAAGATTGATGTAAGTGATCAGAACAACTTATGTCGAGTGTGAAAACGTGCAACCTGTCTTTCACTAATCACGCTGGGGACTCCTATGTCTGTCAATGGGTCCCTATCAACGGAGCCTCACTGTGTGTGTACATGAGGTGCGCATAACTCATGAGCTGTGAGTTCACCTGTCCATCTTGGCTCAGGATCAGGGCATTCAGCCCACTTGGTCCGCGGTAAGCTTTATGGATTGAAATAGTTTCTCCCAGTCTTTTTCCTTGGATGGTGATGGCTAACACGAGGGGGACATAGCTTTAAATTGAGAGGTGGTAGTCATAGGACGGATGTTAGAGGTGGGTTCTTTACTCAGAGGGTAGTAAGGGTGTGGAATGCCCTGCCTGCAGCAGTTGTGGGAGTGCCGCACTGTCAGAGGGTCAGTGCTGAGGGAGTGCCGCACTGTCAGAGGGTCAGTGCTGAGGGAGTGCCGCACTGTCAGAGGGTCAGTGCTGAGGGAGTGCCGCACTGTCAGAGGGTCAGTGCTGAGGGAGTGCCGCACTGTCAGAGGGTCAGTGCTGAGGGAGTGCCGCACTGTCAGAGGGTCAGTGCTGAGGGAGTGCCGCACTGTCAGAGGGTCAGTGCTGAGGGAGTGCCGCACTGTCAGAGGGTCAGTGCTGAGGGAGTGCCGCACTGTCAGAGGGTCAGTGCTGAGGGAGTGCCGCACTGTCAGAGGGTCAGTGCTGAGGGAGTGCCGCACTGTCAGAGGGTCAGTGCTGAGGGAGTGCCGCACTGTCAGAGGGTCAGTGCTGAGGGAGTGCCGCACTGTCAGAGGGTCAGTGCTGAGGGAGTGCTGCACTGTCTGAGTGCCAACTTTAAGGGCGTTCAAATGGTCAGTGGATAGGCATATGGATAACATTGGAATAGTTTAGGTTAGAGGGTCATTCGATTGGTTCCACTGGTCGGCGCAACATCGAGGGCCGAAGTAATGTTGTATGTTCTGTTTGGTCTCTCACACACCAGGTTAAAGGCTAAACCCAAGGAAAGGTGATTGGATAACATCCTGTTACGCAGTTATGACCTGACCCACCATCTGGGATTACACAATCATCCCGATGGATGTGTGTCACCCTTAGTGCCGTAAGGAGAGAAATGAATCCCCCTGCCTGCATGAGCTCACACAGCAGGAAACAGGAAAGTTTGACAGAAAATGACCTTGGAAGAGGCCGCTCAACGCACAGAAGGCCTTGCTTCACTCGGAGAATTTAATCTTGCCGTCTTTGCCCTTTTGTGGCTCCAACAGCCTGAGCTTTCAGAATGAGATCCCTGTTCCTTCTGGGCATTCAGAGAGAGACCCAGGGCTCTGGGAACTCCAGAGCCGATCCACAAACGTGCACCTCAGTATTGTTGCAGTTACACAGCAGCATCTTAGCCGAGATGTTAGCCGGGCAATATTGCTCAATCTCAGCCCTGAGACCTGACAGTGAAATCTATGCTGTGGTTCTGGGGGGGCTACTGCATTGTTGGATAGGATGGAACTTTTCGGATATGTCATTACATTAATTAGCTCTCTCCAAGTGGTACCATTTCGAAAAGAATTGGGGTGTTTTGCTGGCTATTTTGGCCAATTTTGTCCCTCAGCAGGATCACAGAATGTCTAGTCATTTTCAGGATGCTGTTTGTGGGATCTTACTGTGCATGCATTGCCTGACACATTTCCCTCGTATATCAGTGACCAAGTCTCAAAATGATTTAACTCAAGTCCTTTAATTTTTTTTTCCTCTCATGATTGGTAGTTCTTTAATTAAGTCCAGACAGATGAACACTGTTCAAATTACTGTCTCATAAACTTAAACACATCTAACTCTCTGCTTCCTGTATCCGAATCTGCATTTGACCCCATTCTCATGTTACCCCCCTGCTGGCTATCCTGCACATCCTAACATTAAAATAATTTCATGGTTTTGCCACTCCTATTTCTCTAACCCTCCTCTCACCTTGCACCCTTCCCAGATCCCAGCACCCTTCCCAGATCCCAGCACCCTTCCCAAATCCTAGCACCCTTCCCAGATCCCAGCACCCTTCCCAAATCCCAGCACCCTTCCCAGATCGCTGCATCCTTCCCAGATCCCTGCATCCTTCCCAGATCCTTGCACCCTTCCAAAATCCCAGCATCCTTCCCAGATCCCAACACCCTTCCCAGATCCCAGCATCCTTCCCAGATCCCAGCATCCTTCCCAGATCCCAGCACCCTTCCCAGATCCCAGCACCCTTCCCAGATCCCAGCATCCTTCCCAAATCCTAGCATCCTTCTCAGATCCCAGCACCCTTTCCAAAATTTCAGCATCCTTCCCAAATCCCTGCACCCTTCCCAGATCCCAACACCCTTCCCAAATCCCAGCACCCTTCCCAGATCGCTGCATCCTTCCCAGATCCCTGCATCCTTCCCAGATCCTTGCACCCTTCCAAAATCCCAGCATCCTTCACAGATCCCAACACCCTTCCCAAATCCCAGCATCCTTCCCAGATCCCAGCACCCTTCCCAGATCCCAGCACCCTTCCCAGATCCCAGCACCCTTCCCAGATCCGAGCATCCTTCCCAAATCCCATTATCCTTTCCAGATTCCTAATCAATTTCCAGATCCCCGCACCCTTCACATTTCCCCGCACCCTTCCCAGATCCCAGCATCCTTCCCAGATCCCCGCTCAATTCCCAGATCCCTGCTCCATTGCCAGATCTCCTGCATCCTTCCCATATCCCCACACCCTTTTCAGATTCCAGCATCCTTCCCTGGTCCCCACACCTTTCTCTGATCCCCTCACCCTTCCCAGATCTCTGCATCCTTCCTAGATACCCACACCTTTTCCTGGTCCCCACACCTTTCTCTGATCCCTTCACCCTTCCCAGATCCCTGCGCCCTTCCCAGATCGCACTTCCATTTTCAGATCTCTGAATCATTCCCAGACACCCACACGTTTCCCAGATCCTTGCACCCTCCCCAGATTCCCCCCCCTCCCACCCCTGACCCTTTCCATCTCCTAACCCTGTCCTCTTGAAGATCCTGGATTGTCTTCACTTGACCATTGGTGGCTGTGCCTTTCAGATGCTGAAATCCCACGCTTTGGAATTCCACCCCGCTGCCCCACCGTACTTCTCCCCCTTTAAGACCCTGCTTTAAAATCTCTTCCACCACACAAGAAATAAATGAGAAGCTGGCCATTCGGCCCCTCGAGATGGCTCTGCTATATTTGATAGGATCGTACCTGATTCTGATTGTGGTCTCAACTCCACCATCCCTTCACAGCTTTCCCCCTCGCTCCCAGCCCCACCAATAATCCTTCCCTTCCCTTGGTCACTGATGTTAAAATCTTCTGCGGCTGGGGGTTAAATTGTGTTTGATAACGCTCCCGTGAAGTGTCTTGGGACATTAATGGGACTGTGTAAATACCAAGTTGCTGTTTAATCGAGATGCTTTGAAGGATCAGCACCCACCGCCAGTTCCCCAGTCACAGGATCCAGGCCTCAGTCCCTTTGAACTTTAGCTTCTAAATTCTCTCCAGTGGGTGTACAAAGGCAAAGATTTATTTTTCAACTGCTCGTTCATCCATCTTGTGACCTCCGAGGGTCCTCGAAGCATAGTTTAGTGGTTGGAATGTGGTTAATTAGCAGAAAATGAAACAGAATTTTTCCAGAATTGCTCAATTTTTGGATTTACTCTACCAAAGGGAATTCTCCCATTCCTCTCTTTGCAGGGAATACGCTGTTTGCCACACTGGAGCCATTGCCTCATTTAGGGTGTGCTGGGGATTGTGGAGGGAGGGGTTGGAATTGCTTGGATGGTAATTCCGGATCAGCTGGACAGTGGCTGGGGGGGTACCAAAGAACAAAGAACAACACAGCACGAGAAACAGGCCCTTCGGCCCAACGAGCCCGCGCCGCCATTTTTAAGAGCATGAGTTCCCTCTTCCTGCCACGACCCTTGTCTATGTTTATGGAAATCCACATTGGAACCAAACTGGGGAGACAATTTAGGGAGAATTTGTTTTGCCAATCAGCCTAAGAGCACATCTTTGGGGTGTGGGAGGAAACCGGAGCGCCCGGAGAAAACCCAGGCAACAACGGGGAGAATGCGCAAATTCCCACAGACACAGGCCCAAATCCCTGTATCTGCACAGTGAACAGCGATAGTCACTGAGCTGTCGTGTTGCCCATCAAATGGTCCAGGCCAAGCGTACGCTAACAACATGAAGCACTAGGCTACTCTTGAAACATCCAAGAGTAGCCCTCGCACGACCCATCGTGTGTATGCCCCTTGTTGGACAAGGGGATCCTGGAAGCTGAGGAGATTTTTGAGGTGGACTTTCAAGGAAAAGAACTGAGATAAATCTATGCATAAACAAATTCAGTATATCCAAATCTATTTTAAGATTCACTTCAGGCAACTGATGGCAAAAACTGATGTTGCCTGGATTGGGGGGGCTTGCCTTGTGAAGATAGGTTAAGGGAGCTCGGTCTCTTCTCCCTGGAGAGACGAAGGTTGAGAGGCAACCTGATAGAGGTTTATAAAATGTTGAGAGGAATAGATAGGGTGGATTCTCAGAGGCTATTTCCCAGGGCTGAAATGGTCGCTACGAGAGGACACAGGTTTAAGGTGCTGGGGAGCAAGTACAGAGGAGATGTCAGGGGTAAGTTTTTCACTCAGAGGGTGGTGAGTGAATGTAATCGGTTGCCGTCAGTGGTGGTAGAGGCGAACTCGCTGGGGTCTTTTAAGAGACTTCTGGATGAGTACATGGGATTTAATGGGATTGGGAGTTACAGATAGTTCTATGGCCTGGCAGGTACTGATATGATCGGCGCAACTTGTGGGCCGAAGGGCCTGTTTGTGCTGTAGTGTTCTATGTTAAAACCTTATTCTGACCTCATGTTTGTGCAATATGTGATATTATGCACATTTTTTTCTGGGATTGTCCGTACCTGTGCAACATTTTCAATTACATTTAGTTCTTTTTATTTGCGTTCTGAGTCTAGAATATTCATGCGCTGATGATTAAGCTGTAAATTGCGTACCAACAATTTGTGCAAAGCTATTAAATGATTGTAACTGGGACTATTGTAGTTGATCAATATTAGCAATTATCAATATGATCAATATGAATATCGTCAATACTAGCTCCCCACTGCAGAGTTACTGACTGAAGTGAATCGGTTCACACCGATATTTGCGGTGTTGCAGCCGTACTTCCCCAGCGGCACTGCCTCTCAGACCCTGCAGCTTGCACACTTGCCAAACTGATGAACTAAATCTTAGCGATGATTCCTTGAATTGGAATCATTGTATCCAACTCCGTGTGCATTGAGGGTCAGCACAGTGGGTTAGCAATGCTGCCTCGGGGACCTGAGTTCAATTCCAGGCCTCTGGTCACTGTCTGTGCGGAGTTTGCACATTCTCCCCGTGTCTGCGTGGGTTTCCTCCCACAATCTGGCCATTGCCAAATTGCCCACGGTGTCAGGGGGATTAGCAGGGCAAATATGTAGGGTTACAGGAATAGGGCCTGGTTGGGTATTGTGGTCGGTGCAGACTCAATGGGCCAAATAGCTTCCTTCTGCACTGTAGGGAGTCCTAAGGGGTATCAGCATCTTCAGAAAACAAAAGGGGTAATTTTGAATTAGCCCGTTGGAGCGGATTTGACAGTTCAAGTAGAGTGTTAGTCTTGGCTCGATGGAGGTAACTCGCCCACATCTGAGCTTGGAGGTTACAATTGCCAACAGGGGGCAGAATTCTCCAAGTGGCATCTTTAGGTTCTAAGCCCCCTCCTTCCCACCGCAGATTTCCCAATGGCGTGGGGGTCAGTCATTGGGAAATCTTGCTGCAGTGAAGCCAGAGAATTCCTTCGAGGAATCCAGCCTCACACTCCAGTGCAGTAGCGAAGGGGTGCTGCACTGTCAGAGGGAGCCTTCTCTCCCCCAACAACTCTTTCCATTGAGGTGTTCAACCCTGTTGCAAGGTGGGGCGGGGGTGGTGATGGGATGTAAATAATTCCCTTACAGTATTCAGACCCCTGGCTAATATTCACAACAACAACTTACATTCATATAGCATCTTTAACAGGTAAACGATCCCGAGGCGCTTAAGCATCGGATACGGGTGGTTAGCGCTGCTGCCTCACAGCGCCAGGGACCTGGGTCCATTTTCAGCTTTGGGTAACTGTCTGTGCAGAGTTTGCACATTCTCCCCGTGTCTGCGTGGGTTTCCTCTGAGTGCTCTGCTTTTCCGCCACAGTCCAAAGATGAACAGGCTGGGTCGATTGGCCATGCTAAATTAACCCATGGAAATTATCAGGATAAATGGGAGGAGTTACAGGGAATAGGATCTGGGTAGGATTGGATTTGGTGCAGATTCAATGGGCCGAATGGCCTCCTTCTGCAATTCTACGATTGACACCGAGTCCCATAAGGAGATGTTTTAACCGTTCACTAACAGTGAAGTTAAGGAGGTAGCTTTTAAGAAACATTTGAAAAACAGAGAGAATGGTGATGAGATTTAAGGAGGGAATTTCAGAGTGTAGGACCGAGGTAACTGAAGGTACGGCCACAGTGGTGGAATGATGGAGCATGGGCACGGATACTGGGGGAGGTGACCGAGGGATGTTGGGCTCCAATTGAGGTTCCTCCCCGATCCAGGATGCACGCTGTTGCTCCTGATTGGCTTAGTTTCCCACACAGAGATTTAGGAAGGGAATTCCAGAGCGTAAGATCGAGGGCTCGCCCACAATGATGGAGCGATGCAGTGTGAATGTGGATACGGGTCCGGATGGCGGGAGGAGGTTACCGATATTGGGAGGCGTGGGGGGATGGAGCTACAGAGTCTGGCGTAGTCCCCAAAGATCGCCTCCTTACAGAAGCCATGTGACCACACTCCTTATCCACTAACTCCTGACCCTGGATATTGGGAAGGCAACATTTCAACCCAGAGACAGTGGTGGTGTTGAGTGAGATGGTGTCAGTACACACGCAAAAGCCGACATTGGGTTTCTGGATGATGTTGAAGAGAAACGTGTTGTGGGAAAAATGTGGACTAATTTGAGGAAGAACTTCTTCAAGTTGCGAATCTGTGAGATTCTCTGTCCAATGTTTTTAAGGCAAGGATAGATGAATTTTTGAACAGTAAAGGAATTAAGGGTTATGGTGAGGGGGCGGGTAAGTGGAGCTGAGTCCGTGAAAAGATCAGCCATGATCTTATTGAATGGTGGCGCAGGCTCGAGGGGCCGGAAGGCCGACTCCTGCTCCGAGTTCTTATGTTCTTATTAAAGGCCATGATTAGACCCCTGAGGAGATTTTGGAGATTATTAGGTGGGAGCGGGAAGAGAAGCCATTGAAGATGATTCTCTGACAACCAACATTGAAAAACAGATGATCTAATCATTACCACTTTGTTTCTGGGATCCACATTCCCTAAATTTTGAGAGTAACCCGAGGTGTTTGGAATAAGAACAAGAACAAAGAACAAAACAGCACGGGAAACAGGCCTTTCGGCCCTTCGATTGTTCTGAGGTTGTGAAAGGTGCTATCAAAATGTAACTTGTTTTTTTTGTTGCCAGTCTCCAAATAGGAGAACTGCCCCTTTAAAACCATTTGAATTTAAAACAGGAAACGTCAGCCCGAAACTATCAAAGGGAACCTTGGAAAGGAGACAGAGAGTTGACAGGCTGAGTTTCCACACTGTCAGCCAACGATCTGCTCCTTGGAAAGCCTTTCATTTCAGCCCCACAGGGAACTCACCCCCTTGTGTTGGCTGAGGAAAACTGTCGATCTGAGACTCCCCAAAGTGTCCTCCCCACCCGCGCCCCACCCTCCTGCACACCATTCCCCTCCCTCTGCACCCTACCCCCCCTCCGTACCCCACCCCCTCTCATTGCATCCCATCCGCTCCCCCCCACACACCGCCTACACGCCACCCCCTCCACTGCTTCCCACCCCCTCCTCCTGCATGTCACCCCCCTCCCCCTTGCATCCCATCCCCTCTCTTGCACCCCACCCCACCCTGCACCCCGCTCCCGCCCCCTCTCATTGCACCGTATCCACTCCCCCGTGCCCCCTACCCTCTACACCCCCCCCGAACCCCACCCTCTGCACTCCAGACCTTCCTCCCAGTACTCCACCCCTTGTCCTCTGCACCCACCCCTCCCCCTTGCACCCTACCCACTCTCCTGTTCATCCCATCCCCCCCTCACCCCTCCACCCCCCCCCCTCCCCCTGTACCCCACCCCCTCTCCAGGCACTGCCTCCCAGGTGGTTTGGCTTCTCCTGCTGTAGGAAGTTTGGTAATGTCCCATCGATGGACAGCACCCCTTCACAGCCCAGATACAAATCACCAGCAGGAGACCAACTTCCCTCTGGATCAGCACTCTTTCAAAGAATCCCACTCGAAAAGATTTGAGCTTGTTTACCAACCTGTTTATTCTGGACAGTATAATGCTGCGTTCAAAATGGGGATAGTGAGAAACAGGCGAGGGAGAGATCATTAGAGAGTGAGCAGAAGGCTGGTATGGAGCATAAACACTGGCTTCAATCACATGGACTAACTGACTGGATTGTGTAACACAGTTCCACAGGGAAGCATCTGACCCAGGTTCAAGAGGGGAACCCTTGTGTCAGTGTGTGAACGAGTGTCAGAGTGTGTGTATGTGTGTGTGTATCTGTGAGAAAATGTGTGTGTGTGTGTGTGTGTGAGAATATGAGTGTGTGAGAAAATGTGTTTGAGAGAGTGTGTGTGTGTGTGAGAAAGTGTGTGTGAGAAAATGTGTTTGAGAGTGTGTGTGTGTGAGAAAATGTGTTTGAGAGAGAGTGTGTGTGTGAGAAAATGTGTTTGAGAGGTGTGTGTGTGTGAGAAAATGTATTTGAGAGTGTGTGTGTGTGTGAGAAAATGTGTTTGAGAGGTGTGTGTGTGTGAGAAAATGTGTTTGAGAGAGAGTATGTGTGTGAGAAAATGTGTTTGAGAGAAGTGTGTGTGTGTGTGAGAAAGTGTGTGTGAGAAAATGTGTTTGAGAGTGTGTGTGTGTGAGAAAATGTGTTTGGAGAGAGTGTGTGTGTGTGTGAGAAAATGTGTTTGAGAGAGAGTATGTGTGTGAGAAAATGTGTTTGAGAGAGAGTATGTGTGTGAGAAAATGTGTTTGAGAGTGTGTGTGTGAGAAAATGTATTTGAGAGAGTGTGTGTATGTGTGAGAAAGTGAGTGTGAGAAAATGTGTTTGAGAGTGTGTGTGTGAGAAAATGTGTTTGAGAGAGAGTGTGTGTGTGTGTGAGAAAATGTGTTTGAGGAAGTGTGTGGTGTGTGTGAGAAGTGGTGTGAGAAAATGTGTTTGGAGAGAGTGTGTGTGTGTGTGTGAGAAAGTGTGTGTGAGAAAATGTGTTTGAGAGAGTGTGTGTGTGTGTGAGAAAGTGTGTGTGAGAAAATGTGTTTGAGAGAGAGAGAGTGTGTGTGTGTGAGAAATGTGTTTGAGAGAGAGTGTGTGTGTGTGTGAGAAAGTGTGTGTGAGAAAATGTGTTTGAGAGAGAGAGAGTGTGTGTGTGTGAGAAAATGTGTTTGAGAGAGAGTGTGTGTGTGTGAGAAAGTGTGTGTGTTTGAGAGAGCGTGTGTGTGTGTATGAATTTGTGTATGACTGTGTGTGAATGAGTGTGAGTGAGTGTATGTGTGTGTCAGTGAGTGTGTGTCTGTATACGAGAGAGTGATTCTTATGAGTGTGGTGAGTCACTGAGTGAATCTGAGTGTGTGAGAATTTGTGTGCGTATGTATGTATGTGTGTGTGTGTGAGAGAGAATGTCAGTATGTTTGAGTGTGTGTGTGAGAGAAAACGTGAGTGTGTTTGAGAGTGTGAGTGTGAGAATGAATGTGTGTGTGGGTGAGAGTCTGTTTGTGCGAGTATGCAAAAGTGTGTGTTAAAGATCCCATGATGTAATTCAAATAAAGAGAAGCAAGAAGTTGTCCTGACCAATATTTCATCCTCAAACAACAGCACCAAAATATTGGTCATATATCACATTGCTGTTAGTGGGATCTTGCTATGCATACATTAGCTGGATCTGTCTGTCTACACTTTCTACACATATTCCAGTGCTCTGAAAGATGATATAAAATAGTAAATATGTTCATTGCTTGTTCTCCTACCCTAGCCTCCAGAGCTCTGCAATTCCTTTCCTGAACTCCTCTGCTTCTGTCCCCTTCTTTAAAACATTTGTTCGAAGCCACTTCTTCTGGCCAACCTTACACATTCTTCTCCTTTGACCCGATCTCTATTTCTCTTTGCAAATCTTCCTCTCCTTTGGGATGTTTTATTTTGCAAGCACAGTGAAGAGTTCAGCTTTCAGGGTTCTGACCTGCCCACCATGCAGAAATAGCTTTGAAAACCGGCTGTTGGAACTTCAAAGGCCATGCTTTATGGCTTCAAGCAATGATAGATTAATTAACAACAATATTTATCTATAGAGTCAAGAATCTGATTGAACTCTAGTATACGTCTACACTCTTCTCATCCCTGGCTCCAACTGAGGTTTGTCCCTGACCCAGGATAAGCGTCCTTTCTCCCAATTGGCTCAGCTTCCCGCTCCATCTCTCCATAGGACCTAGCCCAATCATGTGACAGCATCACCCCCGAGAGGGTCTGTCACCCTGGCTGTGAGATACCCACACGTTATAAAAGAGAAGTACTGGAAGGTGTGGAATGAAATCAGAGAAACAGAGGGGCAAATTCTCCCATTTCACCCACTATGGGAATCGTAAGGGATAGACCACAGAAAGGTCCGCTGATGTTGGGCGGGATTTTCCGATTTCGGGGCGAGTGTGGCCAGGAAATCCTGCCCGGAATTAATGTTTCAACTCAAATATGACTCCTTTATGTTCAGAAGGAAAGGCTGAGGGACTTGAGGTTATTTTCATCAGACAGAAGAAGGCTAAGAGGTGACCTAATTAAGGCATATAAGATGATCAGAGGGTTAGATAGGGTGGACAGTGAGAGCCTTTTTCCTCGGATAGTGATGGCTAACAAGTTTTTATCCTACAGGTGCTTTGGTCCACCTTGTTGTCTAACGAGGGGCATACACGCGATGGGTCGTGAGAGGGCTGCTCTTGGATTTTTTTTTCCGAGAGTATCCTAGTGCTTCACGTCGTTAGTGTACGCTTGACCTGGACCATTTGATGGGCAACACGACAGCTCAGTGACTATCGCTGTGCTGTGCAGATACATGGATTTGGGCCTGTGTCTGTGGGAGTTTGCGCATTCTCCCCGTGCTTGCGTGGGTTTTCTCCGGGAGCTCCGGTTTCCTCCCACATCCCAAAGATGTGCTCTTAGGCTAATTGGCAAAACAAATTCTCCCTAAATTGTCTCAAATTTGGTTTTTAATCCATAGATCTATAAACATAGACAGGGATCGCAGATAGAGGTGGGAACATCGAGGTGGCGGCACGGGCTCGTTGGGCTGAAGGGCCTGTTTCCCATGCTGTTTTGTTCTTTGTTGTTCTTTGTAACACGAGGGGACATAGCTTTAAATTAAGGAGTGGTAATTATAGGACAGATGTCAGACGTGGGTTCTTTACTCAGAGGGTAGTAAGGGCATGGAATGCAGCTTGCAGCTTGTGGAGTCACCAAGTTTAAGGGCGTTCAGATGGTCAGTGGGTAGGAA
Organism: Sphyrna mokarran; assembly: GCA_024679065.1. Lineage (NCBI taxonomy): Eukaryota > Metazoa > Chordata > Chondrichthyes > Carcharhiniformes > Carcharhinidae > Sphyrna > Sphyrna mokarran. The sequence goes on from JAGIQG010000026.1 coordinate 38,589,560, forward strand.
CATGGATAATATTGGAATAGTTTAGGTTAGAGGGTCATTAGGTTGGTTCCATTGGTTGGTGCAACATCGAGGCCGAAGGGCCTGTACTGCGCTGTAATGTTCTATGTTCGTCTGATTTGAGATATCAACATTTGGTGGATGAATCTTTTGGAAGGTGACTGGGGTCCGAATCTGGGGTGATCTTGATGTTTGTCTGTGGAGCTTCACTGGGCTAATCTGATCTCCCATTTTATGGAATCTGGTAAAGAAGCCTGCCAAGATCCTTTGGTCAGATCCAAGTTGATGTAATCATTGGCTCTCCCCTACGTCTCAAACACTTCACCAGTTGAAGTATTGAATTTGGATAGCTTATTGGGTTATTGCCGAACTGTTAGCTCCATATGGGTATTTGAATAAAATCAGTGCTCCATTCACCATGTGTGTTTCCAATCACACCAAGTCTCAATGTTCTCTTCCTCTGCTGTAACTCCATTCCATTTGGCAGTGGGATTTTGTGCTTTTTGTTATTGTCTTCCCGAATGGAATCGTCAGGTCCCCCCTCTCCGCCTGGGTCAAGATGCGAACATATCCTGTTTCCAGTATACCTCACATCCTGCAGCTGGCTATCCCGATCTTCACACAGTTCAACAGAGACACAAACTATTCTTTATAACTCATGGCAGCAGGTCGAGAAGTTCCTCCATCACTGTCAGAACCTCTCTAGCTCTTGTTCTCACTCTCTTTCCCCTTGACTTTTGCGGGTAAACAGGATGGCATACTGGCACAGTGATTAGCACTGCTGCCTCACAGTGCCAGGGACCCGTATTCAATTCCAGCCTTTGGTCACTGCCTGTGTGGAGTTTGCACATTCTCCCCGTGTCTGCGTGGGTTTCCTCCGGGTGCTCCGGTTTCCTCCCACAATCTGAAAGCCATGTCAATTAGGTGGATGCGAAATTCCCCATTATTGTCAGGGAGAATAGTGGAGTGGAATACAAGAGGTTATTTGATAAGGCCTGGATGGGATTGTTGTCAGTACAGGCTTGATGGGCCGAATGGCTTCTTTCTGCCTATATAACAGTAGACTATTTCCTTCCCTGATCTTATAGTTCACCAGACCCGACACTTGTATAAACCTCGTACAAAGAGCTTGCTTTGAGGTGTGGAGAAAAGGATAGTAACCTGTTTGGACTTCCTTGACCACGGTCTCTTTATTGCACTGGGCTCTGTGGGTTTCTGTAGAATTATTCTCCAAGTAGACTTACACTCAGGGGGTGACCGTGGATGATATTAGGCCAGTCAGGGAATATTGAAATTCTCAAGATGAGATGCAACAAAGAAACACATGAATATGCATTTTAATACAATGAACCCACCCACACTGCTATATATTGACACTGCATCGAGATGATGTCACTTTTCACAGTCCATGACAAGTTCTCAGGATTGAACCTGTCATGGTGGAGGGGCCTCCACATAGAACCATAGAAAATTACAGCTCAGAAACAGGCCTTTTGGCTCTTCTTGTCTGTGCTGAACCATTTTTTGCCTAGTCCCGCTGACCTGCACTTGGACCATATCCCTCCACACCCCTCTCATCCATGAACCCGTCCAAGTTTCTCTTAAATGTTAAAAGTGATCCCGCATTTATCCGGCAGCTCATTCCACACTCCCACCACTCTCTGCATGAAGAAGCTCCTCTCAATATTTCCTTTAAACTTTTCCCCTTTCACCCTTAACCCATGCCCTCTGGTTTTTTTCTCCCCTAGCCTCAGTGGAAAAAGCCTGCTTGCATTCACTCTATCTACACCTATCAAAATCGTATACACCTCTATCAAATCTCCCCTCATTCTTCTACACTCCAGGGAATAAAGTTCTATCCTATTCAATCTCTCTCTGTAACTCAGCTTCTCAAGTCCCGGCAACATCCTTGTGAACCTTCTCTGCACTCTTTCAACCTTATTTACATCCTTCCTGTAACTAGGTGACCAAAACTGTACGCAATACTTAAATTCGGCCTCACCAATGCCTTATATAACCTTACCATAACACTCCAACTTTTATACTCGATACTCCGATTTATAAAGGCCAATGTACTAAACCCGGGAGGTACAAATTAAGTGTAGCCCCCTGGAATCGAGGGATAGGGTCAGGCATTGCCACGGCAATGTCCCTTTGCACAGCTTGGCACTTCTGGATGGCAACCAGTGCCCACCTGTGCCAAAGGCAGCAGGTGCCAGTGGAAGCTCCACGTGTCGGGTGGTTAACGGTGCTGAACTTGCGGGTCGGGAGCGCTCTGGCAATGAGAGGATGCCACATGCTGGTGACGGAGAGGTGGAGGTGTTGGGGGGGGGGGAGGAGGTGATGGCTGTGGGTGGGGGGGAGGGGCCGATGATTGTGGGAGGGATGATGGGGGGTATATGAAAGACTGCTAATCACAGGCATGGGAGGAGGGGTAAAAAATCGTGGGGCAGGAAGGTGGTCAGAATGAATGCTGGCTCTGATCAGGGGTGGCTAGGGATCCTCCACGGTGGGGTCGGGGAGGTTTATTTCAGTTCTGTTCAGGGAAACGTTTAAAGGCGGTGCCCCAATCTCTGAGCAACTGGGTTCTGTTGATATTTCAATCCCTACAATGGTGTAAGCCACACATACCCTTGACTTTATTTGGCAGAGTCTTAGGATCTGGAGAGAAAAATGTCGGTTTTCGCACCAGAAACTCTGCCAGTTTTCGACAGCAAGTGACATGAAGCAGGGTTGGAGTTGGGCAGTGTTACAGAGGGTGGAAATCGGAGGTATTGGATATGTAGTCAGAAGCTCAATCTCAGCGTCCCAAGTTGCAAAGAGTGAGTTTTGCTCACAGACAATTGCCAGAGAGAGAACTGGAGCTGATAGGAAATTGAGTTTGTTGAGGGGATTGAGGACAATTCAATCTTCCCAGTAGGAATATCTGCTGTCCTAGTACTGAATGTTGGAGCAGCAATGGGATACGGCACTAAGCTGGGTGGCAGTGTGTGCTGTGAGGAGGATGCTATTCGACTGGAATATCCCAAGGGTAAGGGGTTTGGATGGGGAGGAGTTTGTTAGGTGTGTTCAGGAGGGTTTCCTGACACAGCACGTGGACAAGCCTACGAGAGGAGAGGCTGTACTGGACCTGGTACTAGCTAATGAACCAGGACAGGTGATGGATCTCTCAGTAGGAGAGCATCTTGGGGATGGAGATCATAATTCTATCTCCTTCACCCTTGCATTGGAAAAGGATAGGATCAGGCAGGCTAGGAAGGTGTTTGTCTGGAATAAGGGGAAATATGAAGACATCAGGCAGATGTTGGGGCGAATAAACTGGAAGGAGGTGTTCTTGGGGAAAAGCACAGAAGGAAGGTGGCAGATATTCAAGAAATGCTTGTCTGGAGCTTTGCACGACAACGTTCCGGTGAGACAAGGAGGTTTTGGTAGGACGTGGGAACCGTGGTGCACGAAGGCTGTGGTGAACATAGTCAGGAAGAAAAGAAAGGTTTATAAAAGGTTCAAAGAGCTAGGAGATGTTGGGGATCTAGAGAAGTATAAGGCTTATAGAAGAGAGCTTAAAAAGGAAATTAGGAGAGCCAGAAGGGGTCATGAGAAGGCCTTGGCTGGTAGGATTAAGGAGAATCCCAAGGCCTTCTACAAATATGTGAAAAGTAAAAGGATGAGAAGAGAAGGGATAGGACCTATAAAAGGTGAAGGGGGAAAAGTCTGTATGGAACCGGAAGAAATGGCAGAGGTGCTTAATGAATACTTTGCCTCAGTATTCACGGTGGAAAGTGATCTGGGAGGATGCACTACAAGTTTGCGGCAGACTGAAAAGATTGAGTATGTAGATATTAAGGAAGCGGATGTGTTAGAACTTCTAAATGCTATCAAGATAGACAAGTCTCTGGGACCAGATGGGATGTACCCCAGGTTATTGTGGGAGGTGAGGGATGTCATTGCAGGGCCCCTGGCGATGATCTTTGCGTTGTCGATGGAGATGGGAGAGGTTCCGGAGGATTGGAGGATTGCGGATGTGGTCCCTATTTTCAAGAAAGGGAACAGGGATAGTCCTGGAAATTACCGACCGGTGAGTCTGACCTCAGTGGTTGGTAAGCTGATGGAGAGGCTTCTGAGGGACAAGATTTACAAGCATTTGGAGAAGTTTAGGTTGATTAGAAATAGTCAGCATGGTTTTGTAAAAGGCAGGTCATGCCTTACGAGCTTAATTGAGTTCTTCGAAAATGTGACTGAACACATTGACGAAGGAAGAGCAGTGGACGTGGTGTACATGGACTTCAGCAAGGCATTTGACAAGGTCCCACATGCAAGACTTCTTGAGAAGGTGAGAGGCCATGGGATCCAAGGGGCTTTGGCCTTGTGGATCCAGAACTGGCTTGCCTGCAGAAGGCAGAGGGTGGTTGTGGATGGCTCTTTTTCTGCATGGAGGTCGGTCACCAGTGGAGTGCCCCAGGGATCTGTTCTAGGACCCTTGCTGTTTGTCATTTTCATAAATGACCTGGATGAGGAAGTGGAGGGATGGGTGAGTAAGTTCGCCGATGACACGAAGGTCAGTGGTGTTGTGGATGGTCTGGAGGGATGTCAGAAGTTGCAGCATGACATCGACAGGATGCAAGACTGGGCGGAGAAGTGGCAGATGGACTTCAACGCGGATAAATGTGTTGTGGTCCATTTTGGCAGATCCAACGGGATGAATGAGTACACTATCAAAGGTAGGAGTCTTAGCTGTGTGGAAGAGCAGAGGGATCTTGGGGTCCGGGTCCATAAGACTCTCAAATCGGCCTCCCAGGTGGAGGATGTGGTTAAGAAAGCTTACGGTGTACTGGCCTTCATTCATCGAGGGATTGAGTTCAGGAGTCAGGAGGTAATGCTGCAGCTTTATAGGACCCTTGTCAGACCACACTTGGAGTACTGTGCGCAGTTCTGGTCGCCTCACTATAGGAAGGACGTGGAAGCTATTGAAAGGGTGCAGAGGAGATTTACAAGGATGTTGCCTGGATTGGGAGGCATGCCTTATGAAGACAGGTTGAGGGAGCTGGGACTGTTCTCCCTGGAGAGACGAAGGTTGAGAGGCGACCTGATAGAGGTTTACAAGATGTTGAGAGGAATAGATAGGGTGGACTCTCAGAGACTATTTCCCAGGGCTGAAATGGTCGCGACGAGAGGGCACAGATTTAAGGTGCAGGGAAGCAAGTACAGAGGGGATGCTAGGGGAAAGTTTTTCACTCAGAGGGTGGTGAGTGAATGGAATCGGCTGCCGTGGGTGGTGGTCGAGGCGAACTCGCTGGTGTCTTTTAAAAGACTTCTGGATGAGTATATGGGATCCAATGGGATTGGGGGTTATAGATAGGTCTATGGCTGGGTAGGTTTTGATGTGTTCGGCACAACTTGTGGGCCGAAGGGCCTGTTTGTGCTGTAGTGTTCTATGTTCTATGTTCTAAGAGACTGCAGGGTAACTTGGACGGGCTGGCTGAGTGGGGAAGTATTGGCAAATGCAATACAATGTGGATAAATGTGAGGTTATTCAGTGGCAGAGACAGGAAGAAAGATCTGAATGATAGCGGTTTGGGAAAAGGCAACATGACCTGGGTCTCATGGTAGAACAGTCGCTGAAGGTTGGCATGCAGGTACAACAGGCAGTGAAGAAAGCAAATGGCATGCTGGCCTTCATAGCAAAAAGATTTCAGTATAGGAGTCGGGATATCTTGCTGCAATCGTACAGGGCCTTGGTGAGGCCACACTTTGAGTATTGCGTGCAGTTTTGGTCTCCTAGTCTGAGAAAGCACGTTCTTGTCATTGAGGGAACCAGCGAAGATTCATCAGACTGATTCCTGCAGACTAATTCCTATGAAGAAACATTGGATCGACTGGGCTTGTACTCTCTGGAATTTCGAAGAATGAGAGGGGATCTCATAGAAACATGTAAAATCCTGATGGGACTGGACAGGCATGGAGAATGTTCCCAATGTTGGGGAAGTCCAGAACTAGGGGTCACAGCCTAAGAATAAGGAGTGAGCCATTCAGGACAGAGATGAGGAAGAACTTCAGGAAGTTATGAACCCCTGTGGAATTCTCTACCATAAAAAAGCTGTTGGGGCCAGTTTGTTAGATGTGTTCAAGAGGGAACTGGGCATGGCCTTTTTGGCTAATGGGATCAAGAGATATGGAGAAGAAACAGGAGTGGGATACTGAAAATGCATGATCATATTGAGTGGTGGTACAGACTCGAAGGGTCAAATGGCCTACTCCTGCACCTATTCCCTATGATTCTATAATGTAGGGACATTGAAGAGTTGGTGGAGGTGAGGCAGAGCTCAATGACATAAGCGTCCCTGTGCAGTCTGATGTGTTTTTGGACGATGTTGTTGAGGGGGAGATGTAGATGAGAATCCTCAGGGGACACCTGAGATAATGAGCAGGAAGAGAAGCAAGTGATTGTGTGGCTATGATTAAACAGACAAGAATGGAAGCAGGCAACTGTCTCCAATTCATCCTCAAAGAACTTAATTAATTTAGTCAAACATGACTTGGCTTTAATAAATCCGAGCTGGAGTTTATTTATTAGCCAATCATTTTCCAAGTACCAATTAATTGTGCCACGGATTATTGTCTTTAATGTTTTCCCTATTGCTGACAGTAGGCTGATTGGTCTACAGTTGCAATCCTTTCTTAAACATAAATAAAGTTAAAAAGTTAAAGTTTATTTATTAGTCACATTTAAGGCTTACATTTAACACTGCAATGAAGTTACTGTGAAATTCCCTTAGTCACCACATTCTAGGATTGTGATTGGTACAGACTTGATGGTGTCTTTTTGCACTGTACGATTCTATGAACCTGTGCCAAGGAGCATTGCTGTACCCCTGGAGAGACCCCCACGATGGAGAATTGTTATAGGCATTATGTTAAAACATTGCTCTGGGTGATCTTTGTGTCTGCATCTGATTACATTACTCCATGATGTTAGTAGTGTGAGTGGTTATGTTTGTGTATAATAATGGTTTGCAGTCTGTGATCAAGGATAATGTTCACTTTCCATTGCACTCACAGCAGCCTGTGGTCCTTTGTTAGTTTTCTGAGCAGCTACCTCCAGATTCAAGTTCAAATGAATTTGCTGCAACTTTATAACACCCTTATCAGACCCTACTTTGGGAGTAGTGAGCGCAGTTCTGGTCACCTTACTACAAGGATGTGGAAGCTATTTAGGAAGTGCAGAGGAGATTTACAAGAATGTTGCCTGGATTGGGTGGCATGCCTTATGGAGATAGGTTGAGGGAGCTCAGTCTTTTCTCCTTGGAGAGATGAAGGTTGAGAGGTGACCTGATAGAGGTTTATAAAATGTTGAGAGGAATAGATAGAGTGAATTCTCGAAGGCTATTTCCCAGGGCTGAAATGGTCGCTACGAGAGGACACAGGTTTAAGGTGCTGGGGAGCAGGTACAGAGGAGATGTCAGGGGTAAATTTTTCACTCAGAGGGTGGTGAGTGAGTGGAATCGGCTGCTGTTGATGGTCGTACAGGCGAACTCACTGAGGTCTTTTAAGAGATTTCTGGATGAGTACATGGGATTAAATGGGATTAGGGGTTATAGACAGGCTTGTTAAGTAGGAATATGATTAGCGCAACTTGTGGGCTAAAGGGAATGTTTGTGCTGCAGTGTTCTGTGTTCTATGTATGTTCAAATAGTCCTGTTTGAGGCCATCTTTCCCTTCTGTCTGAGTCATGCTCTCTCTCCTTTCCCTGCACGACTTTCTATTCCTGAGCCAATGCATCACTTTTAAAGGTTCTTTAAAAGATCTTTTGGACCCCATGAAAATGTGGTTCTGTAATTCTTTGATTCTGTTGAAAGAAAAACCACCATTGGTTGAAATGAGACTTTATATTTGTAAAAGTGAATGTTGGTGTCAGATCTGTTTGGTTGTAATGCGCATTAAAAATTCACTTACACCTGAATACAGCAGCCGTCACTGTTCCTGGGCCGGCACTCTGACACAGTGGTGCTGCTTCACAGCACCAGGGACCCAGATTCAATTCCCGGCTTGGATCAGTGTCTGTGTGGAGATTGTATGCTCTCCCTGTGTCTGTGTGGGTTTCCTCAGGGTACTCCAATTTCCAAAGATGTGCAGGTTAGGTGCATTGACCCGAACAGGTAGCAGAGCGTGGAGACTCGGGGAATTTCACAGTAACTCCATTGTAGTGTTAATGTAAGCCTTACATGTGACGAATTGATGAACTTTAACTTTGTGTTTTGTTGGGTAACTTGTGAACTTTGTTCACTCAAACAATGTTGAGTGGATAAATAAATACAGGAGCTTCTTTCTCCTGATGTAACTGAATTCCACCTTTTCCAATGGGGAAAAGCTTTGAGAGGAACTGGGGTTGAGAATGGGAATCATAGCAACTTCCAGACTTCCACATCAGCTGCGTATGTCTGTATCCCGGAGCCTGGTGATTTACTCCAGGGTAATATCAAAAGATCTGAGTGTGTGTTAATATTGTATCATGTTTCACAGGGAATTGCAAGATGTGTATACAATAATATCATTCTTTGTTGATGTTACTGTGGAGAAAAGTTGTGTTCATGCCTATAACAACATTACATTATTGTATAATAACATTGTAGCATGCTGTTCCAACAGGGAATTCCTTTGTCTCTGTATAACATAGAACATACAACATAGAACATTACAGCGCAGAACAGGCCCTTCGGCCTTTGATGTTGCGCTGACCGATTATGAAAAAAGCAATGACCCTCCAAACTAAACCATTCCCTTCTCTTCCATAAACTTATCAACTAATCTCTTAAACGCCACCAAACTTGGTGCATCTACAACTGCCGCAGGCAGGGCATTCCACTCCCTAACCACCCTCTGGGTAAAGAACCTACTTCTGATATCCATCCTATAACTATCACCCCTTAATTTAAAGCTGTGTCCCCTCGTGCTAGCTTTTTCCATCCTAGAAAAAAGGCTATCACTGTCCACCCTATCTAAACCTCTAATCATCTTATATGTTTCGATTAGGTCCCCTCTTAGCCGCCTCCTTTCTAACGAAAAACAACCTCAAATCCCTCAGCCTCTCTTCATAAGACCTGCCCTCCATACCAGGCAACATCCTGGTAAACCTCCTCTGTCCCTCTCCAATGCCTCCACATCTTTCTTATAATGTGGGGACCAGAACTGCACACAATACTCCAAGTGCGGCCGCACTAGAGTTTGTACAGTTGCAACATGACGTTGCGGCTCCGAAATTCAATCCCTCTACCAATAAAAGCTAAGACTCCATATGCCTTCTTAACAGCCTTATCGACTTGACTGCCTACTTTCAGGGATCTATGCACAAATACACCAAGATCCCTCTGTTCATCAACACTATTAAGAATCCTACCATTAGCCCTATACGCTACACATTTATTATTCCTGCCAAAGTGCATTACCTCACACTTTTCCACATTAAACTCCATTTGCCACCTCTCGGCCCAGCTCTGCAACTTGTCCAAGTCCCTCTGCAAACTATAACACCCCTCTTCACGATCTACCACTCCACCGACTTTAGTGTCATCTGCAAATTTACTAATCCATCCTTCAATACCCTCATCCAGATCATTTATAAAAATTACAAACAGCAGGGGCCCCGAAACAGACCCCTGAGGTACACCACTTGTCACCGAACTCCAAGATGAATATCTCCCATCAACCACCACCCTCTGTCTTCTATCTGCTAGCCAATTCCTAATCCAATTAGCTAAAACACCCTCTATCCCACACATCTGCATTTTCTGCAGAAGCCTTCCATGGGACACCTTATCGAACGCCTTACTAAACTCCATATATACCACATCAACCGCCTTATCCCCATCCACCGCTTTGGTCACTTTTTCAAAAAACTCAATAAGGCTAGTAAGGCACGACCTACCCTTCACAAAACCATGCTGACTATCCCCAATCAATTCATTTCTCTCTAAATAACTATAAATCATATCCCTAATAATTCTCTCCAATACTTTGCCCACAACAGAAGTAAGACTCACTGGCCTATAATTCCCTGGAAGGTCTCTCTTTCCCTTCTTGAACAACGGGACCACATTCGCTATCCTCCAGTCCTCCGGAACCACACCCGTAACCAACGACGACCTTAAGATCAGAGCCAGAGGCTCTGCAATCTCCTCTCTTGCCTCCCAGAGAATCCTAGGGTAAATCCCGTCCGGCCCAGGGGACTTATCCAACTTCAAACCCTCGAGAATATCTATCACATCCTCCCTATCTACTTCGATACCTTCCAGTTTGCTACCCTGTACCTCAGTGTTCTCCATAACTACATTTACATCACCCTGCGTGAATACCGAAGTGAAATATTTATTCAGTACCTCTCCAATCTCCTCAGGCTCCACGCACAACTTCCCACTGCTGTCTATGACTGGCCCTAATCTTGCCCTAACCAATCTTCTATTCTTAACATATCTAAAGAAAGCTTTAGGATTCTCCTTAATCCTATCATCCAAAGTCTTCTCGTGTCCTCTCTTAGCTCTCCTCAATTCACTCTTTAGCTCCCTCCTGGCTAATCTATAGCTATCCATTGCACTAACCGAGCCTTCAAGCCTCATCCTGACATAAGCCTCCTTTTTCCTTTTACCCAGCGAATTAACTTTTTTCGTACACCAAGGTTCCCTTACTCGACCATTTCCTCCTTGCCTGACAGGGACATACTTATCAAGGACTCGCAGCAGCTGCTCCTTTAATAAGCTCCACATTCCAGATGTTCCCAGTCCCTGTAGTTTCCTAGTCCAATCTATGCACCCTAATTCTCTCCTGATGGCCTCATAATTACCCTTCCCCCAGCTATAACTACTGCCCCCAGCTTCATGCCTATCCCTATCCATCACTAAGGTGAACGTAACCGAATTGTGGTCACTATCACCCAAATGTTCACTAACTTCCAAGCCTAACACTTGGTCTGGCTTATTGCCCAGCACCAAATCCAATGTAGCCTCACCTCTAGTTGGCCTATCTACATACTGAGTCAAAAAACCTTCCTGCACACTCTGTACGAAAACTGACCCCTCTAACTAGCTAGAGCTATAGCTATTCCAATCAATATTAGCAAAGTTAAAGTCCCCCATCACAATTACCCTACTACTTTCACTCCTAATCAGAATTGACTTCGCAATCCTTTCCTCAACCTCTCTAGAACTATTAGGAGGTCTGTAAAAGACTCCCAACAGGGTGACCTCGCCTCTCCTGTTTCTAATCTCAGCCCATACTACCTCAACAGACAAGTCCTCATCAAACTTCTTTTCTGTCACTGTGATACAGTCTTTGACTAATAATGCCACTCCTCCCCCACTTCTACCTCCTTCTCTACTCCGACTAAAGCACTTGAACCCCAGAACCTGCAACATCCATTCCTGTCCCTGCTCTACCCAAGTCTCTGAAATGGCCACAACATCGAAGTTCCAGGTACTGGTCCAAGCTGCAAGGTCCTCCACCTTATTGTGAATACTTCTTGCATTAAAGTATACGCATTTCAAACCATGCCCTATTCCACCCGTACGCTGCTGTGTTTTACAGTTCTCCTCTATGACCCCTCTATTCTCATCCCTCTTAGCACCCCAACTACTCAGGATCCCACCCCCCCTCTGAATCAGTTTAAAGCCAGTTTAAATCAGTTTAACATTGCAGCATTTTGGTCCAACTGGAATCCCTGTGAGTGTATATTTATATTGTTTAAGTTTATTTATTAATGTCACAAGTAGGCTCATTAACGCTGCAATGAAGTTACGGTGAAAATCCCCTTGTCATCACACTGTTCAGGTACGCTAGAAGAGAATTTAGCACGACTAGTGGACCTAACCAGCACATCTTTCGGACTATGGGAGGAAGCTGGAATACCCAGAGGAAACACACGCAGACACAAGGAGAACATGCATACAAACAGTGACCCAAGCCTGGAATCAAACCGGGGTCCTTGGCACAGTGAGACAGCAGTGCTAACCACTGTGCCACCGTGCCACCCTTAAGGTTGTAACATGATGTTACTATAGAAAATAAATATTGGTCAGGGCACCAGGGTGTACTCCCCTGCTCTTACTCAAAATTGATTTATTTTTGTCTCCACCCACCCAAGATCCTCGGTTTAACATCTTATCCATAAGGCAGAGTCCTTGACAATGCAATGTCCCATCTGTGCTGCACTGCATTATCCTTTGGTCTGGGAAGTTGGTCTTGAAGTACAAAAATGCAAAGTTCGTCACTTTGGCAGAAAGGATAAAAAGGAGAAGTGAAACAGAGAACGGCTGCAGAATGCTGAGGGGTAGAGGGATCTAGGTGTTCTAATGCATGAGTCAGACAAGTTAGTATGCTGGTGCAGTTAGTAATCACAAAGATTAATGAAAAGCTAGCCTTTAGTCGAGAGGAATAATCAGTAAAAATGTTATGATTCAGTTATACAGAGCATCAGTGGGACTGTATCTCGTGCAGTTTTGGTCTTCTTATTTAAGGAAGGATATAAATGCATTAGAGGCGGTTCAGAGAGGGTTTACTAGACGGGACTGAGGATTGTCATATGAGGAAAGGTTAAATGGAGTGGACCTGTTTCTGCTGGAGTTCTGATTTGGTTAAAGTCTATAAGATCCTAAATGGTGGGTGTGGAAAGGACTCTTGCGACTGAGTCTAGAAGGAGGGAACTGTTTTAATATTTGGGTTTGCCATTTTATCCCTGAAAGTAGGCAGTCAAGTCGAGAAGGTTGTTAAGAAGGCATATGGAGTCTTGGCTTTTATTGGTAGGGGGATTTAATTTCGGAGCCGCAACGTCATGTTGCAACTGTACAAAACTCTAGTGCGGCCACACTTGGAGTATTGTGTGCAGTTCTGGTCCCCACATTATAAGAAAGATGTGGAGGCATTGGAGAGGGTACAGAGAGGTTTACCAGGATGTTGCCTGGTATGGAGGGCAGGTCCTATGAAGAGAGGTTGAAGGATTTGAGGTTGTTTTCGTTAGAAAGGAGGCGGCTAAGAGGGGATCTTATTGAAGCATATAAGATGATTAGAGGTTTAGATAGGGTGGACAGTGATAGCCTTTTTCCTAGGATGGAGAAAGCTAGCACGAGGGGCCACAGCTTTAAATTAAGGGGTGATAGTTATAGGACGGATATCAGAGGTAGGTTCTTTACCTAAAGGGTGGTTCGGGAGTGGAATGCCCTGCCTGCAGCAGTTGTAGATGCGCCAAGTTTGGTGGCGTTTAAGAGGTTAGTTGATAAGTATATGGAAGAGAAGGAATGGTTTAGTTTGGAGGGGCATTGCTTTTTATATTGGTCGGCGCAACATCGAAGGCCGAAGGGCCTGTTCTGTGCTGTAATGTTCTATGTTCTATTTTAGTTAACCATGATCTTATTGAGTAGTGGGCAGATTTGAGGGGCCGAATGGCCTACTACTGTCCCTATTTCATATGTGCTACCAACTCATGCACACCTGATACTCACTTATTCCGCTATTTATCAACCCGTGTACCGTACAGGCATTTTTAACCTCCTTACTAACCCACTTTACACCTTCAAAGCCCTAACTATATTTGGACAGCAAGTTCTCTGTACTCACCTGCATTTCATGCTGAATTAAATATTCTACGAGCTTTACAAATTAAGTCTATTAAAGTACATCACTTCACCTTTTCTACATTACTTGATCATATTATCTCGTTATTATGTAGTTAATTGTGCGTATATACCGAATCATGTTGTTCATTGTGTATAAAATGAACTTATACCATTACGTTAGAGAGGGAGTCACTCCCTGTCTTGAAAATTGTATCACTATGTTACTACAGGGTATCACTGTGTGTATGTTTATATCACATCATATCTTGATGTTAGATGCACGGAATCATACAGTGCAGAGGAGGTGCCCCCCAATGAGGGAGATGTGCTCCAATGAAGGAGATGTGCTCCAATGAGGGAGGTGTGTTCCAATGAGAGAGATGTGTTCCAATGAGGGAAGTGTGCTCCAATGAGGGAGGTGTGCTCCAATGAGGGAGGTGTGCTCCAATGAGGGAGGTGTGTTCCAATGAGGGAGGTGTGTTCCAATGAGGGAGGTGTGTTCCAATGAGGGAGGTGTGTTCCAATGAGGGAGGTGTGTTCCAATGAGGGAGGTGTGCTCCAATGAGGGAGGTGTGCTCCAATGAGGGAGGTGTGTTCCAATGAGGGAGGTGTGTTTCAATGAGGGAGATGTGTTCCAATGAGGGAGATGTGTTCCAATGAGGGAGATGTGTTCCAATGAGGGAGGTGTGTTCTAATGAGGGAGATGTACTCCAATGAAGGAAGTGTGTTCCAATGAGGGAGGTGTGTTCCAATGAGGGAGGTGTGTTCCAATGAGGGAGGTGTGCTCCAATGAGGGAGGTGTGTTCCAATGAGGGAGGTGTGTTCCAATGAGGGAGGTGTGCTCCAAAGAGCGACTAGAGGAATGAAATTAGCTCAGCAAAATGACCAGCCAGTGTCATTGCTGCAAAAGGATGTGGGCTTTTCCTCTCCAGCATCATTGAGCCTCCACCAGCACATGTGAGACACCTGACCTCCCACCTAATCCCATTTCCTGCCACTGGCCCATTGGGCCAAGAGCTCATCCAGGTACGTTTTAAAGGAAGTCACTTTGTGTGTTTGTGATGAATGCACCAAGATGTCAACCTTCCACCTGGCTATTCTAACCTGTTTACTTCACCTGGTAAATAATTTTTGAGTGCGTCAGTGAGAACTTAAATTAGATGTGTTAGCTGGGAATTCAGTCCAAGGATGTTTCTGACTGATTTCCAGTTGGAAATCTGCTACAGAACATCTGGAGGCAATGCTGGTTCTCAGATCAATCCAGAGGTACAGCTGTTTCACATGCTTCAAGCTGACAGCTCAGTAGTGTCACTGAACATTGCTGAGACTTTTACGTGACACTCGGCTCATCCTTGGCTGATTACACATCCTACCTTTAATGTCTGGGCCCCCCCCCGCATAGATAGAGATTCCTGGATCCGCAGGAAACCAGTGTTTCAACTTAACCCCAGAATGGTACAAGTACTGGCCTTCTCCTGCAAGCATTCCGATGAAGATTAAAGAATAGGGTGGGTGTGTAATTGGAGATAACCCTGCAGCAGGATGGATTAGTCTGCATCATGCACATCTTAACTAACTTAAATCAGACATCAGTGGAATATCACTAAACAGCTTATCAGTAAAGCCATAGAGATTTACAGCATAGAAACAGGCTCTTTGGCCCAACTTGTCCATTTCTTCTTTTTTAAAACCCCTGAGCAAGTCCCAATTACCCACATTTGGCCCATATCCCTCTATATCCGTCTTACCCATGTCTAAATGCTTTTAAAAAGATAAATTTTATCTGCCTCTACTACTGTCCCTGGCAGCTCATTCCAGATACTCCCACCCTCTGTTTGAAAAAATCTGCTCCTTTGGACCCTTTGTGTCTCTTCTCTTTCACCTTAAACCTGTGCACTCTAGTTTTAGGCTTCTCTACCTTTGAGAAAAGACATTGACTATCTAGCTGATCTGTGTCCCTCATTACTTTATAGACCTCTATAAGATCATCCCTCAGCCTCCTACGCTGCAGGAAAAAACCCCCCAGCTTTTTGTCTGCCTAGCCTCTCCTTATAACTCAAACCATCAAGCCACTGTGGCATCCCATTGTTGCACTCTTTCTAGTTTAACAATATCCTTTCTATAATAGGGTGACCAGAGCTGTATACAGTATTCCAAGTGTAGCCTCACCAATGTCTTGTACAACTTCAACAAGACGTCCCAACTCCTGTATTCAATGTTCTGAAGAATGAAACCAAACATGCCGAATGCCTTCTTCACCACTCTTGTTTTACGTTTTGGGCTACACCTTTTTCTAGATACTGGGCAGAATTCTCTGACCTCGGGCAGTCCAAGACTGGACATTTTCCACCCGAACTCAATGTACCTTTGAATCGTCCGCCAAATTTTCTGTCTCGCCCGCCACGATTCCTGTGGCTGGAGAGACGGGAAAATTTCTGCCACTGTGTGGGATAGTAGAGGCAACCGTTTTTAAAAATTTTACTCCATTCTTAAGGTTACAAAGTCAATGCATAGGGTGGACCAAGCAGACCCAATCCATTCCGTGTCCAAAGATATGTGCATTATCATTCAAAGGTACATTAAGTTCGGGTGGAAAATGTCCAGTCTTGGACTGCCCGAGGTCAGAGAATTCTGCCCAGTATCTAGAGAAGGGTATACCCAAAATGTAAAACCAGGGTGGTGAAGAAGGCATTCAGCATGCTTGGTTTCATTGTTCAGAACATTGAATACAGGAGTTGGGACGTCTTGTTGAAGTTGTACAAGACATTGGTGAGGCTACACTTTCCCATGCTGAATTGTTCTTCGTACATCTTTACCAACATGGCAAGGAGCTCTCTGCAGACTCCACATTGCAGAGTTTGGTGCCCATCTCTCGCCTGTCAGTAGAGATCATGAATTGCTTGTTCAATCATTTTACATCATAATTTAACAGTGGATAGAATTGGCCAGGTATTATTACTTTACCAAAGCACCATCTCAACTGCCAAGTTTCCATCCGTTAGCAGAATACAAGGGGAATAGGCACAAGAAATATGAAGCAATTTCACAAGTACACCTTGGCAAACAGAATCAATCAGGAGCAAAATGGTGACAACACCTTCTCCCATTTGAAAATCTTCCAAAGTGAGTCACACAGGAGAAGCAGATAGTGAGTCACCATGACATGCCTTGAAGAAATAGTTCAAAGCTTGGCAAAGTAGTAAGGTCCTCAGGTAGACATCAAGGACAGAGTGGGAGCTAACAAGGCAGAGGGGGAGTTGCAGACAGTTACATTTGAGGTGCCTAAAGATGATGCTTACTATTGTTGAGTGGCAGGAGAGGCTATCCACAACTGAAGGACCAAAGGACACAAGAAAACACATGGGGTTGATTTGTGTTTGCAGTGAGAGAATCAGATGATAGGAATGATAAGTGATAAGTCCTTATGGATCCCCAATAGTTCCTTAAATTCCACAGGGATTGAGAGATGGAACTTAAAGTTTCTTGTGTTCCAAAACCTTCTTTTCACTTATCATTGGAAGCAACCCTGGCTCAGTTTGACTTGGTGATGGGCAGGCAATATGAGAGTCAATCAAGGTGTGGAGTGGTTGTAAAGAGAGAGCTGGGTACATCTGAATGCTGGTGTAATAGCAATAAAGATGACTTGATGGCTCAGTAGCACAGTGGTTAGCACTGCTGCCTCACAGCGCCAGGGATCTGGTTTGATCCTGGCCTCGGGTCACTGTCTGCACACTCTTTCTATGTCTACTTGGGTTTCCTCCGGGTACTCCAGTTTCCTTCCAAAGATGTGTAGGTTAGGTAGATTGGCCAAGCTAAGTTGCCCATTAGGATCACAGCATCATGGTAGCACAGTGATTAGCACTGCTGCTTCACACTCCAGGGACTTTGGTTCGATTCCCAGCTCGGGTCACTGTCTGTGTGGAGTTTGTACATTCTCCTCATGTTGGCGTGCATTTCCTCCCACAGTCCAAAGATGTATATGCTAGGTTGATTGGCCGTGCTAAAATTGCCCCTTAGTGTCCTGAGATGCGTAGGTTAGAGGGATTAGTGGGTAAATATATAGGGATATGAGGGTAGGACCTGGGTGGGATTGTGATAGGTGCAGACTCGATGGACCAATTGCCTTCTTTCTGCACTGTAGTGTTTCTATCATTCTATGAATAGCAGAGTAAATATTCTGCTACTCATAGCATATATGAATAGGGCTTGGGTGAGATTGTGGTCAGTGCAGACTGGATGGGCTGAATGGCCTCTTCCTGCACTGTAAGGATTCTATGATGACCTATGACTTCAATAACCTTGTGTTCATGTGACTGGCATTGTGACAACAGTCCA
This sequence comes from Sphyrna mokarran, assembly GCA_024679065.1. Lineage (NCBI taxonomy): Eukaryota > Metazoa > Chordata > Chondrichthyes > Carcharhiniformes > Carcharhinidae > Sphyrna > Sphyrna mokarran. The sequence continues at coordinate 38,607,487 of JAGIQG010000026.1, forward strand.
TTAGACACCGTAAAAATATAGCTTTCTTTCAAACATTAAAACTAACAGAAGATTAAGAACATTCACTGGGACTATGCTGATGTCTTGTGATGCTTTGTACAGAGAGAGAAGACAAAAGGGGGGATTCAAGAGCTGGAGATAAATGAACCAGGATAGAGGGTGGGGTGTGAAAAGATGTAATTCAATCCCTATTTTAAAGTTATACGTTGTCCTTATTATCTGCAGATAAATAACAAAATCTGTGAAGCAGAGAACCATCTGAGATTTGTAAGATATAGGTGCTACAGCACCGCCACTGGCAGCTGAGTGTAACAACAGTGTGACATGTTTACATAGACAATTTCCTTGAGAAATGTTGACATGGAAATTATAATGATAGGAATTGTGACATAAATTAAAGAAATGGCAACATGAAATAATATTGTGTAGACAGGAAATGTGAACAAGGTTTTGAACATTAAAGCCAATACTCCTTTACCATTGAGTTTTAGTGTCAACTGCGGAATAAAGACTTTCACATTGAGAAAGGATGAATAAAACTCAGAACTCTACTGATTATGAAAGCTCCACCCTGTGTATATCTGCTGGGGCAGAGAGAGACCTCATGGAGAATCATTGTTCTGCTGCTCTCCTACTTTGTGAATTTGGCTGATTCCAATTCCTTATCCTTTCACAGTCCAAGGCTTTGCGGGAGCGATGGTTACTAGAGGGCATTCCTTCATCAGCAGCAGAGGAGGACGAGGGAATGAAGAAACAGTTCCAGGAGGATAGCGTGAAAACTAAACAGATGGAGGAGACCATCCAGAGGTAACTGGCAAATCACAAACTTTTATGTTGCTTAAAAGAAACAGAAAGGAATAGGGCGGGTTTTGATTTGAATTGATTTATTATTGTCACACGTATTGAGATACTGCCTTCTGCGCTGCGCTGTACAAAGCATAAGGTGGCATGGTAGCACAGTGGTTAGCACTGCTGCTCACAGTTCCAGGGTCCTGGGTTTGATTCCCAGCTCGGGTCACTGTCTGCATGGAATTTGCACATTCTCCTTGTATCTGTGCAAGTTTCCTCTAGGTACTCTGGTTTCCTCCCACAGTCCAAAGATTGATTGACCATGCTAAGAAATTGCCCCTTAGTGTCCATGGGTGCATAGGTTAGAGGGATTAGTGATATACTATGGGGATAGTACCTGGGTGGGATTGTGTTCGGTGCAGACTCAATGGGCTGAAGGGCCTCTTTCTGCACTGTAGGGTTCTATGAGCTCACACATTCAGAGAGTACATAGAGAGAAGGAAAGGAGAGGGTGCAAAATGTAGTGTTACAGTTATAGATAAGGTGAAGAGAAAGATCAGGTTAATATAAGAACATAAGAAATAGGAGCAGGAGTCGGCCATCCAGCCCCTCGAGCCTGCCCCGCCATTCAATAAGATCATGGCTGATCTGAAGTGAATCAGTTCAGTGAATATACAAAGGTCCATTCTAAAGTTGTTGATCTCTCCAATTGTTATCTACTGAAATGGAGGTGGCTAAGAGGGGACCTAATCGAAACATATAAGATGATTAGAGGTTTAGATAGGATGGACAGTGATAGCCTTTTTCCTAGGATGGAGAAAGCTAGCACGAGGGGACACAGCTTTAAATTAAGGGGTGATTGTTATAGGACGGATATCAGAGGTAGGTTGTTTACCCAAAGGGTGGTTCGGGAGTGGAATGCCCTGCCTGCAGCAGTTGTAGATGCGCCAAGTTTGGTGGCGTTTAAGAGGTTAGTTGATAAGTATATGGAAGAGAAGGGAATGGTTTAGTTTGGAGGGGCATTGCTTTTTATATTGGTCGGCGCAACATCGAAGGCCGAAGGGCCTGTTCTGTGCTGTAATGTTCTATATTCTATGTTCTATGAAATAGTTTTCCGAGAGGGGCTTCTCTATGCTGTTCCTAGTTATAAGAGGCAGCATCATACAGTGCAGAAGGAGGTGATTTGGCCCATCGACTCTGTACCGGCAACAGTACCACCCAAATCCTATCCATGTATCTCACACATGCTAGTCCCCCAGGCACTAAGGCCAATCTACCTAACTTGCACATCTTTGGAGTGTGGGAGGAAACCGGAGTACCCACAGGAAACCCACGCAGACATGGAGAGAATGTGCAAACTCCACACACAAAGAAATTCCACCATACCAATTTAAAGTCCAAACAGGTTAATTTGTAGCAAAAGCCTCAAGATTTCGGGACAGCCTGACCCTTTGTCAGGTGGCTGGGAGTTCTCATCACTTCACATCAAACTCCACGCAGACAGTCACCCAAAGCCAGAATCAAACCCAGGTCCCTGGTGCTGTGAGGCAGCAGTGCTAACCACTGTGCCACCATGCTGCCCCTAATTATAAAAATGCAGATTTTTCCAGGCAGTAAGAGAGATCAGTAAACCAAGGACACGGGAATCACATCTATGTAATGGAGACAATCGCAATTCTTGGGATTGTAATAATCTAAGGATAGGTTTTCATTGGAGTAGAGAGCAATGCAAAATCAGATGGTCCTTAGTGGGAAAGGCAGACAGAACAAGGTTATTTAATTCCTTCGGGAGAAAGGTGATTTGTCTCTGATTGGGGAGATTGTAAGGAAATCCCTTAGAAGAGAGGCATTGGCCATGCTAAATTCTCTCTCGCTGTATCCAAACAGGTGTTGAACATAGCGGCTAGAGGATTCTCACCATAACTTCATTGCAGTGTTAACGTAAGCCTACTTGTGACTAATAAATGAACTTTAATTTTTAACTTCGCCTTATCAAAGTGAGAATGTTTCCCCAGATTACAGACAGCAACATTTCTGTGTTTCTTTCCCCCTGCTAATTCCATAGCCTTATTCCTGCCCCAGGAATTCACACGACAGTGGAGGAATGAGGCTGGAGTGTAGGAAACATCTGTGTTGTGAAGGGTTAGGCAGTGTGACTGTATGTGGTTGGGTAGATAGACCAGTGAATCTCCTGTCCGACATTGATTGTTCAACTCCACCAGTGAGAGGCCATTCCTTTCACTGTCGAGAAACTGTAAGTTACAGCAAGTTATGACCCCACAGTCCCATCATTGGTCAGGTAACCAGCCACATCCATCCTCATAGAGCCCCCAATTCCCCACAACTCCTCACACCAAATGGACTCAGACTGTTAGTCAGTCCCAGCTGACTTACCTTTATAACCAGCAAAAAAACTTCAATGAAACGGGCAGCACGGTAGCACAGTAGGTTAGCACCGCTACTTCACAGCTCCAGCGTCATGGGTTCAATTCCCGGCTCAGGTCACTGTCTGTGTGGAGTTTGCACATTCTCCTCGTGTCTCCATGGAGTTTGCTCCGGTTTCCTTCCACAGTCCAAAGACATGCGGGTTATAGATTGATTTGCCGCGCTAAGAAATTGCCATTTAGTGTCCAGGGATGCGTAGGTTAGAGGGATTAGTGGATATGATATGGGCGCATGGCCTGGGTGGGATTGTGTTCTGTGTAGACTCGATGGGCTGAAGGGCCTCTTTCTGCACTGTAGGGTTCTGTTCTATGAATCTGTTTTTAAAAAAAGAAATTCCATATTTTATTGCCATTTTCCTCTTGATCCCTGGCACCAATGTTCTTCAATCTTTGCATGGGATTGAAGGTGATTTAGCAGTTTGGATTAGGAATTGGCTAGCTGATAGAAGACAGAGGGTGGTGGTTGATGGGAAATATTCAACCTGGAGTGCAGTTACAAGTGGTGTACCTCAAGGATCTGTTTTGGGGCCACTGCAGTTTGTCATTTTTATAAATGACCTAGATGAGGGTGTAGAGGGTTGGATTAGTAAATTTGCTGACGATACCAAAGTGGGGGGAGTTGTAGACAGCGAGGATGGATGTTACAGTTTGCAGAGGGACATAGATAGGTTGCAGAGCTGGGCCGTGAGGTGGCAAATGGAATTCAATACGGATAAGTGTGAGTGATTCACTTTGGTAGGAATAACAGGCATATGAAATATAGGGCTAATGGAAGGACCCTTAATAGTGTTGTCGAGCAGAGGGATCTTGGGGTACAAGTACATAGCTCTTTGAAAGTTGGCACCCAGGTTGATAAAGTTGTTAAGAAGGCGTACGGTGTGTTAGCTTTTATTGGTAGAGGGATTGAATTTAGGAGCCGTAAGGTTATGTTACAACTGTACAAAACTCTGGTGCGGCCGCACTTGGAGTATTGCGTACAGTTCTGGTCGCCGCATTATAAGAAAGATGTGGAAGCATTGGAAAGGGTGCAGAGGAGGTTTACCAGGATGTTGCCTGGTATGGTGGGAAGGCCTTATGAGGAAAGGCTGAGGGACCTGAGGTTATTTTCATTAGAGAGAAGAAGGTTACGCGGTGACCTAATTGAGGCGTATAAGATGATCAAGGGATTGGATAGGGTGGATAGTGAGAGCCTTTTTCCTCGGATGGTGATGACCAACACGAGGGGACATAACTTTAAATTAAGAGGTGGTAGTTATAGGACGGATGTCAGAGGCAGGTTCTTTACACAGAGAGTGGTGAGGGCGTGGAATGCCCTGCCTGCAGCAGTTGTGGACTCGCCTACTTTGGGGGCATTCAAATGTTCGGTGGATAAGCATATGGATGATATTGGAATAGTTTAGGTTAGAGGGTCCACTGGCCGGCGCAACATCGAGGGCCGAAGGGCCTGTACTGCTCTGTAATGTTCTATGTTCTATTTGCAATTCTCTACTCCATGGGCTGAGAGTGAGATTGATAAATTTTAGGAGTATTAAAGTGGTGGACAATGTAGTGGAAGGAGCACTGAACACAGGTTAGAGAGATATGTATTGTCTCCAGACAGCACAGTAAGTGAGGTTTTTTGCTAACTCAGGCAAGTCATGGGGGTTACAGATAGTGTGACATGAAGCCAAGTTCCCTTTTAAGACTGTCGTCATGTGTGTGGAACTTGGCTATCAGTCTCTGCTCAGCGGCTCTGCGCTGTCGTGTGTCGTGAAGGCCACCTTGGAGAATGCTTACCCGAAGGTCGGAGGCTGAATGCCCATGACCGCTGAAGTGTTCGCCAACAGGAAGGGAACAGTATTGCCTGGTGATTGTTGAGCAATGTTCATTCATCTGCTGTCATAGTGTCTGCATGGTCTCCCCAATGTACCATGCTTTGGGACATCCTTTCTTGCAACACATTAGGTAGACAACCTAATCCACACATCTTTGGAGTGTGGGAGGAAACTGGAGCACCCAGAGAAAACCCAGGCAGACACGGAGAGAATGTACAAACCCCACACAAACAATGGCCCAAAGCCAGAATTGAACTTGAGTTGCTGGCACTGTGAGGCAGCAGTGCTAACCACTGTGCTACCATGTCACCCACACAATGATAAGGAAGGTTGAGCACCTAATGGAAATGAGTATATTACAGTATGGAATACTGTGTACTATGTCCAGTTCTGGTTACTCTGTTATAGAAAGAATATTAATAAACTAGGAAGAATGCAGAAAAGTTTTCTTAGGATGCTACCGGGACTTGATGGTTTGAGTCATAAGGAGAGGCTGGATAGACTGGGACTTTTTCTCTGGAGTGTAGACTTTTTTCTCTGGATGATTGTATAGAGGTCTATAAAATAATGAGGGGCACAGATCAGCTAGCGAGTCAACATCTTTTCCCAAAGGTAGGGGAGTCTAAAACTAGAGGGCACAGGTTTAAAGTGAGAGGAGAGAGATACAAAAGTGTCCAGAGAGGTAATTTTTTTCACACAGTATCTGGAACAAGCTGCCAGAGGTAATAGTAGAGACGGGTACAATATTGTCTTTTAAAAAGCATTTATTCAGTAACATGGGTAAGATGGATATGAGTCAAATGTGGGCCATTGGGACTAGCTTAGGGGTTTAAAACAAAAGGCTGCATTGACAAGTTGGGCTGAAGGGCCTGTTTCCATGCTGTAAACCACCATAACTCTATAGGTCTATGACTCTAGTGCGTTGTAATCCAGAATTCAGATTCACACACATACACACGGCAACACACACACACACACACACACACACACACACACAACACACACACACACACACACACACACACACACACACACACACACAAGGACTGTCTGGGATTCTAACCTCAAATAAACAAGCTCAGAAAAAGGAAACCTGCCAACAATTCTAAAGGCTTGGTCCTCATGTGTTAGGGTTAGGGTTAATGCCTGTTGGGTACAGAGTTCAGAGTAACCCTCAGTGAGCAGCAGTTTGGGGATTCAGACAGACAGAAAAGATAGACGATGGAATATATTGCAGAGGAGGTGAGATACGCAGCTCACACACCCTTAGAACCATGAATATATCTAGCAAGGTGTCGCTAAGCAACAGGTAGCAGAGCAAAAACCACAAACTCCCACTGATCAGAGCACGGATCAGATGATACAATTCATTCTGCAACTACGCTCCAAAAACTCCCACATTCACATTTTCCCAAGTTTAACACGCTTCAAATATCTCAGGAATACTCAACAGGTCAAACCATTGATCTGTGGAGACTCTAAGCTGAGAGTTCAAAGGGCATTGTCTTCATAAAGGAACCTTGGTCAAATCTTGTTCCAAGGGGGAGGGACAGATGTTACCATGGTGACACTTCTCCACAAGGTTAAAGTTCAGCCATATTTTTCTGATTTAAACAACAAAGAGCAATAATAAGGGAACAAAAAGCAAAGCCGGTGAATTCAAATTTGAAAATGGAAAGTGTTGGAAGAGTGCAGAAGGCCACTCAGCCCACGAGCCCTCAGCTATTTGTGTCCCATGGAGTCAGAAAGGGCAATCCACCAACTCCAGTGTTGATCAAAGGTTACCCAAGGTGGGCGAGCAAGAAAGGGAGGTGATAGAACAGGACTTGTGGACCCCACTTTCTGTTCCTTCTGGCTCCACAAGAAACAAACACAAACTTGCCTTCTGGCCTCCTGTGTGGATAGGCCTCCAACTCCAGCAGTTGATTTGAAATGGCTGTCAGGATCCTACACTATAGGGCTCTTTTTGTAGATAAGAGGGGAACTAATCCTTAGCAAGGATGAGAGTTCTCCCTGTAGCCCCTTGCTTTTCCAGGCCCCACTGCTTCCTTAAAACGTTTGGCATTTGACCACATCTTTCCCCCTCCTCGCTCTCCCTCCCCCTCCACCCACCCCCTTCACCCCTCCTCACTCCCTCACCCCCACCCCCCATCAGCCCTCTCCTCCTATCAGCCTCCCCTCTGCTATTCCTGATCTCTCCCTGGCCTCCATGTTACACTCTCGTCTCTGCCAGATCGGAGTTCCCAAAGTTTACAGTGAACCTTCAGCACAAAATCCGGTTGGGGGCGGGGGATGGTGGTGAGAGGGGGGTGTTAAAACCATTGGGCCGTGGGAAAGCGGCTGGATTGAGTGGGAGACATGATGAGGCGACCAGGAAGATGCTCAACAAGACTTGGCAACTCCAATTGGCGGCGGGGGAGATAAATGGTGTTGATCTGTTTCCTGTTGAAATGGGATTTTGGCAAGCTGACATTCCGAGGGGTTCCTTTTGGGGAAAGAGGAACTCGGAAATTTTGGAGGAAGGAGCTGCTGGAGATTAAAGAGGGACATTCCATCCTGACTGCTAGGGGCTTGCCAAATATTATCAGTCGGTGCAGACTGTTCTGTTTCATGCATCAATTAATTAAAAGGCTCCACAATCTTTTTTTCCTTTAAAATGTTCTCCTCGGATTGTGAAATCAATATTGTTTTTGATGAAAAAGGTGCGACATTTAGTAATATCTCTGTGGGATATTTAACACTTGGTATTACAGACACTATTCCCAGCCTTAATGAGCTCGTTAACTTCACCCTGCTGGAGACCTGTTTTCTATCTTCACCCCTGAAGCATCTCGGTTGTTCAACGGAAGCGCAATTTTTTTCTCCAATGTCAGCCAGAATCTTCCACCTTTTCATTGCCATTTTCCCATCTCGCTGCAGTGAGTTGTTTATTGCCAAATTCTCCATCTTCGCCACAGAGGGAGCTTGGCGTGAGTGAGCAGTAAGGGTCACGTCCAGTAGCCTCTGAATTAGACTCCACACAGGGTGGGGTAGGATCGCTGCAGTGCAGAAGAAGGCCATTTGGCCCATCGAGTCTGACAGAGCATCCCGCCCAGAGCCTATCCCCACATACAAGTTTAAAGTTTATTTATCAGTGACACAAGTAGGCTTACATTAACAGTGCAATGAAGTTACTGTGAAAATCCCACAGTCACCACACTCTGCTTTAGGCGTGGCCAGTGCACGTCTTTTGGATTGCAAGAGGAAATCGGAGTGCCCGGAAGAATGTATAGAGTTTGCACAAACAGACAGTCATCCAAGGCTGGAGTTGAACCTGGGTACCTGGCTCTGTGAGGCAGCAGCGCTAACCACTGTGGTTCTGGAGGGGACTGGTTCGGGAGGTTGAGGGTGTTGGCGGGGGAGGGTGGAGAAGGGGCTGCAAAAGGGAGCTGAGGATAAGGCTGACCATGTTCTGCTCAGCTGGATATCCCTGTGGGATATTTAACACTTGGTATTACAGACACTATTTCCAGCCTTAATGAGCTCATTAACCTCACCCTCTCAGAGACCTGTTTTCTATCTTCACCCCTGAAGCATCTCTGTTGTTCAACGGAAGCACATTTTTCTCTCCAATGTCGGCCAGAACTTTCTACCTTTTCATTGCCATTTTCCCACCCTGCTGCAGTGAGTTGTTTATTGCAAATTCTCCATTTCGCCGGAATCATTCAGACACTGGGAAGTGGAGAGAGGCGTTGTCACAGGGCTGCTATTACAGGGAGCATGTTCTCCAGAGTTAGGGCATTGGCTTCTAATACTCCAGGGGATTTCTGCATTGCTGCTTGTATTGGTGTGCACTATTCTGATTAGAATTCAGCTCTTAGATCTGAAAAGTTGCACAGGATCTAGAATTTCTGATTTCTCACACTGCGAGTTAAAGAAAAGAATTTCACTTAGAAAGCACATTTCACAATGCCTGAACATCTCAAAGCACTTTACAGCCAACGAGGTACTTTTCAAGCGTAGTCACTGTGATAATATAGGCATGTCATGGGAACTGATGCACAGCAAGATCCCACAAGCAATAATATAATAGTGAGCAGTTTTTCTTTTCTGGAATATTGATTGAGATAAACGTTTGCCAAGACAATGGGAGTAATTACCCCACTGTTCTTTGGATGTCATAGAATCTCTGCAGTGCAAAAAGAGTCCATTTGGCCCGTCGAGTCTGCACCAACTACAATCTCACCAGGCCCCATTCCTGTAACCCTGCTAATTCCCCTGACGCTAGGTCAATTTGGCATGGCCAATCAACCTAACCTGCGCATCTTTGGACTGTGGGAGGAAACCGGAGCACCCAGAGGAAACCCTTGCAGACGAGGGGAGAACACGCAACGTCCACACGTACAGTGACCCAAGTTGGGGATTGAACCCAGATCCCTGGCGCTGCGAGGCAATAGTACTAACCACTGTGTCGCCGTGCTGTGCTAGAATATTGTTGACATCCACCTGAGAGAGTAGGCAGGGTCACAGTTTGGAATCTTCTCCAAATGACAGCTTCTTCTCCGGCAGAAGGCTCCCTCGATATCGCATTGGGCCCGGCATCATTCACTCAGGTCCTGGAGCGGGACTTGAAGCTAAATCCTCATGATTCAGAATGTTTGTTAACCCAGTGAGCCACAGCTGACACAGCAGGGAAAAAGGTTACCTCACATCATTAGTCATCCAGAGACCTCAGTGCGACTGTGTATCCAAATTCCACAATGACTACTTGGGTTCAGTTCAAACCCTGTGTGTGACTTGAAGTGGAGATACATGGATTTGGGGCCTGTGTCTGTGGGAGTTTGCGCATTCTCCCCGTGCTTGCGTGGGTTTTCTCCGGGTGCTCCGGTTTCCTCCCACATCCCAAAGATGTGCTCTTAGGCTAATTGGCAAAACAAATTCTTCCTAAATTGTCTCAAATTTGGTTTTTAATCCATAGACCTATAAACATGGACAGGGATCGCGGGTAGTGGTGGGAAATCGGGGTGGCGGCACGGGCTCGTTGGGCCGAAGGGCCTATTTCCCGTGCTGTTTTGTTCTTTGAGATGCCGGCGTTGGACTGAGGCAAACACAGTAAGAGGCCTCACAACACCAGATTAAAGTCCAACGGGTTTATTTGATAGAAGAAGCTACTAGATTTCAGAGTGTTTGCTACTCCTTTATCAAGAGAGTGGGAGTTCTAATCACAACAGTGCATTACAAAGACACAAACTCAATTTATAGAATAATATTTAGAATGTGATTCTTTACAGCTAATCATGTCTTCAAGGTACAGACAAGGTGAGTGGTGAGAACATTAAGCACAGAATAAAGACAGGTTAAACTGTTCTGTCTGGAGACAATCTCTTTAACCTGTGCTTAAAGCTCTCTCCACTCACATTGTGTGTACCTTTAAGACTTGACAGGCCCTCTAGCTCTCACTCCCCCTCAATGCCCACTCATTCCTCAAACCCCACCCTTGAAAGCTCACCCTTGACAACCATAGAAAGAGGGGCTCAGCGAGACACCCACGGCAATGCCACATCACCACTGGGGCAAACATTCAGTCTGTCCAACTGATAAACAATTGAACTGCTTAAGTGCCCCATTAAAAGCCACTCCCCACCTCCGAGGGCCCGAGATCGTGTTGGGAAACCTGTTGATCTCTCAGTGGGTGCTGGATAATGCCCTCCTTTGTGAGTATAGAACCTGGGATTCTTTTTGGTGCAGGTACGATGGGTCAAATGGCCTCCTCCTACAAGAATTCTATGGTTCTATGTAACGGTAGCAAAAGACTTGCATTTATACAGCACCTTTCACAACCGTAGTACATTCCAAAGCAATGTACAATCAACGCAGCTCTTTTTGAAGTGTTGTACTGCCAGTTTGCACACAGTAAGATCCCACAAGCAACAGTGCCCAGATGAGTTGCTTTTAATGATGTTAATTGAGGAATAATTATCGGGCAGGACTCTAGGGGAACTCTTCTGCTCTCCTTCGAAAATACTCCTGGAATCTATCTCTATGAGTTTAACCTGTCACCCAAAAAGTACCTCTGACAGTGTAGCAGTTCTTCAGTAGTGCTCTGTGGGGTTTTGACAGCCACCTGACTGCTTAACATTCGGACTGATTCAGAACTGACACAGATTACTGGCCTCACACACAAGAAAAACATCCTTGTAAATAGAAAATGAGAAATAATATCTAATAACAGAGCAGTCAATCTACCTAAGCTACTGCCTGTCAAATATCCGACAGTGTAATACCTGACTCTACACTGGATTAGACTGGCCCAAGTATTGACACACTCAGCAAGGTCACTTTTCCCACAGCGGGCTGCTGAATTATTCCTTAAAGTCACGGAATTCTGAGAGAGTCATTTATAATGTAAGCTTTTACCATAAACCAGTGCCTGTTACCATCTGTAGTTTATGAGGATAGTTTTTTTCTTTATGTGACCTTGTACTTGCATGGATTTATTTCGCGTGGTTTATATCGCCCTGCGTTAAACACAAAGTCACATGAGATGTTAATGGACTTTCAGACCCAATCACCAGGTTTGACTTACAATCTCACCTAGTTAACCCTCAGCTGACATTTACTGCATTTTAACAACAAATCCCTTTGTCATTTTTATTAACTAAGGGTATCCAAATAATAAAAGCAGCTTGTTCTGTTACTATTGATGAATGATGTTGATAACTGGGAAGTAGGGGCAGCACAGTGGTACAATGGTTAACACTGCCACCTCACAGCGCCAGGGACCCGGGTTCAATTCCAGTCACCATCTGTATGAAGTTTGCACATTTTCCCAGAAAGCTCCCAAAGCTCGTGGTTCCAATTAAGCCTGTTGGATTTTAACCTGGTGTTGTGAGACTTCTTACTGCGCCCCACCCCCGTCCCACGCTGGCATCTCCACATCCAGGGATGGTACAAGAGGCAGGGATTCAAGTTCCTGGGACATTGGAACCGGTTCTGGGACCCAGTACAAATAGGACAATTTGCACCTGGGCAGAACTGGAATAGATGTCCTAGGGAGAGTGTTTGCGAGTGCTGTTGGAGAGAGTTTAAACTAATGTGAGAGGGGAGTGGGAACCGATACAGGAAATCAGAGGGAAGTGGGGACAGAAACAAAGGACAAAAAGGGAAAAAATAGAAGGCAGAAAAATCAAAGATAAAAATCAAAAAGGACCACAGTACAGAGACTGTGGAGAACTCAGTGATTGGGTCCAGTAAAGCTAAGAGGAATAAAACACAGGGAGAGTGTACAAAACATGACAAGACAGATGGTGTGAGGTATGATAGGTAAAGCAGATGAATTTAAAGCTGAGATTACTACATGGAACTATGATGTTGTGGCAATTATGGAGATTTGGATAAAAGAAGGGCAGGACAGCTTAACATTGCAGGATTTAGATGCTTCAGGTGAGATAGAGAGGGTGACAAAAGAGGTGGGGGTGTTGCTTTACTGATTAGGGAGAATGTCACAGTTATACAGAGGGAGAACACCTTGATGGGGTCTTGCTATATAGGTAGAACTCAGGAACAGGAGCGGTGCAATCACACTGTTGGGGTTGTACTACAGACCTCCCAACTGCCAGTGTCAAGTGGAGGAACTGATACGTCAGCAGATTATGGGAAGATGTGAAAACAACAGGGTTGTGGTGATGGGCGATTTTAATTTCCCCAACCCAGACTGGGATTTCTTTAGAGCCAGGCGCTTGGATGGGGCAGAGTTTGTTCAGTGTGTCCAAGAGAGACAATTTGTAGATAGCCCCATCCTGGTTTGGACTATCTTAGACCTGGTTCTGAGAAATGAGTGTGGACAGGTGATTGATATCTCAGTGGGGGATCATTTTGGGAACAGTGATCACAACACTATAAAATTCAAGATACTTTTAGAAAAGGATAGAAATAGTCCCAGATTGGAAGTACTAAACTAGGGGAGGGCTAACTACGGCGGTATTAGGTAGGAGCTAGGGAACGTAGACTGGCAACGGCTGTTTGAAGGTAAACCTTCCGATATGTGGGAGTCTTTTAAAAGTCAGTTGTTAACAATTCAGGACAAGGATATCCCTGTAAAAATGAAGGATAAAGATTTGGGAACATTGGATGCCAAGAGAGATTGTGAGCTCAGTGAAATAGAAGAAGGAGGCATCCATAAATTTCAGCAAGTTGAAACTGGATAAGGCTCTTGAGGAATACAAAGATAGCAGGAAAGAGCTTAAACAGGGACTTAGGAGGGCCAAAAAGGGGCCATGAAATATGCTCCCAAGGAGAATCCCAAGGTTGAGGGTAGCTAAAGAAAGGGTAGGTCCACTCAAGCACAGTGGAGGGAATTTGTGTGTGGGGCCAGATGGGATGGGTGAAGTCCTTAACACATATTTTGCATCAATATTCACAAAGGAGAAGGATGTGGTAGATGTGAGTATAGAAAGGAGGATGTTGACATTCTAGAACATATTGAGATAAAAAGATGTATTGGAGGTTTTGAAAAAGGTGGACAAATCCCCAGGGCCAGATAGGATCTAACCCAGAATACTGAGAGAGACGAGGGAAGAAATTGCTAAGGCCTTGGCTAAAATCTTTGTATCCTCTTTTGCCACGGGTGAGGTACCAGAGGTTTGGAGACTAGTTAATATTGTTCCTCTGTTTAAGAAGGGCAGAAGAGACAATCTGGGAAATTACTGTTCTATGATCCTTACATCAGTGATGGGAAATTATTGGAGAAGATTCTTAGGGACAGGATGTACTCACATCTGGAAGAGAGGCTTCTATTATTAGCAATAGGCAGCATGGTTTGTGAAGGGGAGGTTGTGTCTCACAAACTTGAGAGAGTTCTTTGAGGAAGTGACGAAAAAAGTTGACCAGGGTAGGGCAGTGGATGTTGTATATATGGATTTTAGTAAAGCCTTCGATAAGGTTCCTCATGGCAGGCTGTTTCGGAAGGTGAAGTCATATGGGTTGAACTGGCAAAACTGGCTTGGACATAGAAAGGCGTCTGTTAACACCAGGTTTAAGTCCAACCGATTTATTTGATAGTAAATTCACAAGCTTTCGGGGTTTGTCCCTTCGTCAGGTGAATGGAGAGCACTGACCTCAGATAGAGCATATAACAGAACAGACAGTTTGCAGATTACTGATTAGAATGCGAATCTTTACGCTTTCAAGTCTTAAAGTGGCTGCTTTCTTGCATCTCTGTGAAAACTTGATGTCTGTGTCGATATGCGCAACCTTCTTGGAGATAGAAAGCAGAGAGTGGCAGTGGAAGAGTACTTTTCTAATTGGAAATCTGTGACAAGCAATGTTCCACAAGAACCAGTGTGGGGGCTTTTGTTGTCTGTAATATTTATAAATGATCTAGAGGAAATTTGGGTGTGTGATTAGTAAATTTGCAGATGATATAAAAATTGGGGAAGTAGCAGATAGTGAGGAGAATTGTCAGAGGATACAACAAGAGATGAAGATCTACAGCAAGATGTAACCTGGGCTGAAAGATAGCAGGTGGAATTTAATCTGGATAAATGTGAGGTGATGCGATTTGGAAGGTCTACTGCAGAAGGAAAGTAATCAGTGAATGGTAGATCCCTTAGGAATATTAACATACAAAGGGATTGAAGTGTGCAGATCCCTGAAGGTGGCAACTCAGGTAGTCAAGAAGGCATACGGCATGCTGGCCTTCATTGGTTGTGGCGTTGAGTACAGGAATTAGAAAATCATGTTGCATGTTGTTAGGCTGCATTGGGACTATTATATACAATTCTAGAAGGTTGTTGATGCATTGGATAGAGTGCAGAAGAGATTGACCAGGATGTTCCCTGGTTTGGAGGATATGGACTATGAAGAAATGTTGAACAAACTTGGATTGCCTTCACTGGAGCATCGAGGATGAGGGGGGGGCACCTGAGAGAGGTTTACAAGATTATGATAGGCTTGGATAGAGTGGAGAGTCAGAGTCTTTTTCCCCGGGATTGAAGGGTCAATTACTCGGGGGCACAGGTTGAAAGTGAGAGGGGGAAAGTTTAAAAGAGATGTAAGGGGTAAGTTTTTCATGTAGAGGGTGGTGAATACCTGGAGCCCGCTGCTGGAAAAGGTGATGGAAGCAGATTCCATAACAACATTCCAGAGGCACCTGGATAGATACACAAATAGGCAGGGAATAGAGAAACATGGATTGTGTAGAAGCAAATAAACATTAGATTAGAGAGGTATCTGTATCGACACAAGCTTGGTGGGTTAAAGGGCCTGTTCCCAAGCTCTACCATTCTTTGTTCTTTGTTTCCCTTGGTTGGGGAGTCGAGAACCAGGGGGCACAAATTCAAAATAAAGGGGAATGCTACTTAGGACCGTGATAAGAGAAATTTCCGTAATCAGATGCTTCTGATCTTTAGAATCCTCTACCCCAGAGGGCTGTGGGAGCTTTGTCACTGAGAATGTTTAAAGTAGAGATTGACAGATTTCCAAATGCAAATAACAAAAAGACATTGAAGCGGATGGCCAGCCATGATTATATTGAATGGGGGAAACGGGCTCGATGGGCTGAATAGTCTACCCCTGTTTTCACAGTGGGTTAGCACTGCTGCTTCACAGCTCCAGGGTTCTGGGTTCGATTCCTGCCTCGCTGTCTGTGTGGAGTTTGCACGTTCTCCTCGTGTCTGCGTGGGTTTCCTCCAGTTGCTCCAGTTTCCTCCCACAGTCCAAAGATGTGCGGGTTAGGTTGATTGGCCATGCCTAATTGCCCCTTATATTTTGCTTTTAGTTTAGTCTTCTGTTGCACTAATCTTCATTCCCCACCCATCCCCCCCCCCTCCCATGCTCATTGGCCAGTCCAGCTACATCTCCATCTTTAAATGAGGGTAGAAATCCCTCAATGGCCTTGCCCTCTCCCACTCTCTGTCACCTCTTCCAGCCCCACCATCCTCTGTGATACCTGTGACTTCAATTCTGGCCGTATTTCTGTTGCCCCTCTGTTGGTATACATACGGAAGCATTGGAGAGAGTGCAGAGGAGATTTACCGGGATGCTGCCTCGTTTGGAGGGTAGGTCTTACGAGGAAAGGTTGAGGGAGCTGGGGCTTTTCTCTTTGGAGCGGAGGAGGATGAGAGGTGACTTAATAGAGGTTTATAAGATGATGAGAGGGATTGATAGAGTAGAACGTTCAGAGACTATTTCCTCGGGTGGATGTAGCTGTTACTAGGGGGCATAACTATAAGGTTCAATGGTGGGAGATATAGGAGGGATGTCCGAGATAGATTCTTCACTCAGAGAGTGGTTGGGGTGTGGAATGCACTGCCTGCTGTGATAGTGGAGTCAGACACTTTATTGCGGTTATTGGATAGGCACATGGAGCACACCAGGATGGTAGGGAGTGAGATGGCTTGATCTTGGGATTGGACATAGCTCAGCACAACATTGAGGGCTGAACATAGAACATAGAACATTACAGTGCAGAACAGGCCCTTCGGCCTTCGATGTTGCACCGACCAATTAAGAAAAAGCAATGACCCTCTAACCTAAACCATTCCCTTTTCATCCATAAACTTATCTACTAACCTCTTAAACGCCACCAAACTTGGCGCACCTACAACTGCAGCAGGCAGGGCATTCCATACCCTTACCACCCTCTGGGTAAAGAACCTACCTCTGACATCCGTCCTATAACTACCACCCCTTAACTTAAAGCTATGTCCCCTCGTGCTAGCTTTCTCCATCCTAGGAAAAAGGCTATCACTGTCCACCCTATCTAAACCTCTAATCATCTTATATGTTTCAATAAGGTCTCCTCTTAGCCGCCTTCTTTCTAACGAAAACAACCTCAAATCCCTCAGCCTCTCTTCATAAGACCTGCCCCCCATACCAGGCAACATCCTGGTAAACCTCCTCTGTACCCTCTCCAATGCCTCCACATCTTCATCACACGCTGAAGGGCCTGTACTATGCTGTACTGTTCTATGCTCTACCTTCAGCTGCCTGGTCCCTAAGTTCTGGAATTTTCTCCAGGGAATAGCGCCTTAGTGGGTTGGTGCAGACTCGATGGGCCAAATGGCCTCCTTCTGCACTACAGGGATTCTGTGATTCTCCTTGAAACTCTCCTCTTTTAAGGGGTCCCTACATTTTCGACTAAGCATCTGGTCGCCTGTTTGAACATTTCTTTATTGCTTCGGTGAAGCTTTCGTGAAGCACAGCACACTTTCTGTGAAGCACCTTGCAATGTTTCACACCCCCCCCCCCTTAAAGGTGCTATAGAAATGCAGGACGTGGTTTGCTATGTATTTCAGTCCACCCTGAGCCACGTCGCAGTAAATGTTACAGTGAATGGATGGGGTGTTGTTCAGCGTGTGAGTACAGCCGAGGGGGGGCCAAATTCCTTAAGTTGGCAGATCTCATCCCTTGCTCGTGTACCCGGGAAAATTAATGTGTGAAAGTGCGTTGCATCAAGGCCAGCAACCAACTTGTCACCGTGGAGCTGAGAGGGGAGGTAAAGCAACCAGTTAAAAGCTCCCTGCGGTGACAGCCATCATATCTGTGACGGGAAGGACTGAAGGAAATGTGACATTCCAGCTGCCTCACGTTTGACTTTGTGACTGTTCATAACGTGAGTGTCTGAGAAGGTTGGGGAACGATGTACTTTTTGGGATAGAGTTGGCTCAGAGTTGACAAGCCCGCGAATGGGAGACTGGAACCGAGTGAATCCCCCCTACTACAAACTACGAAGAGTGGCACGGTGGTTAGCACTGCTGCCCCCACAGCGCCAGGGACCCAGGTTCGATTCCGGCCTCGGGTCACTGTCTGTGTGGAGTCTCCCCGTCTCTGCGTGGGTTTCCTCCGGGTGCTCCGGTTTCCTCCCATAGTCCAAAGATGCGTGGGATCAGTTGATTGGCCATGCTAAAATTGACCCTTAGTGTCAGGGGAGACCAGCTAGGGTAAATGTGTGGGGTTAAGGAGATAGGGCTTGTGGTCGGTGCAGGCCGGATGGGGCTCCTCCTGCGCTGTAGGGATTCCATGATTCTATTCTAATTCTACCCAGTAAACTTGGAGACTTCTACAACTCTGCAAGAGCCCAGCTTTGCTCAAATGTATCCCCTCAAAGCTTTTGTTTCTCGAGGCTGTGCTCCCTCTCAGAACCCCTGACAAACAAACTCCCCACTGGGCAAAATACCACACTAGCAAGCATCGAGTCTCCCATTGGAGAACGAAAGGGATTTGCACACTCTCATCTCCCCCCAGCACTAATCCCCAGCTCCTGTCTTGGGACTTAGACCCACAATTGTTTGACTCAAATGCTTACGATGAAGCTCATATGTTGCACACAGTGTATTTCCTTGTCGAGAGTGCATCATGGAGTATTTGAATACTTCTGTCATCAGCATTGTGAGAGTTAATTATCGCCAAGTACCACAGCCAAACTTAATTTCATCCGTCTTAATCAGAACAAGTTTGTTCCCAGCTAGATTGTTTCTCTCCGGAATAGATTGCAATGTCCTCGGAGCTGCTCACTGCTGAAATGTTGAATGTAAACCCACCCCCCCCCCCCCCCCCCCCCCCCGAACTGGTGACATTACAGCAACAAGGGGGTCTGGACAACACAATAGGCTATTGAACCATCATCGGACCATGGTTAAAGAGGCAACCAGTTCCTTCAGCACCTTCCCATCGTGGCAGTGCTACCCTGGCATTGGGCTGCTGGGTTAACATTGCCAGGGTGATGCAGCTGGTGTGACGGGGGTTGGGGGGGTGCAATGCCAGGCACTGCCCAGCCATTTCACCAACCACCAGGGGAATATCAATGGTTACCTAGCTTCCCCCCACCACTCCCCTCCCACCCCTCCCCACCTCGGTGTGGCCACCAAGTCAAGTCACCATTGTGGAGACCAGCAGTGATTCATGCCAGTTTCCCGCTGTGTCCGAAGAATCACCAGAGCTGGGGGAATCCAGCTCCAAGTCTGTGGGAGTTTGCGCATTCTCCCTGTGCTTGCATGGGTTTTCTCCGGGTGCTCCGGTTTCCTCCCACATCCCAAAGATGTGCTCTTGGGCTGATTCGCAGAACAAATTCTCCCTAAATTGTCTCAAATTTGGATTCAATCCAGAGATCTATAAACATAGATAGGGATCACGGGTAGAGGTGGGAACATTGGGGTGGCGGCGCGGGCTTGTTGGGCCGAAGGGCCTGTTTCCCATGCTGTTTTGTTCTTTGACCCTGCATCTGCAACTACCAAAGGCATTGCCAAGCTGGCACTGTCAACGTGAGGGTCGGAAGGATGGAGGGGGGGTGGATATGGAAGCTCATGAAGGATGGGGAGTGGGGGGATACAGAAAGAGGAGGGGCTGATGGTGGGTGGGGGAGGAGGTGTGGAAACCATGAAGGAAGATTTGGTGACTTCCACAGCAGGATGTCACTCTGTTGGGAGGGTTGGGTCAGTGAAATGGATGGGGGGATATCTTAGTTGGGAGTAGGGGGGTGGGAGGTTGGCATTTAGGGTTGTCTGGAGATCGGGCATTCTTTAAAAAGAGGAATGTGATGTGCTGTGATTGGAGATCTCTCAGTTAGGATGGAGATCTCTCAGTGAGGATGGAGATCTCTTGGAGAGGATGGAGATCTCTTGGTGAGGACGGAGATCTCTCGGAGAGGATGGAGATCTCTCAGTGAAGATGAAGATCTCTCGGAGAGGATGAAGATCTCTCGGAGAGGATAGAGATCCCTCAGTGAGGATGGAGATCTCTCGGAGAGGATGGGGATCTCTCGGTGAGGATGGAGATCTCTCGGAGAGGATGGTGATCTCTTGGTGTGAATGGAGAGGATAGAGATCTCTCTATGAGGATGGAGATCTCTCGGAGAGGATAGAGATCTCTCGGAGAGGATGGAGATCTCTCGGAGAGGATGGAGATCTCTCGGTTACAATGGAGATCTCTCAGAGTGGATGGAAATCTGTCGATGAGGATGGAGATCTCTCAGTGTGGATGGAGATCTCTCACTCAGTGTGAATGGGCTGCGATTTGATGCAGAATGTGCCTCCTCCCACCTCAGGCAGGCTGGAATATTTCGTATAATAAATCAGACAAATCAGGTTTATTTACAAAGCAGCCGGTCCGTTCTCATTTACATTCCTGACAGTGAGAGACAATGGCACACTCTCCCAGCATCGTAACAATTACAGACTGCAATGTTATTGACGTACCCAGGCTGAAACAGCCCAATCTGAGTGGATGAAGCACTCTCAACGTAACTTAGACCAGCCCCAGTGATCCTGTCTGGCATTCAAATACACATACTCAAATTGAAGGCTTTCAGTTGAAGGGGATTGTGTGTAATGATATATATTTTCTCGTTAAGTCTGACGTTGGAATATTCTTCGTGTCCTGGGTAGTTATTTCCTCTGGTTTTATTGTCTGACAATCCTCCGGTAACGCACTTGTCAATAGACAGACAGCACTATCTGACTGGGCAGCTCACTGCCTGCTCCAGCCTGGTCGCACTGCCGCTCGGTGGCAACACGTGTACACTGCAGCATCCTGAGGGTGGGTCCATTCACAAAGAGGGAGCGACAGAAAGACTTGCATTTCTATAGCACCCCTCCACACACAAAGTGCAATCGATACGGAACGTCGCGGCCAATTTTTTTGCATAGTGAGATCCTACAATTTTTTTTTTTGAATTATTTTTCGTGGGATGTCTGGACTTGTTGCCCATCCCTTATTTGCCCGTGGTGGTGGGCTGATTTCTTGACCACTGCAATTCATACAGTGTAGATACACCCACAGTGCAGTTAGAGAGGGAGTTGCAGGATTTTGACCCAGCGACAGTGATGGGATTGAAATAATTTCCGAGGAAATTAGAAATGGGTGCCAAAAATTTGCCAGTGAAAGGATAAATGGTAGAACTCTGAAGAATACCATTCTCAGATCCGGATGCAGAATTCCCTAAAAGTGGCATCACAGATAGAATAGGATCGTAAAGAGTGCTTATGGAACATTGGCCTTTATAAATCAAAGTATTGAGTATAAGAGTTGGAATGTTATGTATAAGACATTGTTGAGGCTGAATTTAGAGTATTGTGTGCAGTTTTGGTCAACTAATTACAGGAAGGATGTAAATAATGTTGAAAGAGTGCAGAGAAGGTTTACAAGGATGTTGCTGGGACTTGAGAAGCTGAGTTACAGAGAGAGAGATTGAATAGGTTAGGACTTTATTCCCTGGACGTAGAATGAGGGGAGATTTGATAGAGGTGTACAAAATTATGATAGGTTTAGATAGCATGAACGCAAGCAGGCTTTTTCCACTGAGGTTAGGGGAGAAAAAAACTAGAGGACATAGTACATAGAACAGTACAGCACAAACAGGCCCTTCGGCCCACAAGTTGTGCCGATCATATCTATACCTACCAGGCCATAGAACTACCTGTAATTCTCAATTCCATTAAATCTCATGTACTCATCCAGAAGTCTCTGAAAAGACCCCAGTGAGTTTGTTCTACCACGCTGATGGCAACCGATTCCATTCACTCACCACCTTCTGAGTGAAAAACTTACCTTTAACATCTCCTCTGTACTTGCCCCACAGCACCTTAAACCTGTGTCCTCTCGTAGCGACCATTTCAGCCCTGGGAAATAGCCTCCGAGAATCCACCCTATCTATTCCTCTCAACATTTTATAAACCTCTATTAGGTCGCCTCTCAACCTTCGTCTCTCCAGGGAGAACAGTCCCTCAACCTGTTTTCATAAGGCATGCCCCCAAATCCAGGCAACATCCTTGTAAATCTCCTCTGCACTCTCTCAATAGCTTCCACATCCTTCCTATAGTGAGGCGAACAGAACTGCACACGGTACTCCAAGTGGGGTCTGACAAGGGTCTTATAAAGTTGCAGCATTACCTCCCGACTCCTAAACTCAATCGCTCGATTAATGAAGGCCAGTACACCATATGCCTTCTTGACCACATCCTCCACTTGCGGGGCAGATTTAAGAGACCTATGGACCCGGACCCCAAGATCCTTCTGCTCCTCAACGCTGCCAAGACTCCTACCCTTGATATTATCCTGCTTCATCCCGTTGGATCTGCCAAAATGGACCACCACACATTTATCCGCATTGAAGTCCATCTGCCACTTCTCCGCCCAGTCTTGCATCCTATCTATGTCAAGGGTTAAAGGGGAAAAGTTGAAAAGGAATATTCGGGGGACTTCTTCACACAGAGAGTGGTAGGAGTGTGGAATGAGCTGCCAGATGAAGTGGTAAATGCGGGCTCACTTTTAACATTTAAGCAAAACTTGGACAGGTACATGGATGAGAGGGGTGTGGAGGGATATGGACCAGGCACAGGTCAGCGGGACTAGGCGAAAAAATGGTCTGGCACAAACAAGAAGGGCCAAAAGGCCTGTTTCTGAGCTGTAATGTTCTATGGTTCCATGATGTCCACATCCAACAACAGATATCATCATTTTGTATCGACTTTATTGCTATTTTATCAGTGTTTGTGCATGTACTTCACAATAGGCCTAACTATAAACTGTGAATGTAATAAAAAAACCCTTATTAATATTACCTGCCACAAGTAAGGGAGTCTAACACATTGCCCATTTATCTGGGTGTATAATAGGTACAGAGTATGACAATTTAGCAGTGGGGAGTCTGCATCCGATCTGTACAGGCATTAATTCCCAAATACAGTTTTAGTTTGTTGTGATCAGGCACTTAATACAGGCATTAGGTGTTAATGAGGGGTCTAACATCTACTGAAGGACCTCAACACCGACTTAGTAACTCCACTTTCATGTTTGACACCCATAACCCTTGACCCTCCCCCCCCATACCCTATTCCCACCCCCTCCCATCTGTCTAACTCAGTCTTGTAAGTCTGACAACACCAGGGTTAAGTCCAGCCGATTTATTTGACAGTAAACTCGCAAGCTTTTGGGGTTTGCCTTTTTGTCCGGTGACTTAAATCGGTTGGACTTAAAGCTGGTGTTGTCAGACTTCTTACTGTGTTTACCCGAGTCCAACGCCGTCATCTCTACATCGTAAATCAGTCTTGAGTATATTCGCTGACCCAGTCTCCACTGATCCCTGGGAAGAAACTCCTGGAGCCAATGGGAAGCTCCGTCAGCAGCAGAGATGCAATGTAGCGAGGGCCCCACACACAATCCACCCTGTTCCCCCACAGTCCCCAATTTCAGGCCCTGCCATCATGCAGTCAGGAGTTCAGCTCACTCAGCGACCTGGGAACAGATCCCACTTAGAGTTTTGCATTCTGTTTGGGTAACCCTCAGTAGTTGGTCTTGGATGCACACTTGAACTGTAACGAAGCGTTAAACTTTGAAACCAGGACTCATAAACCTGACCCTCAAATTAAGAAGAGTGATTAGATTGAGGTATTTTAAATATTAAAGGTATTCTGTGGGTAGATTTGAACCGCTTTTGAGGATACGATGTTGAAATTATGGTGATTATTGAATCCTTAAAGTGCAGGAGGAGGCTATTCGGCCCATCAAGTCTGCACCAACAACAATCTCACCCTAGGCCCTATCCCCACACTTGCCCTGCTAATCCCTCTAGCCTATTCATCCCTGAACACTATAGGCAATTTAGCATGGCCAATCAACCTAACCCGCATGACTTTGAGCTGTGAGAGGTAAACTGGAGCACTGGGAGGAAACTCATGCAGACACGGGGAGAACATGCAAACTCCAGACATACAGTGACCCTGAACGGGAATCGAACCCAGGCCCCAGGCACTGTGAAGCAGCATTACCAACCACTCTGTCGCCCAAATGGGAGCGGAATCATTTGCTACAAACCAGGAAGAATAAGTTACAGATCATCCATATTATTACTGATCAACAGCACAGGTCTAAGAATGGTCATTTCCTGTGTCTAATAGGATTAGACCTCCCTTCCTCATTACAAGAAGGATGTGGAAGCTATTGAGAGGGTGCAGAGAAGATTTACAAGGATGTTGCCTAGATTGGGAGGCTTGCCTTCTGAGGATAGGTTGAGAGAGCTCGGTCTCTTCTCCCTGGAGAGACAAAGGTTGAGAGGCGACCTGATAGAGGTTTATAAAATGTTGAGAGGAATAGATAGGGTGGATTCTCGGAGGCTATTTCCCAGGGCTGAAATGGTCGCTATGAGAGGATACAGGTTTAAGGTGCTGGGAAGCAAATACAGAGAAGATATCAGGGTAAGTTTTTCACCCAGAGGGTGGTAGGTGGGTGGAATCGGCTGCCGTTGGTGGTGATGGAAGCGAACTTGCCTTTTAAGAGATTTCTGGATGAGTACATGGGATTTAATGCGATTGAGGGTTATAGATAGGTCTGGTAGGTAGGGATATGATCGGCGCAATTTGTGGGCCAAAGGGCCTGTTTGTGCTGTCGTGTTCTATGTTCTAATAGTGCCAAATAATCTAAATTATTGCATCTTAGTAAAGGGAGATGGAATGAGTCCACTCATGTTAAAGCAGAAAGAATACTCTGGCTTGGAGGAACAGGAGCAGCCATTCGGCCCATCAAACCTGTTGTGCCAAGTCATGGCTGAACTTCTGCTATTTTCCACAGATACACAGATCCTCGAGTTTTCCTGGAGGAATTACAGTAACATTGGGAATTAAATGAATGATTTGGCAGAAGGAAACTTCTACAGGATTATCAATCCCCCTGTCACCGTGCCTAAGCGAGCCTGCAGCGTACATCGAAGCCAGAGAGTTCCATTAGCGGGTTAAAGGACGCTTGGAATGTAATTGTCCGTTTCCATAGCAACAGTGAGGCCTGTTTTGCTGGAGTACATGTGTTGCGTAACAGCGATTAGAAAGATTTCAAAATGTTGTGAGTACATGGAAACAATTAGCACTAATCATCTGCAGGCTCTGCAGATGAGAGGATATCGACACAAGGACTTTGTAAACCAGTGTTGGAGTTCAGGGAACCTGCAGATTAATGGCGCTCCCCTTATCCCTTTTGGGCTACACAGTAGGAATTGGACAGGTGAACAGCAGCTAAAAAAGGTCCAGTTCTGCAGAGGTATGTCCGACATCCCAAGAAAGGTAGAAATATGTCCCTATTTGGGCCAGGCGATTTTCAGACAGTCTAAAATCCACCTCACACAGATGTTAGGCCATGTGTGTGTGTGTGTCTGTTTTCTGGGGGCCTCACATGATTATTTCAGGATCTTTGCCAAAAATTGGTCAACTTCAAGTGGCAAACACTGGAACTCTTCTCATCAGCTTTAATCGGGATCATTCTGTGCCCCTAAAGGAATTGTTGGAGACCACATCAAGAAAAAAGTCGCTATTTTCTGTACGGAGATGGTGAAGGGGAGAAGAGTGCTCCTTCTGGTTCCACAGGGTACTGCAAGCTGCTGTCATTTAATTTGATCTGACTTATTATTGTCACGTGTATTAACCTACAGTGAAAAGTATTGTTTCTTTTGTGCTATGCAGACAAAGAATACCATTCATAGAGTAGAAAGAAAGGAGAGAGTGCAGAATGTAGTGTTGCTGTTTTAGCTGGGATGTAGAAAAAGATCAATTTAATATCAGGTAGGTCCATTCAAAAATCTGATGGCAGCAGGGAAGAAGCTGTTCTTGAGTCGGTTGATACGTGACCTCAGACTTTTGTATCTTTGGAAGAAGGTGGAAGAGAGAATGTCCAGAGTATGTAAGGCCCTTAATTACGCTGGCTGCTTTTCTGAGGCAGCGGGAAGTGTAGACAGAGTCAATGGATGTGAGACTGGTGTCCCATTCCAATTGGAAACATACTGCCTGATTGGATGACTTTTGAGCGTCAATCAAATAACCATTTCTGCCATGTCCAACATCTTTCTAACCCTGGTAAACACATGTGTTCCAATCAATTATTTTTTGAAACAGGATTTTGTTTAACCACCTGCTATATCTCCCAAGAGCAGAGTCCTGGAGTTTTATTTTAATCCTGAGACTTCAGGCCAATTATGGAAGGTTAGTAACTCCACTAACCTTAACTGTCCTAATCCTAACCTTAATCCTATTACCCCTAATCTTAACCCTAACATGCCCAATCCACCCCCAACAGTGCTCAGCCAATGAAAAGGAAAGAAAAAGGCCAAAGAAAACAGAAACAAATAATATATAAGGAGAAAAGGGCAAGAAGCCAACAAGCCACAAGATAAGGCAACACAAGGAGTAACAAGGGTTGGATGTGAGCCTTAAAAAAGTGGCAGAGCATGAAGAAAGTAGGACATGTCCTCCCTCTAACCAAAAACCTCCCACTTATATCAAACTCCTATTTATTGACTGTAGCTCAGCTATAGGTCCATTCACAAGCCTGATAGCAGAAGGGAAGAAACTGTTCTTGAGTCAGTTGGTCCATGTCCTCAGACTTTTGTATCTTTTACCCGATGGAAGAGAGTGTGTCAGGAATGACAGGGGTCCTTAATATGCTGGCTGCTTTTCTGAGGCAGCGGGAAGTGTAGGTAGAATGAATGGATGGGAGGCTGGTTTTCCACTCCGATTGGAAACATACTGGATCTTCACTGCCTGTTTATTCCTACAAAACCCATCTCCCAACTCCATGGCCTGGGCCTCAGCTCCTCCGTCTGCGATTGGACGCTGAACTTCCTAACAGACCACAATCAGTAAGGATAGGCAACAACACCTCCTCCACAATTATCCCCAACACTCTTGCCCCACAAGGCTGTGTTCTCAGCCCTTTACTATACTCCTCATACACCTATCACTGTGCAGCCAAATTCCCCTCCGACTTGATTTTCAAATTTGCTGATGACACCACTGTGGTGGGTCGGATCTCAAACAATGTTGAGACAGAGTACAGGAATGAGATCGAGAATCTGGTGAACTGGTGCAGCAACAATAATCTCTCCCTCAATGTCAACAAAACGAAGGAGATAGTCATCAACTTCAGGAAGTGTAAAGGAGAACACACCCTTGTCTACATCAACAAGAATGAAGTAGAAAGGGTCGAGACCTTCAAGTTTTTAGATGTCCAGATCACCAACAACCTGCCCTGATCCCCCCCATGCTGACACTATAGTTAAGAAAGCCCACCAATGCCTCTACTTTCTCAGAAGACTAAGGAGATTTGGCACGTCAGTCTTGACTCTCATTAACTTTTACAGATGCACCATAGAAAGCATTCTTTCTGGTCTTCAGCTTAGTGTGGGCTCCTGCTCTGCCCAAGACCGCAAGGAACAACAAAAGGTCATGAATGTAGCCCAATCCATCACGCAAACCAGCCTCCCATCCACTGATTCTGTCTATACTTCCCGCTGTCTCAGAAAAGCAGCGGGCATAATTAAGGACCCCATGCACCCCGGACTTTCTCTCTTCCACCTTCTTCCATCCGGAAAAGAAGTACAAAAGTCTGAGATCACATACCAACCGATTCAAGAACAGCTTCTTCCTTGCTAACGTCAGACTTTTGAATGAATCTACTTTGCATTAACTTGATCTTTCTCTACACCCTAGCTAGCACTCATTCTGCACTCTCTCGTTTCCTTCTCAATGAACGGTATGTTTTGTCTGTGTAGCCTGCAAGTGAGAATACTTTTCATTGTGTGCAAGTACATATGATAATAACTCAAATTAAATCAAATCAAGCTAACCATAACTCTATTAGTCACTGGGCTAATCAGTCTATGTTCAAAATGGTTAATACTAATTTCCCTGAATGTTGTAAATTTCCACTGGTGAGGAACTTAATTTGGAGGAGGAACTTAGTTCCAGTGACATGGCCTTTTAATGAGTATGCATGAGGTGCTAATGCAATGCAAATGAAGTTCCTGACATTCTTGGTTAGGAATCTTGACTCACCTTTAACCAGCCTGGAAAGTCAACAGAAGAAAATTCTGACAAATTATCTGTTCATTGGGAAACAAATTTTTTTGCCTCCTGCCGAATTAAATGCATCACCTCTCCCCTTACTTGCGGGTTTGGAAGATTCCACCCATAGAAGTCTTGATAACACAGATGGAGGACATTCAGCCCATTGACTCCATGCTAGCTTTCAATCGAACAATCCAGTTAGTCCCATTACCCCACTCTATCCCCATCAACTTCCCAGGTTATCTGCTTTGAGCTCCCATCCGATTCTTTTCTTCATTAATAAAGGTTTGACAAATCTGAATGATTAGGTAGGATAAGAGGTTTGGTGTTAGAGTTAGTGATGAGTTAGTCTTTAGAGCTATGGTTAGGGATGGGTTTATGTGTTAAGGCTAGTAATTAATAGTTAAGATGAATAATTTTAGGGGAATTATTCAAGTCAGTGGTTGGGGTTAGTGTTTACGGACTTTGGTTAGAGCGAGGTTTACCTGGTTTGGGTTGTGTTTTGGAGTCAGAATTACTGTTGGGGTTAGTGATTTAACATTAGTGGTTACAGTTAGTTGATTAGGATAGAGTAATTGATTTAACTGAGTGATTAGGGTTATTGATTAGGCTTTTAAATCTTCCATGCCAATTAGATAAATCCATACATCCACTAGTAATGTAGAAAGCATAGCTATTTAACAGCAAAAACAGAGAATGCTTGAATTTATATCATTTGATGATTCATTCTATGATTTGTGTTTGAAGTTGCTTCTTCTCTGGGGATTTTCTAACATAAAACAATTTTAAAGGAAATTTTAAATTTGCTTTAGTTTTATAGACAATAGAATCACTAAAGTGTAGAAAGAGGCCATTCTGCCCATCGAGCCTTCACCACCCCTCCAAAAGAGTATCTTTACCCAGGCCCACTGCTTCTCCCCTGGCCTTTGTCCATAACTCCACACTTTTTACCATGGCTAATCAAGTCTCCCATCGCCTCCCCTAAACACCAGCCCCTAAATCCGACTCTGCTTCCACAGCAATACACAATGCCCAGAGAGACTTCACTCTAGTCACACTGACCCAAACACACAACCCAGAGTCACCTCCAGCCACACACACACACTCCTGTACTCACTCACTCACCCACTCACTCACTCACTCACTCACACTCATTCACTCACTCACTCTCTCACTCACACACTCATTCACTCACTCATCACTCACTCACTCTCTCACTCACTCACTCATCACTCACTCACTCTCTCACTCACTCACTCACTCACTCTCTCACTCACTCACTTTCTCACTCACTCACTCATTCACTCACTCACTCATTCACTCACACTCATTCACTCACTCTCTCACTCACTCACGCTCACTCATTCACACTCACTCACTCACTCATCACTCACTCACACTCTCACTCATTCACTCACTCTCACTCATTCACTCACTCACTCTTTCACTCACTCACACACATGCACACACACACTCTCATACACACACACGCACACACTCATAAACACCCAATTCTCTCAAACTCACACAAACTTTCTCACACACACACAGAATCAAACACATATACTAACACTCACACATAAACACACACTCCCACACGTATGCACACACTTACACACACACATGTACACACAATCTCACACAAATGCACCCACAAACATGCCCATACACACTCTCTCACGTACACACATACTTATGCACATGTACATGTGTGTGTGTGAGTGAGAGTGTATGTGTGAGTGAGAGTGTATGTGTGAGTGAGAGTGTATGTGTGAGTGAGAGTGTATGTGTGAGTGAGAATGTATGTGTGATTGAGAGTATATGTGTGAGTGAGAGTTTGTGTATGCTTGTGCATGTGTGCATGCATGCGTGTTTGTGGGTGCATGTGCATATGTGTATGTGCATGTGTGAGTGTGTGTATAGGTATGTTTGTGGGTGCATACGTGAGAATACGTGTGCCTATGTGTGATGTGAGTGTGTGCATGTCTGTGAGCGTTTGTGTGAGTTTGAGAGAGAGTGCACATGCACACACAAGCATGCACGCACGTACACATACATACACACTCATACATGCACACTGTCTCACATACACACACACACATCCACACACTCGCACGCACACACACTCATATACATATGCACACATGCTCACACACATGCTCACACACATGCACATAAACTCTCACACATTCACCCACACTCATGCCCATACCTACTCTCTCATATACCTAGACACACACGCATATACACATACCTATGCGTGTGCATACACATGCACACGCATACATATGCGCACACTTGCACACGTGCACACGCACACACAATCTTATTGCTGTTTAATTTAATTTATTATTATCACATGTATTAACATACAGTAAAAGTATTATTTCTTGTGCGCTATATAAACAGAGCATACTATACATTGAGAAGGAAAGGAGAGAATGCAGAATGTAGTATTACAATCATAGCTAGGATGTAGAGAAAGACAGTATGTTTGTGGGAGTTCAGTGGGCTTGAATTGGCTGCCACATTTTAACATTGACTCGAGGTCCAGAATCTGTGACTGAAGGTGTGAAACAACGCTGTGAAGCTGTGAAAGATACTGCATGAATTCAAACTCTTTGTGACTGTATAACGGATTACTGGAGGCAGGCTCCATTGGGAGCATTTTCCAGAAGCGCACAGTTACCCTGGTTACACTTACAGATCCAAAATGAGCTCATGGAGATTTCTGCCAACTCTCACTCTGCTCTGTCAGCTTTGTTCTGAGGAGTGGGGTCATGCAGTGTGAGATATGGTGATTGAGAGAGATAGAAAGCAGCCAGACCCCCTGTTGACAGACAGGCCACTGATTTACATCTCAGCAATGGAGCTTGCAAAACGTGAAGAGGAGTTTTAGAAGTCAGCGATTAGCGGATGTGTGAGCTGCTGTTGCACATGACTCTCCCCAAGAAGGAAAATTTCAAGGAAAGTTTTCCCATCCGGAGATTGGGACAGCGTTTCCCAGAGTTCAAGGGAGTGAAAAGCTTTGACGAGTTGTCACACATTTTATTTGGATGTTTATCAACGGAATGAATTCATAACACACAGAGTTTAATTTGATTTGATTTATTATTGTCACAGGTATACAGTGGAAAATATTGTTTCTTGTGCATTGTACAGACAAAGCATACCATTCATAGAGAAGGAAAGGAGAGAGCGCAAAATGTAGTGTTATAGTCATAGCTCGGGTGTAGAGAAAGATCAACATAATGCAAGATAGGTCCATTCAAAAGCCTGATGGAGCAAGACAGAAGTTATTCTTGAGTCGGTTGGTACGTGATCTCTTTTTTTGTGTTTTTTTTCGAAAGAAGAAAATGGAAAAGAGAATGTCTGGTGTGCATGGAGTTCTTAATCATGCTGCTGTTATTCCGAGGCAGCAGGAAATGTAGACAGTCAGTGGATGGGAGACTGGTTAGCGCAATGAACTGGACTTCGTTCACGGCCCTTTGTAGTTTCTTGCGGTCTTGGGCAGAGTAGGATCCCATACCGAGCTGTGATACAACCAGAAAGAATCCTTTCTATGGTGCATCGGGTAAGAGTTGTAGCTGACGTGCCAAATTTCCTTAGTTTTCTGAGAAAGTGGAGTTGGTGGGAGCAAAGAGGAGCCGGGATTAATGCCCGGCTGAGAGATTGCGGGGGGAATGGAAGGCATGAGGATGTGGGAGGGAATGATGGCACTAGCTGACTGATTCTTTCCTACAAAACTGTGGTCCCCGAATTGAGAGGGAATGCGGAGGTCTGTGTTGCTTACGGATAAATCGCTGTGTACCATTAGACCAAGCAGCTGAGAGAATGACAGAAACAGCTCTGAACCATACAATCATCGGCTGAGTTACCATCTTCAGATACATGACAGTGTTGACAAAGTGTTCGACAGCTACAGTGCCATACGGAAGCGATTAGTCAAGGTGGCAGTGAGCCCTAGACTAGGGCCTGGGGGTTTGAGAGAGGTGACAGTGTAGATGGAGATTATGTTCAAACACTGCAGATTAAATATTCCCCCATCTGTTCAGGTTACTCAGTTCCTGTCTGCAAGCGGCCAAATGCGATGAATTGATGAGCGGGGACTGTGAAATCTTTATATCCCCTTACAGCTCGGAATGGGTTAGACTGGGATTTGTTACTGGGGAGGGTGAGTGGAGCCCAGTAGCAATAACCTACCCCACCCCTCCCTTTACCACCCATGCCAAGTCTCTGTACGTTAGAACACATTACAACTAAAGGACTCTTAAATCAGCCTCGCAGGTGGAGGATGTGGTCAAGAAGGCGTATGGTGTGCTAGCCTTCATTAATTGAGGGATTGAGTTTAGGAGTCGGGAGGTAATGCTGCAACTTTATAAGACCCTGGTCAGACCCCACTTGGAGTACTGTGTGCAGTTCTGGTCGCCTCACTACAAGAAGGATGTGGAAGCTATTGAGAGGAGATTTACAAGGATGTTGCCTGGATTGGGAGGCAGGCCTTATGAAGATAGGTTGAGGGATCTCGGTCTCTTCTCCCTGGAGAGACCAAGGATGAGAGGCGACCTGATAGAGGTTTATAAGATGTTGAGAGGTATAGATAGGGTGGATTCTCGGACGCTATTTCCCAGGGCTGAAATGGTCGCTACGAGAGGACACAGGTTTAAGGTGCTGGGAGTAGGTACAGAGGAGATGTCAGGGGTACGTTTTTCACTCAGAGGGTGGTGAGTGAATGGAATCGGCTGCCGTCGGTGGTGGTGGAGGTGAACTTGCTGGGGTCTTTTAAGAGGTTTCTGGATGAGTATATGGGATGTAATGGGATTGAGGGTTATAAATAGGCTTGGTAGGTATGGATATGATCGGCACAACTTGTGGGCCGAAGAGCCTGTTTGTGCTGTAGTGTTGAAGTAACTAAGTGTGTTCATGTCAGGATTTCAAGTCAGAAGCCTTCTGGGGTTAGTTGAGAGGAAAAGAGCCTATCGGTAGAGGAATATTAAGTCACGCACTGACTCCAGGAGTGATCTGGATGACAACACGTGAATATGTGTCCAATACTTTTCAGCGGGAGGCCGCAGCGAAATTTAACATTGGGCCTTCTTTGGATAATGCAGCTTGATTGCCTGGTGTGTTGCTCTACCCAGCCCAAGAGTTCTTCCTGGGCGGGTGGGAGATGATGCAGAGGGAATGCAAGGTACACTTCCCATCCTCACACAGATATAACTTCCAAAATGTGAGCAAGTACCTTCCAAATTCGCCCTGTTCAGGCAAAAGTATGATGGGGGAATTCCGCCCTCACATTCTCAAGACAAGTTTAAATCCCATTCTGAGGATCTGACCACAAAATCAAGATTCATAGAATGGTTATAGCACAGGAGGAGGCCATTTGGTTTGTTGTGTCCATACTAGCCTTGTGTAAGGGTTATTCAACTGGTTCCAATTTAATCACCCTTTCCCCTGGAGCGGTAATTATCTCTTCGGGTAATTATCCAATTCCCTTCTTCGCAACACAAGTTGGCAACTCTACTGTAACCGAGATAGAGAGGAACTCTGCGTAACATAGACACTTGTGTGTCTGACCCTGGGGTCGCCTACACCAGTGCGAACACAAGTTGGAGGACCTGCCAGTGGCAACCCCAAAAGGAGCGATGTCACCCTGTCCCCAACTAATGCAACCAGCTCCCACCACACAAGAGTGTCCCAGACAGCCTGAACGCAGTCGAGATTCCCGAGAAGATTTTTCAGAGCCCAGATTTTGCTTATTTTTTTGTTGCTGAAGTTCCAGGTTCAGCTAGTCAATGGTGCTGGGTTTCAATATCTGGTATCCATGGGGACAAAAAGGTTTTAGTATTTTGGAGATTCATATTAAATAAAGAAGAACAGACCAATGTTCTTACCCTTAAACGGACTGGAGAATAAAGTCCCCTCCAACCACTCCTCAACCTCTCGTAATCCCTTTTGAATTTGATCTGATTCCCTTGTGGAATAAAAAAGTGGGCAGCCTCACTACGCCAGGGACCCAGGTTCAATTCCAACCTCAGGTCAGTGTGAGGTTTGCACATTCTCCCCATGTCTGAGTGGGTTTCCTCCAGGTGCTCTGGTTTCCTCCCACAGTCCAAGGATGTGCGGGTTAGATGGGTTGGCCATGATAAATTGTTCCTTAGTGTCAGAGGGATCAGCAGGGTAAAGAAGTGGGGTTACAGGGATAGGGCAGGGTGGGATTGTTGTCAGTGCAGGCTCGATGGGCTGAATGACCTCCTTCTGCACTGTAGGCATTCTGTTCTATGATTGCCGTCAGTGCAGGCCAGATGGGCTGAGTGGCCTCGTTCTGCACTGTGGGGATTCTATTGTATACGATGATTGTTATACTGTTTCCACACAATATTTGTCCAGTTTCTCAGCTCCAATTTTGTGTTGAGGATCTAATGGGGATTTCTATTACAAAGCCACTGCTCTGAATGGACTGAGTAAACCCAGCACCTCACTTGCACCAAAACCAAAGTTAAAATCCCCACAAGAGAGAGACAAACAAGATCCAAGCTGATAAGACTGACCCGTGCATCCTTGGAGGAAACCGGAGCACCCGGATGAAACCCACGCAGACACGGGGAGGATGTGCAAACCTCACACAGACCCGAGGTCGGAATCGAACCTGGGTCCCTGGCGTTGTGAGACTGCCACTTCTTTATTCCAAGGGAAGGATCAGATCAAATTAAAAAGGAATTGCGGTGTTGGGGAGTGGGTGGAGGGGACTTTATTCTCTCATCCATTTAAGGTAAGAACATTGGCTTGTTAGAACATAGAACATAGAACATTACAGCACAGAACAGGCCCTTCGGCCTTCGATGTTGTGCCGACCAAAATAAAAAGCAATGCCCCTCCAAACTAAACCATTCCCTTCTCTTCCATATACTTATCAATTAACCTCTTAAACGCCACCAAACTCGGCGCATCTACAACAGCTGCAGGCAGGGCATTCCACTCCCTAATCACTCTTTGAGTAAAGAACCTACCTCTGATATCCGTCCTATAACTCATACCCCTTAATTTAAAGCTGTGTCCCCTCGTGCTAGCTTTCTCCATCCTAGGAAAAAGGCTATCGCTGTCCACCCTACCTAAACCTCTAATCATCTTATATGCTTCAATAAGATCCCCTCTTAGCCGCCTCCTTTCTAACGAAAACAACCTCAAATCCTTCAACCTCTCTTCATAGGACCTGCCCTCCATACCAGGCAACATCCTGGTAAACCTCCTCTGTACCCTCTCCAATGCCTCCACATCTTTCTTATAATGTGGGGACCAGAACTGCACACAATACTCCAAGTGCGGCCGCACTAGAGTTTTGTACAGTTGCAACATGATGCTGCGGCTCCTAAATTCAATCCCCCTACCAATAAAAGCTAAGACTCCATATGCCTTCTTAACAACTTTATCCACTTGACTGCCTACTTTCAGGGATCTATTGACATATACACCAAGATCCTTCTGTTCCTCAACACTATTAAGAGCCCTACCATTAGCCCTATACTCTACACATTTATTGTTCCTGCCAAAGTGCATTACCTCACACTTTTCCACATTAAACTCCATTTGCCACCTCTCGGCCCAGCTCTGCAACTTGTCCAAGTCTCTCTGCAAACTATAACACCCCTCTTCACTATCTACCACTCCACCGACTTTAGTGTCATCTGCAAATTTACTAATCCATCCTTCAATACCCTCATCCAGATCATTTATAAAAATTACAAACAGCAGGGGCCCCAAAACAGACCCCTGAGGCACACCACTTGTCACCGAACTCCACGATGAATATCTCCCATCAACCACCACCCTCTGTCTTCTATCTGCTAGCCAATTCCTAATCCAATTAGCTAAATCACCCTCTATTCCACACATCTGCATTTTCTGTAGAAGTCTTCCATGGGCCACCTTATCAAACGCCTTACTAAAGTCCATATATACTACATCAACCGCCTTACCCCCATCCACCTCTTTGGTCACTTTCTCAAAAAACTCAATGAGGTTAGTAAGGCATGACCTACCCTTCACAAAACCATGCTGACTATCCCCAATCAATTCATTTCTCTCTAAATAACTATAAATCCTATCCCTAATAATTCTCTCCAATACCTTGCCCACAACAGAAGTAAGACTCACTGGCCTATAATTCCCTGGAAGGTCTCTCTTCCCCTTCTTAAACAATGGGACCACATTCGCTATCCTCCAGTCCTCCGGAACCACACCCGTAACCAACGAGGACCTGAAGATCAGAGCCAGAGGCTCTGCAATCTCCTCTCTTGCCTCCCAGAGAATCCTAGGGTAAATCCCGTCCGGCCCAGGGGACTTATCCAACTTCAAACCCTCGAGAATTTCTAACACATCCTCCCTATCTACTACAATACTTCCCAATTTGCAACCCTGTACCTCAGTGCTCTCCATAGCTACATTTCCAGCACTCTGCGTGAATACCGAAGAGAAATATTTATTCAGTGCCTCACCAATCTCTTCAGGCTCCACGCACAACTTCCCACTGCTGTCTATGACTGGCCCTAATCTTGCCCTAACCAATCTTCTATTCTTAACATATCGAAAGAAAGCTTTAGGATTCTCCTTAATCCTATCAGCCAACATCTTCTCGTGTCCCCTCTTAGCTCTCCTCAATTCACTTGAGGAGATTCACTTGAATTCACTCAATTCAAGTTGTTCTCCTTTATTTAAAAGTATCTCCAAAACTGCATCTCGTCTTAGGTTTGATCCGACACTTGATCTTAGCCAAAGGGCCGAGAAGTGATAAATATCGATCTTTTCTACACAAGATCATATTGTTCTTAAACGGTTTTATTTAAAGTAACGTATTGGGAAAGTGGATTGAGTTATGACAACTGAGATTTTGAATTCAGGATCTCCACTCCCTCTGCTATTGGCTAAATGATCATTCTCACACCATTTTTCAGCCTTCCGACACACCCCCAAAGGAAATTCAGCCCAATTTCTTGCAATTTTCCTCACAAGTTGCTCAGCCCACTAATTTGGCATCTTCAGAATCTAACTGATCTAACAATCCATCCATAACAAAAATAAGGTTTACAGTTTATTTACTAGTGTCACAAGTAGGCTTACATTCAGATTGTACTGAAGTTACTGTGAAAATCCCCTAGTTGCCACATTCCAACGCCTGTTTGGGTACACTAAGGGAAAGTTTAGCATGATCAGTGCACCTGACCAACACGCCTGTGGGAGGAAACCGGAGGAAACCCATACAGACACGGGGAGAACATGCAAACTCCACACACGGACAGTGACCCGGGAATCAACCCTGCATCCCTGACACTGTGAGGCAGCACTGTTAATCATTGTGCCATATGTCAAAAGTTTAGCAATAGTTAACACTAACAAAACTTCAAAAGTCAATTTCCAGTTAACCAGAATTGGGATTTATTACCAAGTTTACAATCTACCCAAACTATTGCTCAGGTCACCTGAAGTTCACTTGACCAGACATCAACTGTACATAGAGGAAGATCTTTCATGACCTTAGCACTTGACAGCCAGTCACTCAATGCAGGAAAATCTGTAGCCAATTTGCACACAGCAAGATTCCACAGTGTGGTAAATAATCAGCGGTAAATGACCCACAGCGGCACGGTGCAAAGTGATTAGCACTGCAGCCCCGCAGGTTCATCTCTGGCCTTGGGTCACTATGGGTGCGGAATTCTCCCTGTGTCTGCGTGGGTTTCCTCCGGGTGCTCCAGTTTCTTCCCACAGTCCAAAAATGTGTGGGTTATGCGGATTGGCCATGCTAAATTAACTCTCGTATCAGGGCATTAACAGGGTAAATATAGAATATAGAACATAGAACATTACAGGCCCTTCAGCCCTCAATGTTGTACTGAGCTATGTCCAAACTCAAGATCCCTCTCCCTATCATTCTGCTGTGCTCCATGTGCCTATCCAATAACCGCTTGAAAGTTCCTAAAGTGTCCGACTCCACTATCACAGCAGGCAGTCCATTCCACATCCCAACCACTCTCTGAGTGAAGAATATACTTCGGACATCCCTCCGATATCTCCCACCATGAACCTTATAGCTATGCCCCTAATAACAACTACATCGACCCAAAGAAATAGTCTCTGCATGTCCACTCTATCAATCCCTCTCATCATCTTATAAACCTCTATTAAGTCGCCTCTCATCCCGTCCACTCTAAAGAGAAAAATTCTCTCAATCTTTCCTCATAAGACCTACCCTCCAAACCAGGCAGCATCCTGGTAAATCTCCTCTGCACTCTCTCCAAAGCTTCTACATCCTTCTTACAGTGAGGTGAACAGAACTGCACACAATATTCCAAATGTGGTCTCACCAAGGTCCGGTATAGTTGCAGCATAACCCCACGCCGCTTAAACTCAAACCCTCTGTTAATAAACACTAACACACTATAAGCCTTCTTCATGGCTCTATCCACTTGAGTGGCAACCTTTAGAGATCTGTGGATATGAACACCAAGATCTCTCTGTTCCTCCATATTCATCAGAACCCTGCCATTGACCCTGTATCTGTATTCAAGTTTGTCCTACCAAAATGAATCACCTCGCATTTATAATGAATCACCTTGCCCTTATATGTGAGGTTACGGGGATAGGGCCTGGGTGGGATTGAGTGCAGACTCAATGGGCTGAATGGCCTCCTTCTGCACGGTAGTGATTCTATGATTAACTGTCTGCCTTTATTGAGAGAAGAATATTTCACAGGTTGTGTACGTGTGTAAGTTGGATTGGCAGCCTGAATGTATTTTGGTGGGAAAAGAGAAAGAGGGAGAGGTAAAATCAGTTGCTGCTGCTGAACCTGATGGCGAGAGAATGAAAATGTTGTAAGGTGATGTTATTAGTGAGGCCAGAAGCCGTTCTGTCTTCAATTCGTCAGAGCAGCTAAGCAGATAACCCGCAGCGACGGGAGCCCGGCAATGTGGTGTGCCTTAATTGCTCTGCTTCTGGGGCCATTAATCTCTGGTATTGAATGTGTTGTCTTCTCTTTCAGGCTGGAGAGGGAGCTTCAATCACTGGAAAATGGGGAGATCACCATCTCTAAAGAAAACAGCGTGGAGGAGAAACTGCAAGAGGAGGAGAAGGTGTGTACAAAAGTAGTTTGCTCTGGGAGGGACTGTATAACTCTGTGTGATTTTTATTTATATTTGTTTGTGGGTGTCGCTGACTGGGTCAGCATTTATTGCCCATCCCTAATTGCTCTTGAATGTTGCACACCCATAAGAGTGCTTGCTGTGAAATGGGGCATTATTGATTACCACGTGACCTGTTCAGACTGGGAATGCTTGAGCTCAGGATTGAGCTCGATGGTAACGCAAGCCCATGTCTAATATCTCACCGACACTTGTGCCTGTGCTCCCTCCACCCCTCTGTCTGAAATGGGTGACTCAGAGACACATATAAGAAATCCCAACCTGCTGCAAACCAATCCTTCAACAATCATTTGGCTGGAAAATAAATTCTGCGTCAATGTTTTTACAGCTTTATTTATTTGTGTCACAAGTAGACTTGCATTAACGCTGCAATGAAGTTACTGTGAAAACCTCTTAGTCGCCACACTCTGACGCCTGTTCGGGTACACCGAGGGAGAATTTAGCACGGCCAATGCACCCTCACCATGGAAGGAAACCCATGCAGACGTGGGGAGAATGTGCAGACTCCACACAGACAGTGACCCAAGCTTGGAATCGAACCCGGGTCCCTGGAGCTATGAGGCAGCAGTGCTAACCATTGTATCACCAATGCTCCTTGGATCCTGGGAGATGGGAAATCAGACTAGCCAGTTGATGGTGAGGATCCAGAGGAGTTGAGGTCACTACAATATGAATGCCAATTCTTAAAGCTTTCCCCTTCTTTTCAAATCATTTACCACTTCCATCCTTGTGAATCTTTGCTGGTGAAGGAAATACTTCTCCCCAAGTACAATATGGCGCCAGTAGGTTTTCCGATGGGAATTTTCCAGTCTGATGCACATAAAACAATACACAGTGAAATGTCCGACTGGGATATTCTATCCCGCAGGGACTCACAAACAGAGATTAAAGTTCCCCTCTAAAGTGTTCAGAGGTTATTCTCTCCAAAGGAAGTTGCAATTACAGACACAACGGCACCACGACAATTTGAAAGCACCCAAGCAATCCCTCAGAACTGAGCAGGATGGATTGGCCTCACACCCCCTCCCTACTCTCTTTTGGGAACAGGAAGATGACACCTGGCTTCCACAGTATTCCTGTATTCCCATCCCAGCTCCCGCGCCAGTGGAGAGTGAGATGGAGGATTCTCAGAGCTCGGTTACAGCACATCAGGAGGTTCCACTTGCTGATGGAGTTGGACAGAAGGTTCTGATTGGATAGATTGGATCTTGATGATGTGGCCAAGGGACGTTAAGTTGTGAAAAGTCTCCACCTGGCAGTCCCTTCCTCTGGAAATCCCCTTCCCCACCCACTCACCACCCTCCTACAGACCCTCCATGGAGAAGCCTCAGTGTACCAGGAGTGCTGACTCTGCAGAATTGAACCAGAAATTGCAACACACCATCTAACCTCAGACTTCCATTAAACCGGTACCATCAGGTTCATATCCGCACCCCTCTCCCTTCCAACTCCTGACTTTGCTCAACCCCCTTTCCCTGACACCATCCCCCTCTCCCCATACACCCCCTCTCTCCTCAGGCACTTCCCCTTTCCTCAGACATCCTCCCTTCCCCCAGACATCCCCCCTCCCCTGCTGGACATCCTCCCTCCCAGGGCACTGCCTCTCCCCAGGCACCCCCTTCTCCACATACACCCGTCTCACCTCGGACATTCTCCCTTCCCCCAGACATCCCCCCTCCCTCCCCACAATGCACCTCCCAGGGCACCGCCTCTCCCCAGGCACCCCCGTCTTGTCTCCAATCCTTGACCCTGCTCACCGCTCTCCCCACCACCCTCCTCTCTCCCTACCGGCTCTGACCACTACCCCACCCCCCCCTCAACCCCCAGCATATCATCCCTCCCCAGCAACCACTGACCTTGCTCATCCCCCTTTCTCCGGACATCTCCAATCTCTCTCCTCCCAAACATTCCCGCCTCACCTCAGACGTACCCACTTTCCCTGGACATCCCCCTCTCCCTGGATATCTCCGTCTCCCCAGACATGACCTCTCTCCCCGGACATTCTCTCTCCTCGGATACCCCCTCTCTCCCCTTACATTCCCTCTCTTCTCAGACATCCCCACTCTCTCTGGACATCCTCCCCCTCTCCCCAGACAACCCCATCCTCTCCCTGGACCTCCCACCCTCTCCCCAAATATCCCCCGCTCTCACCGGACATTCCTCCTCCCTGACACCCCCCTTCTCTCCGGACATCCCCGCTCTCCCCAGACATCCCCCACTTTCCCTGCATATCTCCCACTTTCCTCAGACATCCCCGCCTCCCCAGACATCCCCTCCCCTCCCTCAACACCCCACCCGCTCCCAAACATCCCCACTCTCCCTAGATATCACCCCCTTTCCCCTCCAAGCCAGTCGCTGCTATTCCCCTCCTCCCTGCACATCCCCGCCTCCCCTCCCAGCCTAGGAGAGCCCCACTATGGACCTGCCCGCCGAAGACCCTACAACTTTTTCATCGCTTTGACCCCAGAGTTTTGCAGTACAGCAGGGCCAGTGGTTAGAACCATTACCCACTGAGCTGGTGGGGAATCAGTACTGGCCATTTCACCGCATCTATGAGGCTGTCACCAACCATCTAATGGAGACTAATTCCCACAGAGCATATCCTCCTCACCCCCTCTTTCGGGGCACATCTTCCCTCCCCACAAACTCCTGCTCTTGCTCACCCCCACTTTCTCCGGACATCTCCGATCTCAGTCGCTCTAATCCCTCTTCTCCCAGACATTCTCCCTCACCCCAGACATCTCCACTCTCTCTGGACATCTCTCCCTCTCCCCAGACGTCCGCAACCCCCCTCTTCACTAGACATACCCGACAACCTCTCTCTCTCTCTCTCTCTCTCTCTATTCGGGCATCCCCACTCCCCCCAGACATCTCCCTGGGATCAGCTCCATACATCGAGTGACACAATACTGGGCATCTATGAAGCACTGTGAGTCTTCAGCAACAACAGAGATGTCCAAATGCAGCGGGACCTGGACAATATCTAGGGTTGGGCTGAAAAGTAACATTCCTGCCACACAAATGCCAGGCAATACCATCTTCCAACAAGAGGGAATGTATGCATCTCTCCCTTGACATTCAATGGCATTGCCATCACTGAATTCCCCCACTATCGACATCCTGGAGGTCACCATTGACCAGAAGCTGAACTGGACTAGCCACTTACATACTATGGTAATCCTACAGCGAGTAACTCACCTCCTGACTCCCCACAGCCTGTCCACCATCTAGAAGGCACAAGTCGGGAGTGTGATGGAATACTGTCCACTTGCCTGGATGGGTGGAGCTCCAACAACAGTCAAGGAGCTCAGCATCATCCAGGACAAAGCATCACCTATATCACCATAAATGCCAAGTGGCAACCATGTGTGCCATCTGCAAGACACACTATAGAACCTAGCAGGGCTCCTTATACCTTCCAGATCTCTTCCATCTAGAAGGACAAGGGCAGCAGACACAGGGGGACACCGCCGATCTGCACGTTCCCCTCCAGATCATACACAATCCTGACTTGGAAATTTATTATCCACTGTCACTGGGTCAAAATCCTGGACCACCCTCCCTAACAGCACTGTGGGTGTACCTACACCAAGTGGATTATAGTGTTCAAGAAGGCAGCTCACCACCACCTTCTCAAGGGCAATTAGGGATGGGCAATAGAAAATGCTGGCCTCGCCACTGATGCCCACACCCTATAAAAGAATTAAAGTAAGTTCTACGCCTTTGCTCGCATCCCTGATCATACAGGCACTGGTCGCCATAAGTCAAGCAAGGGCTCCCACTCCAACTGAGGAAACATGAGGAGGCCATTCAGCCCATTGAACATCTGCCATTTGATTAAGTCATATTTGATTGGTATCTCAACCTCGTTTCATAGAACATGTTGCACAAACAGGCCCTTCGGCCCACGAGTTGCGCCGATCACATCTACCAATCCACAGACCTATCTATAACCCCCTATCCTATTCGTTTCCACATACTCATCCAGAAGCCTTTTAAAAGATCCTAGCGAGTTTGCCTCAACAACCTTCGACGGCAGCCGATTCCATTCACTATTTCGCACAATTTCGCTGCTTTGGATTCCAGATATTATCTTAAACAAAAAATATTAAATTGAACTCAGTATCAGCAACATTTTGGTGGAGAGAGTAGTTGGTGGAGTTCTAGTTTTCCACTGCTCCTTTGTATGAAGGAATATGAGGAATTCCTTCAATCAGCTTGAATGCCTCAATGAGCTCCTATATCTCCAAGGGAATATTGACTAACTTCATTCAACCTGTTCTCATTGTCCTGGGGTCAGTACATGGAGGAACAGACCCTGGGACTGGGCCCCACCTCCTGGTAGATCCTGCAATACCCCCGTCTACTACACATGACTGACACAGACAGTAACTTTCCAGCGAAATCTCAGCTCCCATCAAACAGGAGACTGGAACTGCTCAACAGAATCAAACCTGCGTCTCTAACCCTCCCCTAACCATTTTCTAACTTCACTCCAGCCCTGACTAGCAATGAGTGAGAATGGTGCAGAGGGGTAAGGCACGTGCGGAAGAGGTACAGCTCAGGGAGTCAACGGGACAGCACAGTGGCACAGTGGTTAGCCTCACAGAGCCAGGAACCTGGGTTCGATTCCAGCATGCGCATTCTCCCCGTGTCCGCGTGGGTTCCCCCCGGGTGCTCCGCTTTCCCCCTACAATCCCAAGATGTGCGGAGTTAGGTGGATTGGCCGCGGTAAGTGTGTGGGATAACAACAACAAGGTGGGGGAGAGGGCCTGGGTGTGATAGTCTATCCGAGAGTCGGTGCAGACTCAATGGGCCGAATGGCCTCTTTTGCACAGTAGGCAATTCTACGATTGTAATCAGGGTATTCCTGTGAGAGTCTTGCTAATCATGTTGCTATCAAATAGAATTCTGAATGATTATTAACATCAATCTGTGTTTTTCTCACAGGTTTCTCCAAGCAAAGTCAGCGGTGAGTATTTACCTAACAGTGATCTACTGAAACACTAACTGCTAAATGTCAGATGTGTGAAACACACTTCTCTACAACTCCACATTTACTGAGTGATTGTGTTCACATTGGTGCAAGTTTCTGTTCTGAGCACTAACTTTCTGGACAACTACATGAGTAATGTAGAGGGATGTGGCTCCCGGAAAGGTAGGGGGTTTTAGTTCAGTCGGGCAGCATGGTCAGTGCAGGCTTGGAGGGGCCGAAGGGCCTGTTCCTGTGCTGTAATTTTCTTTGCTCTTTGTTATGTCCGGTAGCGGGCGGGAAGGTCAGGGTGATTATTGCTGTGGTGTCGGGTAACTGAGCATGCGCGATCGCCCACTTTCACCTCATTAATTATGCATTCACAAGGGGCTCAGCCAATCCCACGAAGGGGCGGGCAGAGAGTCGCCAGCCCCCCCCCCAATCACTTCACGGGGTGGGAAAGATATCGATGAGTTTTGTTCTTATGAGGACGGTCTTAACAGGGATCTTGGCTTCATGTCACACTATCTGTAACCCCCATGACTTGCCTGGGTTAGCAAAAAACACCTCACTTACTGTGCTTGAGAAAGAAA
Source organism: Sphyrna mokarran (assembly GCA_024679065.1). NCBI lineage: Eukaryota > Metazoa > Chordata > Chondrichthyes > Carcharhiniformes > Carcharhinidae > Sphyrna > Sphyrna mokarran. The sequence goes on from JAGIQG010000026.1 coordinate 38,652,093, forward strand.
TAGCCTCCGAGAATGTGTGCTGTCTGGAGACAACACACATCTCTCTAACCTGTGCTCAGTGCTCCTTCCGCTCACATTGTTAGCCACTTTAAGACTTGAATAGCAGGTTAGGTGTAAAGATTCGCATTCTAATCAGTAATCTGTAAACTGTCTGTGCTATTATATATGCTATGTGAGACCAAAACTCTCCATTCACCTGACAAAGAGGAGAACCTCAAAAGCTTGTGAGTTTACTGTCAAATAAATCAGTTGGACTTAAACCCGGTGTTGTCAGAATTCTTACTGTGATCACTTCATGGGGTTAAAAGTCCTGTGCATATTTAAAGTTCGCCTGAACAACCATACACTCATTGCAGGCCAGGGTCTCCCTCATTACTCCCAATGGGCCGAATGGCCTCTTGCAGTGCTGTCGAGATTCTATGATGAGTCTCTGGACTCCGGGAAAGTGCCGGAAGATTGGAAAACAGCTAATGTTACGCTGCTGTTTAAAAAAGGTAGCAGACAGAAGGCAGGGAATTATAGACCGGTTAGTTTAACATCCGTACTCGGAAAAATGCTTGAATCTGTCGTCAAAGCAGAAATAACAAGGCAGCTGGATATGAACGGTTTGATCAGGCAGACGCAGCCCGGATTTGTTAAGGGGAAGTCATGCTTGATGAATTTATTGGACTTTTATGAGGAAGTGACTAGTGCGGTAGATAGAGGGGAACCGGTGGATGTGGTGTTTTTGGATTTCCAAAAGGCGTTTGATAAGGTGCCTCACAAAAGGTTACTGCAGAAGGTTAAGGTGCAGGGAGTCGGGGATAGGGTGTTAGACTGGATAGAGGATTGGGTGTCTAATAGGAAGCAGAGGGTAGGTATTAATGGGTGCTATTCTGGTTGGCAACTGGTGATAGTGGAGTGCCCTGGGCGAGGACCTGGCAGATGGAGTATAATGTTAGCAAGGGTGAGGTTATTCACTTTGGTAAGAATAACGGTAGGAAGGATTACTATTTAAGTGGTGAAAAGCTGCAGCATGCGACGGTGCAGAGGGACCTGGGGGTCCTTGTGCACAAATCGCAAAAACACAGTCTGCAGGTGCAGCAGGTGATTAAGAAGGCGAATGCAATGTTGGCCTTTATAGCGAGGGGGATAGAATATAAAAGTAGGGAGGTTCTGTTGCAGCTGTATAGGGTACTGGTGAGGCCGCAGCTGGAGTACTGTGTGCAGTTTTGGTCACCGCATTCGAGGAAGGGTATATTGGCCTTGGAGGGGGTGCAGAGAAGGTTCACTGGGCTGATACCGGAGATGAGGGCATTGGATTATGAGGAGAGACTGAATAGGCTAGGTTTGTACTCTTTGGAGTTTAGAAGGCTGAGAGGGGATCTTATAGGGACGTATAAGATAATGAAGGGGATGGATAAGGTAGAGGTTGAGAGACTCTTCCTGCTTAACAAAGATAGCAGGACTAGAGGGCACAGCCTCAAGATTAGGTGGGAGGGAGCAGTTCAGATCGGAGTTGTGGAGGGATTTCTTCATGCAATAGCTGGTGAATCTTTGGAATTCTCTGCCTGATGAGGTGTTGGAGGCTTCCTCGCTGAATATGTTCAAGTCAAGAGAGGATAGGTTTTTAATTGACAAGGGAATTAAGGGTTATGGGGAGAAAGTGGGAAAGTGGTACTGAACCACTACAGATCAGCCATGATCTTATTGAATGGCGGGGCAGGCTCGAGGGGCCGGATGGCCTACTCCTGCTCCTATTTCTTATGTTCTCATGTCTCAGCTCATACTAGAATATCTGGCAGATTTGAATAAGTTGGGACATTGTTTGAATGGACCTACCTTGCATTGAATTGAGCTTTCTCTGCACCCTAGCTATGACTGTAACGCTACATCCTGCACTCTCTCATTTCTTTCTCTATGAGCGGTGTACCTTGTCTGTATAGCACGCAAGAAACAATACTTTTCACTTTGTGTTAATACGTGCGACAATAACAAATCAAATCAAATATGAATGGTAAGAACACACATCCCTGGGATGTACAAAAAAGCTTCCCACATTGCCTGTAGATAAGAACTCCGTTGGTGGTAAATCCTTGGACAGTCTTTGCCATTGCAGTGTTTCATGTTCACCAGCCTCTTGCTGCTCAAATCCGTGTCCACCTGACCCAGTGCCAACCTTCTCTTTCTGGTTAGGAGCTTTTACTAAGGCAGTGTTGCCTGCAGCATCGACACATCAGTGAAAGTGTGAACAAATTGAAGTGAGCTCATGACCCTTTACACAATCCTTTCTGTCTCAAAGCCAATAGGCCTCTGCTAATCCTTTCATTTTGCCTCTGTGTACATATGGCAGCAACACTCCACTCCTTCCAGATGAAGGACATCCTGCAGAACGAGGGATGGGTGCAGTTAGCATTCACATTTGATTGGATTTGATTTATTATTGTCAACACCAGGTCAAAGCCCAACTGGTTTATTTGGTAGCAAAAGCCACTAGCTTTCGGAACACTGCTCCTTTGTCAGATGAGTGGGAGTTTTCGTCACAAACAGGGCATATAAAGACACAAACTCAATTTACAAAATAATGGTTGGAATGCGAGTCTTTGCAGGTAATCAAGTCTCAAAGGTACAGACAGTGTGAGTGGAGAGAGAGTTAGGCACAGGTTAAAGAGATGCGTATTGTCTCCACACAGGACAGTTAGTGAGATTTTACAAACCCAGGCAAGTCACGAGGGTCACAGATAGTGTGACATGAACCCAAGATCCCAGTTAGACTTTAACCTGAAACTTCTTACTGTGTTTATCCCAGTCCAAAGCCGGATCTCCACATCATGTCTAAGATTACCCAGCATATTTTGAATGTGCGCTCCAATTCTGGAGCTTCTGCTGCTGAGACCACATGTGACAGAATACCAGTCAATCCAGGATTGTCCTGGGAGCACTAGAGAGAGAGTGCAAGAGAGAGCATGAGAGAGAGAGAGAGAGGGAGGAAGAGAAGGATCAAGAGAGAGAGTGTGAGAGAGAGAGAGGAAGGGAGAGAGGGATCAAGAGAGAGAGCATGAGAGAGAGAGAGAGCGAGCACAAGAGAGAGAGTGCAAAAGAGAGCATGACAAAGAGGGAGTAAGAGACGGATCAAGAGAGAGAACATGAGAGACAGAGTGTGTGAGAGAGAGAAGGAGAGGGAGAACAAGAAAGAGAGTGCAAAAGAGAGCATGACAGAGAGGGGAAGTAAGAGAAGATCCAGAGAGAGAACATGAGAGAGAGAGACAGCATGTGACAGAGAGGAGAGGGAGCGCAAGAGAGACAATGCAAAAGAAAGCATGAGAGGGAGGGAGTAAGAGAGGGATCAAGAGAGAGCATGCAAGAGAGAGAGCACCTGAGAAAAAGAGAGCACATGTGAGAGAGGGAGCAAGAGGAAGAGAGAGAGTGCGAAAGGAGAGGGAGCAAAAGTGAGAGTGTAAGGGAGAGAAAGAGAGAAAAGTGTGAAAGAGGCAGTATAAAAAAGAGGGAGTGTGAGAGAGAGAGAAAGCACAAGATAGAAGAGAGCGCATGGGAGAGCGTGAGAGAGTTAGAGCAGCAGACAGTGGGAAGAAGAGAGAGTGAGTGAGTGAACACAAAAGAGAAAGAGCACAAGAGAGTGAGGGAATGTGAGAGAAAGAGGGACCGAGAGGGCAAGAGAGAATCCAACAAGTCACTCTCTGAGTCGCATGCTGCAATCGGTGAAAGTCGAAGGTGGGAAAGGATGGAGCAAGGAAGAGGGATTTAGAGAAAGTGTTCCTGAGAGCTGAATCTCCAGGGTTAACGGGGGAGTCACACATGACGTGAGCCAGAGATACTGAGAGCAATGATGGGCTTGTAGAGATAGCACGGGGATCTGTAAATGGATCCAATGTTTTGAACTCAAAGAGATCAAATGGAATGAAACCAGAAAATGCTGGAAGTGCTCAGCAGCTCAGACAGGAGTGAGGATAGAGTTAACATTTCAGATTAGCCAGAACATCTCGGGAGGCAAGCGGGAACAGAGCTGAGGCCTCTTCAGCAGCTCTTGCAGAATGTTTCTTCAGGTGGGAGCTGGAGGTGGACGCCCTAAGGAGGCTCCATTATCGGTCTCCAGGGTAACAACGCTGCTCTGGAGTCACAGGCTGTGGAGCGAGTGTAATTCTACCCTGTGTGGCTGGGTTCCAGTCTGGTCTAGACAAACAGGTGCCAAGGGCAGCTTGATACCCAACAGAGGCAAGCAATGAACTGACTCCGGGAGCTTGCATTGTAGCCTGTACACCTGCTCCCAACAAACACCAGCCGAAATCATCACTGATCATCAAACTCAGTTTCAACGTCACCCCATGCATTTACTAGCCTCTTATCAGGGGAGTGGAATTATCAGAGCTCTCTCACCCTGGATCTCTCCGGAATTAAGCTCTACTGTTTAGCAGATAATCATGAGATGGTAACTTGTTTTGTATCCACCTCTGAAGTCAAGGTCTATTCTTTCCTCATTCTCTATCTGTTGGCGCTGCACGGTGGCACAGTGATTAGCACTGCCGCCTCACAGCGACGGGGACCTGGGTTCAATTCCCAGCTTGGGTGACTGTCTGTCCAGAATCTGCACATTCTCCCCGTGTCTGCATGGGTTTCCTCCAGGTGCTCCAGTTTCCTCCCACAATCCAAAAGGCATGCTGTTAGTGCATTGTCCATGCTAAATTCTCCCTCCGTGTATCTGAACAGGCGCCAGAGTGTGTCGACTGAGGAATTTTCACAGTAACTTCATTAATGCAAACCTACTTGTGGCACTAGTAAATAAGCTAAAACTATCTCTGTCTCTCTAATTCCATCAGTCATGTCTCTTCTTCTCTTTTGCTCTTCTCTTTCTTCCTCCATGTTCTCTAATTCACTCCCTTCATTATCTCTCGCTCTCTCCTCTCTCAGCCTATCTCTCCCACTCTCTGACCAATTTCTCTCTATTTGTCTGTCTCTCTTATTCTCACATCTATTTCTCCCTCTCCCTGTCACTGCACTGTCTCTGTAATTAGTTTGACCTGTGCGTGATAGTAGTGCATGCACATGGAACACTCATTCACAGGGATCACCCACTGGATAAACAGGAGCTGGAAACTCCCAACTACCCAGAATCCCCAATCCCCAGTGGGAATGCAAAATCAGTCATCCCTAACATCAGCCTCCACGTTTCCTGATTCTCACGTTAACTTGATTGGAATAAGGCTTCCTGTTTCCAAATAAGAGCTGTGAAAAGTTACGGAAACATGGAGGGCAATCAAACTCTCACATCACCCACAATCATTCCTGGGCTTCTTAAAACAAGTTACTAAGGAGATTCTTCTTCCTGTCTGGTACAGGAGTTCTGTAACCTGTAACCTGCAGTTAAAAATAAACAGAACATCTCATACGAACACACCCTCACTCTGAGCTGCTTTGTGTTCTAAACTCTTGTACTTTCAACAGATTTTGCTCTTTGTAAACAGGAAAATCTCACAGAGGATTAACGTGCACAATAGACCCTTTTGACATTCTTCAAATAGACCAGAACTTTGTTCTCATCAAACGTTAGCGCGGTGTACAGCTTCATTGTGAAGGAAAGATTTACTTACAGTGACAAATAGCACGTTCTTTCAAGGTGACCTCAGATTGCGACCTTTGAACCTTGCTAACTGGGGCAAAATCCAGTCTTGTTTGGCTGTGTGCCCCCCAGACCCCGGTTTAACCTGTTCACCCAGACTGTGCACCCCAAACCCATTGAACTCAAACCTTGACTCTCTCTTCACAGACTCGGCAAAACATCACGTCAGCCCATTGGTCAATAAAACCGAAGGCAGCACGGAGAAGATGAAGGCTGGTAAGAGTAACTAGTAACTAGCTGTGCTGCATTCCCCCTCTCCTGGGTGTACATTTTTTAATGTGAGTCGCTCGGCACCATTGTCTGATTCGGGGTAAGAGTTTTGACAATCTTTCAGAGTTAATTGTCTCAGGAGAATTGGGTGTAAAATGGTGAAGACTTTGGAGTCAACATTCTGCATTGCACAAACGTCTGTAAATGTCCTCCCAGAAACTGGGCTAAAGCATTTCCCAGCTGTGTCTGGCAGCCCCTTCACACGTGATCTGGAGATGCCAGTGTTGGACTGGGCTAAACGCAGTAAGAAGTCCCACAACACCAGGTTCGGGTCCAACAGATTTATTTGTAGCAAACGCTACTAGCTTTCGGAATTGGCAGTTCTAATTCATCAGGTGGGCGGGGGTGGGGAGGGCCTTCAAATACACAAATTACAAAAATGTCCCCTTCCTTTGGAGCTGTGAATAAGACCAGAATTAATATTAACCACAAACACTGACTGAAGGTTTTGTGGGGACTGAGATAGCAGTACCACCCTCCCACACCCGCACACATTCACATGCATACACATACAGATTTTATATGTATACATATTCATATATACACATGTACACACACATATATATATATTCAATTATACACACATTTTATACATATTTACATATACACATACAGCTACATATTCACATATACACACACATACACACACATATATTGACATGCTTACACACATGCTTGCTCACACAACCCTGCACTTTACATATGCACATGAGCACACACTTATTCTCCCAAACACAGTCCTACATGCAACACTGCCACAAAACATATCTCACTCATACATTCATATTCATATACCCAAACACAATCTCTCAACCAAACACACAGGAAAATCCTGCAAAAACACATGCCACTATGTACTCTCGTTCATATACACATATGCAGAAGGTACCACCTGATGATCAGAAGGCAAAACCTTTCCTGTTAGAGTTTGTGTGAGTGTATTTGTATGTGTATGTACGTGAGTGCATGCGTTTGTATGTCTGTGAGTGCACATATGTATGTTTGTGCAAGTGTGTGCATATGAGTGCATGCATGTATATGTGTGTGTGTGTTTGAATGCACACATATGTGTGTGTGCATGTGAGCGTATGTGTGAGTCTTTGCTTGTGCATGAGTGTTGTATGCATGTGAGTGTGTGTAAATGTGTTTGTATGGGTATGTGGGTGTCTGTGTGAGTGTGTGTGTGTGTGTGACAGTGTGTGTATCTGTGTGCATATGAGTGTATGTGTGAGTCTGTGCTTGTGTGTGAGTATGTGAGTGCATTTGTGTTGTATATGGGTGTGTGAATGTACGTGTGTGAGTATGCATGTGCGAGAGTGTGTGCATGAGAGTGAATGAGTTTGAATGAGGTGTGTGTGTCTCTGTGTGTGTGTGTGTGTGTGTGTGTGTGTGTGTGTTTGTGTGTATAGAGTCATAGAGGTTTACAGCATGAAAACAAGCCTTTTGTCCCAACATGTCCATGCCACCCGTTTTTTTAAAACCACTAAGCTAATCCCAATTGCCCGCATTTGGCCCATATCCCTCTGTACCCATCATACCCATATAACTGTCTAAATGTTTTTTAAAAGTTAAAATAATATCTATTACTACCTCTGGCAACTTGTCCAGACACTCACATCTCTGTGTCAAAAAATAGCCCCTGTCACTTTAAACCTATGCCCTCTAGTTTAAGACTCCCCTACCTTTGGGGAAAGATATTGACTATCTACCTTATCTGTGCCCCTTATTATTTTATAGACCTCTATAATATCAGTCCTCAGCCTCCTATGCTCCAGATGAATAGACTAGGATAGAGTCCCATTCTATCCATGGTCTCTTTATAACTCAAACCATCAAGTCCTCGTAAATCTTTGCTACACTCTTTCTAGTTTAATAATACCCTTTCTACAATAGGGTGACCAGAATTGCACACTGTATTCCAAGTGTGGCCTTACTAATGTCTTGTACAACTTTAACAAGACATCCCAATTCCTGTGTTCAATGTTCTGACCGATGAAACCACGCATGCTGAGTGCCTTCTTCACCACTCTGTCCACCTGTGACTCCACTTTCAAGGAGTTATGAACCTGTACCCCGAGATCTCTTTGTTCTGTAACTCTGCCCAGTGCCTTACCATGAACTGAGTAAGTTCTGCCCTGTTTCAGTTTACCGAAATGCATTATCTCACATTTGTTTAATTTAAACTCCATCTGCCATTCGTCAGCACACTGGCTGAATTGATCAAGATCCTGTTGCAATTGGAGATAACTTTCTCCACTGTCCACTATGCCACCAATCTTGGTGTCATCTGCAAAGTTAGTAACTATGCCCTCTATATTCTCATCCAGATCTTTAATATAAATGATAAATAACAGTGGACCCAGCACTGATCCCTGAGACACACCGCTAGTCACAGGCCTCCAGTTTGAAAAACAACCCTCTACAACCACCCTCTGGCTTCTGTCAAGAAGCCAATTTTGTATCCATTTAGGTACCTCACCCTGGATTCCGTGAGATTTAATTCTATGCAACAACCTACCTTGCGGTACCTTATCAAAAACAAAGAACAAAGAACAAAACAGCACGGGAAACAGGCCCTTCGGCCCAATGAGCCCACGCCGCCACCCCGATGTTCCCACCTCTACCCGTGATCCCTGTCCACGCTTATAGATCTATGGATTAAAAACCAAATTTGAGACAATTTAGAAGGAATTTGTTTTGCCAATTAGCCTAAGAGCACATCTAAGAGGAAACCGGAGCTCCTGGAGAAAACCCACGCAAGCACGGGAGAATGTGCAAACTCCCACAGACACAGGCCCAAATCCATGTATCTGCACAGCACAGCGATAGTCACTGAGCTGTCGTGTTGCCATCAAATGGTCCAGGTCAAGCGTACACTAACGACGTGAAGCACTAGGATACTCTCGAAAAAAATCCAAGAGCAGCCTCTCACGACCCATCGCGTGTATGTCCCTCGTTAGACAACAAGGTGGACCAAAGCACCTGTAGGATAAAAACAAGTACATCAATATCATCATCTATTTACACACTTCCCAGGGACTCCCAAGGCTCATGATCCCTATTTTTAAATCAGTTTTCTATACCCCTCCATTCCCATTCTGTTCATGTGCCCATCTAAGTATCTCTTAAATATCTCCAGAGTACCTGCCTCCACCACTTTACTTGGCAGCGCATTCCATACCCCCACCACCCTCTGTGTGAAAAAACTCCCTCCCAAATTATACCTTACCCCCCTCACCCTAAGCCCGTGACCCCTCGTGCTATTTGAATCCATCCTAGGAAAAAGCTTAACCCTGTTTACTCTATCTATCCCCTTCAAAATCTTGTACACCTCTATCAGATCTCCTCTAAGTCTACGTCTTTCTAAGGAAAACAGTCCCAATTTGCCTAATCTCTCCTCATAACTCAGACCTTCCATACCAGGCAGCATCCTGGTAAACCTCCTCTGCACTCTCTCCAGAGTTTCCACGTCCTTCCGGTAGTAAGACGACCAGAACTGGACGCAGTATTCCAAATGAGGTCTAACCAGTGTTTTATACAACTGCAACATTAAAGGCCAGCTCTTGTACTCTATACCCCTTCCTATAAAGGCTAACATACTATATGCTTTCTTCACAACCTTCTCCACTTGCTCTGCCACCTTCAGAGACTTGTTCACCTGCACCCCCAGGTCCCTCTGCGTTTCTATACTCTTAATAGGTCTACCCTTTATCATATACCTCCCCCCCTACATTCTTTCTCCCGAAATGCATCACCTCATTTATCAGGATTGAATTCCATCTGCCATCTATCTGCCCAAGCTACCAGCCTATCTATGTCCTGCTGCATCACCTGACAATGCTCCTCACTATCCGCAAGTCCAGCCATCTTTGTATCGTCTGCAAACTTGCTGATCACTCCACTTACTCCCTCTTCCAAGTCATTTATATATATTACAAATAGAAGAGGTCCCAGTACCAAGCCCTGCGGCACACCACTAGTGACCGACCTTCCAGCTAGAGAAACACCCTTCCACTATTACTCTCTATCTCCTATTACCAGGCCAGTTACTTATCCATCTAGCTACCTGTCCTTGTATCCCATTTGCCTTGACCTTCTCGACTAACCTCCCATGAGGGACTTTGTCAAACGCCTTACTAAAATCCAAATAGACAACATCAACTGCACTGCCCTCATCTATCTTCTTGGTTACCCCTTTAAAACACTCAATTACATTTGTGAGACATGATTTTCCACTCGCAAAGCCATGCTTAATCAATCCTTGCATCTCTAAATGCCTGTAGACCCTGTCTCTCGGAATATCTTCCAACAACTTACCACCACAGATGTGAGGCTCACTGCCCTGTAGTTATAGAACATAGAACATAGAACATTACAGCACAGAACAGGCCCTTCGGCCTTCGATGTTGTGCCGACCAAAATAAAAAGCAATGCCCCTCCAAACTAAACCATTCCCTTCTCTTCCATATACTTATCAACTAACCTCTTAAACGCCACCAAACTTGGCGCATCTACAACAGCTGCAGGCAGGGCATTCCACTCCCAAACCACCTTTGGGTAAAGAACATACCTCTGATATCCGTCCTATAACTATCACCCCTTAATTTAAAGCTGTGTCCCCTCGTGCTAGCTTTCTCCATCCTAGGAAAAAGGCTAACACTGTCCACCCTATCTAAACCTCTAATCATCTTATATGTTTCGATAAGGTCCCCTCTTAGCCGCCTCCTTTCTACCGAAAACAACCTCAAATCCCTCAGCCTCTCTTCATAAGATCTGCCCTCCATACCAGCCAACATCCTGGTAAACCTCCTCTGTACCCTCTCCAATGCCTCCACATCTTTCTTATAATGTGGGGACTAGAACTGCACACAATACTCCAAGTGCGGCCGCACTAGAGTTTTGTACAGTTGCAACATGACGTTGCGGCTCCAAAATTCAATCCCCCTACCAATAAAAGCTAAGACTCCTATGCCTTCTTAACAACCTTATCGACTTGACTGCCTACTTCAGGGATCTATGCACAAATACACCAAGATCCCTCTGTTCATCAACACTATTAAGAATCCTACCATTAGCCCTATACTCTACACATTTATTATTCCTGCCAAAGTGCATTAACTCACACTTTTCCACATTAAACTCCATTTGCCACCTCTCGGCCCAGCTCTGCAACTTGTCCAAGTCACTCTGTAAACTATAAACCCCTCTTCACTATCTACCACTCCACCGACTTTAGTGTCATCTGCAAATTTACTGATCCATCCCTCAATACCCTCATCCAGATCATTTATAAAAATTACAAACAGCAGGGCCCCAAAACAGACCCCTGAGGCACACCACTTGTCACCGAACTCCACGATGAATATCTCCCATCAACCACCACCCTCTGTCTTCTATCTGCCAGCCAATTCCTAATCCAATTAGCTAAATCACCCTCTATTCCACACATCTGCATTTTCTGTAGAAGTCTTCCATGGGCCACCTTATAAAACGCCTTACTAAAGTCCATATATACTACATCAACCGCCTTACCCCCATCCACCTCTTTGGTCACTTTCTCAAAAAACTCAATGAGGTTAGTAAGGCATTACCTACCCTTCACGAAACCATGCTGACTATCCCCAATCAATTCATTTCTCTCTAAATAACTATAAATCCTATCCCTAATAATTCTCTCCAATACCTTGCCCACACCAGAAGTAAGACTCACTGGCCTATAATTCCCAGGAAGGTCTCTCTTCCCCTTCTTAAACAATGGGACCACATTCGCTATCCTCCAGTCCTCCGGAACCACACCCGTACCAACGAGGACCTGAAGATCAGAGCCAGAGGCTCTGCAATCTCCTCTCTTGCCTCCCAGAGAATCCTAGGGTAAATCCCGTCCGGCCCAGGGAACTTATCCAACTTCAAACCCTCGAGAATTTCTAGCACATCCTCCCTATCTACTACAATACTTCCCAATTTGCAACCCTGTACCTCAGTGTTCTCCATAGCTACATTTCCAGCACTCTGCATGAATACCGAAGAGAAATATTTATTCAGTGCCTCACCAATCTCTTCAGGCCCCACGCACAACTTCCCACTGCTGTCTATGACTGGCCCTAATCTTGCCCTAACCAATCTTCTATTCTTAACATATCGAAAGAAAGCTTTAGGATTCTCCTTAATCCTATCAGCCAACATCTTCTAGTGTCCCCTCTTAGCTCTCCTCAATTCACTTTTTACCTCCTTCCTGGCTAATCTAAAGCTATCCATTGCACTAACTGAGCCTTCAAGCCTCATCCTGACATAAGCCTCCTTTTTCTTCTTAACCAGCAAATCAACTTTTTTCGTACACCAAGTTCCCAAGTTTTAACCTGCAGCCCATTTTAAACAAAGGCACAACATTTGCCACTCTCCAATCTTCAGGCACCTCACCTGTGGCTGTCGATGATTTAAATATCTCTGTTAGGGAACCCACAATTTCTTCCCTAGCCTCCCACAATGTCCTGGCATATATCTCATCAGGTCCCAGGGATTTATCTACCTTGATGCGCTTTAAGACTTCCAGCACCTACTTCTCTGTAATATGTGCACTCCTCAAAACATCACTATTTATTTCCCCAAGTTCCCTAACATCCATGCTTTTCTCAACAGTAAATACTGATGAGAAATATTCATTGAGGACCTCACCCATCTGTTGTATCTGCACATAGATGACCTTGTTGATTCTTAAGAAACCCTACTCTCTCTCTCTCGTTACTCTTTTGCCCTTTATGTACTTGTAGAAGCTCTTTGGATTCTCCTTTGCCTTATCTGCCAAAACAATTTTGTGTCCCCTTTTTGCCCTCCTGATTTCTCTTAACTCTACACCTATATCCCCTATAGTCTTCAAGAGAATCACTTGATCCCAGCTGCCTATGCATGTCATGTGCCTCTTTCTTCTTCTTGACCAGGGCCTCACTATCCTGAGTCATCCAGGGTCCCTGACTTATGCCAGCCTTGTCCTTCACTCTAGGAAGAATGTGTTTACCCTGAATTCTGGTTAACACATTTTTGAAAGCATGTTACTGACCAGGCATCTCTTTGCCTTCTCACAGACACCCCCAATTCACTTTGAAACTTCCTGCCTGATCGATCAAAATTGGCCTTGCCCCAGTTTAGAATATTAACTTTTGGGCCAGACCTATCATTCTCCATAACTATCTTAAAATGAATAGAATTATGGTCACTGTCCCAAAGTGATCCCTCACTAACACTTCGATCACCTTCCCATCCTTATTTCCGAAGAGGAGGTCAAGTTTTGCCCCCTCTCTAGTATGTGTGGGAGTGTGAGTGCATAGGGGTATGTGTGTATGTGGGGCTGTATGACTGTGTGTGTGTGTGTGTGTGTGTGTGTGTGTCTGAGTGTGTGTGTGTCTGAGTGTGTGTGTGTGGAGGGGGTGGTGAGTGTGTGTGTGGGTGGGTGTGTGTATGAGGGGGTGTTCATTATAAAATTCCTTATATGTCATTTTAAGCAGGGAATTCATCCATTAAAGCCATCAGGTAACATTAGTCCACATTAAACTCCAACTGCCCAAGTCTTCAATCAATCTATATCCTGTTGTATCCTCTCTCAATCCTGGGCACTGTTAGCAACTCCACCAATCTTCATCTCATCCACAAATTTATTAATGAGAACCCTCACCCCCTACATTTTCCTCCAGATCATTTATACAGAGTTCCCAGCCGTGATCCCTGCGGAACACCACTAGCTACAGATCTCTATTCTGACAAACACCCTTCCACCGCTACACTCTGCCTTCAATAACCAAGCCAGTTCTGTACCAATCCAACAGCCCATCCTGAATCCTATATGATTTTAGTTTTTGTACCAGTCTGCTATGTGGGATCTTGTCAAATGCCTTACTAAAGTTCATATAAACTACATCCACATCCCTTCCCTCATTAATTTTCTTTGTTACCTCTTCAAAAGCTCAGACAGGTTGGTGAGGAATGACCTTCCCTGTACAAAACCGTGCTGCCTCCACCTAACTGATCCATTTTTCTATAAATGTGCACGTATCCTGTCCCTTAGTATCTTCTCCAAAAAGTTTCCCCACCACTGGTGTCAGGCTCACCGCCCTATAATTTTCTGGATTATCCTTGCTTCCTTGCTTAAACAAGGGAACAACTTCCCTCTCATCTTGAGATGGAAAAAAACCATTGATTTTGATTCCCATTTCCACCTTTCTCTCACCTTCACATGGTCCACTCCAACACTTCCCTTCCTTGACATTTCTGGGGATAGACTGACCCCTAGTATTCTTTACCAACCAACTGGAGTTTTCTGGTGGCACAGTGGTCATAGCACCAAGTTCGATTCCCGGCTTGGGTCACTGTCTGTGCGGAGTCTGCATGTCCTCCCCATGTCTGCCTGGGTTTCCTCCGAGTGCTCCGGTTTCCTCCCACAGTCATAAAAACGTGCAGGTTAGACGCATTGGCCATGCTAACTTCTCCCTCAGTGTACCCGAACAGGCACCAGAGTGCGGCAATTGGGGAACTTTCACAGTAACTTGTGACACTAATAAATAAACTGGTTCACACCTACAGCGAGCTTGACTTCACACCTCTCTTCCTATAAGGACTCCAACCCATTCTCCTCATTTCCCCACCTCCAATGCAACTGCTCCGAAGATGCTACTTTCCAAATGGTATCCCTGACACGTTTTCCTTTCTCCTGATCCAAGGATTCTCCCCCATTGTAGCTGACGGGATCCTCAATCATTTCCGATATTCCCATCACTTCTGCTCTCACCTCCCCTCCCAGAATCTGTCCCCTCCTTCACCTCCTCATTTTCCACTCCACCCGCCTCTGCATTAGAGGATTATCCTCCTCCAATAGCAGCAAGACACCACCAAACACACCTTTCCCTCAGCTCCCCGCCCCTCCCCTGCACTTCCCCCACCCCCCCACCCCCCCCTGTCCCCCCCATTAGCATTCCACAGAGACCACTTCCCCACCCCCATGGCCCCCCGGTGTCACCCTGGTCCACTCCTCCATCACTTTACCCCCCTCCCATTGCACCTTTCCATGTGATGCTATCCCTTTACTTCCCCTCCTTTTCCGTGTGATTGCAGGAGGTGATGCTGCCCCTTTACCCCCTCCCACCATCACAAGCCCCAAACACCCCAAATACTCCGAGGGGAAGCAGTGATTTCCTTGTACTCCTCTTAATTTGATCACTTGTAGCTGCTGCTCCTAGCGCAGCCTCCCCTACACTGGGGGAGACCAAACACAGACTGGGCGATCATTTCGTGGAACCCCCTCGCTCAGTCCGCCAGACCTTCCTGCTGCGTGCCAGCTCCCATGCCTACAGGTCTGTCGTTGACCTGCTGGAAGGTTCCAGTGAAGCTCAATGCAATAAAGAGCAAAGAACAAAACAGCACGGGAAACAGGCCCTTCGGCCCAACAAACCCGCGCCGCCAGCCCGATGTTCCCACTCTGGAGGAACAGCATCTCATCTTCCAATCCCAGCCGTCTGGACTCAACACGGAGTTCAACAACTTCAGACCATGAACGATGACCCTCATTAGACGCATTCCCCCTGGTGCCAATTTATGACTTATTTCCCTACAGTTATCCGTTCGTTTTCAGGCAATGCTGATCTTCATTCTGCTGTTAACACTTTCGGCTGTTTTGCTTTCGGTCAATGCTGACCTTCATTCTGAGACAACACTAGAAAAACCTCAGCAGGTCTGGCAGCATCTGTAAAGAGAAGAAAGTGCTAATGCTTTGAGTCCAGATAACCCCCTTGTCAAAGCTAAAAGGCATAGAAAGTGAAACATATTTATACTGCAGGGGGACGGAATGAAAGCTGAACCATAGCTACAGAAACCAGGGGAAAGGCTGCTAATGGCAGCCCATAGAGAGAATAGAAGGTGTGAATGGCCAATCGATCGAGAAATCAGAAGGGAAACTGTGACGGATGAAGATATTGGGAGGGAACGAGGGAAGGGGCAGCGAGGGTAGACAGTTGGGACAGAGGTACAATTGAGAAAAATGGGGAAATGGGAAGCACGGGGGAGAAAAGGTAAGGAAAGTTTCCAATGTGGAATGCCATAAGAGTAGACAAGAGTCATGGTTGGAAGGGGGAACTCACAATGGCGGCGCGGGCTCGTTGGGCCAAAGGGCCTGTTTTCCCGTGCTGTGTTGTTCTTTGAAAGGGGGGGCGGGTTAAAATGAGGGGAGGAAGAAAAGCGAAGTTGATCAAGAAATAAAAAAGTAGGGAACAGTAAAAAAATGAAATAAAATAGAATGGGGTGGGGCTAATCACCTGAAGTTGTTGAATTTGATGTTGAGACTGGGAGCGCCAAGTCGGAAGATGAGATGCTGTTTCTCCAGTTGGAGTTGAACTTCATTGGAACATTGCAGCAGAGCAAGGACCAGACATGTGGGCACAGGAGCAAAATCGTGTGTTAAAATGGCAAGCAAGTGGACGATCAGGGTCCTGACTGCTCACAGACCAAAGGTGCTCAGCAAAACATTCACCCAGTCCACACTTGTTCACTCCGATATAGAGTGGAAACCCTGCAGTATAAAAATCTCCCACTTTCTACGCCTTTCACCTTTGACAAAGGGTCACCGGGACTCGAAACGTCAGCTCTTTTCTCTCCTTACGGACGCTGCCAGACCCGCTGAGATTTTCCAGCACTTTCTCTTCTGGTTTCAGATTCCAGCATCCGAAGCAAATTGCTTTTGTCTGACCTTTATTCTGTCATTAACACATTCTGCTATTTGGTTTTCGGACAGTGCTGACCTTTACAACACAAAAACAGAAAAAGTGCTGGAAAGCCTCAGCAGGTCTGGCAGCATCTGTGGAGAGAGAACAGAGCCAATGTTTTGAGTCTAAATGAACCTCTGACATTACTGTGTTCTTTTTCCAGCACTTTTTCTGTTTTTGTTTCAGATTCCAGCACCTGTAGCATTTTGCTTTAATCTTAGCGCTGACCCTTTATTCTGTTATTAACACCCACTCTGGACCAGTGCTATTTTTTTTACCATTACCATTCTCTTTGGATCTTTGTTATATGACATCTTTTGTAATCTATCCTGCTCTCTACCCTTTTACTCTACCTGCCACACACTCTCTTCCAACAGCGGAAAATCTTATCACATTCCTACCTCTCTTCAGCTTTGAAAAGGATCATATTAGAACATTGAACATTACAGCGCAGAACAGGCCCTTCGGCCTTCAATGTTGCGCCGACCAATTAGGAAAAAGCAATGACCCTCCAAACTAAACCATTCCCTTTTCGTCCATAAACTTATCTACTAATCTCTTAAATGCCACCAAACATGGCGCATCTACAACTGCAGCAGGCAGGGCATTCCATACCCTTACCACCTCTGGGTAAAGAACCTACCTCTGACATCCATCCTATAACTACCACCCCTTAATTTAAAGCTATGTCCCCTCGTGCTAGCTTTCTCCATCCTAGGAAAAAGGCTATCACTGTCCACCCTATCTAAACCTTTAATCATCTTATATGTTTCGATTAGGTCCCCTCTTAGCCGCCTCCTTTCTAACGAAAACAACCTCAAATCCTTCAACCTCTCTTCATAGAACCTGCCCTCCATACCAGGCAACATCCTGGTAAACCTCCTCTGTACCCTCTCCAATGCCTCCACATCTTCCTTATAATGCGGGGACCAGAAATGTACACAATACTCCAAGTGCGGCCGCACTAGAGTTTTGTACAATTGCAACATGACGTTGCGGCTCCGAAATTCAATCCCCCTACCAATAAAAGCTAAGACTCCATATGCCTTCTTAACAACTTTATCCATTTGACTGCCTACTTTCAGGGATCTATTGACACATACACCAAGATCCTTCTGTTTCTCAACACTATTAAGAGCCCTACCATTAGCCCTATACTCTACACATTTATTGTTCCTGCCAAAGTGCATTACCTCACACTTTTCCACATTAAACTCCATTTGCCACCTCTCGGCCCAGCTCTGCAACTTGTCCAAGTCTCTCTGCAAACGATAACACCCCTCTTCACTATCTACCACTCCTCCGACTTTGGTGTCATCTGCAATATTGGACTCATTAACTGTTTCTCACCCCACAGACGACCTGCTGAGTTTTTCCAGCACTTTCTGTTTTTATATTGCTCCTTAAAGCTGACATTGGTTAAGGTGAGACATGTACAGTGTATTTCCTTCAACAAACCTGCACCCACTTCCATCTAGAAGGACAAGGGCTGCAGATACATGAAAACATCACCACCTGCAAGTTCCCTCCAAGACACTCAGCCTCCTGACTTGGAAATATATCCCTGCTCCTTTGCAGTCGCTGGGTCAAAACCCTGGAATTCCCTCCCTAACAGCACTAGATGTGTACCTACACCACATGAATTGCAGCAGCTCAGAGAGGCAGCTCACTACCACCTTCTCAAGGGCCAAGTAGGTATGGGGTTTAAGAATGCTGGCCTAGCCAGCGATTCCCATATCTGGTGAAGGTCTTCACAATTAAAGAGTCTCCAATTGGTACCTAGGGGACAAAGTGCTACTGCGGCAATCAGAAAGCAGTCTAATTGTTAAAGAAGGCTTTAGATTAGGGTCCCTGAAATCTTTCAACGTGCAGCCTAATAAGTGTCCAGCGGTCCCCTGAAGCTGGAAGCTCTCTCCTTTGTTTAATGCAAGGGAGATGCCCTTCAGCTGACCCTGAGCCCACTGTGTTAGACTGTTCCTGATTTAAATGTGTTCCCTGGGCTGGGAACATTATCCTGAGCGCTGCCTCAGTGTGTTCATGCTACTGGAATAATGGCAGCTTCTGCCGTCACCTGGAGCCCTGATGGTACTGCAAACCAAGGCATGGATTGTGGCTACACATTCAGGGATTGAGAGGGAGCGAAGGGGTGGGAAGGGTAGTGAGGGATTGAGAGGAAGCGAGGGGGTGAGAAGGAGCGAGGGGTACTGAGGGATTGAGAGGGAGCGAGGGGGTGAGAAGGAGCGAGGGGTTCTGAGGGATTGAGAGGGAGCGAGGGGGTGAGAAGGAGCGAGGGGTACTGAGGGATTGAGAGGGAGCGAGGGGGTGAGAAGGAGCAGGGGTACTGAGGGATTGAGAGGGAGCGAGGGATATTGAGGGATTGAGAGGGAGCGAAGAGGTGGGAAGGGTAGTGAGGGATTGAGAGGAAGCGAGGGGGTGAGAAGGAGGGAGGGGTAGTGAGGGATTGAGAGGGAGCGAGGGGGTGAGAAGGAGCGAGGGGTACTGAGGGATTGAGAGGGAGCGAGGGATATTGAGGGATTGAGAGGGAGTGAGGGGGTGAGAGGGAACGAGGGGTATTGAGGAAGTTAAGGATTGAGAAGGAACGAGGGATTGAGAAGGAGCGAGGATTCAGAGGGAGCGAGGGATTGATGGAGCGAGGGATTGAGAGGGAGGGAAGGGGAGTGAATGATTGAGAGGGAGCGAGGGGGTGAGAGGGAGCGAGAGGTAGTGAGGGATTGAGAGGGAGCGAGGGGGTGAGAGGGAGCGAGGTATTGAGGTGGTACAAGAGAGGGCAAGGGATTGAGAGGAAGTGAGGGAGTGAGGAATGAGGGATAGTGAGGGAGTGAACAGTGTGGAACTTGCATGAAGTTGTATTTCAGAAGATTGAGAATGGAACCCTGAGTCTAAACTTCCCGGACGGAACCTCACGGATTATTTCAATCAGGTCCCTCTCCGTGGTCCCAGAGTGTTGACGTGTAGATGAATAAGATTGAGATCTCAGTTTGTAATGTGTAATTGGTGATGGAGGGAGCTGCTGAAGGACACAGTGAAGGAATGATTAGCAAGTACTTGAGACCACAGTACTTGAGTTGCAGGTTCCGGGGTTCAAATGCTTTAGTCAGAGTAGAGAAGGAGGTAGAAGGGGGAGGGGGAGTGGCATTATTAGTCAAAGACTGTATCACAGTGACAGAAAAGAAGTTTGATGAGGACTTGTCTGTTGAGGTAGTATGGGCTGAGATTAGAAACAGAAGAGGAGAGGTCACCCTGTTGGGAGTCTTTTATAGACCTCCTAAAAGTTCTAGAGAGGTTGAGGAAAGGATTGCAAAGTCAATTCTGGTCAGGAGTGAAAGTAATAGGGTAATTGTTATGGGGGACTTTAACTTTACTAATATTGATTGGAATAGTTATAGCTCTAGCTCGTTAGAGGGGTCAGTTTTCGTACAAAGTGTGCAGGAAGGTTTTTTGACTCAGTATGTAGATAGGCCAACTAGAGGTGAGGCTACATTGGATTTGGTGCTGGGCAATGAGCCAGACCAGGTGTTAGGCTTGGAAGTTGGTGAACATTTTGGTGATAGTGACCACAATTCGGTTACGTTCACCTTAGTGATGGATAGGGATAGGCATGAAGCTGGGGGCAGTAGTTATAGCTGGGGGAAGGGTAATTATGAGGCCATCAGGAGAGAATTAGGGTGCATAGATTGGACTAGGAAACTACAGGGACTGGGAACATCTGGAATGTGGAGCTTATTCAAGGAGCAGCTGCTGCGAGTCCTTGATAAGTATGTCCCTGTCAGGCAAGGAGGAAATGGTCGAGTAAGAGAACCTTGGTGTACGAAAAAAGTTGATTTGCTGGTTAAAAGGAAAAAGGAGGCTTATGTCAGGATGAGGCTTGAAGGCTCAGTTAGTGCAATGGATAGCTATAGATTAGCCAGGAGGGAGCTAAAGAGTGAATTGAGGAGAGCTAAGAGAGGACACGAGAAGACTTTGGCTGATAGGATTAAGGAGAATCCTAAAGCTTTCTTTAGATATGTTAAGAATAGAAGATTGGTTAGGGCAAGATTAGGGCCAGTCATAGACAGCAGTGG